>LR738715.1:479051025-479204612 GCA_902687465.1 Secale cereale
GGGGGGGAAGGAGATGGAAGATGAACCAAGTGATGTTCAAGAAAGAGAAGCCTTAAAGATGAACCAAGTGATGTTCAAGAAAGAGAAGCCTTACCGAGAAGCAAGCGAAATATGAAAGCTAAGTTATCAGAATTTGACCAGTTCAAATTTTTAAATTTTAGTTGTCTTTCTTGAACAACCACACTTTGTATGGAAAACCTATGCGCGGAGGAACCTACCCGTGGCTAGCCGCACCCTTATCTTGTTTTCGAGTACGCTCAACGACTTAAGTGAGCTGCGACAAGTGTCGCGCCCTTGCTTCGTTTTCGAGTTCGCTCAGCAAGCTAAGTGTGTCGCGACTAGCTGCGGCAAGGTTGTTTGCCGGTAAGACCTTGGCCAGCAGGCCGCTCAGAGTCCAGCACTCAGCGCTCGCGGCAAAGGGCTCTTGCCGGCAAGCTCCCTGGAAGCGTAGGGAGAAAAGCATACAAAGTAAAGGACCAAGACAAGGAAGATAACATTGCACTGATTGATTAAAATAAAGATAATATATTACAAGGGATAACTTGTCGCAATGACTAATGAGTTCATAGCACCCTATGCAGCAACAAAAGAGATAAAGGAAAAGGGAGGCCTAGTCTATGCGGTCGCCTTCAATCCTGGAGATCTTGTTCACTTTGGCGATAATGTGGGCGACCTGCGCCTTCAGCGCCTCCATATCCGCGTCGGCCGGCAAGCTGCGGAGAACGTTGGCGAGGTTTATACCAGGATTGCGGTATACAATCTTCATCAGAACGCGCTCCAAGGTTCCCGCGCAGAGCTGGCGTGACTCCTCGGCCAGTTGCGCGGGGAGCTTCTTCCGAAGATCTGCAAGAGCCGGCGCGATCCCTCTGAAGAAGAGGCTGAGCTTGGCGCTGTGGGGGAGGTTTGGATCCGGAGAGTATATAAGATGCTCAACCTTCAGCGCCAACAGCTCCTGGTCAATGTTGGATGCAGAGGCCACCAAGTCATCGGTCCACACTTCAACGGTCCGGCGGAAGTTCTCAGCCGCGGTGGTGGCGCTCTCCACCAAGCCTCGCTCCTTGCGGAGCTCTTCCTTCAGCTTGGTTTCCCGGTCTCGGACGGCGTCAAGCGAGTCCTTCAACGTGGAAACCATCAGCTCCAGATCCTCAATCGAATCCTTGGCGGCCTTCAGCTCGTCGCCCTGCTTGGAGAGACGCACCTGGAGTTCAGAGTTGGTGTGGGTGTCCTTCTCGCGCTCCGTGTTGAGCGCGGTGACCCTCTCCACGCTCGCTTTCAGGGACTCCTCCAGTTGCGCAACCTTGGCCGCGAGCTCCTCCTTGGCGGTCTCCACGGCAGCCGCGGTGGCCTTCGCCTCCTTCAGCTCTCCGCCAAGGGCCTGCTCCCGGGTGGCAAGGTCTTCCTCGTGGGAGTCGAGGTTGACCTTCCGTTGGGTGAGCTCGCCTTCTCGCCGGGACAGCTCCTCTCCGGCGAGTCGCTGCTGCTCCTCGGCCTCGGCCTTCTCCAGGAGCCACTCCTGGTACTCCCCGGCGAGCCTCTCGCGCTCCTCCGCCACGTCGCGGAGGGCAGCCTGGTTGGCGGCACGGAGCTCCGCCGCGCGCTTCTCCATGTCAGCGGCGGCCTTGGCGGCGAGAGCCTCCCGAGACGCAAGCTTTGCCTGCCTGGCCCGGTAAAGGGCCAGGAGCCGGTGGAGCAGCTTCTCCTCCTCGGGCTCTTCACTCCCGCCGGGCGCCTCGACAACCTTCAGACCCGCGGAGGCGAGGACTTCCCCATCAAAGGCCTCTCCCTCCGCGGGGGCTCGCGACGAAGATCCCCACGGCACCTGGATGTAGACGCCGTTGGGGGCCTCAAGATAGTAGGCAGACGGCTCCTTTTCGGCGGAGGGGTCGGCGGCCGGCGCAGCGCTCGACGCTCCTGCCGCCTCCGGGCCGGCAGTATGGCCGCCATCCCCCTCCCCGGCCGCTGCGTCTGCAGCCGGAGCAGTCTCCTCCACAACCGGCTCGGCGGCTCCCGCCGTGTCCTCAGCGACAGGGGCGTTGCCGCTGTCGCCCTGCGCACCCTCCTCCACGACGATGGTTTCCGTCTCCATCTGTTCTGGGGGAGGAAGATCTAGAAGAAGAAGAAAAAGAAGAATAAGTTCAAGCAAATATCCAAAAAAGACGAATTCAAGACGACGGAGTTGCAAAACTTACCTTGGCGGATTTCGTCGGCGGCAGGCTCCCTCGCCGGGGAGCTCTGCCTTGGCGGGGTGGCCGCCCTCGCCGGGCTGCTCGCCCTTGGCTGGGTACTCGCCCTTGGCGGAGTACCCGCCCTTGGCGGAGCACTCTCCCTTGCCGGAGAGTTCGTCCTTGGCGGGGACGGCGGGGCCTGCGGCTCCTCGGGAGTGACCTCCGGGTGCTCTTGTGGCTGCGGCTCCCCCTTTGCACAAGACAATCAAGACAACAACAAGAACAACAAAATGTTAGTATAAACGAGATCCTCAAGCGCGCCCGGCGAGCGGAAATGTTGAGCCCAAACTTACGCTGGGGGCTGCGCTGGGGGCTGCTCCTCGGAGCAGCGCTCGGGTCCGGCAGGCTCGTCTCCGGCACGTCCCCAGTCGCCGCGACGGGCGAGTCGTCCGCGACCTCGACGACGGGAACCTTGGCCTTCTTCGCCACTCGCTGGGCCAGGGTCCTGAAGTCAAAGCAAGAAGCAAGATCAGAATCAACAAGAATCAAGACAAAGTTAAAGAAGATACAAGACCTCGAGTTCTTACTCCTGTTCCTCGTCGTCGTCGTCGTCGCTCAGGGCGGAGAAGTCGAACGCCACCTGAGGCGCGTCCGCGCGGGGAGCAGGAGGCGAAGACTCCCTCGGGCGCTTGGCGGTCCCCGGGGCTGGGGGCTGCGAGGACCCGGCCCCTGTGGACGCCGAGGCCCGGGGAGCAGGCGGAGCAGCCGCTCCGCTCTGTGAAGACCCTCCTCCGCTTGGCGTTGACGTGCGGGGCGCCTCCGCCGTGGCCTGTGTGCGGGTCGCCCCCGCCGCGGCCTGTGTGCGGGTTGCCCCCGCCGTGGTTGGTGCGCCGGGCGCCCCCGTCGCAGCTTGGTTCCCCCGGGTAGCTCGCGCCGCCCGGCGAGTTGGTTGTTGTCGGGGCGCCTGCGCCCTCGTCCCCGTCGTCGCCTTGCGGAGACGCTTCAGCGGAGAACGCCTAGGACTTGCCCGAGGCGGGGAGGTCTCCGATGACGAGGAGACGTCGTCGGCATAGAGCCCTAGAGACCCGTCGGAGTCCTCGTCGGCCCCGGCGCCCTCCTCCTCCTCCTCGGATGGCTTGCTGGGCCCAGCGCCCTGCCCTGCGGCCGTTCTCCCTCCGGCGCCTCCGCCCCCTCCGGCGCCTACGCTCCCTGCGGCGCCTCTGTTTCCTCCGGCAACGCCGCCTCTTGCCGCGGCCTCGGCCACGATTCCGGGGATCCCGGAGTGCCTCAAAGAAGGGACCCCGGCGAGTTCGTCGGGGGGAAGCTGCAGCAGCCTGCGGATCTCCGCCTCCTCTGCTTGGCTGGACGCATCCGCAGCCTCTGCCTCATCAACTGAGAAGCCAAACTCTCCGGCCGCTGCGGCTGCAGCGGCCTCTTCTACCCGAGCAGCTATATAAGCAATCTCCTGGTCGGTGGTGTCCCGGGTGAGCCCCTTGATCTCATCCTTGTTCTTCGGGACCTCCACCAGGTTGTCAAAGAAGCTTATGATGTCTGCTGACTTGGGCGGAATCCATGTGCGGTCCACGCCATGCGAGTCACACGCGGGCATCATGGCGCGAAGAGGATCCCGGGCCGTGCTGTTGCAGAGAGGCACCACTCTCCGGGGAGCTCTGAACCACTCTCGGTGGGCCGGGTCGTGCTTAAAGAGTTCCCGGACCATCCCCTTCAGCTCCAGCGATGTGAAGTTGAAGTTTAGCCCCGGGCGTAGTCTCATTACGTCCGCCGCGTTGTCGTACTCCCATGCTAGCCTCTTCCTATCCTGTAGAGGGGCAATGCGGCGGCGGAGGAAATCTGCTCCTACTTCTCCGACAGACAACTTAGCTACCCGGAGACGAAGAATTCTGACGAGGGTGACGTTGAACTTGATGTCGTCCGAGTCCAGCTCACTCCAGTCCCTGCCGCGCACGATGAGCGTTGTGCGCGGTGCAGTGAAAGGTTGCGGCTCGTCCTCAACTATCCAGCACCAGTCCGCGCGCCACTCCTCCCACTTGCCGCGGAGCTCACCCGGCAAGTAGGATTCCTTCTTGTTCAGACGGAAGACCCAAGAGATTCCTCCGGAGAGGGGAGCGCCGGCCTCTACTCTAGGGGTGAAGAAATGCCTAAACGGCGCTACATTCGGATAGATCCCAATATAGATGTGCGAAAACCGCCATCGTGAGGATGGCGTTGGGGGTGAAGTCTAGAAGGTGGAGGCCGTAGGTGTGCATGATGTCGCAGAAAAATTCAGAAAAAGGGGGACAAAGGCCGCAATGGAAGAAAGCTGCGAAGAAGAAATACCCGCCGGGGTAATTGTCCTTGGCGGCGGGAGGATAAGCTCTGGTCCGGGGATGCGCCTTGGTCTCCTTGGCCCAGAACAAGTAATACTTGTTCCAGAGTTCCCGCGCGCTGAGCCTCGGCGAGAAGACGACGTTCCGCTTCCGCAGCAGAGTAAGCCTCGCCGCCTGCTCTGATTTCTCCTTCTTGGTCTTCTCCTCCTTCGCCTTCTCGGTCTTCGGGGCCATGGCGGAGGCGGCGAGGGAAGGGGGACGAAGAGTCCGGCGGCGCCGCGGATGCGGAAGACGACGGAGGAGGTGTGGAGGCGGAGCGCAAAGGGGAATCTCTGGAGATGGAAGAAGAAGCAATGAAGGCGTAGGAGGGGAACCGCTCCTGCTTCCTCTGCTTTTATGGGGAAGTGGGGGACGTTTCGCTCTTTCCATTAAAAGAACGTGGCCACATCCCATCCCACGACGCCGCAATCGACACGTGCCGTTACGGAGGGACGCGGCGGATGCGGAAGTGGATTCGGCGCGCCGTGGACCGCGCGTGCCCGTGCACTGTTTTGGGCCTGGCCCAACAGCGCTCGGCACCGTGTGTGGCCCAGGCCCGGGGGCTCCTGTCGGTGTACTAAGGTAGGGGTACCTCAGTACCCCAACTTGTGCACGGGCAGTAGCAGCTTCCCGCGGCAGGACCTACCACGTGCTCGCCGGAGACCTTCCTGCTCCATATAAAACCATTCAAAAACAAAGTATACAAGGCAGAAGCTCAAGGCCCCGGCAAGTGGAGCTTGCCGGGAAGGCCGTTCCAGGCTCAAGATTACCTCACTAGTACAAGACCCTGGCGAGAGGAGCTTGCCAGGAAGACCAGAAGACATGCCTCGGCGCGACGTGCGCCCCGGCAAGGCCCGGAGAGCGACAAGCTTCAGAGCCCGACAAGCTCCCGGGCCCGGCAAGGTCAAGACCCCGGCAAGGTGCTTGCCGGGGAGAGTTACATTGTGTGCCCACGCTCCAGCTCATCGAGCCACGCGTCGCCCTGGGGCCACTCCAGGGACGCGTGGCGGATGGCTGTGCAGCCTGGGGGACACGGTGGCACTCCACGGTGATAAAGCCATCGCCGTGGCAAACGGAGACGCAAGGGCGGGCGCTTTTGGGGTCGACGGCGACGGGCATTAAATGCTCTTATCCCCCACTGTCAAAGTAGGTGATGACCAATGTTCACGCACTATTCATCCACTGTTCCCGCACTGTTACAACTACCACCACTATTACATTTTTACCCTTTCTCCTACGTTGACACCTGTCGGTGACCCCTTGAGCTATAAAAGGAGGCCCATGCACAACGTATAAAGGGTTCGGAACCTAGATCGCTCATTCGCTCGGTGTAGCTAGTTCTTCAAGCTCCCGAGCTCTCCAACTCAATACAATCAAGCAGGAGTAGGGTTTTACGCGTCCGTCGCGGCCCGAACCGGGGTAAACTGCCCGCGTGCTCACCACGATCTGCTCTTCGTGCTCCCTCCGCTCCCTTACCGCACGAACAAGGGGCTCCGGTCCCATAGGTGCTCGTGGTGGACAGTTTCCCCCGACAGGCGCACCCACCCCACCTGGGTGCGCCTGATACGTCTCCAACGTATCTATAATTTTTTATTGTTCCATGCTATTATTTATGAAGTCTTGGATGTTTAATGGGCTTTATCATTCACTTTTATATCATTTTTGGGACTAACCTACTAATCCAAAGGCCCAGTCCAGATTGCTGTTTTTTGCCAATTTCAGAGTTTTGCAGAAAGGGAATATCAAACGGAGTCCAAACGGAATGAAACCTTCGCGAGAGATATTTTTGGAGGAAATCACGCTTGTGAAACGTCAGGACCAAGTCAGGGGACGTAGGGCCAGCCTTCGGGGGTGGGGGTGCGCCCCCCTTCCCAGGGCGAGCCCCCCTGCCTCGAGGCTGGCCCACATGGCCCCCGGTGCCCTCCTTCTTCCTATATATACCTACGTACCCCAGAAACTCCATACGCATAGAAAAAAAAGCCTAATTCCACCTCCGTAGCTTCTGTTCCCGTGGAGATCCCATCTTGGAGCATGTTCCGGGAGGGGGATCCATCACGGAGGCCTTCATCATCATCATACTCATCGCCCTCACCATGAGTTGTGAGTAGTTTACCACAGACCTTCGGGTCCATTGCTAGTTAGATGGCTTCTTCTCTGTCTCTGGATCTCAATACAAAGTTCTCCTCGGTCTTCGAGGAGATCTATTCGATGTAATCTCTTTTTACGGTGTGTTTGTCGAGATCTGATGAATTGTGAGTTTATGATCAAGGTTATCTATGAAAGATATTTGGTTCTTCTCTGAACTTTTTATGTGTGCTCATAATATCCTTGCAAGTCTCTTCGAATTATTGGTTTGGTTTGGCCTACTAGATCTATAGTTCTTGCAATGGGAGAAGTGCTTGGCTTTGGGTTCAATCTTGCGGTGTCCTTTCCCAGTGACAGTAGGGCCAGCAAGGCACGTATTGTATTGTTGCCATCGAGGAAAAAAAGATGGGGTTTTCATCATATTGCTTGATTTTATCCCTCTACATCGTGTCATCTTTCTTAAGGCGTTACTCTGTTCGTATGAACTCAATACACTAGATGCATGCTGGATAGCGGTTGATGTGTGTAGTAATAGTAGTAGATGCAGAATCATTTCAGACTACTTGTCTCGGATGTGATGCCTATATACAATGATCATGCCTAGATAGTCTCATAATTATTCACTTTTCTATCAATTGTTCGACAGTAATTTGTTTACCCACCGTAGAATACCGTTATCATGAGAGAAGCCACTAGAGAAAACTATGGCCCCCGGGTCTATCTTTATCATATTACTTTCCGTCAATTTTTGCCGCCATTGTTTATTTGCTTTCTTTACTTTCTGTTTCTATATCAAAAATACCAAAAATATAACTATCATCTCTATCAGATCTCACTCTCGTAAGTGACCGTAAAGGGATTGACAACCCCTTTATCGCGTTTGCTGCAAAGTTCTTATTTGTTTGTGCAGGTGCTAGGGACTGGCGCGTGGTCTCCTACTGGATTGATACCTTGGTTCTCAAAAACTGAGGGAAATACTTATGCTATTGTGCTGCATCTCCCTTACCTCTTCGAGGGAATACAACACAAGCTCAAGAGGTAGCAAGAAGATTTTCTGGCGTCGGTGCCGGTGAGGCTTACGCAAAAGTCATATACCAAGTACCTATCACAAACCCTTATCCTTCGCATTACATTTATTTGCCTCTCATTTTCCTATACCCCACTTCACCTTTGCCATTTTATTCTCCCTTCTTCCGCCATGTGTTTTTCGTTCGCTTGCCTCTTGTTTGCTTGTGTGTGTTGGATTGCTTGCTTGTCACTATGGCTGAGAATAATACCAAATTGTGTGACTTTTTCAATACCAACAACAATGATTTTATTAGCACTCTGATTGCTCCTATTACCGATGCTGAATCTTGTGAGATCAATGCTGCATTGTTGAATCTTGTCATGAAAGATCAATTCTCCGGCCTTCCTAGTGAAGATGCCGCTACCCATCTAAACAACTTTGTTGATTTGTGTGATATGCAAAAGAAAAGGGATACATATAACGATATTGTTAAATTGAAGTTATTTCCGTTTTCACTTAGAGATCGTGCTAAAACTTGGTTTTCCTCTTTGCCTAGAAATAGTATTGATTTGTGTAATAAGTGCAAAGATGCTTTTATCTCTAAGTATTTCCCTCCTGCTAATATCATCCCTCTTAGAAACGATATTATGAATTTTAAGCAACTAGATCATGAGCATGTTGCACAAGCTTGGGAGAGAATGAAATTAATGATACGTAATTGCCCTACACATGGTTTGAATCTATGGATGATTATTCAGAACTTTTATGCTGGCTTGAATTTTGCTTCTAGAAATCTTTTAGATTCGGCCGCCGGAGGCACTTTCATGGAAACTACCTTAGGAGAAGCTACCAAACTCCTAGATAATATTATGGTTAATTATTCTCAATGGCACACCGAAAGATCTACTAGTAAAAAAGTGCATGCTATCGAAGAAGTTAGTGTTTTGAGTGGAAAGATGGATGAACTTATGAAATTGTTTGCTGCTAAGAGTGCTTCTTCTGATCCTAATGATATGCCTTTGTCCACTTTGATTGAGAATAACAATGAATCTTTGGATGTGAATTTTGTTGGTAGGAATAATTTTGGTAACAATGCTTATAGAGGTAATTTTAATCCTAAGCATTTTCCTAGTAATTCCTCTAATAATTTTGGTAATTCCTACAACAACTCTTATGGAAAGATGCCTTCTGAATTTGAAACTAGTGTTAAGGAGTTTATGATCTCGCAAAAGAATTTCAATGCTATGCTTGAAGAGAAATTGCTTAAAGTTGATGAATTGGCTAGAAGTGTGGATAGAATTACTCTTGATGTTGATTCTTTGAAACTTAGATCTATCCCACCTAAGCATGATATCAATGAATCTCTCAAAGCCATGAGAATTTCCATTGATGAATGCATAGAAAGAACTGCTAGAATGCGTGCTAAAAGAGAAGATTATATTAAATCGTGTTCTTCTAGTTATCGTGAAAATAAAGATGAAGATCTGAAAGTTATTGATGTGTCTCCTATTAGATCCTTGTTTTCTAGTATTAATCTTGATGAGAATAGGATTGGAGATAATTCTGCTTTAAGGTGTCCCAATAATTCGTAGTTTTTAGATCTTGATGCTAAAATTGCTAAAAGTGGGATTGAAGAGATTAAAACTTTGCATAGTGGTGAACCCACTACTTTGGATTTCAAGGGATTCAATTATGATAATTGCTCTTTGATTGATTGTATTTCTTTGTTGCAATCCGTGCTAAATTCTCCGCATGCTTATAGTCAAAATAAAGCTTTCACTAAACATATAGTTGATGCTTTGATGCAATCTTATGAAGAAAAACTTGAGTTGGAAGTTTCTATACTAAGATTTATGATGAATGGGAACCTACTATAAAAATAAAAATAAAAGACCATGAATGCTATTCTTTGTGTGATTTGGGTGCAAGTGTCTCCACTATCCCAAGAACTTTGTGTGATTTGCTAGGGTTCCATGATCTTGATGATTGTTCTTTAAATGTTCATCTTCCGGATTCCACTATTAAGAAACCAATGGGAAGAATTAATGATGTTCTTATTGTTGCCAATAGGAATTATGTGCCCGTATATTTCATTTTTCTTGATATAGATTGCAAGCCTTCATGTCCTATTATTCTTGGTAGACCTTTCCTTAGAACGATTGGTGCAATTATTGATATGAAGGAAGGAAATATTAGATTCCAATTTCTGTTAAGGAAAGGCATGGAACACTTTCCTAGAAAGAAAATGAAATTACCATATGAATCTATCATGAGAGCCACTTATGAATTGCCTTCCAAGGATGGCAATACCTAGAATTATCGTGCATCGTGCCTAGCTAGGGGCGTAAAACGACAGCGCTTGTTGGGAGGCAACCCAATTTTATACTTTTTGTTTTTGTTGCTGTTAGGGAATAAATATTGCATCTAGCCTCTGATTAGATGTGTTTTCATATTTTGTTTAGTGTTTGTGCCAAGTATAACCTTAGGTAAGACTTGTGTGAAGTTTATATGATCTTGCTGTGAAAAACAGAATCGTTAGCGCTCGTTAAAGTAGTATTCAGATTTTACTGGAGCGTGCTTTTTAGTTTATTCTTTTTTCTGCTGATTGGTAGACAAATTGCTCAAATTTACCAATTTAGTTTGATGTTTTTGGAGTTTCAGAAGTAGGCGAACCCAGCAGATTACTACAGACTGTTCTGTTTTTGACAGATTCTGTTTTTCGTGTGTTGTTTGCTTATTCCGATGCATCTATGAGTAATATTGGAGGATATGAATCATAGAAAACTTGGAGTACAGTAGGTTTAACACCAATATAAAGAAGTATGAATTCCTTGATGTACCTTTGAGTGGTGGTTTGCTTTCTCTTACTAACAGAGCTCACGAGAATTTTTGTCTAAGTTTTGTGTTGTGGAGTTTTCAAGTTTTGAGTATTGCTTTGATGGACTATGGAACAAGGAGTAGCAAAGGCTCAAGCTTGGGGATTCCCATGACACCCCAAGTAAATTCAAGATAATCAAAAGCCTAAGCTTGGGGATGCACCGGGAAGGCATCCCCTCTTTCGTCTTCATCCATCGCTAACTATACTTGGAGCTATATTTTTATTCGCAACATGCTATGTGTTTTGCTTGGAGCGTCTTGTACAATTTGAGTCTTTGCTTGTTAGTTTTCCACAGTCATCCTTTCTGGACACACCTATTTGAGAGAGTTAAATATGCCCTAGAAATTGTTAGAAAACTATATGTGCTTCACTTATATCTTTTGAGTTGAATAGTTTTTGCTCTAGTGCTTCACTTATATCTTTTAGAGCATGGCGGTGGTAATATTTTGTAGAAATTGTTGAACTCTCATGCTTCACTTAGACCTATTTGAGAGTCTATTAAAACAGCATGGTAAAGTGTTTAGGCTAAATAAACTAATCTTCACATGATAAACATCCAATGTCAATGTAGTAAAAAAATTCACATCAAGTGCATTGAATAGAAAGAGATGTTGGATGCTTGATAATTGTTTTGAGACATGAGGATAGTGATATTAAAGTCATGCTAGTGGAGTGATTATGAAATTGAGAAATATTTGTGTTAAGGTTAGTGATTCCCGTAGCATGCACGTATGGTGAACCGTTGTGTCGGTGTACCAAGATAGGGGTACCTTAATACCCCAACTTGTGCACGGGCAGTAGCAGCTTCCCGCGGCAGGGCTCGCCACGCGCTTGCCGGAAACCTTTCCGGTCCTTATTAAGCCATTCAAAAACAAAGTATACAAGACAGAAGATCAAGACCCCGGCAAGTGGAGCTTGCCGGGAAGGCCGTCCCAGGCTCAAGACTAACACATTAACACAAGACCCTGGCAAGAGGAGCTTGCCAGGAAGACCAGAAGACTGCATTTCAGAAGACACGCCTCGGCGCACCCTGCGCCCCGGCAGGGCCCGGGGAGCGACAAGCTTCAGGGCCCGGCAAGGTCAAGGCCCCGGCAAGGTGCTTGCCGGGGAGAACTCACGCTGTGTGCCCGCGCTCCAGCTCATCTGCCCACGCGTCGCCCTGGGGCCCTTCCAGGGACGCGTGGCGGATGGCTGTGCAGCCTGGGGGACACGGTGGCGAGCCACGGTGACGAGGCTACCGCCGTGGCGAACGGAGACGCATGGACGGGTGCTTTTGGGGTCGACGGTGACGGGCATTTAATGCCCTTGTCCCCCACTGTCAAGGTTAGGTGATGACCACTGTTCATCCACTGTTCACGCACTATTCCCGCACTGTTACAACTACCACCAAAGTTACATTTTTACCCTCCTCTACGTTGACACCTGTCGGTGACCCCTTGAGCTATAAAAGGAGGCCCATGCACAACGTAGAAAGGGTTCGGAACCTAGATAGCTCTCTTGCTCGGTGTAGCTAGTTCTTGAAGCTCCCGAGCCCAAGAACTCAATACAATCTAAGCAGGAGTTGGGTTTTACGCATACGTGCGGCCCGAACCTGGGTAAACTGCCCGCGTGCTCTCCTCGATCTGCTCTTCGTGCTCCCTCCGCTCCCTTACCGCAACGTATAAGGGGCTCCGGTCCCATAGGTGTTCGTGGTGGACAGTTTCCCGCGACATCTTTGGCGCGCCAGGTAGGGGGCGTCGAGGTTGTGCGAACCTGATCCGGCGCTCATGCGGGCGCATTCTTCATCAACCTCTCCAGCTTCACCAACTTCATCAGCAACAACATGGCCCCGAAGAAAAAGGCCTCGGAGGTCGCAGGCCCGTTTGCGTCTGTTCCACCGCCACCAGAACCAACGGTGGGTGGAGGAGACGCCGGCGGAAGGGTGGTTGCCGGCGAGGAAACTCACGGCGCCACCAAATCCAAGGACAAGGCGGACGACCGGACCAATTCCAAGGCCTCGGTGTCCGTAGACGCGACACGTCCATCTCAGCAGACGACAGGCCAGCAGCACCGTGGTACAGGAGGTACCACACGCTTGCTGGGCCAGGGACAAACCGGAGGCTCGCGGGACGCTCAAGGCCATCGACCTGGCACGAGCAAGGCGCGGTCGCCGGGGCGAGAGACTGCTCCTTCTAACCCTATTAGAAGTCCGAGCATATCTCGCTCCTCGCACCGCTCGCCGCCGCTCCCCTCCTCTCCAGCAGAAGCGCTCGCAAGGGCGCAACTGCTCCTCGATTTCCCTCCAGCGGCCGACAAGGCCGAAGACTGGAGGGCGACGATCCAAAGCCTCATCGCCTTCGCCAACAACGACACGCCGCAGCAGCCGGCGACATCGCGGCCACGGCAAGTCGAGCAGACGAAGGCCGACGGCGACAAGACCGCCAGGGGTGCAACCACCGTGCACTCCCCTTCGCGGAAGCAGAAGACGCCTCCCCGCCGGATCAACGTCGACGACGACTCCACGGCGTCGTCGGATCCGCGGGCTCGTCGGGACCAGCGCCAAGTCCTTGACGACCGGCGACAAGAAGACGCTCGGACGACAATCGAGCGCCGCTGAGAAGCCCGGCGACAATCAGATCAGCGCGCTGGGACCGCTGTCGACATGCACGTGCCCGGTGAACCAGGCGACTTGCCGTACGCGGCAGGCTGCCCTGCGTTCACCCGTGAGCTGCGGCGCGTCCAGTGGCCCAGCATGAAAAATTTCAAGCCCGACGTACCGGAGAAGTACGACGGCAAGACGCACCCCTCGGAGTTCCTCAGCATCTACACCATCGCGGTGCAGGCTGCCGGGGGACGTGACGAGAAGATACTGGCGAACTACTTCCCGCTGGTGCTTAAGCCAAACGTTCGTTCTTGGCTTATGCACTTGCCGGAAGGCTCCATTTCCTCGTGGGCAGATTTGTGCCACCAATTCGTTGGCGCCTTCACGGGCGGCCACAAACCCCACGGCCAGGAGAGTGATCTCCACATCTTGGCCCAGAAGGAAGGAGAGCCCCTGCGCAAGTACATTCAACGATTCAGCCGCGTGCAACACAACATTCCCGACGTCCACCCTGCTGCGGTTATCAGCGCGTTCCACCAGAACGTGCGTAACCGCCGCATGCGAGAAGAGATGGCCATGACAAAGATCCGGGATGTCAGCGAGCTCTACGCTCTGGCTGACAAGTGCGCGCGCGCCAAAGAGGGGAGGAGACTTCCCGGGGAGGATGCTGGCGTAGGGGGAAGCGACAGCGAGGACGCCGCCTCGGCAAAGAAGAGCCGGCGGCGGAACAACAGAAGAAAGAAGAGCAAGGAAGTGCTAGTCGTCGAGCAGTCCGGCAAGGAGGCTCCCGCCAAGAAGGCACAGGCTGGCGGCTCCGGCAAGGAGCCTGCCCCTGTAGCGGCAGCCGACAAGCAGGACGACTCCGACAAGCAATATTGCAAGATCCACCGCACCAAGGGTCATGACCTTTCGAACTGCAAGCGCGTCGAGTACCTCGTAGAGCAGCAGAAAGCTGAATACGAGCGGCGCGACAAGGAGAAGGCCCAAGGTGGCGGAGGAGAACCCAGCAAGAAGCGGCCATTCAATGGCCGGGGAGGACGCCGCGGCAAGGCCAAGCAGCGGCAAGGTGATCGACCTCCCCGGGGCCGCGACAAGGATGAAGAAGACGACGACGACGACGACATGGAGGAAGGTGATAACAGCGAGGAGGAGTTCCAGAAGGCCACAAAAGTTCTGTGTGTCGACGGAGGCGCCTCTCTGCATACTTCCCACCGCCAACTCAAGCAGTGGGTGCGGGAAGTAAATGCAGCAGAGCCGCCCGTTGAGTCACGCAGGCTACTGAAGTGGTCCAGCACGCCCATCATTTTTGATCTTGAGGATCACCCTGACCGCACCACTGCGGTCGGGTGCTTACCGATGTTGGTCTCACCAACCATCCGCAACCTCAAGGTCACCAAAATGTTGGTTGACGGCGGGGCCGGCCTGAACTTGATCTCCTCAGCTGTGATCAAGAAGCTCCAGATCCCAGACGGCGAGCTCGAAGAAACCGGGTCGTTCCAAGGAATAAACCCGGGAAGGAGCAATCCCAAGGGGAAGATAACTCTGCCGGTGACCTTTGGCGGGGAGCTTAACTTCAGGACGGAGAGGATAACCTTTGATGTGGCCGATATCCCATTGCCATACAATGGGATACTTGGACGTCCTGCCCTCGCCAAGTTCATGGCAGCTTCCCACTATGCCTACAATGTACTCAAGATGCCGGGGCCGATAAGCGTCATCTCTGTCCATGGCGACAAGAAGGACGCGCTTATCTGCGCCGACAAGATATACCGGGATGCAGCAGCCGCAGCGGAGAGCAACGCACTTGCCGCTGAAGCTCCCGGGGGGAAGACCAAGTCCAAGTCCGGCAAGTGCTCTGGGACCCACTCCGGCAAACGCACCTCCTCGGAGTGCTGCGCTGCCGTCGAGGACGTTCCATCGAGCTCCACCGGCAAGTGCAAGAAGGGGATGGCCGCTCCACCGGCAACCAAGAAGGTGTCCGCCAAGGAGGACAGCACTGGTGGTACCTTCACCATCAGTGCTATGCTTGACAGCAAATAGGAAAGCGCGCTCGTTGCCTTCCTGCGGGCGAATGTCGATGTGTTTGCATGGCAACCATCTGACATCCCCGGCGTTCCCAGGAAGGTAATTGAGCACAAGCTTGCTGTTTGTCCTCATGCGCGGCCCGTCAAGCAGAAGGTCAGGAAGCAAGCCGTGGAGCGCCAAGAATTCATCGCCGAAGAAATCAAGAAGTTGGAAGCAGCAGGCCTGGTTAGAGGCGTGATCCATCCGACGTGGTTAGCAAATCCAGTTGTCGTGCGTAAGGCCAATGGGAAGTGGAGACTGTGTATAGACTTCACCGATGTGAATAAAGCATGTCCCAAGGATCCATTTCCCTTGCCGCGCATTGACCAGATTGTTGACTCCACCGCCGGATGCGAGCTGCTTTCCTTCCTTGATGCATATTCAGGTTACCATCAGATTTTCATGGCCAAGGAAGACGAAGAGAAGACTGCATTCATTACTCCGTGTGGCACGTATTGCTTCATACGCACGCCCTTTGGATTGAAGAATGCAGGCTCGACGTTTGCAAGGGTAGTGCACACCGCTTTTGAGCCATAGATTCACAGAAATGTGGAAGCCTACATGGATGATATAGTGGTCAAGAGCAAGAGCAAAGATACCCTGATACAAGATTTGGAAGAAACCTTTGAGAATCTGCGCAAGATCTAGCTTAAGTTGAACCCCGAGAAGTGCGTCTTCGGAGTCCCCTCCGGCAAGCTTCTCGGGTTCTTTGTGTCCCAGAGGGGGATTGAAGCCAACCCCGACAAGATAAAAGCCATTGAGTAGATCGAAGCCCCGAAGCGCGTCAAGGACGTAAGGAGGCTTGCAGGTTGTGTAGCTGCCCTCAGTAGGTTCATTTCAAAGTCTGCAGAGCGCGCCCTACCTTTCTTCAAAATCTTGAAGAAGGCAGGTCCTATGAAATGGACTCCGGAAGCGGAGGCAGCGCTGCAAGACTTGAAAGGATACCTATCCTCCACTCCAATACTTGTCGCACCTAGGCCACAAGAGAAGTTGCTGCTGTACCTAGCAGCAACCAATCAAGTGGTTAGTGCTGCGTTCGTAGCGGAGAGGGAGGCAGAGGAAGAGTCTACACCACCGGCAAGCGAGTCCAGCGACAAGCAGGGGGCTCCACCGGCAAGCTCTGGCCCCGACAAGGGCAAGTCTGCGCAGGAGCAAGGAGAAGTGCGAAGGAAGATGGTGCAGCGCCCGGTGTATTTTGTGAGTTCCCTCTTGCAGGGGGCTAGATCAAGATACTCCGGGGTGCAGAAGTTGCTTTTCGGCCTCCTCATGGCCTCGAGAAAGTTGCGCCATTACTTCCAGGCACATGAGATAACAGTGGTCACTCGCTTTCCGCTGAAGAGGATATTGCACAATCCAGAAGCAACAGGCAGGATCGTTGAGTGGGCACTGGAATTATCAAGCTTTGGACTCAAGTTTGAAAGTATCTCAACCATACAGAGCCGAGCTTTGGCAGAATTCATAGCTGAATGGACCCCGACGCCCGATGAGGAAGTTCCAGAAACAAGTGCACCCGTACAAGAAGCGACAAGCGAATGGGTAATGTACTTTGATGGTGCCTTCTCGCTGCAAGGCGCCGGTGCCGGCGTGGTACTCATCGCGCCCACCGGAGAACACCTCAAGTATGTTATCCAGATGCATTTTCCCAGGGAGCAAGTGACAAACAATACTGCTGAGTATGAAGGCTTGCTTGCCGGCCTCAGGATTGCGGCCGAACTTGGGATAAGGAAGCTGATTGTGCGGGGAGATTCCCAGTTGGTGGTCCGACAAGTTAACAAGAGTTACCAGAGCCCTTTGATGTAAGCTTATGTAGATGAAGTGAGGAAGCTTGAAGAGCACTTTGAAGGTCTGCAAATGGAGCACGTCCCGAGAGCTCAGAATGAAATTGCAGATGGCCTTTCGAAGTGTGCTGCGATGAAGTTACCTGTGGAACCAGGGACCTTCTTGCTCAAGATAACTCAACCATCCGTTACACCATCAGTTGGGCAGAGTAAGAAGAGAAAGTTGGTCTCCGGCGACTACTTGCCGGCTGATCTCCCCGAAGCCGCCACCAAGGTCCCCAAGATCAACAACCAAAACGCTGAGGAACAGTTTGCTCCTGCGGACCCAAAGGTCTGTACAGTTGAAGCAAGCGTTCCCGACAAGCCTTGCCCCGGTAGGCTTGCCGGGGGACCGTCAGCTCCGGCAGAACCAGAGGTTCTGGCCGTAGAAGCTGGGGTTCCCGCAGCGGCCCTCATGCCTTTAGTCCTTGCCGTTGAGCCTCGGGCTCCGGCATGGGCACAGCAGATTGTCCGTTTTCTGCAAACTGGAGAACTTCCCGACGATCCAGAAGAGATAGAGAAGATAACCAGGCAGTCAAGTATGTACCAGTTCGTCGACAACGAACTGTACAGAAGAAGACTCAATGGTGTCAAGTTGAAGTGCATTTCCAGAGAAGATGGACAGAAGCTGTTGACAGAGATACATGGATGCATATGTGGTCACCACATAGGCGCAAGGGCACTTGCTGGGAAGGCGTTCCGACAAGGGTTCTTCTGGCCAGAAGCCCTCCAAGATGCAACTGCACAAGTAACCAAGTGTGAAGCGTGCCAGTTCCATGCCAAGCAAATTCATCAGCCAGCTCAAGCTCTCCAGACGATCCCTTTGTCCTGGCCCTTCTCGGTCTGGGGGCTCGATATCCTCGGTCCCTTTCCCCGTGCTGTCGGGGGCTTTGAGTACTTGTACGTTGCAATCGACAAGTTCACAAAGTGGCCAGAAGTGGAACCGGTGAGAAAGGTGACATCACAGTCAGCAGTCAGGTTTTTCAGGTCGATTGTTTGCCGTTTCGGGATCCCTAACAGGATCATCACCGACAACGGTACACAGTTCACTAGTCGCACCTTCATGCAGTACATCCAAGACCTTGGCGCCAAGGTCTGTTTCGCTTCTGTTGCTCACCCGAGGAGCAACGGTCAAGCGGAGAGGGCCAATGCTGAAGTGCTGCGCGGCCTCAAGACAAGAACTTTTGACAGGCTGCACAGGTGCGGAAGAAACTGGATAGAGGAGTTGCCGGCGGCTCTTTGGTCAATCAGGACGACACCAAGTCGAGCAACCGGACAGACACCCTTTGCTCTAGTCTATGGAGCAGAGGCAGTTCTCCCCACGGAACTCGTATACGGATCTCCTCGAGTGCTCGCTTATGATGAGCTCGAGCAAGAGCAACTACGACAAGATGACACATTGCTCCTTGAGGAGGAACGTCTCCAGGCTGCTGTACGAGCTGCTCGATACCAGCAAGCCTTGCGCCGCTATCATAGCCGCAAGGTTAAAGCCAGGAGTCTCGAGGAAGGCGACCTTGTTCTTCGGTGTGTTCAGTCCGCCAAGAATTCCAACAAGTTGACGCCGAAGTGGGAAGGCCCTTATCGGGTGAGACAAGTCACAAGGCCCGGTGCTGTCTGCCTTGAGACCGAAGAAGGCTTACCGGTGAGCAACTCCTGGACCATAGAGCATCTTCGCAAGTTTCACCCATAAGGTGCGGTTGCCGAGATCCGCTCCGGCAACCACCTTTTGTACGAGTCTTGCCGCTGTTGCATGTAATCCTTTGTACAAAGTCGGGCGCAGACCAAGTGCATCAGTAAAGCTTTTGTGTTTTGCACTATTTTCCTTTTCCATGCTTTTCTTCGTTATTCGCATGCATTGTTTGGCATCTTGTGCAACACACATACCCGATAAGCATTAGCACGCTGAAAGGCCCTATACTTGTTCTCCCTCTTCTTTTTCTTTCCCTCTTAAGCAGAAGGAACGTTCCTCGTGCACAAGTTTGCCGGGGGGGGAAGGAGATGGAGGATGAACCAAGTGCTATTCAAGAAAGAGAAGCCTTGTCGGGGAAACAAGCAACATATGAAAGCTAAGTTATCAGAATTTGAGCAGTTCAAATTTTTAAATTTTGGTTATCTTCCTTGAACAACCACACTTTGTAAGGTAAACCTGTGCGCGGAGGAACCTACCCGTGGCTAGCCGCACCCTTACTTTGTTTTCGAGTACGCTCAACGACTTAAGTGAGCTGCGACAAGTGTCGCGCCCTTGCTTCGTTTTCGAGTTCGCTCAGCAAGCTAAGTGCATTGCGACTAGCTGCGGCAAGGTTACTTGCCAGCGAGGCCTTTGCCAGCAGGCTGCTAAGAGTTCAGCACTCAGCGCTCGCGGTGAGGGCCCCTTGCCGGCAAGTCCCCTAGAAGCGTAGGGTTGAAAACATACAAAGTGAAGGACCAAAAGCAAGGGAGATAACGATGCGTTAATTGCTTAGAAATAAGATAATATATTACAGAGATAGCTTGTCGCAATGACTAATAGATTCATGTTCATGGCACACTTTGCAGCAGCAAAGGAAATAAAAAGAAAGAGGCCTAATCTACGCGATCGCCTTCACGCCTGGAGATCTTGTTCACCTTGGCGATGATGTGGGCGACCTGCGCCTTCAGCGCCTCCTGATCTGCGTCGGCCGGCAAGCTGCGGAGGACGTTGACAAGATTAATACCAGGGTTGCGGTAGACTATCTTCGTCAAGACGCGCTCCAAGGTACCCGCGCAGAGCTGGCGCGACTCCTCGGCCAGCTGCGCGGGGAGCTTCTCCTACAGCCGTGCGAGTGCCGGCGCGATCCCCCTGAAGAAAAGACTGAGCTTGGCGCTGTGGGGGAGATTCGGGTCCGGAGAGTACACAAGGTGTTCAACCCTCAGCGCCATCAGCTCCTTGTCGATATTGGCGGCGGAGGTGACCAGGTCCTCCGTCCATTGCTCCACTGCCCGGTTGAAGTTGCTTGTGGAGGTGGCGGCGCTCTCCACCAGCTCCCGCTCCTTGCGGAGCTCCTCCTTCAGTTTGGTCTCGCGGTCCCGGGCGGCGTCGAAGTGAATCTTTCAAAGTGGAGACCTTCAACTCCAAGTCAGCGATTGAGTCTTTGGCGGCGGTAAGCTCGTCGCCCTTCTTGGAGAGGCGTACCTGGAGGTCTGAGTTGGTATGGGCGTCTTTCTCGCGCTCTATATTGAGCGCGGTGACCCTGTCCTCGCTCGCCTTCAGGTACTGCTCCAGTTGCTGCACCTTGAGCTCCAGGTCCCTCTTGGCGGTTTCCGCGGCGGCAGCAGCTTCCTTTGCCTCCTTCAGGGCCCCGCCAAGAGCCTGCTCCCGGCCGGTGAGCTCGTCATCATGGGCGTCCAGCTCAACCTTCCGCTGGTTGAGCGCTCCTTCTCGCCGGGACAGCTCTTCACCAGCCAAGCGCTGCTGTTCCTCGGCCTCAGCCTTCTCAAGAAGAAACTCTTGCTGCTCTCCGGCAAGCCTTTCGCGCTCCTCCGCCAAGTCGCGAAGGGCCGCCTGGTTGGCGGCACGGAGCTCCGCGGCGGGCTTCTCCAAGTCTGCTCCAGCCTTGGCGGTGAGGGCTTCCCGGGAGTCCAGCTTCGCCTGCCTGGCCCGGTAAAGGGCGAGGAGCCGGCGAAGCAGCTTCTCCTCTTCGGGCTCATCGCTCCCGCCAGGCGCTTCAATGATCTTCAACCCCGCGGAGGCGAGGACCTCTCCATCAAAGGTCTCTCCCTCCACGGGGGCTCGCGACGAGGACCCCCACGGCACTTGTATGAAGACGCCATTGGGGGCCTCAAGGTAGATGCCCGACTGCTCCTTGTCGACGGAGGGGTCGGCGGCTGGTGCAGCGCTTGACGCTCCTGCTGCCTCCGGGCCAGCAGTGTGGTCGCCTTCTCCCTCCCCGGCCGCAGCGTCTGCGGTCGGGGCAGTCTCCTCCGTGGCAGGCTCGTCGGCTCCTGCCATGCCCTCAGCGGCAGTGGCGTTGCCGCCGTCGCCTTGAGCGCCCTCCTCGCCGGTGGCCTCGGTCTCCATCCGGTCCGGCGCGGGAGGATCTAGAAGAAGAAGAAGAAAAGAAACGATCAAGCAAATATCCAAAAAGACAAGTTCAAGAAGACAAAGCTACAAGGCTCACCTTCTTGGACTTCGTCGACGACTGGCTCCCTCGCCGGAGAGTCCTCCCCTGGCGGTGGAGCGGTGGCCCCTGCTGGCGGAGGGCCGCCCGTTCCCTCCCTTGGCGGGGTGGCCGCCCTCGTCGGGCTGCTCGCCCTTGGCGGGGAGCCCGCCCTTGGCGGGGTGCCCGTCCTTGTCGGAACATTCTCCCTCGCCGGGGAGTCTACCCTTGGCGGGGAGGGTGGAACCTGTGGCTCGCCGGAGGCAGTCTCCGGGCGCTCCTGTAGCTGCGGCTCCATTTCTGCACAAGACAAACAAGACAACAAGATATTAGTACAAGCAAAAAACCTCAAGCGCCCGACAAGCAGAAAGCTCGAGACCAGACTTACGTTGGGGGCTGCTCCTCGGAGCAGCAGGTTTATCCGGCAAGTTCGTCGCCGGCGCGTCCCCTGTCGCCGCGACGGGCGAGTCGTCGTCGACCTCGACCACAGGGATCTTGGCCCGCTTCGCCATCCGCTGGGCCAGGGGCCTGAAATCAAAGCAAGAACAAGATCAGAATCATAAAGAAAGACCAAGTCAGAATTGAAGAAGCTATAAGTTACAAGTGCTTACTCCTCTTCCTCGTCGTCGTCGGAGCTGAGGGCGGAGAAATCGAACTCCACCTGAGGTGCTCCCGCGCGAGGAGCAGGAGGAGAAGGCTCCCTCGGGCGCTTGGCGGTCTCCGGGGCTGTGGGCTGCGAAGACCCAGCCTCCGTTGGCGCCGAGGCCCGGGGAGCAGGCGGAGTAGCCGCCCCGCTCTGAGAGGATCCCCCTCCGCTTGGCGCTGGAGCGCGGGGCGCCTCCGCCGCGGCTGGCGCGCGGGGCGCCTCCCCCGCGGCTGGTGCGCTGGGCGCCTCCGTCGCGGCTTGGCTCCCTCTGGTGGCGCGCGCCGCCCGGCGAGCAGGCTGCTGTCGGGGCGCCTGCGTCCTCGTCGCTGTAGCCGCCTTGCGGAGGCGTTTCCCCGGCGCTTGCTTGGGACTTGCCGGAGGTGGGGAGTTCTCCGACGACGAGGAGGCGTCGTCGTCAAGTCCTAGAGATCCGCCGGTGTCTTCATCGGCCTCGACGTCTACCTCCTCATCCCCAGCGGGCCCGCTGGGTCCAGCATCCTGTCCTACGGCCCCGCTCCCTCCGGTGGCTCCGCTCCCTCCGGCACCTCTGCTCCCTCCGGGAACCTCGCCTCCTGCGGCGGCGGCCTCGCTCACAATCCCAGGAATCCCGGCATACCTCAGGGAAGGAACCCCGGCAAGCTCGTCGGGTGGAAGCTTGAGCAGTCTGCGGATCTCTGCCGCCTCTGCTTGGCACGACGCGTCCGCAGCATCTGCCTCGTCGACGGTGAATCCGAAGTCTCCAGCCGCTGCGGCTGCGGCGGCCTCGTCCATCCGGGAAGCTATATAGGCTATATCCCGCTCCGTGGTGGCCCGGGTGAGACCCTTGTTCTCCTCGGTGTTCTTCGGTACCTCGACCAAGTTATCGAAGAAACTCAGTATTGCGTCCGGCGGAGGCTCTATCCAGGTGGGGTCGACGCCGTGGGAATCACACGCGGGCATCGCCGCGCGCAAGGAGTCCCGGGCAGTGCTGTTGCACAGCGGCACCACTCCCCGGGGAGATCTAAACCACTCCGGATGGGCCGGATCGTGCTTAAAAAGCTCCCGGACCATCCCCTTCAGCTCCAAAGCCGTGAAGTTGAAGTTCAGCCCCGGGCGCAGCCTCATAATGTCCGCCGCATTGCCAAACTCCCATGCTGGCCTTTTCCTTTCTTGTAAAGGGGCAATGCGGCGGCGGAGGAAATCTGCCCCTACCTCTCCGATGGTCAGTTTAGCTACCCGGAGACGAAGAATCCTGATAAGGGCGATGTTGAGCTTGCCGTCCTCCGGGGCCAACTCGCT
This sequence comes from Secale cereale, assembly GCA_902687465.1. Classification (NCBI taxonomy): domain Eukaryota; kingdom Viridiplantae; phylum Streptophyta; class Magnoliopsida; order Poales; family Poaceae; genus Secale; species Secale cereale. The sequence goes on from LR738715.1 coordinate 479,074,030, forward strand.
CCAGTCTCTGCCGCGCACTATGGCTGTTGTGCGCGGCGCAGTAAACGGCTCCGGCTAGTCCTCCACTACCCAACACCAGTCTGCGCGCCATTCTTCCCACTTGCCGCGGAGCTCTCCTTTCAGATATGAGTCCTTCTTGTTCAATCGGAAGATCCAGGAGATTCCGCCGGAGAGGGGAGCGCCAGCCTCTACTCTAGGAATAAAGAAATGGCGAAAGAGCGCTACATTGGGATAGATCCCTACATAGTTTTCGCACAGATGTGCGAAAACCGCCATCGTAAGGATGGCGTTGGGGGTGAAGTCTAGAAGGTGGAGGCCGTATGTGTTCATAATGTCACAGAAAAACTCCGAGAACGGAGGGCACAGGCCGCAGTGAAAGAAGACAGCGAAGAAGTAATACCCGCTGGGAAACAGCTCTCTAGCGACGGCGGGGTAGACTCTGGTCCGGGGATGAGCTTTGGTCTCCTTGGCCCAGAAAAGGTAGTCCTTGTTCCACAGTTCCCTCGCGCTGAGCCTCGGCGCAAAGACCACATTCCTCTTGCGCAGAGTGGCAAGCTTCGCCGCCTGCTCGGACTTCTCCCTCTTGGCTTTCTCCGCTTTCGCCTTCTCGCTCTTCGGAGCCATGGCGGGGGCGGCGAGGGAAGGGGCGAGGAGCTCGACGGCGCCGCGGATGCGGAAGACGGCGGAGGAGGGGTGGCGGCAAAGAGCAGCAGAGCAGCGGGGGATTTCTGGAGGTTGAAGACGCAATGAAAGCGAAGGAGGGAAACTGCCCCTGCTTCCTCTGCTTTTAAGGGGGGAGTGGGGGACGCTCCGCATTTCCCATTAAAGAACGAGGCCACGATCTCTCCCACGACGCCGCAATCGACGCGTGCCGTTAGGGAGGGGCGCGGCGGATGCGGAAGGGAATCTACGGCTCGCCGTGGGCCGCGCGTGCCCGTGCACTGTTTTGGGCCTGGCCCAACAGCGCTCGGCACCGTGTGTGGCCCAGGCCCGGGGGCTCCTGTCCGTGTACCAAGATAGGGATACCTTAATACCCCAACTTGTGCACGGGCAGTAGCAGCTTCCCGCGGCAGGGCTCGCCACGCGCTTGCCGGAAACCTTTCCGGTCCTTATTAAGCCATTCAAAAACAAAGTATACAAGACAGAAGATCAAGACCCCGGCAAGTGGAGCTTGCCGGGAAGGCCGTCCCAGGCTCAAGACTAACACATTAACACAAGACCCTGGCAAGAGGAGCTTGCCAGGAAGACCAGAAGACTGCATTTCAGAAGACACGCCTCGGCGCACCCTGCGCCCCGGCAGGGCCCGGGGAGCGACAAGCTTCAGGGCCCGGCAAGGTCAAGGCCCCGGCAAGGTGCTTGCCGGGGAGAACTCACGCTGTGTGCCCGCGCTCCAGCTCATCTGCCCACGCGTCGCCCTGGGGCCCTTCCAGGGACGCGTGGCGGATGGCTATGCAGCCTGGGGGACACGGTGGCGAGCCACGGTGACGAGGCTACCGCCGTGGCGAACGGAGACGCATGGACGGGTGCTTTTGGGGTCGACGGTGACGGGCATTTAATGCCCTTGTCCCCCACTGTCAAGGTTAGGTGATGACCACTGTTCATCCACTGTTCACGCACTATTCCCGCACTGTTACAACTACCACCAAAGTTACATTTTTACCCTCCTCTACGTTGACACCTATCGGTGACCCCTTGAGCTATAAAAGGAGGCCCATGCACAACGTAGAAAGGGTTCGGAACCTAGATAGCTCTCTTGCTCGGTGTAGCTAGTTCTTGAAGCTCCCGAGCCCAAGAACTCAATACAATCTAAGCAGGAGTAGGGTTTTACGCATCCGTGCGGCCCGAACCTGGGTAAACTGCCCGCGTGCTCTCCTCGATCCGCTCTTCGTGCTCCCTCCGCTCCCTTACCGCAACGTATAAGGGGCTCCGGTCCCATAGGTGTTCGTGGTGGACAGTTTCCCCCGACACGTTGTGTGACTAAGTTAAAGCATGAGGTATTTGTAGAGTGACAACCTTTGTGTGGAGGTCGGGGGCGCGCGATGGTTAACTCCTACCAACCTCCCCCCTAGGGGCATGCGTTGATTGCTTTGTTTTGATGACTCGTAAATTTTTGCAATAAGTACATGAGTTCTTATGACTAATGTTGAGTCCATGGATTATACGCACTCTCACCCTTCCACCATTGCTAACCTCTCTTGTACCGCGCAATTTTCGCCGGTGCCATAAACCCACTATATATCGTTCCTCAAAACAGCCACCATATTGTTCCTCAAAACAGCCACCGTACCTACCTATCATGGCATTTCCTTAGCCATTCCGAGATATATTGCCATGCAACTTTCCACCATTCCGTTTATATGACACGCATCATATTGTCATATTGCCATGCATGATCTTGTAGTTGACATCGTATTTGTGGCAAGGCCACCATGCATATTTTTTTATACATGTCACTCTTGTTTCATTGCACCTACCAGTACACCGCCGGAGGCATTCACATAGAGTCATACCTTGTTGTAGTATCCAGTTGTAATTTCGTATTGTAATGAAAGTGTGATGATCATCATTATTAGAGCATTGTCCCATGGGAGGAAAGGCTGAATCTATAAAGCCCCTCCGCAAAAAAAAGAAGAAAAAAGAAAGGCCAAAGAAAAAAAGGCCCAAAAAAAGAAAAAAGAAAAAAAGAAAAAAAAAGAAAAAGAATAAGGGACAATTGCTACTATCTTTTTCCACACTTGTGCTTCAAAGTAGCCCCATGTTCTTCATTGTAGAGAGTCTCATGCTTAGTCACTTTCATATACTAGTGGAAATTTTTGTTATAGAACTTGGCTTGTATATTCCAACGACGGGCTTCCTCAAATGCCCTAGGTCTTCGTGAGCAAGCAAGTTGGATGCACACCCACTAGTTTCTTTTGTTGATTTTCATTCATATTTAGCTCTAGTGCATCCGTTGCATGGCAATCCCTACTCACTCACATTGATATCTATTGATGGGCATCTCCATAGCCCGTTGATACGCCTAGTCGATGTGAGACTATCTCCCTCCTTTTGTATTCTTCACAACCACCTCTATTCCACCCATAGTGATATATCCATGGCTCACGCCCATGTATTGCGTGAAAGTTGAAAGGTTTGAAAAGATAGAGCATGAAAACAAATGCGTGGCTGAAATCGGGGTTGTGCATGATATGAATATTTAGTGTGATAACAAGGGAGCATAGCCAACACTATATGATTTTGTAGGGATAACTTTCTTTAGCCATAGTATTTTGAGAAGGCATGATTTCTTTGTTAGTATTGCTTGAAGTATTGTTATTTCATATGTCAATATAGACTTTTATCTTGAATACTTTAGATCTGAACATTCATGACACAATTAAGAGAATTACATTTAAAAACTATATTGGTTAGCATTCCACATCAAAAATTCTTTCTTTAGCATTTACCTACTCGAGGACGAGCAGGAATTGAGCTTGGGGATGCTTGATACGTCTCCAACGTATCTATAATTTTTCATTGTTCCATGCTATTATATATGAAGTCTTGTATGTTTAATGGGCTTTATCATTCACTTTTGTATAATCTTTGGGACTAACCTACTAACCCAAAGGCCTAGTCCAGATTGCTGTTTTTTGCCTATTTCAGAGTTTTGTAGAAAAGGAATATCAAACGGAGTCCAAATGGAATGATACCTTCGCGAGAGATATTTTTGGAGGAAATCACGCTCGGGAAATGCCAGGAACAAGTCAGGGGACGTAGGGCCAGCCCTCGAGGGTGGGGGCATGCCCCCCTGCCTCGAGGCAGGCCCACACGGCCCTCGGTGCCCTCCTTCTTCCTATATATACCTACGTACCCCAGAAACTCCATACGCAGAGAAAAAACCCTAATTCCATCGTCATAGCTTCTGTTCCCGTGGAGATCCCATGTTCGAGCATGTTCTAAGAGGGGGATCCATCACGGAGGCCTTCATCATCATCATCATCATCATCGCCCTCACCATGAGTTGTGAGTAGTTTACCACAGACCTTCGGGTCCATAGCTAGTATCTAGATGACTTCTTCTCTCTCTCTGGATCTCAATACAAAGTTCTCCTCGGTCTTCAAGGAGATCTATTCGATGTAATCTCTTTTTGCGGTGTGTTTGTCGAGATCCGATGAATTGTGTTTATGATCAAGGTTATCTATGAAAGATATTTGGTTCTTCTCTGAACTTTTTATGTGTGTTCATAATATCCTTGCAAGTCTCTTCGAATTATTGGTTTGGTTTGGCCTACTAGATCTATAGTGCTTGCAATGGGAGAAGTGCTTGGCTTTGGGTTCAATCTTGCGGTGTCCTTTCCTAGTAACAGTAGGGGCAGCAAGGCACATATTGTATTGTTGCCATCGAGGATAAAAAGATGGGGTTTTCATCATATTGCTTGAGTTTATCCCTCTACATCATGTCATCTTTCTTAAGGCGTTGCTCTGTTCGTATGAACTCAATACACTAGATGCATGCTGGATAGCGGTCGATGTGTGGAGTAATAGTAGTAGATGCAGAATCGTTTCTGTCTACTTGTCTCGGATGTGATGCCTATATACAATGATCATGCCTAGATAGTCTCATAATTATTCGCTTTTCTATCAATTGCTCGATAGTAATTTTTTTACCCGCCGTAGAATACCGCTATCATGAGAGAAGCCACTAGAGAAAACTATGGCCCCCGGGTCTATCTTTATCATATTACTTTCCAGCAATTTCTGCCGCCGTTGTTTATTTGCTTTCTTTACTTTCTGTTTCTATATCAAAAATACAAAAAATATAACTATCATCTCTATGAGATCTCACTCTCGTAAGTGACCGTAAAGGTATTGACAACCCCTTATCGCGTTGGCTGCGAAGTTCTTATTTGTTTGTGCAGGTGCTAGGGACTGGCGCGTGGTCTCCTACTGGATTGATACCTTGGTTCTCAAAAAGTGAGGGAAATACTTACTCTACTGTGTTGCATCTCCCTTTCCTCTTCGAGGGAATACAACGCAAGCTCAAGAGGTAGCAACGCCTCCTGCCTCGTGGGCCCCATGTGGCCCCCTCCACTTATTCCAGCACCCACACACTTCATCTTCCTCCAGAAAAAAATCCTCCCATAGCTCAAACCCATGTTCTAGCTCATCTTGCTGTCTTTTTCGATCTCCTTGCTCAAAGCTCCATTCACAAAATTGTTTGGGAGATTGTTCTTCGGTATGTGACTCCTCCAATGGTCCAATTAGTTTTTGTTCGAGCGCTTTATTTATTGCAAATTTTTGCTGCTAAGGTGACCCTGTTTTTGAGCTTAGATGTCAAATTTATGTGGTCAAAAGTAGTTCTAATGCATGATATAGCCTCTAGGCACTTGCGGGAGTAGTTGCTATCAATCTTGTTGAGTTTGGTTCACTTTTATTTTGAGTCACTAAAATTTTCAGAATTTTTTCATAGAAAAATGCATAGGAAAATTTACCAAGGTGGTTCCTCAAGGAAGCAAGTACGAAGGCTCGCGATACGTGAGCCGGACGATGAACCACCGAGGGAAGCTCAAGTGCGGCCTTGTGAATGGCCGTCGGAGGAGTTTATGGTCCAGGCAGGCATCAATGATGAATTTGACACGTATGTGCGTAATACTGATCTTGAGGACTTCGTGTCAGATAAGTGCCCACAGTGCCACTACCTAACTGATTCCTTTGTGAGAAGATTTAAATTTACATCCTCGCGCAATTCTCACACTGTTTTATTTGACCTATATGATAAATCTTATACCATGGACTTAGAATATTTTAATGATTCCTGTAAGCTCACGCAGTGGGGTAATATTAGCGAACCTCGCAAATCTGAATATAAGGACTTTCTTGCTAGTATCACTGTGGGGGAATCTAGAGAAATCACACAAGCTACCATAGGGAGCATTCATTTCCCTTCCATACATTATTTTGCTCTCTTCGTTGGTAGATGCATTAACGATAAAGATAAGGCTTGCCACATGTGCGTTCCGGGTCTTAGTATTCTAAAGAGTGCAGTATTAGGTGATAGACAATATAACTTGGGGCCATTGTTGCACGAAGGTCACATCTTAACGGTTTAAGTGGAGATTTGTTTGCTGGAATTTATGCAACTCGTGTGGCTAATTATCTTCGTGTACCCATACATGAAAATGATATGAAGTTCCCTCCTGCTTATCTAGATTATAATGCTATGGTTCTCCATCAGTTTGTTGAGAGGAATGAACAATTCCTCCAGTACCAACTAATCTTTGACAGACGTCGCACTGTCCATATTGCTCTCCCTGCTCCTGCTTTCTTTGACTTTAGGGCAAAAAGGAGATATGTTATAACTAGGGAGGAGGGAAATGAGTATGAGGAGAGGACGGAGGCGGCTCGTCTCCAAGCTGCAGCTCATCAGGCAATAGCAGCTGCATCGCAGTACGACCCCAACTACAACTTTGAATATCGACCAGGCCAGCCGTGGCCATAGACCAACTTAGGCCAAAAGCCTAAGCTTGGGGTTGTACGTATTTCTCACCGACATTATATTCATGTTCACACACTCAGTCTAGTTGTCGGTGCTCATACTTTTTCATTGTACTATCCATGCTAGTTTATTTTATTTTCTTAGTCTTTTTCTTGTGTGTCAGAAAAACCTTATGAAAAACAAAAAAATAGTGGTAGCTTTTTAGCTAGTTTACTTCACATGCCTGTAGTAGTAGTAATTAGAAGAAAACCCAAAAAGATTTCCCGTTCTTCTTTTGCTTGTTGGGAGCTTTCCCGTGTAAATAGTTTAGTTTCTTTTCTTTTCTTTGGGGGTCAAGAGGAGAAGACCATGATGAAAATGTTTAGTGGCTCTCATATGCATTATTGTTGATTTAACCAAGACCCCATATTACCTTGTATTCTCCCTTGTATTAAATGCTTGCAGATTCCAGCTTAGTCCAACGCACATGCACTATTATTATCATTCACATCGTTCGGTCGTGTGAGTGAAAGGCAATAACGACGATATATGATGGACTGATTGAGATGAGAGAAGTTGGTATGAACTCGACCTATCTTGTTTTTGTATATATAATTAGTTCATCATTCCTGATTCAGCCTATTATGAATGAAACATGCTTGCAATAACAATTAGAGATTATAGTTGCTCATGCCATGCTTAATTAGCTAGGAGTTTATAATGGTTTACCTTGCGTGCCAACATGCTATTAAAATGGTTGTGATGTGGTATGATAGGGTGGTATCCTCCTTTGAACGATTCAAGTGGTTTGACTTGGCACATGTTCATGCATGTAGTTGAAACAAAATCAACATAGCCTCCACGATATTTACATTCATGGTGATTCATATCCTAATCATGCTTGCACTAATTGATGATTAATTTTAATGCATGTTCATTACTGTTGTCGCTCTCTAGCTGGTTGCTTCCTAGTCTCTTTCTAGCATTCACATGTACTAAGCGAGAATACTGCTTGTGCATCCACTTCCATAAACCTCAAAGTTATTCCATATGAGTCCAACATACCTTCCTATATGCGGTATTTACCTACCGTTCCAACTAAATTTGTATGTGCCAAACTCTAAACCTTCAAATAAAATTCTGTTTTGTATGCTTGAACATCTCATGTCTCAACTAGGGTTGTCTATATCTTCCATGCTAGGTGGGTTATTCTCACGATGAGTGGACTCCGCTCATCATTCACGAGAAAATGGCCGGTAACTAGGATCCCAGTCCCATGCTCAAAACAAATCAAAATAATTAAACAAAAGTCCCCCAGGGCTATTGTTGGTATGGACGGTACCCGTTGTTTCGGGCTAGCCATGGAGTGTGCTTCTTGGTGGTGGGGGAGTATAAACTTTACCATTCAGTGTGGGAACCACCTATAATGTGTGTAGCATGGAAGATATTGATAACTCTTGGTTGTTATCTTGACAATGAAAGTATACCACTCAAAATATTATTTATCTCTATTTCAAAGCTCGAGCTCTGGCACCTCTGCAAATCCCTGCTTCCCTCTGCGAAGGGCCTATCTATTTACTTTTATCTTGAGTCATCACCCTCTTATTAAAAATCACAAGTTGGAGAGCACCGCTGTCATTTGCATGCATTGCTATTAATTCACATTGAGTATGACTGTGACTGGATCTCTTTTACCATGAATTACAATGTCTAGTCAGTCCTTGATCTGCAGAGGTGCTCTGCATTTATGTTTTGTGGTCTCATAAATGGCTAGCGAGATACCATCTTGTTATATCATATTATGATTGTTTTGAGAAAGTGTTGTCATCCGAGGTTTATTATTATTGCTCGCTAGTTGATTATGAGATTGATATGAGTAGACATGAGACCTAAAAGTTAGTATGCATGTGGTTAGTTCATAATCTTTGCTGAAAACTTGAATGTTGGCTTTGCATATTTGCAACAACAAGAGCAAACAGAGTTTGTAAAAGTTTTTCTTTATCACTTTCAGTTTGTCAACTGAACTGCTTGAGGACAAGCAAAGTTTAAGCTTGGGGGAGTTGATACGTCTCCAACGTATCTACTTTTCCAAACACTTTTGCCCTTGTTTTGGACTCTAACTTGCATGATTTGAATGGAACTAACCCGGAATGGCGCTGGGAGTGCACGTGCCTCGCCTTGGGGCTGCTGCACCACCTGTCAACTTTCTTCATTGCGCGCGAGCGCCCTGCGGGGCTGGTCGTGCTGGGGAGACTCATGCCTTGGCTCGAGGGCGACGTCACACCAGAGAGGAGGAGGAGGCGCGCGTGGGCCGTGTCGCCCGCTTGAGGTGGTGGAGGAGGTAGTGAGCGGAACGGTGATGGAGCTTCTCCCATGACGATAACGAGCTCGGCGATGCGGTCCAGCCAGTCCTCGTAGAGGTCATCTGCTGGGCGGTAGCACAGGAGCTCACGTGCCATGAGCAGCACGACCTGCGAGTTTGCCGGACCATGACGGGCATGGGAGGACGAAGAAGCCGCTGGAGTCAGTGACGGGGTTGTAGTGCCGTAGTCGCACCGCGTGGAGAGCGGGAATGACATGTCTTGCAGCTCACGGGCAACGGGGCCGGTGGGAGCGTCTGCCGCCGGTGATGGAGAACGACGGGGGATGCCGTCGCCTGGAGGTGCTGTCTGGGCCACGCGGGCGGCGAGGGCAGCCCAGCGCTTAGCGTGAACTCAAGGAGCATCCGCCATGGAGACGGTGAGGCGATGGCGAACTGACCGGAACAAGAGAGACGCTGATGCACCCCTACGTGGTGCGCCAAATGTCGGATTCAGATCTCCAGAAAACCATTGGTAGATTCGAACACTTGGGTGCGTGTGAATAACTCAACTTCCCCTATCTACCTACTCGCCGTCTCCACGATCTAGCTCGATGAACAGGAAGGAAATGGGGCAAAGCAGTTTACCTAGGTACGGGCCACCTCGCGGTGTAATACCCTACTCCTGCTTTGTGGTGGATTGCCTCGAGGTGGGCTGAAGATGAACTAGTACAGTGGTGGAACAACCTCAGGAGGTGTGTTCTTGAGTGTGAGGGTGCTGGTTGATCCAATCCATCTCCCCTCCTATGGTGGTGGCTAAGCTATATTTATAGTGGCCTTGGTCCTCTTCCCCAAAATGTATGCCGGAAGGGATCCGAGAACGGCCAAATTTGAAGCGAGACAACTAGTACATCTTATCCTGATGAAAGGTGGTATTCGCCTGCAAAGCTTATGATCTTGATGCCATGGTGGGCTTGGTGATGACCTCCGTCCTGCCATCCTGGCAATCCTAGTCTTGTTGAATGGAAATGGAAACCTTTGGGTGGTTCCTCGGGACTCCGCGCCTGCACTTGCCTCTTTAGCACCAAAGAGGAAACATGTTGTACTGCGCCCGCTGGCGCCCGCCTGGCCTTGGTCTTCATGGCTTGCACCATCTGAACCTCGTGAGGAGAGGACTTGCATAGAGATCTCCGCTCCTCAGGAGCCAGGCTAGTGAGACTGCTCCTTTTGAAGGTCTTGGTGTCATCCGCCTCGCGAGGCTTGGCCCCTCACAAAGGTCTTGAGTGCTGATGCTGAAGATGGGCCATACCAGGCTGGTGAAGGAGCCACATCATGGGCCATAGGCAGGCAAGTCTGGGTACCATGGTTCCCAGAACGCCGACAACAGTGATATTGGTTGTGTCTTGCATATGATTTATAGCATGTACTGATTCTTATTTGTTGAAACGCTAGACATTTTTAACTTGGCAGAGTGATGTCGGTTGCATCTTTCATATGGTCTAGATTGAAGTGCTTCTAATTCATTGAAATGCCTTCTGCTTAGTTACCACATCATAGGTCTGAATTGTTGGGAACGTAGCATGCAATTTCAAAAAAAAAACCTACGATCACGCATGATCTATCTAGGAGATGCATAGCAACGAGACGAGGAGAGTGTGTCCACGCACCCTCGTATAGCGAAAGCGGAAGCGTTAGATTAACGCGGTTGATGTAGTCAAACGTCTTCGCGATTCAACCGATCAAGCACCGAACTACGGCACCTCCGAGTTCTTAACACGTTCAGCTCGATGACATCCCTCGAACTCTTGATCCAACAGAGTGTTGTGGAAGAGTTTTGGCAGCACGATGGCATGGTGACGGTGATGGTGAAGTTGATCGTGTAGGGCTTCGCCTAAGAACTATGACAATATAACCTGAGGAGTAAATAGTGGAGGGGTGCACCGCACACGCAAAGAACAATTGATGTGCTTTGGGGTGCCCCCTGCCCACGTATATAAAGGAGGAGAGGAAGGAGGCCGGCCCTAGAGGCAAAGTGGGGGGGACCCACTAGGACTCCTAGTCCTAGTAGCCCCCTCCTTCCACGTGAGATGGAGTAGTTTTCAATGGTGAACATCTTATGTTTATCATATCTGCTATATGATTCATGCTCGACCTTTCCGTCTCTAGTGTTCCGAGGCCATGTCTGTACATGCTAGGCTCGTTAAATTTAACCCGAGTATTCTGTTGGGGAACGTAGTATTTTAAAATTTTCCTACGGTCATGCAAGATCTATCTAGGAGAAGCATAGGAATGAGCGAGAGAGTGTGTCCATGTACCGTCATAGACCGAAAGTGGAAGCGTTTAGTAACGCGGTTGATGTAGTCGAACGTCTTCGCGATCCAACCGATCCAAGCACCGAACGTACGGCATCTCCGCGTTTAGCACACGTTCAGCTCGATGGCGTCCAACGAACTCTTGATCCAGTTTAGTGTCGCGGGAGAGTTTCATCAGCACGACAGCAGGGCGAAGGTGATGATGAAGTTAACGGCGCAGGGCTTCGCCTAAGCACTGCAACGATATGACCGAGGTGTGTTACTGTGGAGGGGGGCACCGCACACGGCTAGGAAATCAACCTGTGTTGTCTAGGGTGCCCCCTGCCCCCGTATATAAAGGAGAAAGGGGAGGCCGGTCGGCCCCTATGGTTCGCCCAAAGAGAGGGGTTCCTACTAGGAATAGGAATCCTATTCGTAGTAGGAATCCACCAAGGGGGGGAGGGGGAAGGAAGGAGAGGGAGACGGAGAAGGAAAGTGGGGCGCCGCCCCCCCTTCCTAGTCCAATTTGGTCTCAAGGGGGAGGGGGGGCGCGGCCTGCCCTAGCCGCCCCTCTCTCTCTCCACTAAGGCCCATGTGGCCCATTAGTTCCCCCGGGGGGTTCTGATAACACTCCGGCACTCCGGTTTTATCCGAAACTTCTCTGGAACACTTCCGTTGTCCAAATATAGTCGTCTTATATATCAATCTTTATGTCTTGACCATTTCGAGACTCCTCGTCATGTCCGTGATCCCATCCGGGACTCCGAACAAACCTCGGTACATCAAAACACATAAACTCATAATACCGATTGTCATCGAACGTTAAGCGTGCGGACCCTACGGGTTCGAGAACTATGTAGACATGACCGAGACTTATCTCCGGTTAATAACCAATAGAGGAACCTGGATGCTCATATTGGTTCCTACATATTCTATGAAGATCTTTATCAGTCGAACCGCATAACAACATACGTTGTTCCCTTTGCGATCGGTATGTTACTTGCCCGAGATTCGATCGTCGGTATCATCATACCTAGTTCAATCTCGTCACCGACAAGTCGCTTTACTCGTTCCGTAATACATCATCTCGTGACTAACTCATTAGTCGTTTGCTTGCAAGGCTTATTATGTTGTGTATTACCGAGAGGGCCCAGAGATACCTCTCCGACACTCGGAGTGACAAATCCTATTCTCGATCTATGCCAACATCACAAACACCTTCGGAGACACCTATAGAGTATCTTTATTATCACCCAGTTACGTTGTGACATTTGATATCACACAAGGTGTTCCTCCGGTATTCAGGAGTTGCATAATCTCATTGTCATAGGAACTTGTATAAGTCATGAAGAAAGCAATAGCAGAAAAACTAAACGATCATATTACTAAGCTAACGGATGGGTCTTATCTGTCACATCATTCTCCTAATGATGTGATCCCATTGATCAAATGAAAACTCATCTCTATGGTTAGGAAAGATAACCATCTTTGATTAATGAGCTATTCTAGTGGAGGCATACTAGGGACACTCTGTTTCGTCTATGTATTCACGCATGAATCAAGTTTCCGGTTAATACAATTCTATCATGAATAAAAGACATTTATCATGATGTATAAGGAAATACAAATAACAACTTTATTATTGCCTCTAGGGCATATTTCCTTCAGTCTCCCACTTGCACTAGAGTCAATAATTTAGATTACATAGTAATGATTCTAGCACCCATGGAGTCTTGGTACTGATCATGTTTTGCTCGTGGAAGAGGTTTAGTCAACGGGCCTGCGACATTCAGTTGCGTATGTATCTTGCAAATTTCTATGTCTCCCTCCTTGACTTGATCGCGGATGGAATTGAAGCGTCCCTTGATGTGCTTGGTTCTCTTGTGAAACCTGGATTCCTTCGCCAAGGCTATTGCTCCAGTGTTGTCACAAAATATTTTCATGGGACCCGATGCACTAGGTATTACACCTAGATTGGATATGAAGTCCTTCATCCAGACTCCTTCATGTGCTGCTTCCGAAGCAGCTATGTACTCCGCTTCACACGTAGTTCCCACCACGACGCTTTGCTTGGAACTACACCAACTGAGAGCTCCACCATTCAACAAAAATACATTTCTGGTTTGTGACTTAGAGTCAGCCAGATCAGTGTCAAATCTTGAATCGATGTATACGTTTACAATGAGCTCTTTATCACCTCCATAAACGAGAAACATATCCTTTGTCCTTTTCGGGTACTTCAGGATGTTCTTGACCGCTGTCTAGTGATCCATTCCTGGATTACTTTGGTACCTCCCTGCTAAACTTATAGCAAGGCACACATTAGGTCTGGTACACAGCATTGCATACATGATAGATCCTAAGGCTGAGGCATAGGGAATGACTTTCATTTTCTCTCTATCTTCTGCAGTGGTCGGGCATTGAGTCTTACTCAACTTCACACCTTGTAACACAAGCAAGAACGCTTTCTTTGACTGATCCATTTTGAACTTCTTCAGAACTTTATCAAGGTATGTGCTTTGTGAAAGTCCAATTAAGCATCTTTATCTATCTCTATAGATCTTGACGCCCAATATATAAGCAGCTTCACCGAGGTCTTTCATTGAAGTTTTATTAAAGTATCCTTTTATGCCATCCCGAAATTCTATATCATTTCCAATCAACAATATGTCATCCACATATAGTATCCAAAATGCTACATAACTCCTACTCACTTTCTTGTAAATACAGGTGAGGGATTCCTGGATTGAGGGGTCCTCATGTGGCCGGATAACTCGTGGTGGGATGGACTGGTGGGCCGTGCAGATCATTGTTGAAGATCATCTGTCGTATCCGGATAGGACTTCTGTATTCGTATAATGGCAGGTTTTAGGTTCGGGTGTAATCTTTCCTTCCTCTACAAGATGGTTTTGTACAAACCCTAGGCCCCTCCGGTGCATATATAAACTGGAGGGTTTAGTCCATAGAGGCTAATAGAGAATCACAAATCCTCATAGGCTAGACTTTAGGGTTTAGCCAATACGATCTTGAGGTAGATCAACTCTTGTAATCATATTCATCCATATTAATATAGCAGGAAGTAGGGTATTACCTCGATCGAGAGGGCCAGAACATAGGTAAACATCGTGTCCCCAGCCTCATGTTACCATCAATCCTCAGACACATAGTTTGGGACCCCCTACCCGAGATCCACCGGTTTTGACACCGACATTGGTGCTTTCATTGAGAGTTCCACTATGTCGTCAACCGAACGAATGATGGATCGCGTCATCAACCACGACGGCAACATCGAGGGAATCTTCCCTCCCGGACAGCTCTTCGTGTTCGGCGGCCTCGTGCTCCGTGCCAACACCGAAGGCCACCTCGAGCAGGTCGAGAGCTACGCCCCTGGCCACCAAGTCTGGTTTGGATGCTTAAACTACGTTGATGATATCCGCAGAGACTTAATCTTAGATGGATTCGAGCCCACGGCGATCTCTCCCTGCCACCACGATGAACACGACCTAACCCTTTCATCGGATTAGGAAATAGCACCTGTAATAGTTCTAGCCCTAGATCCGGAACAAATCGCGTCGACAGAGGACGAGAAGCTCAACCCCGCCCTGGAAGCCGCAGACTCAATGGTGTCAGAGACGCACACGGACCCGACTTCGAGCAGGATCTGTGTTGCCGGAAGTATGGACTCGTCTCCGGCCTTAGATTCCGAATCATGCGCATCTACGCCGTTCAAGCTCGATCAGGCATCTATCGCCGAATTCAGCGCTACAGATATCTGCCAGCACTCGCCCTTTAAAATCGTTAAAATCCCTCTCCTTAGCTGGGGACACACAGCCAAATTATATCCGGTTCGAACTGGAGGTTGATGGAGAATTTTGCTCCCCACCCACCACCCACTTGGTAGCCACAGTCGAAGATCTAACCGATCTACTTGACTACGCTTCCAAAGACTTCGAAGGGATGGACCTCGAAGCCGAAGCAGATCCAGATCAAAGCCGGCCCGTAACCGTGCGGTGGACAGTACGTCTTCATACGACGTTTATATGGTGGATACACCTAAGGAGAAGGAGGGCGACGACAAAATGATCCCTTAAAGGACAAGTCTGTCGAAGAATCTCCCAAACGTCGTCACCCGAAGCGCCGAACTAAATCCTTCAAAGGAAAAGATAGCAACACTGTCACTAATGACGGTGATAGTTCGGAACAAGCCGAAGACCCCGCAGACCCAGCAATGGAGCAGGAGGAGTGAGAGGACGACGAACATAGTCCAAAGACGCTGTCCGATGACAGTGATGCTGAAGATAGTAATTACGAACCTATCTCCAAATAGGAGGTTAGCTTGGGCGACGACGAATACATCATCCCAGAAGAACCCTCTAAACAAAAGCGCTTCCATTGGAGGCTTATTGCCACCGCAAGGAGCCTGAAAAAGCAGCAGAGACGGCTTCGAGCCGCACAGGTGTCACACCCTGCATTTTGTAACATATTATTTGCATCAATGAAGCATGAAAATTTGGACCAGCAATTTTTTTGCATCATTTGGCTTTTATTTGGAATTGAGTTTTCTTCATGTGCTTTTTCATGTGCTCATTAAAGTCAACTATTACCTCTTGTAGAATTCATCTCCATACCCAAAACTTTTGCCCAATGATCATGCCAAGTGTTATATAACAGTATAGTATTTTCTTACAAAATTAATTTGGCCAAAATATATTTTATAAATTTAGTTTTCCAAAAACCCCTGAATTGAGATTTGCACTGCGAGTACTTGATTTAGGGTGAGAAAATTATTTCAAAAGGTATATTTGAAACCTAGTAATTATAGGACTCCCAGAAACCACAGAAGTATAATTTTAGAAGTTATTTTCCTATTTTATTTAAAAGCTTTTTCTTAAGGCCAGAAATGGTCTTTAATAGGGAAAAATTATTTAACTATTTCAAAAATATTTGCCAAAATTCAGGGAGACTCAGAGGACATATATTGTCCATATATAAGAGTTTCAACACTTGGTCATGTTCAAAATAATGGGCTAATCCCTCTAAAACCCTTTCTGGATATTTCAAGCTTTTGAAATATTTACAAAGGAAATATTCTCCAAAAATTCCAGGGAAATTCTATCATGTCATATATGACATATATGATGATCTTGCCAAGTCCCATGCCTTGGGAAGCAAGAAAACATCATCAAAATCCTTCATAACCATTCTGTCCACATTTGAAGTTTGAGCAACTTTACATTGCCAAACTCGTTCAAATGCTCTCAAACTTGGTGCACATGCTAGAAATGCCTAATAAGGCATCTAGACCAAATGGCACAAGATTTTGAATAGAGCAACTTGATCACATCACCCCAAAACCCTTTCTGTTCAAATGCAAATTTTAACAACTTTACATTACCAACTTTTTACCTGGAGCTTCAAACTTTGTGGGCATGATCATAACCCCAAATGATGATGCTACACCAGGTGGTGCATCAAGGGGAGATGATTAGCTTGACTCAAACAAGATGAAGCTATTTCTGTTGTTTTCTAGGGTTCACCAAAGTTACATTGGCTAGTTTCTTCAAATGAGCCCAAATTTGGTGAAGCACCCTATTTTCACATGTCATTCAATCCTGTTAAGTGTCATGGCAAGTGGAGATCATTTGCTTGACCAAACACTGATCAAACACCTTCTGGCTTTTTACTAAAACCCTCTTCTTGATCACTTTCACCTTTTACCTTGGCCTCAACTTTCTACCACATGTTCAACCAGTTACTAGCTACCTCCAGTAACTTCCCCAGCACCCCAGCTCTATGATTGAGGGGTAAGAACACTAGTTTACCCTGCTGGACAGCCATTTCCTTCCAAGTTACCAGCTTCCTCTCTCTCTCACAACATCTCCAGAGCATCCAAGGCCACATGCCATTTCTTTACTCCTCCCTTGACCTTCTAGACAACCTTCGGCACGTTGGACATGACCAGAGCGGCGAGGGCACGGATGTGCCAGCCATTCGGGCGCTCTGGAGCACGCTACAGTGCGCCACCGCACTGTAGCTTCGCCCAATCAGCTGCCCCCGACAGCCTCGGGCCTCCCCCTCGCGCCTCTCAACGCGCCTCGACGTCCGCGACCACCCCGGCGCTGTCCCCCCTCCTCCTGCGCCCTCCAGTGGTCGTTGTCGCAAGCGCACCGGCCGCCCGCAGCACCCACTCCTCGGCCTCACACGCGCGCACGGCCTGGAAGGTTCCCCGCTCCTCCTCTCACCTCATATGGACGTAGAGCTCGTCCAGCAACGCCGTAGACACGCTCTAGTCGCCTCCCGTGCGCTGTAGCGTCGAGCAGGAGCTCGCTGGCGCACTGGACCATGGGGCTCCGCCGTTCCCCTATATATAGGACCCCCCGAGCCACTCCAATAGCATCAGCAGCTTCACCACACCTCCTTCAATCCCCCAGCACCACTAGTTCATCCCCGAAGAGCTTCTGTGCTCGGGATCGACCGGAGCTCCGCCGCGTCGGGCCGCCGGTGATATCGTAGTATGGGCCTCCTCCGCCCCTCCTTTTGCCCGATCTAGAACCGCCGTGCACCACTGACTCTTTCCCCTCGCTTTCCCGTCTCTGTGGCATTTGGAATCGGCCGGAGCGACGACCTCCCGAAGCTCCTCCGCCGTCCCACCTCGCCGCCGGCGAACCCGACCTCCCCGGCGTGCCGCACCACCATCCCTACCTCCACAACACGACGCTGAACACGTTCCTGCCCTCCGTTGCCGTCGCCGTGGCCGGAATCCTCGCCGGTGAGCTCGCCGTCGCCGTGGCCGTGAGGTTGGAGATGACAAGCGGGCCCCTCCTGTCATCCTCACCCCTCTCCCCCCTCCTCACAGCCACTGACCGCCGGGCCCCGCCTGTCAGGTTTGAAAACCTGACATGCGCGCGCTGGCGCCCGAGCGGCTGGGCTGGATGCCCTGGGCCGTGCACTGTGGCCCCTCTGGCCCAGCTGCACAGGGCATTTTCTCTTTTTCTTTTCTTTAAATATTTCAAACATTTTTACAGAAATGAATATTGGTCCAAATGAAATAATTCCAACTCCTAAATTCTTGTAATATTCCAACATATTTAATGGTGTCACTTTCACACATATCCATGAAACTTTTCTGTTCTGTTCAGATTTAAATTCAAATTTGAGCAATAAAACTCCTGTTCAAAAATCATTAGATTCCATTCTGTTACTCCAAAAGTCCAACTAAGAATTTTCCCCATCTTATAAATCCCTCTAGTATTTAACAAAAATAAGTTGACATTTTTTTGAGCACTTTGATTTTTCTGTTTCATTTGTGGTCTTATTTTTCCGTTGTTATTATGCGACGTATAGATACCGTATTTGACGAAGTTGCTGAAGAAGGAGAAGGAGAAGGATTTGAAGACTTTGAAGACCAAGCCAATCCAGGCAAGCAGCCCTTTGACCATGATACACTTGTTCTTGGGAACCCGTTTGTTTCCAATGCATGATGATAGGGTTACGATGGTGACCTAGTTGAACCGCTACATGATGGATGCCATGATCTTGATCTTGCTATGTGCTAGATAACATGCAAATAGTTAGTAGTGATACTTAGTGATGCATGTATGATTTGAACCTTCGTGGTTGAAAATCTTTGCATGAACCCATCGGGTGCCCCTAATGCCCGAGGGTGATGTTGAGTTAGGTCATCACTTGAGGAAGAAGTGATGTGCCGGTAAATCTTGTGCATTGGTGAAATAATGGATTAGATTTATGTGTGACTACCATCCCAACCAAACATGTGCAACCACACTACCCCTTATGGGACGGGGCTTTATTGATTACTTAGGTCGATACTAGCATGGTGCCCGCATTACTAGTGACGAGAAGACTTGAGGTCTTTCCAGGGATGGGGTCGTGCTTGGATAGACGACCATGACTGTTTTCACAGGGCACCGGACACACCGTTGGTCCCCTCGGGTACGCGTGACATTGAAATTAGGGCAAGTCCCGTGATCTATTGTTTGTACCCGAGGGCCATGTACCAACGAGTGGACTCTATGTTAGTGTCGTCTAAGGAAAGGTAATGACCGGGTGCTTACCCCGGGTACGTGAGGTACCGCGGGTCGTGGATGACACGGAAGTTTCCCGGATCTTGTGGGTAAAGTGCGCAACCTCTGCAGAGTGTCAAACTATTCGAATAGACGTGTCCACGGTCATGGACAGTTGGGTGGTGCTACTTAAACTATGTCCAGAATTTTACTTCATCGGTGAAAGTATGTGTGTGATGAGTCAATGTGGTGACTTGACTCGATGAGATGAATGTTATCCATGTTGATATCGGTAACCTGTCTTCGAGGTTACGCGAGCTTATTGATGCATAAACTTGATGGTAGAATATTTATTCTAGCCCCTTGCTAGATTGTTCATTATTGTTCAATTGCACTGTTACTTTGAACCACATCATGGGTTGCTTGCGAGTACATTCAAAGTACTCATTGGCTTGCCACTGGTTATTTAATTGGCCACGCATGGAGGAACAAGAATATGGTGAAGAGTTCTTTGGAGACGATCATGCGAACTAGGACGCTATCCCAGTCAGAATGCCTGTAGGGTTAAGGCAGATGGCATGGGTTCTACCTATTATCGAAGACTTCCGCTATTTGAGTTATTTGCTATTCAGCCCGTGAGGCTTTATCTATGTAAGACTTGGCCATAATGGCCATAATTTGTGTAAGACGATATGTGATCTTGTTATTCAGCTTCTGTGTGTTCAGTGAGCATTGATCTCTGGGATCACTGTACACGTGCATTCGGTGATCTCGACTTCTAAGTCGGGGTCCCCACAGAGCTGGTATCAGAGCCATCTTGACTGTAGGAAGCCTTAGTTAGCACGGGCGTTAGTTAGATGAGACCCTTTTTCAAAAAACCTTCTGAACCTCTCTTCTTTTCTAAACCTGAGATTTCATCAGCTTATTAACCCCTCCTATTCCACCTTTGTAGATGGCCGCTGTACCCAAAGAGCACCTGACCACTGGGTTTCCCTTGCTTCTCGAGGATAGCCTCCAGGAGTGTCAGTTCCACCGAGCGCCCATCCTCACCTACCTTGAGCATTGGGTTAGCGACACTGAGGTGGAGTACCATGTGGAAGTGATCATGAAGGCAAACGATCCTCCCACAAGTTGGTTCTTCGAGGGACCCCAGATGGAAACACTACCTCTCGCTGTCGAGGCTGCTGCACTCAAGGCACTAACCCGTCTCCGCGGACTTCTTCCGAAGATGGCAGCCAAGATGACAACTCGCTTCTTACCTTACCGGAAGGAAGGTGAAGAAGAAAGCAGCGCACTAGCCCCTCCACTGAAGGAAGGACTCTCGCTTCGGTTCCAGACCTACTTCAGTCTATGTGCCGACAGCTTGGCACAAGACTTGGCCTCGGAATCAATGAAGCTTCGAGAAGAACTTCACAAGACCAAGGCACTTCTTCGTCGAGCTCAAGAGAAGACAAATAGGGTCAAGAAGGAAGGAGCACCTTCTGGACAGTCCGCTATCGCATACCGAGGCGGAAGGCCCTCCGAGGATGTATCTTCCAAGAATGAAGAACCACCTCGGCGACGCCGGATGACGGCAAGGGAATATCGCAAGCTTTTCCCTGCACCACCGACGAAGCACCGTCGTATTCAACTCCTCCACTCCCCCACACCCTCAAGTGACAAGGGGGCCCAGACAGATGAAGACAAGGAGGAAGACCCAGAAGAGCCGGAATACGCGACCGAGCATTCCGCCGCTTAGGCATTATTCGCTACTCGGATAAGCCAGTTGTGACCTCTACGGTAGGATAGGTCGTGTAACCCCTATGCGCAGTTGAGTCCTTGTATGGTTCATATGAAACCATCTAGTGCTTGCTTTTGTTGTGTCTGGATGTATGTCGTATTCTTCCTTCGGGAATGTGTAAACGACTACATCACCCATTTGGATTTTAATGAATGTGTTTTGGCCTTTCGGCCCTTGCATGATTTGATTAGTGTCATACCCACCCCCTTACTAGGCACCCTTCTATCTTGCTTTCCCTCTTCCAAGTCATGAGACCTTTTACCGCTCCAACAGGATGCCTATTGTAACTCGTACTGGTACCTCTACCCAGCAGCCTGAAGCCGGAGCATCCGCTCAGCTAGAGGCAGGCCACGACCAAACCAACGACCAAGCTCCACCACCACCTCCTCCGAACATGGACATTGCTCAGCTTCTCCAAGCTTTCCGAGAGGAACGCCAAGCCAACACTGCAGCCCTTCAGCTGATTGCTCAAGCTGTCACCAACAACCGCCAGCCGGCGGGGAATGGCAATGGACGTTCCACGTTGGCAGAGTTCAAGAAGCATGCACCGCCAACCTTTATCGAGACTGCTGAACCCCTGGATGCAGACGACTGGATCCGCTCCATTGAGGAAATACTGGAACTAGTCGGATGCACCGAAGACCGCGAGAAGGTGGCTTATGCAGCCCACTGCCTCGGGGGGACTGCTAGAGCTTGGTGGGATGGATTCAAGGTCATGCATGCTGAACAAGACATCACTTGGGTTAACTTCAAGGAAGAATTCCGCAAGGCCCACATTCCTTCCGGAATCATGGCTATCAAAAAGCGTGAGTTCCGAGCCCTGAAGCAAGGAAGTGGCACTGTCAAGGAGTACATGCAGAAGTTCAGTGTTCTGTCAAGGTATGCCCCTGAAGATGTCAGCACTGATGCTGCAAAAAGGGAGCGCTTCATGGAAGGCCTCAATCAGACCCTGCAATACTCGCTTGTCGTGTGCGACTGCCCATCCTTCCCTGACCTGGTGAACAAAGCACTTATTCTTGAAGACAAGCGGCGTGCTTTGGAAGACACTCGCAAGCGCAAGATGGTCAGCAAGGGAAGTTCCAGCAACCAGAAGCCTCGTCCGTGGCAGTCAGCCCCGGCCAAGCCAACCTATCAGCAACCAAGAGCTCCTGCACCTCGTACCAACCCTCGGCCTCAGCAGTATGCCAACCCCAGGCCAGCTTTCAACCCCAATACCAGTGGTGGCAACAAGACCAATCCAAACAAAGTCACTTGCGTTGGATGTGGTCAGCCCGGACACATCTCAAGGGTGTGCCCCAACAAGAAGCCTGATGCCCCGCGCCCCAATGCACAGAACCAGGGACAAGGTCGCGGGATGCCACCAAGGAACCCAGCTCCTCGCAATCCACCTAACCATGGGAAGGAGCGTGTGAATCATGTCACTGTTGAAGAAGCCCAGGAAGACCCGGACGTCGTGATGGCTACGTTCCTTGTCAACTCAGCACCTGCAACTGTCTTGTTTGATTCTGGAGCAACGCATTCATTTGTCACTCAAAGATTTGCATTAAAAAGTGCCATGACCCCTACACCCCTGAATAACCCTATGGTGGTACAAACCCCCGGAGCCGAGATGAGAGCCAAGATAGGCTGCAAAGGAGTCGGTATTACCATTAACGGTGTAGACTTCCTAGCAGACCTCATCATCCTAAGATCGCAAGGCTTGGATGTGATCTTAGGGATGGATTGGCTCAGTAAGCACCAAGGCTTGTTAGACTGTGCCAATCGGACAGTCACTGTGACCAATGACCAAGGAGTCGAAGTCAAGTTTGCTTCCAACTCCTCTTCCGCTCAAGCCGCTCAAGTCAACTGTCTGTCTGAAGTTGGACTAGAGCAAGTACCGGTGGTATGTGAGTATCCTGATGTCTTTCCGGATGAGCTACCGGGAATGCCCCCTGACCGTGACATTGAGTTCATCATCGAGCTCGTGCCCGGAGCAGGACCCATCTATAAGAAGCCTTATAGAATGGGGACGGAAGAATTAGCTGAGTTGAAGAAGCAGCTGGAAGAGCAGCTGAGGAAGGGATTTATCCGCCCAAGTGCCTCCCCTTGGGGATCTCCTGTTCTGTTTGTGGCAAAGAGGGACGGTACCATCCGCTTATGCATTGACTATCGTTCCCTCAATGAATTTACAATCAAGAACAAATATCCACTTCCCAAGATCGAAGATCTATTTGATCAGCTCAGCGGAGCCAAGGTGTTCTCCAAGATCGACCTCAGATCTGGGTACTACCAGCTGAAGATCAGACCCCAAGATATTCCGAAGACGGCATTCGTAACCAGATATGGCATGTACGAGTGCACGATCATGTCCTTTGGGTTAACCAATGCCCCATCATACTTCATGTATCTCATGAATAAAGTCTTCATGGAATATTTGGACAAGTTCGTTGTTGTCTTCATTGATGACATTCTTGTCTTCTCGAAGTCGGAGGAAGAGCACGAGCAGCATCTGAGGATGGTCCTAGACAAGTTTCGGGAGCACCAACTGTATGCCAAATTCAGCAAGTGTGAGTTCTGGCTGCATGAAGTTGGATTCTTAGGTCATGTCTTGACCAAAGAAGGATTATCAGTTGATCCCGCAAAGATCGAAGCTGTGACCCAATGGAAATCTCCAACGACCGTCAAGGAAGTCAGAAGCTTCCTCGGGCTTGCGTGGTATTACCGCAAATTCGTGGAAGGATTCTCTAGCATTGCACGGCCAATGACTCAGCTCCTCAAGAAGGACAAGAAGGCCGAGTGGACGCCAAAGTGCGAAGAAAGCTTCCAAGAGCTCAAGAAGAGATTGACCACCGCCCCAGTTCTGGCAACACCTGATATTCACAAGGAGTTTGTGATATATTGTGATGCCTCTCGAACCGGATTGGGAAGCGTTCTGATGCAAGAAGGCCGAGTCATAGCATACCTCTCCAGGCAGCAACGACCCCATGAGGAGAACTACGCAACTCACGATCTTGAGCTAGCGGTAGTAGTTCATGCCTTGAAGACATGGCGGCATTACCTCCTAGGGAAACGGTGTGAGATCTACACAGACCACAAAAGTCTGAAGTACATTTTCACCCAAAAGGAATTGAACATGAGGCAGCGAAGATGGTTGGAACTCATCAAAGACTATGACCTCAGTGTTCAATATCACCCTGAGAAGGCTAACATGGTGGCCGATGCCTTAAGCAGGAAGGCTTGCTCTTTGAATGTTGTTATTCAAGAAAGGCAGCCAGCCTTGTTTAAGGAACTCGAACAATTTAGTTTGGAATTGGTCACCTCTGGATTTCTGGATCATTTGGAAGTCAGACCGACCCTGATGGACAAAGTCAAGAAGGCACAAGATGGACACGCAAGCATTGAAGGCATCAAGAAGAAGGTGAAGCTAGGCAAGGCCCCAGGATTCTCCGAAGACGAGCACGGGATTGTTTGGTACAAAGGCCGCATCTGCGTACCAAACAACACAGAGCTAAATAACCTAATTCTGCAAGAAGCCCACGACACTCCGTATTCCATCCACCCCGGAGGAACCAAGATGTACCAAGACTTGAAGGCACGGTTCTGGTGGCACGGGATGAAAAGAGAGATTGAGACCTATGTTGCAAAGTGTGATGTGTGCCAAAAGGTCAAGGCTGAATATCAGCGACCTGCTGGATTGCTTCAACCACTCAAAGTTCCTGAATGGAAGTGGGATAAAGTCGGAATGGACTTCATCACTGGATTACCGAGGTAGAATAGAGGACATGACTCTATCTGGGTCATAGTCGATCATTTGACCAAGGTGGCCCATTTCATTCCAGTCAAGACCACTTATGATGGCAACCGGCTGGCATCTCTCTACATCGACAGAATCGTAAGTCTCCACGGCGTTCCCAAGGAGATTGTATCAGATCGAGGAACCCAGTTCACCTCAAGGTTCTGGAAGAAGTTCCAAGAAGCCTTGGGAACCAAGTTATCTTTCAGCACGGCTTTTCACCCACAGACCGGAGGTCAGACAGAATGAGTAAATCAAATTCTCGAAGATATGCTCCGAGCCTGTGTCTTGGCATATGGAGCCAAGTGGGAAGATTGTCTCCCTTTTGCCGAGTTCTCCTATAACAACAGTTACCAGTCGAGCCTTCAGATGGCACCATTTGAGGTGTTGTACGGACGCAGATGTCGCACACCCCTCAACTGGTCAGAGACTGGAGAAGGACTAGTCTTTGGACCGGATATTCTCCGCGCAGCAGAAGAGCAAGTCCAACTAGTCAGAGAACGTTTGAAGGCAGCCAAGTCAAGGCAGAAGAGTCATGCTGACACTCACCGTCGGAACATTAGTTTCCATGTCGGGGACCATGTGTACCTGCGGGTAACTCCTGTGAAGGGAACCAAGTGTTTCCACGTCAAGGGGAAGCTCGCACCAAGGTTCATCGGACCCTTTGAGATCACTGCACGACGAGGAGAAGTGGCTTACCAGTTGGAACTACCACCTGAGCTATCCGATGTGCACAATGTATTCCATGTGTCACAACTCCGTAAATGTCTCCAAGTTCCAGACAAGCCCAATCTCTATAAGGATGTTGATCATCAAGCCATTGATCTGCAGCCTGATTTGACCTACCGCGAGTAGCCCATCCGCATTCTGGACGAAGCAGAGCGACGGACGCGAAGCCGTACCATCAAGTATTTCAAGGTCCAGTGGAGCAACCACACCGAAGCAGAAGCAACCTGGGAACGTGAAGACT
This sequence comes from Secale cereale, assembly GCA_902687465.1. NCBI lineage: Eukaryota > Viridiplantae > Streptophyta > Magnoliopsida > Poales > Poaceae > Secale > Secale cereale. Next base: position 479,099,622 of record LR738715.1, read on the forward strand.
ATCTTAGATCCGAGTTTCCCGATCTCTTTTAAGACCTAGTTTAGGAATCTCGAGGACGAGATTCTTGTAAGGGGGGTAGGTCTGTCATACCCTGCATTTTGTAACATGTTATTTGCATCAATGAAGCATGAAAATTTGGACCAGCAATTTTTTTTGCATCATTTGGCTTTTATTTGGAATTGAGTTTTCTTCATGTGCTTTTTCATGTGCTTATTAAAGTCAACTATTACCTCTTGTAGAATTCATCTCCATACCCAAAACTTTTGCCCAATGATCATGCCAAGTGTTATATAACAGTATAGTATTTTCTTACAAAATTAATTTGGCCAAAATATATTTTATAAATTTAGTTTTCCAAAAACCCCTGAATTGAGATTTGCACTGCAAGTACTTGATTTAGGGTGAGAAAATTATTTCAAAAGGTATATTTGAAACCTAGTAATTATAGGACTCCCAGAAACCACAAAAGTATAATTTTGAAAGTTATTTTCCTATTTTATTTAAAAGCTTTTTCTTAAGGGCAGAAATGGTCTTTAATAGGGAAAAATTATTTAACTATTTCAAAAATATTTGCCAAAATTCAGGGAGACTCAGAGGACATATATTGTCCATATATAAGAGTTTCAACACTTGGTCATGTTCAAAATAATGGGCTAATCCCTCTAAAACCCTTTCTGGATATTTCAAGCTTTTGAAATATTTACAAAGGAAATATTCTCCAAAAATTCCAGGGAAATTCTATCATGTCATATATGACATATATGATGATCTTGCCAAGTCCCATGCCTTGGGAAGCAAGAAAACATCATCAAAATCCTTCATAACCATTCTGTCCATATTTGAAGTTTGAGCAACTTTACATTGCCAAACTCGTTCAAATGCTCTCAAACTTGGTGCACATGCTAGAAATGCCTAATAAGGCATCTAGACCAAATGGCACAAGATTTGGAATAGAGCAACTTGATCAGATCACCCCAAAACCCTTTCTGTTCAAATGCAAATTTTAACAACTTTACATTACCAACTTTTTACCTGGAGCTTCAAACTTTGTGGGCATGATCATAACCCCAAATGATGATGCTACACCAAGTGGTGCATCAAGGGGAGATGATTAGCTTGACTCAAACAAGATTAAGCTATTTCTGTTGTTTTCTAGGGTTCACCAAAGTTACATTGGCTAGTTTCTTCAAATGAGCCCAAATTTGGTGAAGCACCCTATTTTCACATGTCATTCAATCCTGTTAAGTGTCATGGCAAGTGGAGATCATTTGCTTGACAAAACACTGATCAAACACCTTCTGGCTTTTTACTAAAACCCTCTTCTTGATCACTTTCACCTTTTACCTTGGCCTCAACTTTCTACCACATGTTCAACCAGTTACTAGCTACCTCCAGTAACTTCCCCAGCACCCCAGCTCTATGATTGAGGGGTAAGAACCCTAGTTTACCCTGCTGGACAGCCATTTCCTTCCAAGTTACCAGCTTCCTCTCTCTCTCACAGCATCTCCAGAGCATCCAAGGCCACAGGCCATTTCTTTACTCCTCCCTTGACCTTCTAGACAACCTTGGGCACGTTGGACATGACCAGAGCGGCGAGGGCACGAATGTGCCAGCCATTCGGGCGCTCTGGAGCACGCTACAGTGCGCCACCGCACTGTAGCTTCGCCCAATCAGTTGCCCCCGACAGCCTCGGGCCTCCCCCTCGTGCCTCTCAACGCGCCTCGATGTCCGCGACCACCCCGGCGCTGTCCCCCCTCCTCCTGCGCCCTCCAGTGGCCGTCGTCGCACGCGCACCGGCCGCCCGCAGCACCCACTCCTCGGCCTCACACGCGCGCACGGCCTGGAAGGTTCCCCGCTCCTCCTCTCACCTCATATGGACATAGAGCTCGTCCAGCAACGCCGTAGACACGCTCCCGTCGCCTCCCGTGCGCTGTAGCGTCCAGCAGGAGCTCGCCGGCGCACTGGACCACGGGGCTCCGCCGTTCCCCTATATATAGGACCCCCCGAGCCACTCCGACAGCATCAGCAGCTTCACCACACCTCCTTCAATCCCCCAGCACCACTAGTTCATCCCCGAAGAGCTTCTGTGCTCGGGATCGACCGGAGCTCCGCTTCGTCGGGCCGCCGGTGATCTCGCAGTACGGGCCTCCTCCGCCGCTCCTTTTGCCCGATCTAGAACCGCCGTGCACCACTGACTCTTTCCCCTCGCTTTCCCCTCTCTGTGGCAGTTGGAATCGGCCGGAGCGACGACCTCCCGAAGCTCCTCCGCCGTCCCACCTCGCCGCCGGCGAACCCGACCTCCCCAGCGTGCCGCACCACCACCCCTACCTCCGCAACACGACGCTGAACACGTTCCTGCCCTCCGTTGCTGTCGCCGTGGCCGGAATCCTCGCCGGTGAGCTCGCCGTCGCCGTGGCCGTGAGGTTGGAGATGACAGGCGGGCCCCGCGAGTCATCCTCACCCCTCTCTCCCCCTCCTCACAGCCACTGACCGCCGGGCCCTGCCTGTCAGGTTTGAAAACCTGACATGCGCGCGCTGGCGCCCGAGCGGCTGGGCTGGATGCCCTGGGCCGTGCACTGTGGCCCCTCTGGCCCAGCTGCACAGGGCATTTTCTCTTTTTCTTTTCTGTAAATATTTCAAACATTTTTACAAAAATGAATATTGGTCCAAATGAAATAATTCCAACTCCTAAATTCTTGTAATATTCCAACCTATTTAATGGTGTCACTTTCACACATATCCATGAAACTTTTTTGTTCTGTTCAGATTTAAATTCAAATTTGAGCAATAAAACTCCTGTTCAAAAATCATTAGATTCCATTTTGTTACTCCAAAAGTCCAACTAAGAATTTTCCCCATCTTAGAAATCCCTCTAGTATTTAACAAAAATAAGTTGACATTTTTTTGAGCACTTTGATTTTTCTGTTTCATTTGTGGTCTTATTTTTCCGTTGTTATTATGCGACGTATAGATACCGTATTTGACGAAGTTGCTGAAGAAGGAGAAGGAGAAGGATTTGAAGACTTTGAAGACCAAGCCAATCCAGGCAAGCAGCCCTTTGACCATGATACACTTGTTCTTGGGAACCCGTTTGTTTCCAATGCATGATGATAGGGTTACGATGGTGACCTAGTTGAACCGCTACATGATGGATGCCATGATCTTGATCTTGCTATGTGCTAGATAACATGCAAATAGTTAGTAGTGATACTTAGTGATGCATGTATGATTTGAACCTTCGTGGTTGAAAATCTTTGCATGAACCCATCGGGTGCCCCTAATGCCCGAGGGTGATGTTGAGTTAGGTCATCACTTGAGGAAGAAGTGATGTGCCGGTAAATCTTGTGCATTGGTGAAATAATGGATTAGATTTATGTGTGACTACCGTCCCAACCAAACATGTGCAACCACACTACCCCTTATGGGACGGGGCTTTATTGATTACTTAGGTCGATACTAGCATGGTGCCTGCATTACTAGTGACGAGAAGACTTGAGGTCTTTCCCGGGACGGGGTCGTGCTTGGATAGACGACCATGACTGTTTTCACTGGGCACCGGACACACCGTTGGTCCCCTCGGGTACGCGTGACATTGAAATTAGGGCAAGTCCCGTGATCTATTGTTTGTACCCGAGGGCCATGTACCAACGAGTGGACTCTATGTTAGTGTCGTCTAAGGAAAGGTAATGACCGGGTGCTTACCCCGGGTACGTGAGGTACCGCGGGTCGTGGATGACACGGAAGTTTCCCGGATCTTGTGGGTAAAGTGCGCAACCTCTGCAGAGTGTCAAACTATTCGAATAGCCGTGTCCATGATCATGGACAGTTGGGTGGTGCTACTTAAACTATGTCCAGAATTTTACTTCATCGGTGAAAGTATGTGTGTGATGAGTCAAGGTGGTGACTTGACTCGATGAGATGAATGTTATCCATGTTGATATCGGTAACCTGTCTTCGAGGTTACACGAGCTTATTGATGCATAAACTTGATGGTAGAATATTTATTCTAGCCCCTTGCTAGATTGTTCATTATTGTTCAATTGCACTGTTACTTTGAACCACATCATGGGTTGCTTGCGAGTACATTCAAAGTACTCATTGGCTTGCCACTGGTTATTTAATTGGCCAAGCATGGAGGAACAGGAATATGGTGAAGAGTTCTTTGGAGACGATCATGCGAACTAGGACGCTATCCCAGTCAGAATGCCTGTAGGGTTAAGGCAGATGGCATGGGTTCTACCTATTATCAAAGACTTCCGCTATTTGAGTTATTTGCTATTCAGCCCGTGAGGCTTTATCTATGTAAGACTTGGCCATAATGGCCATAATTTGTGTAAGACGATCTGTATGGATCTTGTTATTCAGCTTCTATGTGTTTAGTGAGCATTGATCTCTGGGATCACTGTACACGTGCATTCGGTGATCTCGACTTCTAAGTCAGGGTCCCCACAACATGACATGCTCAATGATAGATGAAACGAAGTGCTAGACGCTGAGAAAAAATATGGCTATAATCGCCAAACCAAAGGCTATCCCAAGCGTAAATTGCTGCCTGAATTCGACGATGAGGCCATTGCACCTATACAGCTGAAGAATAACACCACCGATAAGCCGAACCGACCACCTCATGGACGGGACAGAGTGGCTAGCAACGGCGTACACAAGCCCGTACCCTCACCCCGTAAAGGAAAGGAAGATGCGGCTCAAGTCTGAAAACACAATTTGCATGAGGACCTGAATAACAAGGCCAGCAAGACCAGATCCATCTGCGGATCTAGGGACCGTGCTCCCGCAGTCAGCTATCAAGCCAATCACGCCGGTCATATACCAATTCGGGGCCAATACCGAACATCACAACCATCGGAAATACGCCATGATATAGCAAAATACAGAGGTGCTGAACACCCTCTATGCTTCACCGATGAGGTGCTGGATCATGATTTTTCAGAAGGGTTTAAACCCGTGAACATCGAGGCGTACGATGGAATGACGGAACCTGCCGTCTGGATAGAAGACTTCATCCTTCACATCCACATGGCTCGCGGAGATGATCTCCACGCCATTAAATACCTACCCCTCAAGCTGAAAGGACCAGCTAGGCACTGGCTAAATAGCCTCCCAGAGAATTCTATTGGGAGCTGGGAAGAACTTGAGGATGCTTTTCAGGCCAATTTTCAAGGGGCCTATGTACGGCCCCGGATACTGACAACCTAATTCACATAATCCAACAACCCGGGGAGTTAGCCCGTAAGCTTTGTAACCGGTTTCTCACTAAGAAGAACCAAATCGTCGACTGTCCGGACGCCGAAGTCTTAGCGGCCCTCAAGGACCGTGTCCGGGACGGATGGCTAGCCAGACACCTCGGACAGGAAAAGTCAAGGACAATGGCAGCCCTAACTACACTCATGACCCGCTTTTGCGCAGGCGAGGACAGCTAGTTAGCTCGTAGCAGTACCAGCGACCCTGGAACATCTGAAGTCAGGGATGGCAATGGAAAGCCACGACGTAACAAAAACAAACGTCAAAATAATGCTGGAAGCCCAGATGACACAGCGATAAACGTCGGATTCAGCGGCTCCAGACCCGATTAACGGAAGAAGCCATTTAAAGGCAACAAAGATGGTCCATCTAGCCTTGACAAAATATTAGATAGGCCCTGCCAAATCCATGGCACCCCAGAAAAGCTTGCAAACCATACCAACCGTAATTGTTGGGTTTTCAAGTAGGCTGGCAAGCTCAATGCCGAACACAAGGGGAAGGGGCCTCAGAGCGAAGACGAGGATGAACCTCGCTAGCCAAATACAGGGGCACAGAAGAAATTTCCATCAGAGATCAAAACAGTAAACATGATATATGCCACTCATATCCGATAGAGGGAGCGCAAGCTCGCACTCGGAGATGTCTAGGTCGTCGATCATGTCGCCCCCAAATTCAACCCGTGGTCAGCCTGTTCGATCACTTTCGATCGCAGGGATCACCCAACTAGTATTCGTCATGGGGGTTTGGCTGTCCTAGTGCTCGATCCAATAATCGATGGATACCATCTTACCCAAGTCCATATGGACGGCGACAGCAGTCTCAATCTGATATATCAGGACACTGTCCGCAAGATGGGGATTGACCCATCAAGAATAAAGCCAAGCATCACGACCTTTAAAGGAGTAATACTGGGCGTAGAGGCCCGCTGCACGGACTCTTTAACATTGGAGGTCGTATCCGGCTCTCCTGATAAATTTTGAGGTGAAGAGTTAATATTCGACATAGCTCCGTTCCAAAGTGGCTACCATGCACTACTCGGAAGAACGGCCTTCGCCTGCTTTAATGCAGTCCCGCATTATGCTTATCTAAAGCTTAAAATGCCTGGACCACGTGGCGTCATCACGGTCAATGGAAATATGGAGCACTCTCTCCGCACAAAGGAGGACACTACGGCCTTAGCAGCTGAAGTCCAAAACGGCCTATTCAAGCCAAACAACCTATCGGTCGTTAAAACCATGGACACAGTTAAACGTGTTCGGCACATACCTCAGTGTGGCAGCTCAGATGAACTTGAGCTCGATTAACAGTTATGTCCCCATCGACTGCCCCATAAGGTGATAGCATATGTGCCTTGAGTACATAATTATGCCCAAAAAATCCCTTGGGCGACGCTGGGGGCACACTACATATAGTCCATAGTTCAGCTCGACCCTATTCGGACTCTAAAAATTATGTTTCAAAGTTCACTAAACGAACCAGTCTTGTTTATGGCCACACTGGATCTCTTTTCCTTTTCCAGGTTTCTTTTTCTTTTTACAGATGGCCATCATACTCCCCCCTTCAAGGACACATCACAGAGGAGGAAACGACGCAGACGTGCAGCAGGGACCTGTGCTAAGGTTTCTATTTAGATTAAGACCTCGTGTAAACCTTCTTTCTCTTTCTTGTTATATACCTTTCTGGCATGTAAAATGTCCAAGAAAGTTATCGGCATTATCTGTAAGCTTACGGCTCGTCGTACTATAAAGGGATATTAATAGAGCAGCTTGGTTCACATTATGTTCGGAGTTTTTGTTCTCTCCCCACATCAGATTGCCACATGTGCCTTGTCAATAGGGTCTATTACCAGGGGCTGTATTCAGCTTGGTATATGTCGAAAAGACCGAACACCCATAGGGACTATTCGGCGTCCTGGATGTGTGCCCTATATGCATGATTTCCGAATCATGTCTTGGGTCAATAGTTGGGTTGCCCGACTCCTGTGCTTACCCCTACGTTCCCGATTGTTCGGTTAGGGTGTAAAGGGAGAACTACTGCAATTGTACTTCTGACTTGTCCGATCAAGTACCTCACTAGAGAAAGCCGAAAGGCGGTCATGATAGGCGAGAACCTGGTCCGCAATCCGGTGACTTAGTTTTATACTACGATCGATAGAGATCTACCCCGTGTTATACGAAGGGTTGGTTTTTTGCCCATCCAGGTGCAATTGGATACCTTAATTAAGGAATATCATATCCGCACCAGGGGCTAGTACCTAGCCCCATATGTCAAACTCCTAGGACTAAGTGAAAGAGATAACGCCGCATAGTCTGATTGCCTGGTTCGCTCCGCATACACCTTCTATACGGACCAAGACATTGGATAAAGAGTGTATACGCATATGACCGAACACCCAGTACTATGTACATGGGGGCTGAAGCCGACGACTAGAAACTTTCAGATTGACATAAATAGTCACAGAGGAGGTAAAAGTCGCTAACATTATAATAAAGCGCAAAAGTCATATACATTGGTTCATAAGATTAAAGTTTTACAATCGGATACAATTACTCAAAGATAACATCTTTTGAGCACTGGCCTTCTACAAGGCGGGTGCCTTCTATAACGTCCTCGAAGTATTTCTCCGGCTTGCGGTGCTCCTTGCCTGCGGGCAGGCCAGCAGTAGCTATATGCTCTGCCCTCATCTTCGCCCAGTGCACTTTTACATGAGCGAAGGCCATTCGAGCACCCTCTATGCAGGCTGAACGCGTCAATGCGTTGACCCGCAGACTCGCCTCGACGAGCCGCTTCACCAATCCGAAGTAGCTACTTGGGATTGGATCAGTGGTCCATAGCCGAACTATCAAGTCCTTCATGGCCGAACCCACCATATTGTGCAGCTCGACCAGCTGATTCATTTGGTCATTGAGGGGCACCGGATGTTTTGGCGCATAGAACTGTGACCAAAACAACTTCTCCGTGTCATTCCCCTCCTGGGCTCGGAAGTACTGGGCAGCGTCAGCACTGCTCCTTGGAAGATCAGCAAACACGCCTGGAGAACTCCATAATCGTGTCAGCCCAAGATACTTCTACGCTCCGAAGATACTCTGTAAGAGAAAAGTCTTACCAGATGCTATCTTTCGTGCCTGCTTGATTTCTTCACAGGCGATGCGCGACTCGCTCTGCACATCCTGGGCAGCCTTGATTGCCTCCGCAAGCTTGGAAGCTTGTTCTGAAGCCTCCTCTTCCAATGCCTCGCATTTGTGAATGGCATCGTTGAGCTCAACCTCGATTTCGGACACCCGAGCCTGGTGCTTCTCGCACGCGGCCATTTCGACCTCTAGTTCGGCAACCGCTTTGTCAGCGGTCACCTTGCTCGCCTCGGCCTCCTTCTTGGCCTTCGTGAGCTCGCACTTGAGGGCCTCGAGCTCAGTGGCGCCAACTGTGTAATACAAAATATCATAAAAGAGTTTATACCCATACTCAATTAATATTGTTAGTCTTATTGACCTCTTAATTTTCTAAATCCGCATACCTTGCGTTTCATATAAACGCTTGTTGACGCGGTCGAGGTCCGCGTTGGCCAACAAGAGCTTCCGTTTTAGTCCGGCAACCTCTGCATCTCGTGCAGACTAGTGAAGCATGTTCAAATAACATTAAGCACAACAGTTCAACTCTATAAGCATTCTATACTATGGATACTTCGTCCGATTCTGTTCAGAATCACACAAAGCATCAGGGGCTACTGGCTATATATGTGTATTTAAAATAAATAAAAGTTCCATAAAGAACATTACATTGCTCATCTCAAAGCCCGTTAACAGGCTGTTGAAGGATTCATTCAGTCCGCCCTTGACGGACTGAATCTTCTTCATCACCGCACCCATCACGGTGTGGTGCTCCTGCACAATGGACGCACTTTGCAGTGCTCCCTCCATAGGGCCCGGCTCCTCCGGATTGACTCCGGGCGCCGTCGTATCCACCCCCGCCTGGGGGGTCTAGTCTTCGGACCCCGGAGCCACACTAGGCTCCGATTCAATATTTGGGAGGGCCCCGAATTGTTTGGGCCCCCTTCTTCGGTCTCCATGGGGACTATTTCCCCATGGTCAACGACAGCCAAGGTATTACCCCCAGTCGCCCCATCACCTGCCCCGCCCTCATCTCGTTGAGCAGAGGACACCCGCTTGGAGGACACTTTAGTGTCCCCGCCGATCATGGGCGATGGATCTCGGACCGGCGGGTCACTCTCCATCTCTCCGGGCACTAGAGAGTTCCCCTCCGATAAGGAGGCATCGGGGTGTCCTCAAGGAGGGTTGTAGGTCAGCAGGTGAGAAATACTAAGTAAGCATAAAAAATACTAAACAAACAAAGGTGCAAGAATTAATGTATCCAAACAAACTTACATTTTGGCTAGGGGCTTCTCCCTGGGCTTCACCACAAAGCTCTGTTCGGATGATGAGTCCGAATGAGTAGAGAGGTTTAGCCTCCTCCAGCGAAATTTTCTATTACCTCTGGGGCGGAGAGCATGGTACTATAGCCTGCGTCCTGGGTTTCTTCCGGCCACTCCTTCTGGCTATTGAAGAGATGCGTCCAGATCTCTTTATGCGTAAAGCCATAGAGATGCTTCACATGCCAATCTCCTGCTGGATCGAATTCCCATAGGGAGGAGTCCCGGCTTTGGCAAGGAAGGACAAGCCGGGCCAGCATTACCTGGACCACGGACAAGAGCTGATGACCCTTGGAAATCACGCCGGACACACGGCCCTGGAGTGCCACTACCTCAACCTGAGATCCCCAGTCCAGACTCTTTTTGGTCCAGGACGTCAACCTCTCTGGGGGTCCGGATCTGAAAGAAGGTTCCGCCGCCCATTGGGCGTTGAGGGGTTCGGTGATATAAAACCACTCCTGCTGCCAGACCTTGTTCGTTTCCACGAACGATCCTTCAGGCCAAGTGGCACTCGGGAGCTTGCTAATCATAGCACCCCTGCACTCCGCATGTTGCCCGTCCACAACCTTTGGCTTCACGTTGAAGGTTTTGAGCCATAGGCCGAAGTGTGGAGGGACGCGGAGGAAAGCTTCACACACCACTATAAAAGCAGAGATGTGAAGGATTGAGTTTGGGGCTAGATCGTGGAAGTCTAGCCCATAGAAAAACAGAAAACCCCGAACAAAAGGGTGGAGCGGAAACCCTAGCCCCCTAACAAAGTGCGATAGGAACACAACTCTCTCGCCCGCCTCTAGGACGGGGATCACCTGGCCCTTGGCGGGGACTCGGTGCGTGATGTCGATAGCGTGATAGCCCGCACTCCGAAGATCCTCCATGGTTTTCTCAGTGACCATGGAGGCCACCCACTTGCCCCTGGCATCGGATCTAGCCATTGCTGGGGAAGGAAGTAGCGGTTGAGGAACGAAAAGCGGTGGGCGGAAGAGATGAGGATGCTGGGGCTAGGGAGATTGGAGAGCTCGAGCTTGAGGAACGCATGGGGCTGATGAAAGGGATAGGTACTATGAATACAGAACGTCCCCCTACTTTAGCCATAAACCTCGCCGGTTCCCAAAGAGGCCGTGCGTAATGCGCGGTGTGGATGCTCACGTCAGATTGATAAGGATCCCACAATAAGCGGGCATGATCTGACGTGTCAATGAGGATATAGCTCAGAACGCAAAACTAGGACCAAATAAAACGGTTCGACATGTTAGTGGGATGGACGCGACGCTTCACAAAAAAGATGTCAGTAAAGACACATTATTCATTTTCTTTTAAGAGCCTTGCCTTCGAGGCTAAGGGTTGTACTAACCACGCAAAGCCAAACACAATACATCTTTTTGAAGAAGATATATTCGGAAGAAGGAAGCCGCCTTGCAATGCTGAAAACAATATGGAAGCCGAACTCAACGTCATCGAAGACAGGTTCAGGGGCTACTGAGGGAGTCCTGGATTGAGGGGTCCTCATGTGGCCGGATAACTTGTGGTGGGTCGGACTGGTGGGCCGTGAAGATCGTCTCTCGTATCCCGATAGGACTCCGGTATTCGTATAATGGCAGGTTTTAGGTTCATGTGTAATCTTTCCTTCCTCTGCAATATGGTTGTGTACAAACCCTAGGCCCCTCCGATGCAACGGGTGGGTTTAGTCCGTAGAGGCTAATAGAGAATCAAAAGTCCTCATAGGCTAGACTTTAGGGTTTGGCCAATATGATCTGGAGGTAAATCAACTCTTGTAATCATATTCATCCATATTAATATAGCAGGAACTAGGGTATTACCTTGATCGAGAGGGCCTGAACCTGGGTAAACAACATGTCCCCGGCCTCCTATTACCATCAATCCTCATATGCATAGTTTGGGACCCCGTACCCGAGATCCGATGGTTTTGACACCGACAACAGGCTTCTCCAAAAGTATGTATAAAACCATATGATTTGATCACCTCATCAAACTGTATATTCCAACTCCGAGATGCTTGCACCAGTCCATAGATGGATCCATGGAGCTTGCACACTTTGTTAGCACCTTTAGGATCGACAAAACCTTCTGGTTGCATCATATACAACTCCTTTTTGAGGTATCCATTAAGGAATGCAGTTTTGACATCCATTGGCCAGATTTCATAATCATAAAATGCGGCAATTGCTAACATGATACGGACAGACGTAAGCATCGCTACGGGTGAGAAAGTCACATCATAGTCAACTCCTTGAACTTGTCGAAAACCTTTCGCAACAAGTCGAGCTTTGTAGACAGTAACATTACCATCGGCGTCAGTCTTCCTCTTAAAGATCCATTTATTTTTAATGGCTTGCTGATCATCGGGCAAGTCAACCAAAGTCCACACTTTGTTCTCATACGTGGATCCCATCTCAGATTTCATGGCCTCAAGCCATTTTGCAGAATCTGGGGTCATCATCGCTTCCTCATAGTTCGTAGGTTCTTCACGGTCTAGTAACATGACTTCCAGAACCGGGTTACCATACCACTCTGGCGCGGAATGCACTCTAGTTGACCTACGAGGTTCTGTAGTAAATTGATCTGAAGTTTCATGATCATCATCATTAGCTTCCTCGTTGATTGGTGTAGGAATCACTGGAACTAGTTTCTGTGATGTACTTTTGACAATTTGGGAGAAGGTACAATTACCTCATCAAGTTCCACTTTCCTCCCACTCACTTCTTTCGAGAGAAACTCCTTCTCTAGAAAGGATCCATTCTTAGCAACGAGTATCTTGCCTTCGGATCTGTGATAGAAGGTGTACCCAACAGTTTCCTTTGGGTATCCTATGAAGACACATTTCTCCAACTTGGGTTTGAGCTTATCAGGTTGAAGCTTTTTCACATAAGCATTGCAGCCCCAAACTTTAAGAAACGACAACTTGGGTTTCTTGGCAAACCATAGTTCATAAGGTATCGACTAAATGGATTTAGTTGGTGCCTTATTTAACGTGAATGCAGTTGTTTCTAAAGCATAACCCCAAAACGATAGTGGTAAATTGGTAAGAGACATCATAGATCGCACCATATCTAATAAAGTACGGTTACGACGTTCGGACACACCATTATGCTGTGGTGTTCCAGGTGGCGTGAGCTGTGAAACTATTCCACATTGTTTCAAATGAAGACCAAACTCGTAACTAAAATATTCGCCTCCGTGATCAGATCATAGAAACTTTATTTTCTTGTTACGATGATTCTCTACTTCACTCTGAAATTCCGTGAGCTTTTCAAATGTTTCAGACTTGTGCTTCATCAAGTAGATATACCCATATCTGCTCAAATCATCAGTGAAGGTCCAAAAATAACGATACCCGCCGCCAGCATCAACACTCATTGGTCCGCATACATCAGTATGTATGATTTCCAACAAATCATTTTATTGCTCCATTGTTCCGGAGAACATGGTTTTAGTCATCTTGCCCATGAGGCATGGTTCGCAAGCACCAAGTGATTCATAATCAAGTGATTCCAAAAGTCCATCAGCATGGAGTTTCTTCATGTGCTTTATACCAATATGACCTAAACGGCAGTGCCACAAATCAGTTGCACTATCATTATCAACATTTCATCTTTTGGTTTCAATATTACGAATATGTGTATCAGTACGATCGAGATCCAACAAGAATAGACCACTCTTCAAGGGTGCATGACCATAAAAGATATTACTCATATAAATAGAACAACCATTATTCTCTGATTTAAATGGATAATTGCCTCACAACAAACAAGATCCAAATATAAAGTTAATGCTCAACGCTGGCACCAAATAACAATTATTTAGGTCTAAAACTAATCCCGAAGGTAGATGTAGAAGTAGCGTGCTGACGGCGATCACATCGACTTTGGAACCATTTCGCACGCGCATCATCACCTCGTCCTTAGCTAATCTTCATTTAATCCGTAGCCCCTGTTTCGAATTACAAATATTAGCAACCGAACCAGTAACAAATACCCAGGTGCTAATACGAGCATTAGTAAGGTACACATATATAACATGTATATCAGATATGCCTTTGTTCACTTTGCCATACTTCTTATCCGCCAAATACTTGGGGCAGTTCCGCTTCTAGTGCCCAGTTCCTTTGCAGTAGAAGCACTCAGTTTCAGGATTGGCTCCAGACTTGGGTTTCTTCGCGGGATTAGCAACTGGCTTGCTATTATTCTTGAATTTCCCCATCGGTACGAAGCGACACCTATGGGATCACTGGAATCCCTTCAACGGTTGGCGGGCGCGAGGTTGTGCAAAGAGTGGGTCTAAGTGTCAGCACAACGATCATTTACCCAAGTTCGGGCCACGAGGATGCGTAATACCCTAGTCCTGCTTTGCTGTATATTTGAGTGTTCTTGAGTTCTTGAGCTAGCTACGGTGCATGTCTAGCTTTCCGGGGTCCGGATCCTTCTCCAGTATGTCACGGGCCTCCTTTTATAGTCCAAAGGGGCTGCCACAGTGGCACACAGGAGGTGGAAAGGTGTACAATGCATAGGCTTATCCCCTGCCATTAAGGGACAAGACGCATTAAATGTGCTGCTTAGGTGTCTATTTGCTTTATCAAGGATGGAAAAGAAGCCCGTCCCATCCATGGCCGCTCCGTCTGGTCGCGACGCGCGTCCGGGCCAGCAGGACAGGCAGTTAAGGTGGCGTGGTGGTAGGGTCTTCACGAAGATCTGCATGCCACCACGCAGGTGCTTGATTAGCTGGACCAGGGACCACGTATCGCCACATGGGTGCCTGCCTGGGCTAGCGGGTCGGCCATCGAGATGCTGTGACGAAGGGGCGGCAAGGGCTTGTCGTAGTCTTGCGTCTGTTCACGGCAAGGGTCTTGCCGGGGCCTCTGTGAGTGTCCCTCGGCAAGAGGCTTACCGGGGCTCCGGGGTGTCTTTGGCAAGGGGCCTTCTCGGGGCCTCGTGGGCATCCTCGGCAAGGAGCCTCGCAATCGCCGTGTCTTCTGGTTCTTGTCTTGGGAGTCAAAAACCTTTATCTTCACAAAGATCTGCATGCCATCCCATGGGCGCTTCTCGAGCCTTGGTTCCAATGCTGTTGATGATGTTGGAGTTCTTAGGTTCAAGGGCGGTCGCGACGGAGGCGTTCGGGTGAATCGCCCCAGCAAGAGCTCTCGTCGAGGGCGCGCAGGCCGCCCAGGCAAGAGTCCTTGTCGGGGAAGAGCCTTTCTCCTTGCTTGGTCTTCTCGTGCCACCGTATTGGCGTTGTTCTGGCAACTCTACGTCTTTGGATTCTCTCTTCTACTCTGTTATGTTTGGTCACAGGCGTGGCTCTGACTGCCCGTGCACAAGTAAGGGGTAAAAAAGAGCGCCCCTACTTTTGTACACCGACAGGAGCCCCCAGGCCTGGGCCATTCATAAGCGCAACGTGTTATTAGGCTAGGCCCACAACGGAGGTGCTCTGCATTTTTGTTTTGCAGTCTCAGAAAGTGCTAGCGAGATATCATTATATCATATTGTATCATGATTATTTTGAAAAAAGTTTTGTCATCCGAGATATCTTATTATTCCTCGCTAGTTGATTATGCTATTGATATGAGTAAATATGAGACCTAAATGTTATTGTGAGTATGGTTAGTTTATAATCTTTGCTGAAAACCTGGACCTTGGCTAGACATATTTGCAACAACAAGATCAAACATAGTTTGTAAAAGTTTTTCTTTGTGACTTTCAGTTTGTCAACTGAATTGCTTGAGGACAAGCAATGGGTTAAGCTTGGGGGAGTTGATATGTCTCCATTGTATCTACTTTTGTGCATGGGCAGTAAGGTTGGATTCTTTTTGTCGCAGTAACTCCTCCGGTGGATGCGCTTCCCCACAATCTGTGTTGTCATGGGGGTCGTGCATGGGATGACCGCATCATGCTTGCGTCACCTTGCGGTTCAAGTAGTAAAGAGATGGTTCGCACCCTCCTTATAAAAAATAGAGAAAGTCGTGGGGGCGCGGCTCATTTACTAAGTGGACTCGGGTCACTCCACGGTCACGGGGCGCGAAACGGTCATTCAACGTGTCATCCGAGTCCCGATCCGCCCGCCACATACCCCTCACGCACTGGGGAGGGCAAGCGGCGGACGCAGAGGGCGCGGGCATTAACGCCGAGGTGGGGGGCCGGGCGCCGCTGATTGGAGTAGCGGGTCGGTCTTGTTTCCATGTGCCTCCGGCGTTTGGACTGGTTGATTCGGGCGGTCGCCCTTCTATAAAGGGGGGAGGAGAGGGATGGCGCTTCTCACCCCTCCACTCATCTCATTCCTGTTTGATTCCCTCCCTCCCCAAGATATGCCAAGAGGGCGTGGCCGTGGTCGTGCCTGTGCCGAAGTTACCAGGTCGTCTCCCTGTCAGAGGGCGGCGGCGGTCAAAGAGGAGCCGGATGCCCATGATGAGGGGCATGCTGGAGGCAGAGGCGCCGGTCGGGGTCGTGGTCGGCGAGGCGGTCGAGGCAGAGGCAGACGAGGTTGGTGGACACCCGCACCATCATCATTTTCGTCTTCATCTCCTTCGTTGTCTCCTCCTACCTCCCCACACGGACATGTCTGGGACACGGCGCTGGAGTTCATCTTGCAACTGCGCGAGCCGCCGCGCAATCGCCTCTGCCTTCCTAAAGCGTTCGTGAGTGTGCTGGAGGTTGATCAATCATCGAGGCTGAGGATTCGTATGGAGGGGTGTTGCCATGGCGCCATGTGGGTGAACACCAAGTTTCCCACCCCTCACGTGATGCTCCTCCGCCGGGGGTGGAAGACCTTCGCGCGTGCCCACTGCTTGGTGAAGGGGCATGTCCTCTGCTTCACGCTAGCGGAGAGCGATCTGCTCTCTGTCAAAGTCTTCGGGCGCTTAGGACACAAGCTAGGGTGCTGTGTGGAGAGCTCGACCGACCACGAAAACTCCTCCCCGAGCGAGAGCGATGGGGAGGATAGCGGCAGCGATGACAAGGGCAGCAGGCGGGAGGATGACGGGTCCGACTAGGCGGCGGATACGCCATCCCTGGGCTGTGCCGGCAGCACCATCATCTGCACCGCTAGCCCCTCGAACTTCTAAGGGTCGCCTCTTTGGGCGGCTGGCATTGGGAGGCCGGAGAAGGCGAAGAAGGTGGGCTGTGGTCATCATGTCGGAGTACGCGGGCGTCAACTCGCACATTGCCGGCCCGCTGCCCCATCTTTCGGCTCTTCTCCTGGCGCCGTCATCATGAGCCTCCTTCGGTACGGCCCCCGGGATGTTCTCTTGGTGCTTTCTGCTGCTCGCGCTTCGCCTAGGCGCTCCTTTTGCCCTTCGCCATCTTGTTCCATTTTCTGAGGAGAGGGACAACAAAGGGATTACGGACATCTTATCTCTTTTTAATTTTTAAGCCTACGGGCCTTTGTAAGATTTAAAATCTTGTAACCCCCTCGCTTATGTATGCATTCCGTACGAATTATACTTGTTTCAACGTATTAATGAAAAGACGGGTGTTTGCCGTGTTTCCTCGTGTGTGTGCAGGAGCCACACCAAGGAACGGATCCTTGTTATCTGAAGATAAACAACGTGTCCCGGCAACAAGCCTTTCTCCCCCTCCCCGCTCCATAACTGTACTCGCGCCCTTGGCGGAAGTAGGAGCAGGATAGGATTAGGTCCTTCGTCTGCTCCCTTCCCATCACACTACAACCAAGCCCCTATCCAAGCCAAAGTTTGTTGGACACAGGGAAAAAGGAAGCATGATGTATAAGAACGAACGAAGCCTCATACGCCCAAGTTTCATACTGAAGAAAGGAGCGGGGGATGAAAGACTTATCTGGCCCTGTAGCTCCCGGCAACCTTGTCTTGCCGTGGCTTGACCCTTGGTCGTGCAGCCCCCGGCAACCTCAGTTTTGCCGGGGTCGGAGCGTCGGCCCGCCCCCTTTCTTCCAAACGGTTCAACAAGGACGTCCACGGATCCTGCAAACAAGAGGACGGAAAGGAAACAGAGAGACGCAAACTCAACCTCTATGCTAGGGGTTAGCCGGTGTTAAGCACTATCAACCCTAACAGAGAAAGAGACTCAACCTAGCATGCATGCTAAAACTTAGGGCGCTAGTGCTTCATTTATTTATGCTCAGGGTATGCGCCTGGCTCTGTACGAACGGTTACATGCCTTGTCGGCAAGTCTTGTACAAAAAAGTGGCTTGCCGGGAGGCCCAGCAACCGCGCCTTACGGGTAAAACTTGAGAAGATGTTCGATGTTCCAGGAGTTACTCACTGGAATACCATCTTTGGTCTCCAGGAGGACTGTGCTAGGCCTGGTGACTTGTATTACCCGATAAGGGCCTTCCCACTTTGGCGTCAACTTGTTGCAATTCTTGGCCGACTGAACGTGCTGAAGAACAAGGTCGCCCTCCTCAATGCTTCGGGCATGAACCTTGCGGCTATGATAGCGGCGCAAGGCTTGCTGGTAGCGTACTGCTCACACAGCCGCCCGAAGACGAACTTCCTCGAGGAGCGTTGCATCATCTTGTTGCAGTCTCTCTTGCTCAAGCTCATCACAAGCGAGCACTCAGGGTGACCCGTATGTGAGTTCTGTGGGGAGAACTGCTTCCGCTCCGTAAACGATGGAGAAGGGTGTCTCGTCGGTGGCCCGATTTGGTGTCGTCCTAATTGACGAAAGAACCGTCGGCAATTCATCAATCCAGCGCCTTCCGCACTTGTGTAGCCTGTCAAAAGTTCTTGTCCAGAGGCCTCGCAGTACTTCAACATTTGCCCTCTCTGCCTGGCCATTGCTTCGAGGATGCACAACAGAAGCAAAACAAACCTTGTCGCCGAGGTCTTGAATATATTACATGAAGGAATGGCTTGTGAACTGTGTGCTGTTGTTGGTGATTACTCTGTTTGTTATCCCGAACCGGCAGACCAGGCCTTTGAAGAACTTGATGGCTGATTGCGTCGTCACCTTTCTCATTGCTTCCACCTCTGGCCACTTTGTGAACTTGTCGATTGCAATGTACAAGTACTCAAAGCCCCAGACAACACAGGGGAAAGGGCCCAGTATGTCAAGCCGCCAGACCGAGAATGGCTAGGAAAGAGGGATTGTTTGGAGAGCTTCAGCTGGTTGATGAAGCTTCTTTGAATGTAACTTGTCGGATTTCGGGCTCCGCAAAACCCAAGAAGTTCGAACATAGGGGCGTTAACGAAGATCTCTCCCACTCACGTCTACCTAGCATCTTGCCGTCGCCCAGTGAAGAGATTCAAGCAAACAACAGATAAAGCACGCAAGATTTTACCCAGGTTCAGTCTACCGTGTTGTGTAAAACCCTACTTCTTGCTTTGGTGGATTGGCCTCAAGAGGGCTGGAATATGAACCAGTACAGTGGTTCTTGAGTTCAGGAGGTGAGCTCAGGAGGGTCACGAGGCTAGTGTTCTTGCTCTTGCGCGGTGGCAGAGTTTATGGATCTGCCTCCCTTGACTGGGCCTGGTCTCACTTGATCCCCTCATAGTGAGGATCCTAGCTACTTATATAGGCAGCCAGGGTCCTCTTCCCCCTAGGCGGGAAGGGATCCCACAACGGCCATTTTTGAGTGGGAACACAAGGACGTTACTATCCTGACAAAAGCAGTCTTCGCCTGCAAAAGGATCAGGCGGTGACGCGATGGTGGGCTCGACGGTGACATCCTCCTTGTTGTCCTTGCGGTCTTCGGTTTTGTTGCACCAAAGGGGAAACCTTTGTCCCGCTCCTTGAGAACCTGCGTCTGCGCTGCTTCCTTTGCACCGAAACGGCAACTGCGCCGCTGGCAGGCACTAGCACCCGCTCGTGCGGTGCGTCATTGCTTACGTCACTGCCACCTCCTGAGGCAGGCTTGGCCTTCGTTTTTCCACCCCTCCGGAGCACCTTGCTGAGGCCGCTCCTGAGGGGGTCTTGACGTTGTTCTCCTCGTGAGGTTTAGCCCCCTCGCGAGGGTCTTGGACAGCTGGTCGATCAGCTGGGCCGTACCAGGCCATGGTAGGAGAGCGTCGCGGCCCGCAGACAGGCAAATCTGGATACCCTGGTTCCTAGGACGTCGACAGTAGCCCCCGAGCCCAAGGCGTGCGTTGAGTTGGCTTCGGGGCGAAGCCTTAGCCAAGGACGAAGCGCCGTGGGCCCCAAAAAGGCTGTGGGCCAGGCTGGCGCGTGACGGTTGGATGGGATGTGGGCGACCCCGCTCCCCATGCCATCTCGGCAATCGTGCGTCTTGAGAAAAAGGGGTCGCCTCCGCTACAGGGGAGTTATCGCTTCCCTTCCTTCCTGCTCAGATCCCATCCTCCTACGCCTCCCGCCTTTCTAAATCGCCTGCATCCTCCTGCACCTCCAACAATGGCGAAGAGGAACAAGGGTACCGTGCCGGCGCCGGGATTTGCCTCTTCCCTTGAGGTGATGCTAGAGGAGTCCTCCATCACCAAGGAGGAGGACTGCTCAAAGGTCCAACCTTTCTTGTCGAGCGTCCACAACGAGCATGGCCCGACGGGGATCTGGGCTAGATCCACCGCGACGCGGATCTTGCCGAAGTCCTGGTACCCCTTCTTCATCCACAACATCTCTGTGGGGCTCGTGCCGCCCTTCTCAGAGTTCTTCTACGCCATCCTGGAACATTACCAGGTGCATGCTCTCCATATCCAGCCTCGCTCCATCTTCGTCCTGTCGCTCTTCTCCTTTTACTGTGAGGCGCTCGTGAGGGTAAGGCCGACTGTCGCCCTCTTCCGCCATTTCTTCTCCATGCACCGGTACGACAAGGGCCCATGCTCGGGCTGCGTCTCCTTCGTCTTCCAGCGCCAGGGCTGTCGGCTGATGACGGCCGGGAAGAAGATAGACTCCCACCGGAAGAGGTGGGTCTATCTGGATGCCCAACGCGTCCATCCTCTGCTGGCGTTGCCTACCGCCCGCTCGGCGAAACATGCTGGCTGGAGATATGTGAAGCTCACCGACACACTTGTCAGACCTGTCCTGGCAAGGATTGAAGCCGACCTGGGCTCGAGGCTTGAGGGTGGCCAGATCGTGAATGAGTTCTTGATGCAGCGTCTGGCGCCGCTGCAGGCACACTCACGCCCCATGTGGGAGCTGATGGGCGACGACGATAGGCTCCGGCTGCACTCAGGGGCACTGGCTGAGGACGATCTAGACTTCACATCGTTCACCCTCATAGGAATGGTTCCCGAGGACCTCTCCGGGACCCACCTGCCGCTGTACAGCCACCCTAACAAGGTCGAGCTGTTGAAGGCCGCGTCAGGTTTTGGTGCGCCCGTGGGCGCTCCGCCCACGGTTGACGTGTCTTCTGGTGCCAATGATGAGAGCGACGAGGAGGGCTCAGAGGAGACCCTGGACGACGAGGGGGACTCCTCCGAGGCGTCCGCTGGAGCAATGGCGTCTAGCGCAGGTGCCGCCGGACTGCCCCAAGCGGCCACTCCACGTCGATCCGGACGGGCTACATCCGGGGGAAGCATTGTGGCGATCCCGCCGAGGGGCGTCGTGCCAGCGAAACTGGCGACCACGGCTGCGCCCAGGACTGTGGCCTTGCACCTTGCCAAGACCCGGACTACCGGCACGCCCATAGCGCCAGCGGCTACGGCAAGCCTTTTGGTGAAGAGAAGGGCGCGCTTCGCCTCCGACGAGTAAGTGTGCAATCTCTTGCTATCCTTAGTTCTTGTGTCCCTGACGTGCTTCTCCTGATGCACCAGCCTGGGTGACGTGATGAATAAGGCGAAGGGGGAGGTAACGTCGTGGTGCCCTGCCCCTCCTGCAGCTGATGCGACTACAGAGAAGGGTGCCACGACGCTGGGCCTCTCGTCCAACCGGGCCGCTGATCATGCGGCGGCGGCGTCACTTGAGGGCGTCCTTGCTGCCTGCGAGGCCGCGGCGGGTTTTGCTCCGGCTGCTTTAGTGAGGGGGGTCAGATCCACCGAGCCCCTGGTCGAGCAGCCGGTCTTGTCGGTGCTCGTGCGCCAGCCGGCGCAGCCTGGCCCTGAGACCTTGGAGGCTGCCCCGCCGCGCTGGGTCGGCTTCGCGCCGAACTTCAAGGTGGTGATGTCCGCGCGATGGAAGGGCGCTTGGGGCTGGTCTATGGGTGGTTCCTGGTAGACAAGTCTGCGCGGACCTCCTGGAACCAGGCCCCAGCGATCGCTGCCCCGGGTCGAGAGGAAGCTGTGGCAGCCACATGGGTACGTGACGCTGCGTGAGCCGACACTGCGTACTTCGAGAAGCGCTGCCTCAAGGCGGAGAGCGAGCTGGAGGCCCTTCACGAGGAAGGCACTGGGCGCGCCTTGGAGCTCAAGAGTTTGGAGAAGGAGCTCGAGGCGCAGAAGGCTGAGATATCCCGGCTGCATCAAGAGAAGCTTGCTGACAGCGCGGCCTTGGAAAAGCTGAAGCTTGAGGTTGAGCAGGCTAAGGTGACCCAAGCTGCTCGCGACAAGGAGGACGCCCTTGCGGCCTCGACAATAGTGAGTCGCGAGGCCCTTGCCGCCTTTGATCTTGAGGGCCGTACGGCGCTGAAGGCCGCCTACGGGGTAGGGTTCGAGAAACCACTGGTCGCCCTGGAGGAAGGCCCTGCCGGGCTCCTCGCCACGCTTGTGAAGTCCCTGCGCGGGGTTGCGGCCGCAATTAGCCAGTTAGCTGACGTCGAGAGCCGCACGCTCCTTACCTTGGTTCTGACGCAGGTGTGTAGCCACCTAAGTCTTCGTGACCCAACTCTTGACCTGGCCTCGCTGTCCGAGCCCGTGGCCACAGTCATGGAGGGCACGGCTGCCGAGGCCCTGGGGGCGAAGGTCACGGAGCTGGTGGAGGTGTTCCTCCAGGCCACTGCTACCGCAGCCGAAGAGGTGGAGATCGGTGATGATGCGCTTGGTGATGCCTGACTGCTCCTGTCCAGAGAGAGAAGTGTGAGTGCCTCGGGGAGGCGTAAGAACTTTGTTTGAATTTGAAAAACTTGGTATTATTGTAATAGCTAGATGATTTCTGTGCTTGCTTCCTTTCATGTTTGCTTAGGTGCTCTGCGTCGGCAGGGCCCAATCCCGCTCATACCTCGATCGCCATTGAGCCCTCCGGGTGACCGGGGTTATCGTAATAACTGGACTCAAGGGATGAGGGGCTACGTGACTAGTGAGGCCCCTCGGTCGCGATGCCCAGGGGTCCCCCTTGACGTTCAAGCGATCTCGTTTGCGTTCTGCGTCGGCAGGGCCCAACCCCGTGCATACCTCGATCGCTATTGAGCCCTCCGGGTGACCGGGGTTATCATCATAACTAGACTCAAGAGATGAGGGGCTACGTGGCTAGTTAGGCCCCTGGGTCGCGATGCCCAGGGGTCCCCTTTGATGTACGAACGACTCTCATGAAGGAGAACGAGCACCATACCTTGCTCACGAGCCTTCGCCTGGGATGGGGGCGCGAGAAGGCCAGGTGTTTGGGCACCTGGTAGGGTGGTGTCTGCCAGGCGTGACCTGAGCATAGCCCCCGTGCCTAGCCCCCCTCACGACACCCATCCAAGGAGAAGATGTGAGCGTCGTGAGCTGAAAAGCTTCCTGAGGTTGTTGCGACCACTGGGGGCCGCCCTTAGTTGTTTCTAACTAGCGCGGAGCATAGAGCTACCACACTTGCGCAAAGTGTGGGCATAACCGTGCCTCGGTCGTAGCAGCCAGTGCGAAGCTTGGTGCTTCCACTGGTTCGTGGGCATAACCGCTCCTCAGTTGGATCTGCCAGCGCGGAGCATGGTACTTCCACTGGACCATGGGAGGGAGCACTACAAGGATACCCCCTATAGAGCAACACATATTCTACAACATTTTGACTATAGGTTGCAAAATTCATAGAAGATACGCATATAAGCGTTGCAGCATATGCGTTGTAGACTTACAACTCATTACCATAGTGGCATACATAGATTGCAACATATCTTATATGTTGCCATGTATGTGTTGTATATTATGTCTGTTATAAGACTGCAAATTTACATAATTAAAAATAAAAATTAATTAGACACGCCGACACACATAATAAATGTGGTGGCAAAAATATGTGCTAACCGTTCGAGAGAAAACCAAATCGCACGTAGTTCCTTCATTTTGTTCTCCGATCTAGATCAAGCCAAATCCTATTCGGTTAAAGGCATCGGCGCGAACGGGCGCCCTCCATTGACCCTTTTTTCTGCTTAAATATTCTCCGATCCAGATCAGGCCATATCCTATTCGGTTAAAGGCATGGGCACAAACGGGCGCACCCCATTGACCCTTTTTCTACTAAAACTGCTAAAAATGATGAGTGGCGATGGGGTTGAACTCTAGACCTCTTCTTTCAAAGACAAACTCAGTAACCACTAGGACATATAAATGCTTGTGCCTACTAACTTCATTTTCCTGTTTTATTCTTTCTTCAGTTTGGGAAGCCCCCGGTTTTGGGAAGCTTCATGGCCGGGTTTTTTCTAGATCGCTTTGTTTATTTTTTTTCTTTAGTTTTTTTATTTCTATTTTTATTTTTGGAAAATGCATGATTTTTCTTCAATATGGATGAATCTTTTTTCGAAATTGATTTTTTTTTCAAAATTGATGATTTTTTTTTCAAAATTGATGAACTTTTTTCCCAAATTCGATGTACACTTTTTGAAATCGATGATTTTTTTTTCAAAATTGATGAAAATTTTCATATTCGTGAAATTTTTGTCAAATTTATAAACTTTTCTCACATATATGATTTTTTATTTATGCTAACTTTTTCCAAATCCTTGAATTTTTTTTGTGAACATTTTCTAAAATCGATGAACTTTTTAAAATTTCCTGATTTGATTAGAAAATGTTGAACTTTTTATGAATGCTATGAACTTTTCAAAATCGTGTTAACTGGTGGCCGTTTTTTTTTCCTCAGTCAGAAGCACAGCACATCCGAAAGAAGAAAAACAGGAGGCGGAAAAGGCAAGCTGAGTGTGAAGAAATAAGAGATGGGCTTGGAGGGAAAATAAGCCCAGTAACAGCCTACCTTGCTCATCGTCCCGGGATAAGAGATGGGCTTGGAGAGAAAGGCAAATTGAACTAGCTACTGTAGGCCTTGTTCATTTCTCCATTCAATCCAACAAGTTCCCCTAAAAAAACAAGAAATAAATAAATGTTGTAGCCAAAAACATACGCAAACATTAGTTTATCCCGTTGGTGATTTCCTTGCGTCCATTCTTGTATGGCCAAGTTCGAACTTCAGCATGGTTATGTTCTGACAAAATTTCATATTGCAGGCATTTTTTTTGCAGCAGACGTAAATTGAAATAAAAAGCAAAATTAAGCAGCATTGGACTATGAATTGCAGGCATATTTTTTTAAGCAGTAGGGAAATATTACGAGGTCACAAAATAATGAGACATGATAGAAAATAAGAATGATTTTATAGTTTTTATTATTATAATATATTAAAGATATTAAAATGCACATATACAATTAAGTCCACAAGGCAAAATTCCCTCGAACCGGAACCAAGGTTGGGGGAGATTTGCGGGCATCCGGATTCTTGCTAATGTACGCTGTCCCACCAGAATACTCTCCCGCGTGAACCGCTCTAGGACAAGTTATTTTTTGCAGTAAGCGTAAATTGAAATAAAAATACAAAATTAAGCAGCTTTGGACTATGAATTGTAGGCATAAATAAGAATGTTTTTTAATAATATATTAAAGGTATTAAAAACACACAAAATAATGAGGCATGACACAAAATAAGAATGATTTTTTTATAATATATTAAAGGTATTAAAAACACACATATACAATTAAGTCGCGAGCCAAAATCCTCTCAAACCAGAACCAAAGCTGGGCTGCTGGGGGATGTTTGCCGGCGTCCGGGCTCATGCTAATGTACGCAGTCCCACCAGAACACTCTCCCACGTGAACTGCTCTAGGACAAAATTTCATACCCCAGGCATAAATAGAGTTTTTTTTCGCAGTAGGTGTAAATTGAAATAAAAAGCAAACTTAAGCAATTGTAGGCCGAAAAAAAATAGCGGTAGGGAAATATTACGACATCACAAAATAATGAGGCATGACAGAAAATAAGAATGATTTTATACTTTTCCATTATACTATATTACAGATATTAAAACACACATATATACAATTAAGCCCATAAGCCATAATTCCCTCGAATCGGAACCAAAGTTGGGGGAGGTTTGTGGGCGTCTAGACTGGTGCTAATGTATGCAGTTCCAACAAAACACTCTCTTTCGCGAACCGCTCTAGGAACTGCGCCTGCCTATCGATGTCGGCCAGCCACTCCAAAATGGACACAACTCGACAGCCTTGATGTCGATCAGAGCGACCAGATAGGACGGGAGAGCGGCAACGCTTCAATGCGGGCGCGAGACCAAGAAGCATACTCCAACCGCCATGCTTCATTAAAAGCAGCACCAATCCTTCTGTTTGGGCTAATTAAGTAGGGCTCCGACGTTGACCAACTCCATCTTTATCTCATCTTTGCTCCTCTCCGCACAACCAAATGATCCAATCCGATCCTCTCCTGGACCGGCAAGATATGCTAGTCAGGCTTTTCCGGATTGCTTCTCGGCCCAAGCGAAGGGACCTTCCTCCAGATCGTGGCGCCACTGCGCGTGGTATTTGTTCTATCGCTCTCCTATACTCCATGAAAGAAGGAGGTCGTGCTCTCCTTGGATAACCAACAGCAACAGCAGTCACCCCTCGTCGTCGAGGCTGCCGCAATGGAAGCGGATTTTCAGTGACAGTTTGAGCTCCCTCCATGACTGCAATTCGGTGCCGCCCTCACCACTGCCTTCCCTGCCTCATCACTAATTGATGCCCTATCGATGCCCGGTCGCTGTGAAGTTGGATCCATACCTGGAGCTCACGAATGCAGACGGGCACCTCGTGCATTTGCTCAGACGCGACGGTGGGAGACTGTCGTCGTGGTGCTCTAACAACGACTGAGTTTCGCGATGTGGCACAATGCACATCACCGTGCCGTTTTCGCAATGTTAGACATTGCGCCAGACTAGGTCCTCACAAACACCGCGCTGGGAGAGGCCTATACTGTCTACTAGTCGAAGACCACCATGAAGATGTCCGCGCGGCGCCAATGCCGCCTCAACGACCAACTAGTCATGATCAGCTTGACCTAGTCGCTGCGCACCGCCGCCCTCATCGCCGACAAGGGAAAGGGACGGGCGGTGGAACGTTGCGGTGTCCGCGGCTGACGGTGCCTTGCGCGCGAAAACGGAGGAAGTTGAGCAGCAACGCCGCGAGCTGCAGGTCGCATCCAATCAGCCCGGTTTGAGCAACAAAATTCAATATTACTTCACCCATCTTGCACTGAATTTTTACAAACATATAAGAAGCACATTGTGTTTGGCACAAATATATGTACATGTGTGTGTCAAGGGCCAGATGATAATAAAAAAAATTGTTTCGCTTAATTTTTTTACTCCGAGTATTCTTTTCTGATTTCGCACCAAAATATTTCTTTTCCTCCATTCTATCCCGCCAATAGGGACTAATTTTGGTCAATTGATAATAAGTACACGCGCTTGATTACCATGGCCCCACCTGTCATACGAATCAAGAACGCAGACCAAAGTCAGTTATCGCGGGGAGGTAATTGCGCCATCAAAATCGGAAACCTCCCCTCCCCCATATCAACACGATTCCCTTCCTCGTCTCGTAGGATCCCTATCTTGAGGAGATCGATCATGGCCTGCCCTCCCTCCTGAACCTCGTAGGCCACCCCGCTGATTCATTGAGGTTGAGGGCACAAGATGCATGTCTTGTTCAGCAATTGGGACAGAAAGCAGATCAATCCCCGACACCGATTCATAGAAACACAAGGTAAATACTAGTATGACTTGACGATTTTGCCTCCTCCACACTTGGTTCAGATCTGTCCCTTATATGCTTTCTAATTACTCTTCTCTTGTGTGAATTTGATAGAGCACACCAAGTGTTTGATAGTTGTCCTCTGTTATTGGTTTATAATTTTGGGGGCCTTCAGGTAGAGGGGGTTGTTTCTGATTCTTCTTCTATAAGGTTACACCTTCCATACTTGATTGAGATTAGCTTTTTAGGTTTTATTCATTATAGTGCCCTGACGCCTGTTTGTTTTGGTGTTTGTAGGTTTACTGAACATAAGAGGTGGCTTAAATCTAGTAACTGTTAAGGTTTCAGGTGTGGACGCATGCAATATTTCAATGTATTTCTGCAACATTACTACCTTGGTGAGTTCAATCCCTTCATAGAATTCCTTTATGGAACTCCAATTCTGACTATCCTATGCTAGTTAGGTAGTACAGTTGGGTTAGTTCTTGCCTAACATTTTGCGGTTGAACACTTAGCATAGTTTCTTTCTTTCTTCGTGTGTGCGCAGACGTTTGTGACCTTGTTATTTTCCTATAGCTATCATACTGTAATCTGGCTGGGGTGTCATTTGTAGAAAATGAACGATGGAGTGACTAGAAGAATTGTTATCTTGGTCATACCTATGGACAAGTTGCACTATGAATATCAGAACATGATCTGCAGCAGCAACAACTATAAGTACAGTCTACAAAAACGACACACTTGTTCTGAAAATAAATATTAGTGAACAACCATGTGCACGGTAGTGAAAACACATGTACACTCTGCAACAGACTCAACCTTGGACCATGGGATCTCCTGATAGTTCCAACTTGAAAATAGCATCTCATCAGCCTATCTATAATGCTTGTGCATGAACGAGACCTCCTTAACACCAAATAGAATGAACTTGGGTGTCCTTGAGCTTATGATCCTCTTACTGTCCGCAGATAGTGTTATACTTGAACATGCGTTCCCCCCAGCAAACACCAAGGTAAGCAGCATACCACACAAGTACAAGTTCATCTTCCCTAAGCAACTGAAATAGATCGACAGCTAAACTAGTAGTATTGAAACACGACTACATTTTATTTAAGTAATGTTCCCAGCATAGAAAAAAACTAAAAAACATGGGTTCATCGAAAGAGCTGCTATATGGAGTTTCCTTTTGTTACTTGCTGTTTTTCTTATACACCCGATGAACAAAATAATGGACCCCTTGCAAAATTACATTTCAGAGTAACAATTTCATGTCTTAGTTCATCGTTTTCACTATGAAATAGGAATAGGTTGCTGTATTCCTTGTACCTACTCAGTACTGAATGAGTTGCTATTTTGTTTTGATAAGGAATAATTGTGGTCAGACTTATTTTGTTGATTGTAGGGGCAAAGATTACTTCAAAATTTGATTGTTTGGGTTGAAATCTGAATTAATCGTCTTCACATCTGTGGGGATGACTGTCATAAGGTCGAGTAGGACGACATAATATTGTCTTTTACATAATTTATTTAAACTTTTGGTCATTGTTATGTTGCAGCAGATATGTAATGGGCAAGAATTTCAGTGCACGGCAAGGGGAAATATATTCTGCTGCACACAAGGTATATTTCCATTACCATATACAATATGTTCAAAATATGTTGCTCCAATGGTTATGTATCTACTGGTCGTCTTGCTATCAGAATGCTGTTGAAAACAAGAATGTTGGTGCATGTCAGGGAGAAAAAACTTCTGTTGCAAACAAGCTGGTATCTTTTCATAAACACATACAAATTTTGTTTATACTGTAGTGCTGGCTTGTTTAGTTGTTTATTACTTCTTCTTTGCTATCAGTTTGTGTCCAGACCACAAAAACAACATAAGGTGCTAATGCATGCAGTAAGAGTGCTCGAAGTGGTTCGCTGAGTTGGATGGATGCCAATGAACTAGCTATTGTGCTCAAATTCATTTCATATGTTCCCCTATTTTGTTTCTGTCTTCTCATATGGCAACTTTTATTTTCTTTGCTGGCAGGAACTAAAATATTCTTGAAGAGCCCAAAAAATCATAACAAGGGCGTAGCTCTAGATACAATGGTAAGTTCAGATCCTAAATTTAAACTTGATGGTCCTGAAATTAGAAATGAAGTCGGGCAGTGATGTCGATATGGCACTAGTGGAAACTAAAAATTTGGTATGAAGTCGCAAAGACTGCAATACTCTCAGTAATGCATAAAAAGAAAAGATTGCATGGCCTTCAACCTTTGTACGTGACTAATATTTTCCTCTATTACTACTTGCATCATGTCAAGGAATTGTGTTTTAACAGTTCATTTTTTCTTCTTATTTGTAGATTCAAAAGATAAATGGATGAGTATATGGGAGCATGGTGATTATACTGCAATGATGATGCCGATGATCCATTTCCTGATGATGATGATGATGGATGCTTTTAGTTTTAGTTATGTTGTAGGGATGACGTTCCTGTGGGATGTTGTTCCTCAGTTAAGATGGATATTTTCAGTTTAAGTACCGCTGTCAAGAAAATTGTTAGGTTATGCATGACATTTGGATGATGTTCCTCCTGTAATATCCACTATTGTAATCCAACAATTTTGATCTAATATATGATTTCTTCCTTTCATGAGTATATTGTCTTGTTTTTCCTTCATTTGAAATATATAATTATCGCCTTTACACAGAGCATTAATTTAATTGCTAGCAATATATATACATATAATATTATTATTCACACTATATCTACCAACAATTGAAACGTTGGAAATTCTCTGTTGCCAAGCAATGGGATTTTGATTCATGTACATCAAGCACCAACATATAAAACTGTTGTAAAAGCCCATTTTATCTGTTGTTCTCTTGCAACGGACCCTTTTACCAATGATAGTATAAGCGTTGCATTATGCGCTAGCAACACTGGATAAGGCTACGCATCCCAAACCGTTGGTAAAGACCCTAGCAACGCATATATGGACATTTAGATACGGAAAAAGACGTTGCTATAGCGGGGGTCCTGTTGTAGTGGAGCCTCACACCGGGAGAGACTCCGGGGCGCGTACAGCCCCGTCCTTACACGTGGCTTGCACGGTAGGACAACCAAGGTGTATATGGGCCCTCCTCAGGATGAGCTGAACGACTCTGAGGAAGTTCTCGTGAGCTTACGCATCACTCATGAGGCCCTACCCTGAGGTGGGTTGCGCCTGAGTCTTCTTCTGCAAAATGTGAAAAGAGAGATGTTGTGTCGACCTGCACCGAGTGCATCTCTACAGGGTATCGCATGAGAAGGCCGCAGCACCAGCGACCCTTGGAGGTGACGTCACGGGAATGGCTAGCGAGACAGAGATCAGCCGCTGGATTTGTCGGTGCTGCAGGGACGGCCCCGAGCACAGATGATGTTCCCGGTCTTCTCATGCAACGATCCAAAAAAAAAACAATCGGCGCGCGGTTCCCGCATGAGCGAGGTACCTGCCACGGGCCCCTACTTACCCATCCGCGATTAGCCCATGCGAGGACAAGGCACCAAGGACCACGGGAGGTGACGTCACGGGAATGGCTCGCGAGACAGAGCTCAACCCTTTGGTTTAGCGACGCTGTAGGGACGGACCCAAGCACAGACGCCGTGCCAGTCCTTAATCATGGGGCGGTCGCAAGTGGGCTCACAAGCGCTCATGACCTTAGTGGCGGTGAGAACGCCAAGCATGTAGATACTGCGAATGGAAAGAAGCAACTAGCCTTGATCATGCACAAAAAGGGAGACAACTGCGGGGGAACAGCCCCTAGCAGTCCGAGGATGATGTAGCCCGAGGGGCGCCCTGGATTGGATACCTGAAGCGTCACCTAATACTTGTCGAAGAAGAGTTGGGGTAGCTGAAGACGCGAGCCATGTGGGTCGCTCCTGAAGATCATCGGGCTACTGAGGCACAGGGGCTCCGAAGGCTCTCACTGGTCGCGCGGGTCCGGTTCTTGCTCCGTCCAGACCGCTTGCCACTGAGCCTCCCGAGCCCCCAAGGCCTGCTGTGCGAGATGCTGGAACATGGCAGCTGCGTTGCAGAAGCCGAAGAGTGCATGGACGTAGCTGCAGGGGAGGGCCCTCCTCCGGCTGACCGCAGTCGGCCAGAAGGGCTCCTGAGAGGCGGCTCGGTTGAGACCCGCGATGTCAACGCAGGCGCGGAAGCGGTCACTCGGGCCGCGGGCCGGTGAGCTTGGGGTTGTGCGGTTACGCCCACCGCGGATGAGCCTTGCGTACTGAAGTTCTTTGGTCACTTGGTAGATGAAGTCCTGAGCCCCCAGCGCTGAGCGGTCCACGCTGGGCTCACAAAAACGCACGTCAAGACACGCCTGCAGGTGGTGCTCGAACACCTCCCTCGAGACGATGGTCAGTCCGGAGACACTCCAGAGGAGAGCCCCCGAGCCCGTCACGAGAGGGGCATCGGGCGCGCCTCCCTATGCGAGGGTGGAGGGCGCCTTGTCGGCAGGCGCGAGTCCTGAGGCAGAGCCGTCAGGAGCCCCTGCTTCCTGAGGTCCGTTGACTGGCAGGTTCTTCTTCTTCTTGGGGGTGGTCTGCAGGGCGAGGACGGCCCCATCCTCATCGAAGCATTCGACCGCCGCAGTCTGGTAGGCGTGCTCCAGGGAACGCACTGCTTCCTTCTCGTCGGAGGCGATCGTGATGACTCCGCCACTCCCAGGCATCTTCAGGACATAGTAGCCGTGATGGGTTGCCACCATGAACTTGGCGAGGGCTGAATACCCAAGGATGGCGTTGTACGGGAGTTGGATGTTGGCGACGTCGAAGTCGATGAGCTCGGTGTGGTAGTTTTCGCGGTCACCGAGGGTGACGAGGCGGCGGACCTGCCCTATCGGGAGTGTGGAGACATCCGTGACTCCGTAGAATGGCTTGGTCGGGTGGAGCTGATCATAGGGGACCTGAAGTGTCTCGAAGGTCTGGACGGAGAGGACGTTGAGTCCTGCCCCGCCGTCGATGTGGGTCTTGGACACGAGGACGTTGCTAATGGTCGGGGTGCAGAGCATCGGGAGAGCGCATGGGGCCGCGGTGCACTTGAGCTGGTCCTTGGGGTTGAAGGCAATGACTTGCTTGGTCGACTTGAGGTTGCATGTGGCGTCAAGCCTGGGAAGCGCCGCGTTCACCTCACGGGCGAACTGCTTGAAGATGCGATGGGAAGCCGGAGCATGGGCTCCTCCCAACATGCATGCCACTGCACGCGGCTCCTGGAAGCCCCCTGCTCCGTATCCTCGGCGGTCGTCGTCGTTCCTTCTTGGTGGTGGTGACAGCGGAGGCAGGCCTCCATTGCCCTGAGGGCAACCCTCACGAGCCTGGTCGCGCCAGGGGGCGTCACGAGGCTGCTCCTCCCAGTAGTCTTCACGAGGCTGCTCGCGCCACCCTTGGCGCGAGTTCCTGCCATCCCAACGTCCTCCACCTCGGCCTCCTCCACGGCCGTATCCGCGGTTGTCACGCTCAGGGCGCTGCCCGACGCGCCCGCCGTGCATCGCCTTGAGCTCCTGGCAGTCATTGGTGTTGTGGCTATGGACATTGTGGAAGATGCAGTACGGTCGGTTGTCTCTGGGGAGGTCGTCGTAGCCGCAGCCACGCTTCACTTCTGGCTCAGCAGCTAGCATGGCGGGTCCCTTGCGCTTTGCTTCTTTGGCCTTGGCCTTCTTGTCGTCCGCCTCCGCCTCAGGCAGCTCCTGGAGGGAGAGGTGTCCTTCCTCGGCCCTGGCGCACATTGACGCGAGCTTGAACATCTCGAGGGCTGTGCACAGGTCCTTGTGGATGGCGAGCTCCTCCCTCATCCTAACGTCGCGGACGCTGTTGGAGAACGCTGAGATGATGGCCTCGTCCGAGACCCTAGGGATCCGGAGGCGCACGGTGTTGAAGCGTTGGATGTACTTTTGCAGGGTCTCTCCCGGCTGCT
Source organism: Secale cereale (assembly GCA_902687465.1). Taxonomy (NCBI): domain Eukaryota; kingdom Viridiplantae; phylum Streptophyta; class Magnoliopsida; order Poales; family Poaceae; genus Secale; species Secale cereale. The sequence continues at coordinate 479,133,049 of LR738715.1, forward strand.
GCCTCACGTGGCGCATATCAGCAGCTGCCGGGGCTCGGTCACGGGTGCCTTGAAAGTTGGCGACGAAACGCTCACAAAGCTCTTCCCAGGATGAGATAAATCCCACGAGGAGGTTCCAGAGCCAGGAGCGTGCACCATCTTTGAGAGCCATGGGGAACCAGTTCGCCACGACCAGCTCGGTGCCGTTGGACGCCTCGATGCTCAGCTCGTAGAGTTGGAGGAACTCCGTGGGGTCGGTGGTGCTGTCATAGCGCGCAGGCAGGTCCGGCTTGAGCTTGCCGGGCCAGACGAGGCGCCGTAGCTTAGGATCTAGGGTGCGACATCCATCCACGCTCATGATCATAGGTGCCCCCTACGCCTGCGGTGCTGATTCTTGGGGCGCTGGCGCCACCACCTCCTGTGGTGCGCGGTCTTGGCGCTGCGAGCCAGGGGGCCCGCGAGCCCCCGCCTGGGGATGCGGAATCACCTGACAGCTCTCCTCGTCGCGCGCATGGGCTCTGCGGGGTTGCTCACGTCGAGGAGCCTTGCGTCGGACCTCCTGGCCGGCGCCATAGAGTGGAGGCGGAGCCGGGACTCCGTGGCCTCCGTTCCCCGCCGGGGGTGACGGGGGACGGGAGGAGTGTGTCGGTGCAGGTGCTTCTCCAGTGGCGTTGACGAGCTCGGTGATGCGGTGGAGCCACTCGTCGTAGAGGTCATCTCCCGGGCGGTAGCGCAAGAGCTTCTGCGCCATTAGCAGCGCAGGCCGCTGATAGACCGGCCCGCGGCGGACCAACGAGGATGACGCCGCGGCCGGTGAGGGTGAAGGCATCACCGTGCGGCCATCGCGCCGCACAGAGGGCGGCAGCGACAAGTCCTGTTGCTCCTGGATGGCCGGTTCGGTGGCGGCGTTGGCCACCGGCGAGTTAGGGCGGAGCGGCGCGAGCTCGGCGTGTGTCCACCATGGTTGTGGAGCGAAGTCGACGACGAGAGCGGGACGAGGTCGTCGGAGAGGCGAGATCTCGACAAGCCCCCTACCTAGCGCGCCAAATGTAGGATTTCGGGCTCCGCAAAACCCAAGAAGTTCGAACACACGGGCGTGAACGAAGATCTCTCCCACTCACGTCTACCTAGCGTCTCGCCCTCGCCCAGTGAAGAGATTCAAGCAAACAACAGATGAAGCACGCAAGAGTTTACCCAGGTTCAGGCCACCGTGTCGTGTAAAACCCTACTTCCTACTTTGGTGGACTGGCCTCAGGAGGGCCGGAATATGAACTAGTACATTGGTTCTTGAGCTGAGGAGGTGAGCTCAGGAGGGGCAGGAGGCTAGTGTTCTTGCTCCTTTGTGCGGTGGCAGAGTTTATGGATCTGCCTCCCTTGACTAGGCTTGGTCTCACTTGATCCCCTCATAGTGAGGATCCTAGCTACTTATATAGGTGGCCAGGGTCCTTTTCCCCCGAAATGTTTAGGCGGGAAGGGATCCCGCAACAGCCATTTTTGAGCGAGAACACAAGGACGTTCCTATCCTGACAAAACCAGTCTTCACCTGCAAAAGGATCAGGCGGTGACGCGGTGGTGGGCTCGATGGTGACATCCTCCTTGTCGTCCTTGCGGTCTTCGGTCTTGTTGCACCAAAGGGGAAACCTTTGTCCCACTCCTCGGAAACATGCGTCTGCGCTGCCTCCTTTGCACCGAAACGGTAACTGCACCGCTGGCGGGCGCTAGCACCCGCTAGCGCGGTGCGTCACTGCCTCCTCCTGAGGCAGGCTTGGCCTTGGATTCTGCACCCCTCCGGAGCACCTTGCCGAGGCCGCTCCTGAGGGGGTCTTGATGTTGTTCTCCTCGCGAGGCTTAGCCCCCTCACCAGGGTCTTGGATAGCTGGTCGATCAGCTGAGCCGTACCTGGCCGTGGTAGGAGCGCACCACGGCCCGCAGACAGGCAAGTCTGAGTACCTTGGTTCCCAGGACGTCGACAGAACAGGCAAGCTTCACACTTGGTTACTAGTGCCGTCGCATCCTGGAGGGCAGTGGGACAGAAGAAACCTTGCCGGAATGCCTTGCCGGCAAGGGCTCTCAACCCTATGTGGGAGCCACATATGCCTCCGTGTATCTCTGCCAACAGCCCCAGCCCTTCCTCTTGGGGAATGCACTTCAATTTCACACCATTCGGCCTTTCTCTATACAAGACGTCATCGATGACCTGGTATATGGCGGACCGACGGGCTACTTTCTCCACTTCTTCCTGCTCCTCAGGAAGTTCCCCGGTCTGGAGGAATTGGACGGTATGCGGTGCCCATGCCAGAGCCTAGGGCTCGATGGCAAGGACCAAAGTCATTTGCTCTGCCATGACAGTGATTGCCTCCACAGCCAGGGCTTGATTCCTTGCCGGAGTCTGTCGCCCTACGACAGGCTCAACGTCCCCGGCAACACCTTTGCCGGCCACCCCCGCGGGTTCAGCATGAAAGTACTTGCCGGGGCCTGATTTCCTTCACTTGTTATGCTCGGTTGATGGTTCAACAGATGGCTGAATTAATCGAAGCACAAAGGTACCTGGTTCCACATGTAGTTTGAGGGCGGCGCGTTTTGACAGGTAGTCGGCAATGTCGTTTTCCGCTCGGGGGACATGTTCCGCTTGTATACCGTCGAAACGTTCCTCCAGTTTCCTCACTTCATCCACGTAGGCTTCCATCAACGGGCTCTGGTAATCCTTGTTCACTTGCCTGACGACAAGCTGCGAATCGCCCCTGATGATGATCTTCTTGATTCCGAGGTCCGCCGCGATCCTGAGACCGGCAAGCAATCCCTCGCACTCGACAGTGTTGTTCGTTGAGACCTCCTTGGGGAAGTGCATCTGGATCACATACTTGAGGTGTTCTTCGGTGGGTGCAACGAGCAGCACACCAACACAGGCGCCTTGCAGCAAGAAAGCCCCGTCAAAGTACATAATCCAATCGCGACTCGTACCCTTGCCGGGGAGAGTAGTCTCCTGGATCTCTTCGTCGGGCGTTGAGGTCCATTCTGCAGCGAACTCCGCCAAGACTCTACTCTGAATCATCAAAGTGCTTTCAAATTTCAAACCGAAGCTCGACAGCTCCAGGGCCCACTCCACAATCCTCCCAGTCGCATCTGATTTATGCAATATCTGCTACAACGGGAGGCGGGTGACAACGGTAATTTCATGTGCTTGGAAGTAATGGCGCAGCTTCCTCTAGGCCATAAGGAGGCCGAAGAGCAATTTTTGCACGCCGGAGTACCTTGACCTAGCCCCCTGTAATAGGGAGCTGACAAAGTAAATTGGGTGCTGCATCATCTTCTTCTTCTACATTACTCCATCTAGTTGCGTCGCTTCGGCCCCAATGACATCAGGTTTTGTCGTTGTTATTGCTTCTGTATTAACCTTCCTCCGGGCCACTAGTGCTGCACTGACCACTTGATTCGTTGTCGCTAGATACAGCAGCAACGGCTTTCGTGGTTTAGGCGCGACCAGTATCGGCGTAGAGGAGAGGTATTTCTTCAAATCTTGCAGTGCCGCTTCAGCGGCTTCTGGGCGTCGAGCGATGGCTCCGCTGCTGTGATCTCACACGCCCACTGTTTAAGTTGGCAATGAGAGGTGTGTAGGGAGGCTCCACCGTCGACGCACATGGCCTCCATGGCCTTCTGTAACTCTTGCTCGCCGGACTCGTCGTCCTCATCACGATCATCATCTTCTCGCTTCTTGTCACGGCCACGGGCGGGCCATTCTTGTTGGTTATCTTTGCCGCGGTGGCCAGGCTGGCCGCCACGTTTCTTGCCGGATCCCTCAGCACGATCTTGGCCTTTCTCCTTGTCTCGCCTTTCATACTCGGCCTTTTGCTTCTCTGCGAGCTGCTCGACTTGTCGGCAGTTATGGAGGTGATGGCCTTTGGTGCAGTGGATCTTGCAGTACTACTTGTCGGAGCTTCCTGGCTTGTCGGCGGCCGCCAAGGCCCAGCAGGCGACACACCCAGCGATTTCTATGCCGGGGTCGTCTGCCTTGGTTTTCTTGGCGGCGCCGGCGTCGTCGGATCCCTCGACGGAAAGCACAGACTTTCCCTTGCGTTTCCTATTGCGGCATCGACCCTTTTTCGTCGGGGCGATGGCGTCTTCGTTCGAGGAACTGGTTTCCACACCATCGTCTTCGCCAGGGTACTTCCTTCCCTCTTCGGCTCGAGCACATCTGCCAGCTAGAACGTAGAGTTCAGCCACATCCTTGACTTTATTCATTGCTAGCTCCTCACGCATCTTGCAGTTGCACACGTTCTGGTGGAATGTGCTGATGATGGCGGCGGGATGAACGTCTGGGATGTTGTACTGTACTCGGTTGAACCTCTGTATGTACTTGCGCAGGCTTTCACCTTCCTTCTGGGGGATGACATGCAAATCGCTTGCTTGGCCATGAGCCTGGTGGCCTCCCGTAAAGGCGCCAACGAACTCATGGCACAAATCCGACCAGGAAGAAATGGAATCCGCTGGCAAGTGCACCAGCCATGACATGACGTTGGGTTTAAGTGCCAACGAGAAATAATTGGCAAGCACCTTGTCGTCACGCGCCTACATCGCGATGGTGTAGATGCTTAGGAACTCTGACGGGTGAGTCTTGCCATTGTACTTATCGCCAACGTCGGCCTTGAAGGTGCGGTGGGTGGGCCACTAGAAATGCTGCAGCTCGCGGGTAAATGCTGGACAGCCTACCTCGTAAGGTATGCCTCCAGAGCCTCCCGGTGCTGGGTGGTCCGTAGTGGGCCCTGCCCGCCTATCCGACTGGTGGCGTGCCTCGCGCCAGTGCTCGATGGTGGTTCGAGCGTCCTCGTGGGCACGCTCTCGAAGAACTTGGTGCTGATCACGGTGGGTCCATGGGTTGGACGACACTATGGATATGTCATCAAAAGCATCATCCCGACGGGCCGGTACTCGTGGTAGCTGGCGAGGAGGAGGAGAATGCACCGTGGCTGCGGTGCCTCCGGTCCTTCCACCGCTGGTGTGCAGTGGCTCGACAGAGCGTCGGCCTGAAGGCCCCACCGGCCGAGGTTCATCTTTGTTGGCGATGGCAATGAGGCTACGAACCGTAGCTCTCCACTCGTCGAGTTTCTCCACAGCAGGAAGGAAGTCGAGGAGCAACTGCGCGCGTGCTAAGGCCTCCGCCGGCGTGGGTGGCGTCGAGAGCTGCGCGGACCGTGATGCGCTGCGACTTCTAATCATGTGAGAAGGAGCTCTATCACGGGCCTGCAGCTGCACGCCATTCTCGCCAGCGCCCCGGCGAGCATGTTGATCCTCGACATCCCGCGACTGATGCGCATGGCTCTTTCTGTGGCGGCGCCCGGGGTCCTCCATGTGGCGAAGCTGCTCATCGCGCAAGACCTGGGAGGAGCGCGCCGTGGGCATCTTGGAGGTCGCTGCGTCACCTGTAGGCGGTACGATGCCGCTCTTAGAGGATCTCGCGCCGCCTGCGGGGGGCCCGGCTCCGCCCTTGGACTTGGTGGCATGTGGCTCGTCGTCTCGCGCACGAACGACGCCGCCTGCCAAGCTTCGGCTGCTGGAATGACGCGGGTGTTCGTGGGTCGTGCCTCGGCTTCCATCCGCGACCACCCCGACGCCAGCCCGTGCCGGCACGGGCCTTTCGGCTCCAGACAAACCGACCGCCGCGACCATCTTCTTCTTAGGAGCCATGGCGATGAAGAACCGCTACACTAACTGCTAGACCAGATTTTCACAACTGCGCGCCCCCTACCTGGCGCGCCAAAGATGTCGGTACGAAATGACACCTATGGGGTCACTGGAATCCCTTCTACGGTTGGCGGGCGCGAGGTTGTGCAAAGAGCGGGTCTAAGAGTCAGCACAACGATCGTTTACCCAGGTTCAGGCAGCAAGGATGTGTAATACCCTAGTCCTGCTTTGGTGTATATTCGAGTGTTCTTGAGTTCTTGAGCTAGCGACGGTGCCTGTCTAGCTTTCCAGGGTCCGAATCCTTCTCCAGTATGCCTCGGGCCTCCTTTCATAGTCCAAAGGGGCTGCCACAATGGCACACAGGAGGTGGAAAGGTGTACAGTGCATAGGCTTATCCCCTACCATTACGGGACAAGACGCATTAAATGCGCTGCTTAGGTGTCTATTTGCTTTATCGGGGATGGAAAAGAAGCCCGTCCCGTCCATGGCCGCTCCGTCTGGTCGCAACGCGCGTCTGGGCTAGTGGGGTAGGCAGCTGAGGTGGTGTGGTGGTAGGGTCTTCACGAAGATCTGCATGCCACCACGCAGGTGCTTGATTAGCTGGACTAGGGACCACAGATTGCCACATGGGTGCCTACCTGGGCTAGCGGGTCGGCCGCCGAGCTGGGGCGACGATGGGGCGGCAAGGGCTTGCCGCAGTCTTGCGTCTATTCCCAGCAAGGGTCTTGATGGGGCCTCTATGAGTATCTCTCGGTAAGAGTCTTGCCGGGGCTATGGTGTGTCTTTGGCAAGGGCCCTTGCCGGGGCCACGTGGGCATCCTAGGCAAGGAGCTTCACGATCGCCGTGTCTTCTGGTTCTTGTCTTGGGATTCATAGAACTTTGTCTTCACAAAGATCTGCATGCCATCACGTGGACGCTTCTCGAGCCTTGGTTCCAATGCTGTTGATGACGTTGGATTTCTTAGGCTCCAGGGCGGTCGCGACTGAGGCGTTCGAGTGAATCACCCCGGCAAGAGCTCTCGCCGGGGCGCGCAGGCCGCCCCGGCAAGAGTCCTTGTCGGGGGAGAGCGTCTTTCCTTGCTTGGTCTTCTCGTGCCACCGTCTTGGCGCTGTTCTGGCAACTCTGCGTCTCTGGCTTCCCTCTTCTGCTCTTTTATGTTTGGTCACAGGCGTGGCTCTGACTGCCCGTGCACAAGTCAGGGGTAAAAAAGAGTGCCCCTACTTTTGTACACTGACATTCCCCTTCTTTCCCTTGCCCTTTTCTTGAAACTAGTGGTCATGTTAACCATCAACACTTGATGCTCCTTTTTGATTTCTACCTCCACAGCTTTTTGTTGGGGAACGTTGCATGGGAAACAAAAATTTTCTCTACGTTCACCAAGATCAATCTAGGAGATGCAACTACGAGGGGAGAGTTGGATCCACATACCCTTGTAGATCGCTAAGCGGAAGCGTTCAAGAACGCGGTTGATGGAGTCGTACTCGCCGCGATTCAGATCGCCGAAGATCCTAGCACCGAAGCAACGGTGCCTCCGCGTTCTTCACACGTACAGCTCGGGGACGTCTCCTCCTTCTTGATCCAGCAAGGGGGAAGGAGAGGTTGATGGAGACACCGGCAGCACGACGGCGTGGTGGAGATGGTGGTGGAGGATTCCAGCAGGGCTTCGCCAAGCACCGCGGGAAAACGAAGATTGTAGTGGGAGTGGGAGGGCAGCACCGAGGCACGAACGTGTGTGGCTGCCCTCCCTCTGCCTCTCTTTATATAGGGGGAGTAGAGGGGAGGGGGCGCCCTAGGGTTTCCCCTAGGGGCCGGCGGCCAGGGCAGATGGGGAGGGGGCGGCGCCCCCTGGGGCTAGGGTTCCCCCCCCAAGTGCCTTGCCCCCCAAGGCTAAGGGGGTGCGGCAGCCCTAGGGGGGTCCACCTCCCTTGGCGCATGAGGAGAGGGCCCAGGGGGGGCGCACAGCCCTATGAGGGCTGTTGTGTCCCCCTTTGTGGCCCATTAGGCCCGAAACCCCTTCCGGGACCCCCGAAACCCCTTTCGGTCATTCGCCGATTTCCCGATACTCCCCGGAACACTTCCGGACTCCGAAACCTTTCATCCTATATATCAATCTTCGTCTCCGGACCATTCCGGAGACCCTCGTCACGTCCGGGATCTCATCCGGGACTCCGAACAACCTTCGGTAACCATGCACTGTTCTCACTAACAACCCTAGCGTCACCGAACATTAAGTGTGTAGACCCTGCGGGTTCGGAAACCATGTAGACATGACCGAGACACTCCCAGGTCAATAACCAATAGCGGGATCTGGATACCCATATTGGTTCCCACACGTTTCTCGATGATCTCATCGGATGAACCACGATGTCAAGGATTCAGGCAATCCCGTATACAGTTCCCTTTGTCTCGTCGGTATGTTACTTGCCCGAGATTCGATCGTCGGTATCTCTATACCTAGTTCAATCTCGTTATCGGCAAGTCTCTTTACTCGTTGCCGTAATACATGATCCCGTGACTAACCACTTAGTCACTTTGAGCTCATTTAGATGATGTATTACCGAGTGGGCCCGGAGATACCTCTCCGTCACACGGAGTGACAAATCCCAGTCTCGATCCATGTCAACTCAACAGACACCTTCGGAGATACCTGTAGAGTACCTTTATAGTCACCCAGTTACGTTGCGACGTTTGGCACACACAAAGCACTCCTACGGTGTCAGTGAGTTACATGATCTCATGGTCATAGGAACTTATACTTGACATGCAGAAAACTATAGCGATAACTGATACGATCAAAAGCTATGTTTAACGTTTGGGTCTCGTCCATCACATCATTCTCCTAATGATGCGATCCCGTTATCAAATGACAACTCATGTCTATGACCTGGAAACCGCGGTCATCTTTGATCAACGAGCTAGTCCTGTAGAGGCTTACTAGGGACACAAAGTTTGTCTATTCATCCACACATGTATTTGAGTTTCCAATCAATACAATTATAGCATGGATAATAAACGATTATCATGAACAAGGAAATATAATAATAACTCTTTTATTATTGCCTCTAGGGCATATTTCCAACAGTCTCCCACTTGCACTAGAGTCAATAATCTAGCATTACAAGGTAATGAATCTAACACCCATAGAGTCTTGGTGTTGATCGTGCTTATCCCGTGGAAGAGGCTTAGTCAACGGATCTGCAACATTCAAATCCGTGTGTACTTTGCAAATGTTTATGTCCTCCTCCTTGACCGAATCGCGGATGGAATTGAAGCGTCGCTTTATGTGTCTGGTCCTCTTGTGAAACCTTGGTTCCTTGGCTAGAGCAATGGCACCAGTGTTGTCACAGAACAGAGTCATTGGGTTTAGTGCACTAGGCACAACTCCAAGATCTGTCATGAACTCCTTCATCCAGACACCTTCCTTTGCCGCCTCCGAGGCAGCTATATACTCCGCTTCACATGTAGAATCAGCTACCACGCTCTGCTTGGAACTGCACCAGCTTACCGCTCCCCCGTTGAGAATATATACGTATCCGGTTTGAGACTTAGAGTCATCCGGATCAGTGTCAAAGCTTGCATCGACGTAACCCTTTACGACGAGCTCTTGATCACCTCCATAAACGAGAAACATATCCTTAGTCCTTTTCAGGTACTTTAGGATATTCTTGACCGCTGTCCAGTGATCCATACCAGGATTACTTTGAAACCTTCCGGCCATACTTATGGCAAGGCTGACATCTGGTCTCGTGCACAGCATTTGATACGGTGTATCCTAGGGCCATCACCATGGACCCTCCTTCACCCCCTCAAGTGCCTCAAGGACCGATGACACGTGCTCGTGCTAGAGCTTTCGAGACCGAGGTGACGTCACTCCTAGCCCAACTTCCTTATGAATCTTGCGAGACATGGTTGCTACCTCAAGCGAGTGTGCTTTGTGTGCTCAGGTGTGAAGGAGACCGCTTCGGAGAAGAGCGTGAAGATGAACAAGTCCCCAAGGCCACGGACGAACTGATGCATCGAGAAGGGCAAAAGGGAGCTCCAGGCCCCGGACATCCGGCTCCATGGCCCGGACATCCGGCACCTGGGCCATCAACTACAGAAGGCCAGCAGCAACTGAAGCTACAGGGCCCGGACATCCGGCCAGGGCCCGGACATCCGGCCAAGCATGGCCCGGACATCCGGCCCCGGGCCCGGAAATCCGGCGCCTCTGTCCAGAGAGCGCCCGAAACCTGACCGCTCCAGCCCGGACATCCGGCTCCTCCCCCCGGACGTCCGGCACCCTTCGAAGACCCGGACATCCGGGCCGTCGCCCGGACATCCGGCCCCTGATCTGCCTGCGTGCAGCCCCTGGGCCGAGGCCCATGTACCCATTCGCCCCGTAGACTATATATACTCCTCTCCTCATTCCGTTTAGGGTTAGCTGTGGTTTAGCTCATTTGACACTTGTGTGGATTTCTCCCACGAGACCGGTGCGCCTCTACGGAGAAGATCCACCTCTGGATTCAAGACCCCTAACGGGAAGATCCCACGGGATTCCAAGACCTCCTCACGGAGAAGACTATCTGTATCACCGTTGTTGACTTTGGATCATGGATCTCAACCTTGTATCGCGAATCTAGCATTTGTGTGATTGCTTTCGTGTTGATTGAGTGTTTTCCTCTTGTGTTTCCCCCTTCTTTCCCCTGTGATTCCCCGTGTTCATCGTGTGCCAACCTCCAAACGTGAAAGATCCGCTGATTAGGGTTCCACCCTGTATCATACTTAGTCACTTTTGAGCTCATTGAGATGACGTATTACCGAGTGGGCCCGGAGATACCTCTCCGTCACACGGAGTGACAAATCCCAGTCTTGATCCATGTCAACTCAACAGACACCCTCGGAGATACCTGTAGAGTACCTTTATAGTCACCCAGTTACGTTGTGACGTTTGGTACACACAAAGCACTCCTACGGTGTCAGTGAGTTACATGATCTCATGGTCATAGGAACTTATACTTGACATGCAGAAAACTATAGCGATAACTGTCACGATCAAAAGCTATGTTAACGTTTGGGTCTCGTCCATCACATCATTCTCCTAATGATGTGATCCCGTTATCAAATGACAACTCATGTCTATGACCTGGAAACCGCGGTCATCTTTGATCAACGAGCTAGTCCTGTAGAGGCTCACTAGGGACACAAAGTCTGTCTATTCATCCACACGTGTATTTGAGTTTCCAATCAATACAGTTATAGCATGGATAATAAACGATTATTATGAACAAGGAAATATAATAATAACTCTTTTATTATTGCCTCTAGGGCATATTTCCAACAGTCTCCCACTTGCACTAGAGTCAATAATCTAGCATTACAAGGTAATGAATCTAACACCCATAGAGTCTTGGTGTTGATCATGCTTAGCCCGTGGAAGAGGCTTAGTCAACGGATCTGCAACATTCAAATCCGTGTGTACTTTGCAAATACTTATGTCCTCCTCCTTGACTGAATCGCGGATGGAATTGAAGCGTCGCTTTATGTGTCTGGTCCTCTTGTGAAACCTTGGTTCCTTGGCTAGAGCAATGGCACCAGTGTTGTCACAGAACAGAGTCATTGGGTTTAGTGCACTAGGCACAACTCCAAGATCTGTCATGAACTCCTTCATCCAGACACCTTCCTTTGCCGCCTCCGAGGCAGCTATGTACTCCGCTTCGCATGTAGAATCGGCTACCACGCTTTGCTTGGAACTGCACCAGCTTACCGCTCCCCCGTTGAGAATATATACGTATTCGGTTTGAGACTTAGAGTCATCCGGATCAGTGTCAAAGCTTGCATCGACGTAACCCTTTACGACGAGCTCTTGATCACCTCCATAAACGAGAAACATCTCCTTAGTCCTTTTCAGGTACTTTAGGATATTCTTGACCGCTGTCCAGTGATCCATACTAGGATTACATTGAAACCTTCCGGCCATACTTATGGCAAGGCTGACATCTGGTCTTGTGCACAGCATCGCATACATGATAGAGCCTATGGCTGAAGCATAGGGGACGACACTCATCTTTTCTCTATCTTCCGCAGTCACTGGGCATTGAGTCTTACTCAACTTTGTACCTTGCAATACTGGCAAGAACCCCTTCTTGGATTGATCCATTTTGAACTTCTTCAAAACTTTATCAAGGTATGTACTTTGTGAAAGTCCTATCAAGCGTCTTGATCTATCTCTATAGATCTTGATGCCCAATATGAAAGCAGCTTCACCGAGATCCTTCATTGAAAAACTCTTGTTCAAATACCCCTTCACGCTATCCAAAAATTCTATATTGTTTCCAATCAGCAATATGTCATCCACATATAATATCAGAAACGCTATAGAGCTCCCACTCACTTTCTTGTAAATACAAGCTTCATTGTAAACTTGTACAAACCCAAACGCTTTGATCACCTCATCAAAGCGAAGATTCCAACTCCGAGATGCTTGCACCAGCCCATAAATGGAACGCTGGAGCTTGCATACTTTGTCAGCATTCTCTGGATCGACAAAACCTTCCGGTTGTATCATATACAATTCTTCCTTAAGAAAACCGTTAAGGAACGCTGTTTTGACATCCATCTGCCAAATTTCATAATCGAAATATGCAGCTATTGCTAACATGATTCGGACGGATTTAAGCATCACTACGGGTGAGAAAGTCTCATCGTAGTCAATCCCTTGAACTTGTGAAAAACCCTTTGCCACAAGTCGAGCTTTATACACGGTGACATTACCGTCAGCGTCCGTCTTCCTCTTAAAAATCCATTTATTCTGAATGGCCTTCCGCCCTTCAGGTAATACTTCCAAAGTCCATACTTTGTTTTCATACATGGATCCCATCTCGGATTTCATGGCCTCTAACCATTTGTCGGAATCCGGGCCCACCATCGCTTCTCCATAGTTCGTAGGTTCACCGTTGTCTAACAACATGACCTCCAAGACAGGGTTACCATACCACTCAGGTGCAGTGCGTACCCTTGTCGACCTACGAGGTTCGGTAGTAACTTGATCAGAAGCTTCTTGATTATCATCATTGGCTTCTTCTTCAACCGCTGCAGGCTCCACAAAAACATCTTTCTGTGCTGCACAACTCTCTGGTTGAAGCAGAGGTTCAATAACCTCATCAAGTTCTACCTTCCTCCCACTCAATTCTTTCGAGAGAAACTCTTTCTCGAGAAAGGACCCGTTCTTAGCGACAAACACTTTGCCTTCGGATCTGAGATAGAAGGCGTACCCAACAGTTTCTTTTGGGTATCCTATGAAGACACATTTGTCCGCTTTGGGTTCGAGCTTTTCTGGCTGAAGCCTTTTGACATAAGCATCGCAACCCCAAACCTTGAGAAAAGACAACTTAGGTTTCTTACCAAACCATAGTTCATACGGTGTTGTCTCAACGGACTTGGATGGAGCCCTATTTAAAGTGAATGCAGCTGTCTCTAACGCATATCCCCAAAACGATAGTGGCAAATCGGCAAGAGACATCATAGAACGCACCATATCTAATAGGGTTCGATTACGACGTTCGGACACACCATTACGCTGTGGTGTTCCAGGTGGCGTCAACTGTGAAACAATTCCACATTTTCTTAAGTGATTGCCAAACTCATAACTCAGATATTCTCCCCCTCGATCAGATCGTAGGAACTTGATCTTCTTGTTACGATGATTTTCAACTTCACTCTGAAATTGTTTGAACTTTTCAAAAGTTTCAGACTTATGCTTCATTAAGTAAATATACCCATATCTACTTAAGTCGTCAGTGAAGGTGAGAAAATAACGATATCCACCGCGCGCCGTGACACTCATCGGACCACACACATCAGTATGTATGATTTCCAATAAGTCACTTGCCCGTTCCATTGTCCCTGAAAACGGGGTCCTCGTCATCTTGCCCATGAGGCACGGCTCGCATGTGTCAAGCGATTCAAAATCAAGAGACTCCAAAAGTCCATCAGCATGGAGCTTCCTCATGCGTTTTACGCCGATATGACCCAGACGGCAGTGCCACAAGAAAGTGGTACTATCGCTAACTACTCTACATCTTTTGGCATCAATGTTATGAACATGTGTATCATCACTATCGAGATTAAACAAGAATAAACCCCTCACTTCGGGTGCATGACCATAAAAGATATTACCCATATAAATAGAACAACCTTTATTCTCTGATTTAAATGAGTAACCGTCTCGCAATAAACAAGATCCAGATATAATGTTCATGCTTAACGCAGGCACTAAATAACAATTATTCAGGTTCAAAACTAATCCCGATGGTAATCGAAGAGCGAGCGTGCCGACGGCGATCACATCAACCTTGGAACCATTTCCCACGCGCATCGTCACTTCGTCCTTCGCCAGCCTCCGTTTATTCCACAGTTCCTGTTTAGAGTTGCAAATGTGAGCAACCGAACCGGTATCAAATACCCAGGCACTACAACGAGAGTTGGTAAGGTACACATCAATAACATGTATATCACATATACCTTGCTTGTTGTTGTTGTTGGCCCCCTTCTTGTCTGCCAGATACTTGGGGCAGTTCCGCTTCCAGTGGCCGTTCCCCTTGCAATAGAAACACTCAGTCTCTGGCTTAGGCCCAGCCTTGGGTTTCTTCACTGGATTAGCAACTGCCTTGCCACCCTTCTTAGAGTTACCCTTCTTGCCCTTGCCATTCTTCTTGAAACTGGTGGTTTTATTGACCATCAACACTTGATACTCCTTCTGGATGTCTGCCTCAGCGACTTTCAGCATCGAAAACAGCTCGGCGATGGTTTTGTTCATCCCTTGCATGTTGTACTGCTGCATGAAGCTCTTGTAGCTAGGCGGGAGTGACTGGAGAATTCTGTCAATGATAGCCTCGTCCGGGAACACAAGTCCCAGATCAGCTATGCGGGTATAGTACCCAGACATCTTCAGTAAGTGCTCACTGACAGACGAATTCTCCTCCATCTTGCAAGCAAAGAATTTATCGGTGGTCTCATACCTCTCGATCTTAGCATTCTTTTCAAAGATGAACTTCAACTCCTGGAACATCTCATATGCTCCATGACGTTCAAAACGCCTTTGAAGTCCTCCTTCCAAGCTATACAAAATGGCACACTGCACTACTGAGTAGTCATCCGAACGCGACTGCCAGGCGTTCATAACGTCCGCAGAGGCCTGAGGAGCGGGGGGTTCACCTAGCGGTGCATTTAGGACATAAACCTTTTGGGCAGCTGTGAGGATGATCCTCAGATTGCGGAGCCAGTCCGCAAAGTTGCTCCCATCATCTTTCAGTTTAGCTTTCTCTAGGAACGCATTAAAATTCAGGGGAGCTACTGCGCGAGCCGTCTACAACAAAAGATTTGCAAAGACATTTTAGACTATTGTTCATGATAAGTGAGTTATTACCTAATCAAATTATTTATAACTCCCACTCAAATTGACATCCCTCTGGTCATTCGAGCGTGACATGATCCAGATTCACCAACCCAAGTCCGATCATCACGTGAGATGAGGTGGTGTCAATGGTGAACATCTACATGTTGATCATATCTACTATATGACTCATGCTCGACCTTTCGGTCTTCCGTGTTCCGAGGCCATGTCTGTACATGCTAGGCTCGTCAAGTCTAACCCGAGTGTTCTGCATGTGCAAAACTGGCTTGCACCCGTTGTATGCGAACGTAGAGTCTATCACACCCGATCATCACGTGGTGCTTCGAAACGACGAACTTTCGCAACGGCGCACACTCGGGGGGAACACAATTTTATCTTGAAATTTTAGTGAAGGATCATCTTATAATGCTACCGTCGTCCTAAGCAAAATAAGATGCAGAAAAGGATTAACATCACATGCAAATCATAAGTGACATGATATGGCCATCAACTCGTGCTTTTGATCTCCATCTCCAAAGCACCGGCATGATCTCCATCGTCACCGGCGCCACACCATGATCCCCATCATCATGATCTCCATCATCGTGTCGCCATCGGGGTTGTCGCGCGCCCACCATGCTCTTACTACTATTGCTACCGCTTAGCGATAAAGTAAAGCATTACAAAGCGCTTAATGATTGACACGCAGGTCATACAAAAATTAAAGACAACCCTATGGCTCCTGCCGGTTGCCGTATACATCGACATGCAAGTCGATATTAACTATTACAACATGATCATCTCATACATCAAATATATTTCATCATGTCATTGGCCATATCATATCACATACATACCCTGCAAAAACAAGTTAGACGTCCTCTAAATTGTTGTTGCATGTTTTACGTGGCTGCTATGGGTATCTAGCAAGAATGCTTCTTACCTACGCAAAGCCACAACGGTGATATTCAAGTTGCTATTTAACCTTCTACAAGGACCGCCTTGTTCTATTCCGATTCAACTAAGATAGGAGAGACAGACACCCGCCAGCCATCTTATGCAACAAAAGTCACATGTCTGTCGATGGAACCGGTCTCATGTACGTGGACATGTAAAGTTGGTCCGGGCCGCTTCATCCCATAATACCGCTTAATCAAGAAAGACTAAGGAGGGAAGCAATCTAAACATCAACGTCCACAAACCCTTTTGTGTTCTACTCGTGAAAGCATCTACGCAAGATCCTAGCTCATGATGCCACTGTTGGGGAACGTTGCATGGGAAACAAAAAATTTCTCTACGTTCACCAAGATCAATCTAGGAGATGCAACTACGAGGGGAGAGTTGGATCCACATACCCTTGTAGATCGCTAAGCGGAAGCGTTCAAGAACGCGGTTGATGGAGTCGTACTCGCCGCGATTCAGATCGCCGAAGATCCTAGCACCGAAGCAACGGTGCCTCCGCGTTCTTCACACGTACAGCTCGGGGACGTCTCCTCCTTCTTGATCCAGCAAGGGGGAAGGAGAGGTTGATGGAGACACCGGCAGCACGACGGCGTGGTGGAGATGGTGGTGGAGGATTCCAGCAGGGCTTCGCCAAGCACCGCGGGAAAACGAAGATTGTAGTGGGAGAGGGAGGGCAGCACCGAGGCACGAACGTGTGTGGCTGCCCTCCCTCTGCCTCTCTTTATATAGGGGGAGTAGAGGGGAGGGGGCGCCCTAGGGTTTCCCCTAGGGGCCGGCGGCCAGGGCAGATGGGGAGGGGGCGGCGCCCCCTGGGGCTAGGGTTTCCCCCCCCCCCCCAGGTGCCTTGCCCCCCAAGGCTAAGGGGGTGCGGCAGCCCTAGGGGGGTCCACCTCCCTTGGCGCATGAGGAGAGGGCCCAGGGGGGGCGCACAGCCCTATGAGGGCTGTTGTGTCCCCCTTTGTGGCCCATTAGGCCCGAAACCCCTTCCGGGACCCCCGAAACCCCTTTCGGTCATTCGCCGATTTCCCGATACTCCCCGGAACACTTCCGGACTCCGAAACCTTTCATCCTATATATCAATCTTCGTCTCCGGACCATTCCGAAGACCCTCGTCACGTCCGGGATCTCATCCGGGACTCCGAACAACCTTCGGTAACCATGCACTGTTCTCACTAACAACCCTAGCGTCACCGAACCTTAAGTGTGTAGACCCTGCGGGTTCGGAAACCATGTAGACATGACCGAGACACTCCCAGGTCAATAACCAATAGCGGGATCTGGATACCCATATTGGTTCCCACACGTTTCTCGATGATCTCATCGGATGAACCACGATGTCAAGGATTCAGGCAATCCCGTACAGTTCCCTTTGTCTCGTCGGTATGTTACTTGCCCGAGATTCGATCGTCGGTATCTCTATACCTAGTTCAATCTCGTTACCGGCAAGTCTCTTTACTCGTTGCCGTAATACATGATCCCGTGACTAACCACTTAGTCACTTTGAGCTCATTTAGATGATGTATTACCGAGTGGGCCCGAAGATACCTCTCCGTCACACGGAGTGACAAATCCCAGTCTCGATCCATGTCAACTCAACAGACACCTTCGGAGATACCTGTAGAGTACCTTTATAGTCACCCAGTTACGTTGCGACGTTTGGCACACACAAAGCACTCCTACGGTGTCAGTGAGTTACATGATCTCATGGTCATAGGAACTTATACTTGACATGCAGAAAACTATAGCGATAACTGATACGATCAAAAGCTATGTTTAACGTTTGGGTCTCGTCCATCACATCATTCTCCTAATGATGCGATCCCGTTATCAAATGACAACTCATGTCTATGACCTGGAAACCGCGGTCATCTTTGATCAACGAGCTAGTCCTGTAGAGGCTTACTAGGGACACAAAGTTTGTCTATTCATCCACACATGTATTTGAGTTTCCAATCAATACAATTATAGCATGGATAATAAACGATTATCATGAACAAGGAAATATAATAATAACTCTTTTATTATTGCCTCTAGGGCATATTTCCAACACTTTTAGCATAGCGAACAGCTCGAGAATTGTCTTTTGCATCCCTTGCATATTATAGTTCATCACGAAGCCTTTATAGCTTGGTGGCAGTGATTGAAGAACTCTATCAACAACACTATCTTCATCAACTTTGCAACCAAGTTGAGTCATGTGACTATAGTACCCAGACATTCTGAGTAAGTGTTCACTGATAGAACTGCTTTCCTCCATCTTGCAGCTATAGAACTTATTGGAGACTTCATATCTCTCAATTCGGGCATTTGCTTGAAATATTAATTTCAACTCTTGGAACATCTCATATGCTCCATGACGTTCAAAACGTCTTTGAAGTCCCGATTCTAAGCCGTAAAGCATGGCACACTGAACCATCGAGTTGTCTTCAAAACGAGCTTGCCAGGCGTTCATAATGTCCGGAGTTGGTCCTGCAGCAGGCCTATCACCTAGTGGTGCTTCCAGGACATAATTCTTCTGTGCAGCAATAAGGATAATCCTCAAGTTACAGACCCAGACCGTGTAGTTGCTACCATCATCTTTCAACTTAGCTTTCTCTGGAAATGCATTAAAATTCAAGGGAACGGTAGCACGGGCCATTGATCTACAACAACATAGATATGCAAAAACTATCAGGACAAAGTTCATAATAAATTAAAGTTCAATTAATCATAGTACTAAAGAACTCCCACTTAGATAGACATCCCTCTAATCATCTAAATGATCACTTGATCCAAATCAACTAAACCATGTCTGATCATCACGTGAGATGGAGTAGTTTTCAATGGTGAACATCTTATGTTGATCATATCTACTATATGATTCACGCTCGACCTTTTGGTCTCCGGTGTTTCGAGGCCATGTCTGTACATGCTAGGCTCATCTAGTTTAACCCGAGTATTCCGCATGTGCAAAACTGGCTTACACTCATTGTATTCAAACGTAGAGCTTATCACACCGGATCATCACATGGTGTCTCGGCACGACGAACTTTCGGAACGGTGCATACTCAGGGAGAACACCTGTACCTTGAAATTTTGTAAGGGATCATCTTATAATGCTACCGCCATACTAAGCAAAATAAGAAGCATAATAAGATAAACATCACATGCAATCAAAATATGTGACATGATATGGCCATCATCATCTTGTGCTTTTGATCTCCATCTCCAAAGCATCGTCATGATATCCATCATCACCGGCTTGACACCATGATCTTCATCGTAGCGTCGTGGTCGTCTCACCAACTATTGCTACTACTACTATCACTAACTCATAGTGATAAAGTAAAGCAATTACATGGCCTTCGCAATTCATACAATAAAGAGACAACCATATGGCTCCTACCGGTTGTAGTGATAAAGTAAAGCAATTACATGGCCTTCGCAATTCATACAATAAAGAGACAACCATAAGGCTCCTACCGGTTGCCGATAATTTACAAAACATGATCATCTCATACAATAATGTATAACACATCACGTCTTGACATATCACATCACAACATGCCCTGCAAAAACAAGTTAGACATCCTCTACTTTGTTGTTGCAAGTTTTATGTGGCTGCTACGGGCTTAGCAAGAACTGTTCTTACCTACGCATACAAAACCACAACAATTTTTTGTGAAGTGTGATGTTTTAACCTTAACAAGGACCGGGCGTAGTCACACTCGATTCAACTAAAGTGAGAGGACAGACACCCGCCGGTCACCTTTAAGCAACGAGTGCTCGTAAAGGTGAACAGTCTTGTGTAAGCATAAGCATAATGTCGGTTCGGGCTGCTTCATCTCACAATACCGCCGAATCAAAGTATGACATGTTGGTAAGTAGTATGACTATTATCGCCCACAATTCATTGTGTTCTACTCGTGCATATCATCTACGCATAGACCTGGCTCATGATGTCACTGTTGGGAACATAGTATTTAAAAAAAATCCTACGATCACGCAAGATCTATCTAGGAGAAGCATAGCAACGAGCGGAAGAGTGTGTCCATGTACCCTCGTAGACCGAAAGCGGAAGCGTTTAGTAACGCAGTTGATGTAGTCGAACGCCTTCGTGATCCAACCGATCCAAGCACCAGCTCGATAACGTCCCATGAAATCTTGATCCAGCTGAGTGTCGTGGGAGAGTTTCATCAGCATGACGGTGTGGTGACGGTGATGATGAAGTTACAAGCGCAGGGATTCGCCTAAGCACTGCAACGATATGACCGAGGTGTGTAACTGCGGAGGGGGACACCACACACGTCTAGGAAATCAACTTGTGTTGTCTAGGGTGCCCCCAGCCCCCATATATAAAGGAGAAATGGGAGGCCGGCCGGCCCCTATGGTGCGCCCCAAGAGAGGGGTTCCTACTAGGAATAGAATCCTATTGCTTGTAGGAATCCACCAAGAGGGAGAGGGGGAGGGAAGAAGAGGGAGAGGGACAAGGAAAGGGGGCGCAGCCCACCCTTCCTAGTCCAATTCAGACTCAAGGGGGAGGTGGCGCGCGGCCTGCCCGAGCCGCCTCTCTCTCTCTCTCCATTAAGGCCCATATGGCCCATTAGTTCCCCCGGGGGGTTCCGATAACCCTCCCGCACTCCGGTTTTATCCGAAACTTCTCCGGAACACTTTCAGTATCTGAATATAGCATATATATTAATCTTTATGTCTCGACCATTTCGAGACTCCTCGTCATGTCCGTCACGGGACTCCGAACAACCTTCGGTACATCAAAACACATAAACTCATAATACCAATCATCATCGAATGTTAAGCGTGTGGACCCTACGGGTTCGAGAACTATGTAGACATGACCGACACTCATCTCTAGTCAATAACCAATTGCGGAACCTGGATGCTCATATTGGTTCCTACATATTCTACGAAGATCTTTATCGGTCAAACCGCATAACAACATACGTTGCTCCCTTTGTCATCGGTATGTTATTTGCCCGAGATCCGATCGTCGGTATCTTCATACCTAATTCAATCTCGTCATCGGAAAGTCTCTTTACTCGTTCCGTAATACATCATCTCGTGACTAACTCATAGGTCATTTGCTTGCAAGGCTTATTACGATGTGTATTACCGAGAGGGCCCAAAGATACCTCTCCGTCACTCCGAGTGACAAATCCTATTCTCGACCTATGCCAACACCACAAACACCTTCGGAGACACCTGTAGATCATCTTTATAATCATGCAGTTACGTTGTGACGTTTGATAGCACACAAGGTGTTCCTTCGGGATTCGGGAGTTGCATAATCTCATAGTCATAGGAACATGTATAAGTCATGAAGAAAGCAATAGCAGAAAAACTAAACAATCATATTGCTAAGCTAACTGATGGGTCTTGTCCATCACATCATTATCCTAATGTTGTGATCGCGTTGATCAAATGACAACTCATGTCTATGGTTAGGAAACATAACCATCTTTCATTAACGAGCTAGTATAGTAGAGGCATACTAGGGACACTATGTTTTGTCTATGTATTGACACATGTATCAAGTTTCCGGTTAATACAATTCTAGCATGAATAAAAGACATTTATCATGATGTACAAGTAAATATAAATAACAACTTTATTATTGCCTCTAGGGCATATTTCCTTCATATTTCGCATGTGCAAAACTGTCTTACACCCGTTGTGTGTGAACGTAGAGCTTATCACACCCGACCATCACGTGGTCCCACGGCACGACGAACTGTCGCAATGGTGCATACTCAGGGAGAACACTTCTACCTTGAAATTTTTAGTGAGGGATCATCTTATAATGCTACCGCCGTACTAAGAAAAATAAGATGCATAAAAGATAAATATTACATGCAATCAAAATATGTGACATGATATGGCCATCATCATCTTGTGCTTTTGATCTCCATATCCAAAGCATCGTCATGATTTCCATCGTCACTGGCTTGACACCTTGATCTCCATCATAGCGTCGTAGTCGTCTCGCCAACTATTGCTTCTACGACTATTACTAACTCATAGTGATAAAGTAAAGAAATTACATGGTGTTTGAAATTCATACAATAAAGTGACAACCATAAGGCTCCTGCCGGTTGCCGATAATTTACAAAACATGATCATCTCATACAACAACGTATAACTCATCACATCTTGACCATATCACATCACAACATGCCCTACAAAAATAAGTTAGATGTCCTCTACTTTGTTGTTACAAGTTTTACGTGGCTGCTACGGGCTTCTAGGAAGAACCATTCTTACCTATGGCACATCACCACACCGGTGTTTCGTCAAGTTTGATGTTTCAATCTTCAACAAGAACCAGCCGCAGTCAAATTTGATTAAACTAAAGTAAGAGAGACCGACACCCGCCAGCTACCTTTATGCAAACAAGTTGCACGTAACGGTGGAACCAGTCTCATGAACGCGGTCATGTTATGTTGGCCCGGGCCACTTCATCTTACAATACCGTTGAATCAAAATAAGACGTTGGTGGTAAGCAGTATGACTATCACCGCCCTCAACTCCTTTGTGTTCTACTCGTGCATATCAACTACGCATAGACCTGGCTCCTCACGCCATTGTTGGGAACGTAGCATGCAATTTCAAAAAAAAATCTACGATCACGCAATATATATCTTGGAGATGCATAGCAACGAGACGGGGAGTGTGTGTCCTCATACCCTCGTAGACCAAAAGCGAAAGCGTTAGATTAACGTGATTGATGTAGTCGCATGTCTTCGCGATTCAACCGATCAAGCACCGAACGTACAACACCTCCGAGTTCTGCACACGTTCAGCTCGATGACGTCCCTTGAACTCTTCATCCAGCAGAGTGTCGGGGAAGAGTTCCAGCAGCCCGACGGCGTGGTGATGGTGATGGTGAGTTTGATCGCGCAGGGCTTCGCCTAAGCACTACGACAATATGACCTGAGGAGTAAATAGTGGAGGGGGGCACCGCACAAGGCTAAGAACAATTGATGTGCTTTGGGGTGCCCCCTGCCCACGTATATAAAGGAGGAGATGGAGGAGGCCGGCCCGAGGGGGCGCGCCAAGTGGGGAGAAACCCACTAGGACTCCTAGTCCTAGTCGGCCCCCCTTCCTTCCTTAGGAGGGGAAAAGAGGGAAGGAGAGGGAGAGGGAGAAGGAAAGGGGGCCGCGCCCCCTCCCCTTGTCCAATTGGGACTCCCCATGGGGGGGGCGCCACCTCCTTGTGGGCTGCCCTCTCTCTCCCCTATGGCCCATGTGTCGCATTACTTCCCTCAGGGTTTCGATAACCCCCCGGAACTCCTATATGTATCCGGTACCCCTCGGAACCCTTCCGGTGTCCGAATACTATCATCCAATGTATCAATCTTCACCTCTCGACTATTTTGAGACTCCTCATCATGTCTGTGATCTCATCTGGGACTCTGAACAATCTTCGGTCACCAAATCACATAACTCATAATACAAATCGTCATCGAACGTTAAGCGTGCGGACCCTATGGGTTCGATAACTATATAGACATGACCGAGACACTCCTTCGGTCAATGACCAATAGCGGAACCTAGATGCTCATATTGTCTCCCACATATTCTAAGAAGATCTTTATCGGTCAAACCGTAATGAAAACATACTTTATTCCCTTTGTCTTCGGTATGTTACTTGCCTGAGATTCGAACGTTTGTATCTTCATACCTAGTTCAATCTTGTTACCGGCAAGTCTCTTTACTCGTTCTGTAATGCATCATCCCGCAACTAACTCATTAGTCACATGGCTTGCAAGGCTTCTTATGATGTGTATTACCGAGAGGGCCAGGAGATACCTCTCCAATACTCGGAGTGACAAGTCATAATCTCGATCTATGCCAACCCAACAAACACCTTCGGAGATACCTGTAGAGGATCTTTATAATCACCCAGTTACGTTGTGACGTTTGATAGCACACAAGGCATTCCTCCGGTATTCGGGAGTTGCATAATCTCATAGTCGGAGGAATATGTATTTGACATGAAGAAAGCAGTAGCGATAAAACTGAACGATCAATACGCTAAGCTAACGGATGGGTCATGTCCATCACATCATTCTCCTAATGATGTGATCCCATTAGTCAAATGACAACACATGTCTATGGTTAGGAAACTCAACCATCTTTGATTAATGAGCTAGTCTAGTGGAGGCTTACTAGGGACTCTGTGTTTTGTCTATGTATTCACACATGTATCAAGTTTCCGGTTAATACAATTTTAGCATGAATAAAAAGACATTTATCATGTTATAAGGAAATATAAATAACAACTTTATTATTGCCTCTAGGGCATATTTCCTTCAGTCTCCCACTTGCACTAGGGTCAATAATCTAGATTGCATAGTAATGATTCTAACACCCATGGAGTCCTGGTGCTAATCATGTTTTGCTCGTGGAATAGGCTTAGTCAACGGGCCTGCTACATTTAGATCCGTATGTATTTTGAAAATCTCTATGTCTCCCTCCTTGACTTGATCGCAGATCGAGTTGAAGCGTCTCTTGATGTGTTTGGTTCTCTTGTGAAACCTGGATTCCTTCGCCAATGCAATTGTTCTAGTGTTGTCGCAAATGATTTTCATTGGACCCGATGCACCAGGAATTACACCTAGATCAGATATGAACTCCTTCATCCAGACTCCTTCATTTGCTGCTTCTGAAGCAGCTATGTACACTACAAGAAATATGTCAACTTGTGACCACCACTATTGGTCAATGAATGGTCATAAATTTCCATTTGTGACCTTTTTGGGACCAAAAACATAAGGTCAAAAGCTGGCCGTCATAAACTGACATTAGCGACCTTCTCTGTGAGAAGGTCATAGACGTTTATGACCAAAATATGTCTACTATCGTGTTTTGGTCACTAGCAGCCTCCCCAGACCACTTAGGCATCCAGCGTGGCAAGCTGATGTGGCACAAGAATCAGCCCGGTCCAATTCGATTTTCTACATGGGCCTAGCCCAACAATTCAGCCTTTTTAATGTTTTTTCCCTGTGCTTTTATTAGCTACATGGGCCTGGCCCAACAATTCATCTTTCATGAGCTTCTGCCATTTTTTTGGGTCTCATCCTTTTTGCAATCTATTTCCTTTTTTATTTTCTGAGATTTTATTTTGTTTCCTTTTTTAAACGGCCCAGTGCTTGTTGGGCTGTGGCCTTCTTCAGCTCAATTATTTGTCCGGTATTAGATCTCAGCCTTTTGGACCAGGCTCTAGCCCAGTTACACACACGTACATCCAACATTATTTCATATTCAAATCAAGAAAACTCCATATGAAATTCAAATATTATTTGATACAATAGAACATTCAATCATTTTCATTCACAGATTTCAATTTTACACATTTCAACAGTAAACAATCAATAATTCTCTCAATTAAATGATCAAATCCAGAAATCTCTCAATGAAACTCAGAACATCACATACATGTCTGCACGATCCAACAAGTGTACATACAATCAAAAAAAAAATACACGGGCACCAAAACATGGTGGCAACATCAACTAAAACTATGGTGCACATCTCCAGGCTTCTTCTGATCTCTGGTAAGAGCAGCAGCTACCTCGACGACATTAGATCCTGATCTACATAAATTAGTAGCGAGATACAATGGAAGTCAAATGATTGGTAATAAAATATATCCATTCAAGACAATAAAAATTATACATAAATGCCCAAATGACTCAGTTCAGTAAACACTAAGCATGGCATAGCAAAACTTCCAAAACTTGACTGTAACACGTTAACCTAATGATGTTCTACTAAGATATTCAACTTTAGAAAACTTATAGCACCAACTTTAATCACGAAATCATGTGATTTACAGAGAACATAAAGTTTATATTTTAGCTTCAATTTTATTAAGTACTAGACATCTCAACGAAAACACTATAATCATATATGACACCTTGTTCTGATGTAACAACATGTTACAACTGACTTGCTTCTGGAACAAAGTGTGGATTATATAGAAGACTAGAGATCTGTGTCCCTTGGAAGCACATCAAATGTAAAAAATCTGGACTGGTTAAATAATAATTGTATCCTTCTCTACAAGCACACATGAGTAGGTAATAAGTAATAATCCTATCATGTATGGCAGGCTTGCAAGATGGAGATGCATACATGACTAAACACTAACATATTATGGTATGACATGGGCGAGAAAATCAACAACTCGATCAACCCAACATTGAAATCGGACATGATGTTCTAAAATAGCAAGAAACAAGAAAAGTAGGCTCATACATCAGGACCACTAAAACCAAGCACATCACAACCATGGTCCAGGCTCATACCATAATATAGCTGGAAAAAAAAACCCAACTTCAAGGTGCAGGCTCTCCTCCGACAATCGTTACCATCCAGCTGGTCATACAGCTTCATGTACAAGTCACCTGCGCCAAAAGAAGCACCCAGCCGCCACAGGCCATTGTTAGTCAGCAGCTAACACAACATAATTTACAGCGAGCTAAATCTTAATACAAGATCTTTTCATAGTTGGCATGCATCAATACGTGAGGCGATACAGAAAAACAGAAATAGTGGAGTTGGAAACATATGCAGCATAATGATAAAACAGAACAATGGATTTATTGTGTCTATATCCTGGTGACCCAGTCATTTGTTACATGATACACTTATGTGTGTATATACTGAATAACCATTACAATTTAGCCAACAACAACAACATGGACATGATACTAATTACCTACCAAGATGTTACTATTGTTCAAACCATTTTTTACTGATTACTATACTATCTCAGTCAGCGTCAGCTCAAACATGTCTCGGTTTTTCCAGAGAAAATAGGCATATAGCAGCTAAGCAATAGTCAGGCTATTTACAGACATTACTAACATGATAAAAGTGCTTGTGTCAATGGCAGATGAGAAAATGAAGGCCTAAGGTTATCAAAATAATCTACGGGCAGTAGGTTGCTGCTGGGTATAAGAAGCCTTGGTGGCCTGCTGCTTGTCCTGGTTCTCATCGAAATAGTCCAACTGCGTGAAATCCTCGATGGACCTGACATGAACCTGCAAAGGAAGACAAATAAAAACAACTGGCATCCATGAAGCTAACCCAAGCCTATTTTTTTGTAATCCTCTGTGTAATTTGAAAAGAGGCTGCATTGTGAGAGCAGAGTGGGCAGTATTGATACTAGTACTGTACCTTGGAGAGGCCCTTGAGATGGGTCTTCCCCTGTGCATCCTCCAGCACCAGGACCTCCTGCTCCTTGGGCTCTAACAGATCAAAGATGTGGGTGTCCTCCACCAAGTGTAATCCCCTCATCCTTTGCAAACTAAAGCACCAGCTGCATATGAACAAAGACCAAGACAAACTGAGAACGAGAAGGTTGGTAGGAACTATTACTAGTTTATATGATATCTGAACATCTTGGGCAGGAGAGCATCCATCCCACTAGTCCAATTCAACGATAGAACCGATGCATCCTATCCGGGTATGGATTTCGAACATCATGAGTAGAGTACCAAAATTAGCATCACTAGACAATTATTGTATCCAACTAACGGAGGCATTATCAACCCAGAAGCGCCTCCTATATCTGTCTACCTGTCTGTTTTTTCTAGTAGCAGAAGGGTAGCACCCTAGTTAATTTGAGCCCTCTGTTGCCCTTGCTCTGTAATCGGAGAGAAGGGGGCAAGCAGCGAAGAGAGATAGAGGCTAGCGGGCACGCGCGGGGTACTCGAGGCCCGCCCTAGACCTTGGTATTGGAACGAGACATGAGGGGGGCTTTACCTAAGGCGGAAGACGTGGACGATGCGAGCGCGGAGGGGCCAGGGGCGTCGGCGGTGGGCGCTCGCCGTTGTGTGTCGCCGCGGCCCTGTCTCCTCCCTCTCCTTGTTTAATCTCCTCCACGTCCTCCGACCCCGACCATCGTTGCGTGGCGGCGGGGCGGGGTAAGGTAGCGGCGGACGGACGGATGCACGGCCGCCGACGAGATACGAGAGGAGGAGGGCCATGGTGCTCCCGTCGGCTCGGAACCCCGCCATCATGTAGGAGAAGGTCGCACCATCGGGCACGGGGAAGAGGGACACTGAGGAGAGCAGCACCGCTGTCGGGGAAACTGATCCACGAACACCTATGGGACCGGCGGACGCAGCCCCTTTTCGGTTCGGCAGGGGGCGGAGACTGCACGAGCAGATCGAGGCGAAGCACACGAGCAGTTTACCCAGGTTCGGGTCGAACGGATGCGTAAAACCCTACTCCTGCTTTGTGGTTTGTATTGAGTTCTTGCTCGAGAGCGCTGAGTGCTACAGTACACTCTAGCAGCTAACGAGACCGAGCGTGAGAGTGTTCGAACCCCCTCCCTACGTTGCGCACGGGCCTCCTTTTATATGCACAAGGGGTCACCGACAGGTGGCAACGTAGGTAAGGGTAAAAATGGAAAAGGTGTTGCGGTTGGTACAACTATGTGTACAGTGTATCCTACCTAACCCTGACGGCAGGGGACAAGGGCATTGAATGCCCGTCTGCGTCGCCCAAACAGTGCAAAAAGGGGCCGTCAGGGACGCCATCGCTTGCCACGATGGCAATCTTGTCAGCACCGCTTGCCACCGCTCACCGCTGGCTACACAGCCTCCCGCCACGTACGCCTGGAAGGGCCCTAGAGCGACACGTTGGCGGGTGTGCTGGAGCGTGGGTACAGAGTGGTCGCTTGCCGCGGCAAGTGCCTTGCCGCGGTCATTGTCTTGTCGCGTCCGGGAGCTTGTCGCTCACCGGGCCTTGCCGGGACGCGTGGCGCGTTGCGGCAAGTTCCTTGAGATGCCTTGGTTGGCCTTCCTGGCAAGCTCCTCTCGCCGGGGTCTTGTGCCTTGAGTGGCCTTCCCGGCAAGCTCCTCTTGCCGGGGCCTTGTCTTCTTGGCTCGAATACTTTGTTCTTGAATGGCTCCAAAGGAACCACGGAGGACCTTGGCGGTCACCCGGCAAGCCTTGCCGCGGGGTGCTGCGACTGCCCATGCACAAGTTCGGGATACTAGGGTACCCCTACTCTAGTACACCGACAGGAGCCCCCGAGCCTGGGCCATACACGATGCCAAGCGCTGTTGGGCCAGGCCCAAATCAGTGCACGGGCACGCACGGCCTGGGTTACACCGTATCTTTCTCCGGATCCACCGCGCCCTCCCCGAACGGCACGCGTTGATTGCGGCGTCGTGGGAGAGATCGTGGGTGGTTTCTTTAATCGGAAATGCGGAACGTCCGCCCCCTCCCTCTTTATAAGCAGGGGATACAGGGGCAGTTCGTCCATCCGCCCATTGCTACTCCAACCTCGAAAACCTCCGCCGCTCCCCTTCTTCCCAAAGCTGAAAGAGAGCAGCGCTCTGCCCCCCATCGCCACCAGCATCACCAACGACGTCGACCTCTCTCACCACTTCTGCAATGGCTCTGAAAACCGACAAGGGGAAGGGCGCGAAGTCGGCCGAGGCGCAGCGGCTCGCGGCGCTGCGAAAGGAGCGGGCTGTCTTCCCCCCAAGCTTGCCGCGAGGGAGCTGAGGGAGAACTATTACCTCTTCTGGTTGGGGGAGACGCGGGCGCACCCGCGCACGAAGGTACTTCCAGCCGTCGCCTGGAAAATGGCTCCAACTGGATACCCTTTCTTCGCCTTGTTCTTCTACTGCGGGCTCTACCCGCCCTTCTCTGAATTTTTCTGCGATATCATGAACACCTACGGGTTCCGCCTCCTTGACTTCACCCCCAATGTTGTCCTGACCATGGCAGTTTTCACACATCTCTGCGAAAACTTTGTCGGAGTCCACCCAAACGTAGCCCTTTTCCGCCACTTCTTCATGCCCCGAGTCGAGAGAGGAGAGCCTTTATCCGGCAGAATCGCCTGGATCTCGAGAGCCCATATGAAGGAAGCTTATCTGGAGGGAGAGCTCCGCAGCAAGTGGGAGGAGTGGAGAGCAAACTGGTGTTGGATCGTCGAGGAGAACCCGCAGCCATTTACCGCCTGGCGCCAAACCCCAGTAGTGCACGGCAACGATTGGAGCAACGTGGCCCCGGAAGATGACAGGCTGAAGATTGCCGTCACCCGGATCCAACGCCTCAGGCTTGCCGGGCTCACTGTAGGCGCAGTTGGCGCAGACTTCCTTCGCCGCCGCATCGCCCCCCTGCAGGAGAGGAAGAGACCCGTCTGGGAGTTCGAGAATGCGGCGGACATCATGAGGCTGCGCCCAGGCCTTAACTTCAACTTCACTGTCCTGGAGCTCAACGCGATGCTCCAGGAGCTGTTCAAGTATGACCCTCAGCATCCCGAAGTGTTCAGGTTGCCGCAGGGTGTCGTTCCGCTGTGCAACAACTCTGCACTCAGCCGCATTCGCGCAATGATGCCGCTGTGCGACTCGCATGGGATTGACCCAACTTGGCAAGAGCTTGCAGATGAAGCCGTGCAGGAGTTCTTCGACAGCTTGGAGGAAGTGCCGATTCGCTCCGACGAGAAGAAAGGCCTCACCCGCGACACCACTGATACGGAGCTGGCGCGCATCGCCACTAGGCTGGAAGAGGCGGCGGCAGCCGTGGCTGCGGGCGAGTTCGGATTCACCATGGAGGAGGCAGAGGCAGCAAAGGCGGCAAGCCTTGCCGAGCGAGGGGAATTTGCCGGCAAGGGAGAGCTTGCCGGGCATGATGCTGAGTCGAGCGAGCCAGCCGGGCAGGGCGTCGAGTCGAGCGAGCCCGCCGAGGATACGAGCGGCTCGTTGGAGATCGACTCCTCCTCCTCCTCTTCAGGCAGCTCGCCGCTAGCAGAACCCCCAGCTCCACCAAGAAGGCGTCTCCGCAAGGCCGGGGACGTAACGGAGCGGCAGACGAGTCGACAGCAGCCGCGCCGCGCGACACGCTCCACCGCGGCAAGCACTGTTGCCGCGGGGGCACCTCGCGCTGCTGCAGCAACTGGAGCGGGGTCCTCCCGGACCACCGCTTTTGCTCTTGCCGCTCCTCACGCCACGGCGGCAGCCGGAGCGGGGTCGTCTCAGACCACCACCACTGCTCCCGCCAAGCGGCCAAGGGAGCCTACTCCTCCACCTCCTCGCGCTGGACGTGAGCCGGACTTCGACTTCTCCGCGCTCAGCTCCGACGAGGAAGAAGAAGAGTAAGATTCTTGTTGTTCTTGTATTTCTTCAATTTTGGCAGTTTTGTCTTGTATCTCATTTTCCTTACTCTGAACTTATCCCTTTTGAGGACTCTGGCCCAGAGAGCGGCAAAGAGAGCCAAGGTCCCGGCGAGGAGAGAGGAGGTGATCATCGTCGAGGACGAACCCACCGAGACCACCTTGCCGGACCCGGCAACTAATCTTTAGAGTAGCCCCCAGCGCAGCCCCCAGTGTAAGAGTATGGTTCACTTTCCGATGTTAGGCGCGCGTGGGTGTTCTTTCTTTGCTGACATCTTGATTGTTGGTTTGTGTAGGAGCAGAGCAGCCACACCAGGAGCGCCCGGAGACCGCCCCTGACGTGCCATCTGCTTCAACTACGCCGCCAAGGGAGGGTTCTTCGGCAATGGTCTCTCCGGCAAGAGAGAGTTCTCCGCCAAGGGAGAGCCCTCCGACAAGGGAGAGCTCTCCGGCAAAGGAGAGTACCAGCGCCCCCCCCCCCACCGACGGAGACTACGACTGTGCCGCCAAGGGAAAGCTCTCCGGCAAGGGAGCCTGCCGAGGAGCTGGCTCGCGCAGGTAATCCTCTCGCTTCAAACTTCCCTTGGGCTTTTCTTCTTTTGATTCTTCTTTTTGGGTATTTGCTTGACTTTTTTCCCTTTTTCCGGCCGTCAGATCCATCTGCTGCGGAGCCGATGGAGACTGAGGTTGCTGCTGACGATGCCGCTGCTACCAAAGAAGCAGCCGGCGGAGATGATCCCGCCGGCGCAGAGGCCGCCAAGGCTGCCGCCGCAGCAGCTGGCGAGGGGTCTAGGGATCGCACTGACGGCCCTGAGGGCGCAGGAGCGGCAGGTGCTACGCCGACCGCCGAGCCCTCCGCCGCTGCCGCTGCGCCAGGCTCCAAAGAGCCCCAGCCAGGCGCCTACTCGAAGGCCGGCAATGGCGTCTTCATCAAACTCCCCTGGGCGTCGAGCTCCAGGGCGCCGGTTGAAGGAGAAAGCTTTGACGGAGAGGTGCTCGCCTCTGCTGGGCTGACGCTGGTCGACGCGCCGAGCAGCAGCAGCGGGGAGCCTGAGGCAGAGCGGCTGCTGCGGAAGCTGTTGTCGCTCTATCGCGCCCGGCAAGCCAAGCTGGAATCCCGCGAGGCGCTTGCCGCGAAGGCGGGAGCTGACATCGAGAAGCGCGTGGAGGAGCTCCGGGGTCTTCACCAGGAGGCTCTCCGGTCCTTGGTAGAGGAGCGGGAGCAACTCGCCGAGGAGCAGAAGGCCTTATTCCTTGAGAAGGCTGACGTCGAAGAGCAACAGCGGCTTGCCGCTGAGAAGCTGCCTGCGCAGGAGGGTGAGCTGGCGCAGCGGAAGATCAACCTCGACATCCACGAGGAGGAGCTTGACGCGCGCGAGCAATCACTTGGCGGAGCCCTCAAGCAAGCAGAGGATGCTGCCGCAGCTGCCGAGGCAGCCAAGAAGGAGCTGGAGACAAAGGTGGCACAGCTGGAGGCCGATCTCAAGGCGAGAGATGAAGAGCTTGCCGCGCTCAAGCATTAGCAGGAGAAGGACGCCCACAGCAACTCAGAGCTGCAGGTTCGCCTCGCCGAGAAGGGCAAGGAGCTCAGCGCCGCCAAGGACTCTAACGCAGATCTTGAGTTGAAGCTGACCACTTTGACCAAGACGCTGGACGGCGCCAGGGAGCGGTAGGCGGCCTTGAAGGAGGAGATCAGGGCCGAGAAGGCGCTGCTGGCGAGTGCTGCTGCCGTCCAGAACACTTTCAGGGAGACCGTCGAGCACTGGACGGAGGGTCTCGTGAACGCTGCCCCAGATATTGACAAGGAGCTGCCACAGCTGGGGATGGAGGATCTCGGGTTTCCCTCCAACGAGAACCTCCAACCCAGCGCCAAGCTCACTTTGTTCTTCAAAGGTGTGGCGACGTCCCTCCAGCGACTCCAGGAGACAACTCCAAAGCGGCTGGCCGACGAGTCGCGCAAGATCTGCGCAGGAGCTCTCCAAAAAGTGTTGGTGAAGGTGGCCTTCCGCAATCCGGGCCTCAACCTCACCAACGTCCTCAAGTCCCTGCCGCAGGTTGCTGATCTGGAGGCACTCAAGGCCCTTGTCGCACCCATTGTGGACAAGGTGAGCGGGATCAAGAGGGTTGAGGGCGACCGCGTAGACTAGGCCGCCCGTTTTCTTCTTTCCTTGTCGCTGCTGATCATGTTATGAAAACAATCTGTTAGAGCTGCGACAAGTTATCTTGTAATATAACTCTATTTTGGGTAGTGATTGCAACGTTATTTCCTTTACTTGGTCCCTTCCTTTGTATGTTCTTGCCCTACACTTTTAGGGAACTTGCCGGTGTAGGCACCTTAGCCGCGAGCGCTGAGTGCGGAACGTCAGCAGCCTGCTGGCGGTGCCGTTACCAACCTTGTCGCTACTAGCTGCAGCTCACTTAAGTCGTTGAGCGAACTCGAAACAAAGTTGTTGAGCGGACTCGAAACAAAGTAAGGGCGCAACTAGCTACAAGTTGTTTCCTCCGCGCACAGGTTTTCCATACAAAGTGCGGTCGTTCAAGGAAGATAACTTAAAAATTTAAAAATCTGATTGCTCAAACTTTGGCAACTTAGATTTTTTGTTGTTTGCTTCTCGGTGAGGCAAAACTTTCTTGAACGACGCCTGGTCCATACCGTTATCTTCTCCTCCCCCGCCCCCGGCAAACTTGTGGGCGGGGGAACCTTCCTTTCCTTGAGAAAAAGAAAGAAGAGAAAATAACAATATGGAGCTTTTTGGCTCATTATTGCTTACCAGGGGTTGGCGCTGCACAAAGTGTCAGATAACTCATGCAAAAAATAGAAAGCATGAAATTGACAAGATGTGCGTAGCACATGAGCTTTACTTATGCACGGGGTCTGCGCCCGACTTTGTACAAAGGATTACATGCAACAGCGGCAAGACTTGTACAAAAGGTGGTTGCCGGAACAGGTTCCGGCAACCGCGCCTTACGGATAAAACTTACGAAGATGCTCAATGTTCCAGGAGTTGCTCACCGGAATGCCATCTTCGGTCTCAAGGCGGACAGCGCCAGGCCTAGTGACTCGTTTCACCCGGTAAGGGCCTTCCCGCTTTGGCGTCAACTTATTGAAATTCTTGGCGGACTGAACGCGCCGAAGAACAAGGTCACCTTCCTCGAGACTTCTGGCATTAACTTTGCGGCTATGGTAGCGGCGCAAATCTTGCTGGTAGCGAGTAGCTCGTACAGCAGCCTGAAGATGGTCTTCCTCAAGGAGCAGCGCGTCATCTTGTTGCAGCTGCTCTTGCTCAAGCTCATCATAAGCGAGCACTCGAGGTGACCCGTATACGAGTTTCGTGGGGAGAACTGCCTCTGCTCCATAGACTAGAGCGAAAGGTGTCTGGCCAGTGGCTCGATTTGGCGTCGTCCTGATCGACCAAAGAACCACCGGCAGCTCCTCAATCCAGTTTCTTCCGCACTTGTGCAGCTTGTCGAAAGTCCTGGTCTTGAGTCCACGCAGCACTTCAGCATTTGCCCTCTCCGCTTGACCGTTGCTTCTCGGGTGAGCAACAGAAGCGAAGCAGACCTTGGCGCCAAGGTCTTGGACGTACTGCATGAAGGTGCGGCTCATGAACTGCGTACCGTTGTCGGTGATGATCCTGTTAGGGATCCCGAAGCGGCAAACAATCAACCTGAAGAGCTTGACTGCTGACTGTGCTGTCACCTTCCTCACTGGTTCCACTTCTGGCCACTTTGTGAACTTGTCGATTGCAACGTACAAGTACTCAAAGCCCCCGGCTGCGCGGGGAAAGGGGCCAAGGATGTCGAGTCCCCAAACCGAAAATGGCCAGGATAAAGGGATCGTCTGGAGAGCTTGAGCTGGCTGGTGTATCTGCTTGGAATGTAACTGGCACGCTTCACACTTGGTTACTTGTGCAGTTGCATCCTGGAGGGCTGTCGGCCAAAAGAAACCTTACCGGAATGCTTTGCCGGCAAGTGCTCTTGCGCCAATGTGGTGACCACATATGCCTCCATGTATCTCTGCCAACAGCTTTTGTCCATCTTCCCGGAGAATACACTTCAATTTCACACCGTTGAGTTTTCTTCTGTACAGTGTGTTGTCAACAAACTGGTACATACTTGATTGCCGGGCTACTCTTTCCGCTTCTTCTTGCTCTTCGGGAAGTTCTCCTGTCTGCAGGAATTGGACAATCTGCTGTGCCCATGCTGGAGCTTGCGGCTCGACAACAAGGACCAAAGGCACATCTGCTGCTGCGGGAACATCCGCTTCTACGGCTAGAATCTGCGGCTCAGTCGGAGCTTGACATTCCACGGCAAGCTTGCCGGAGCAAAACTTGTCGGGAGCGTCTGCTTCAACGGAACAAACCCTGGGGCTTGCCGGAGCAGACTGCTCCTCAGCACTCTTGGCGTTGATCTTGGGGACCTTTTTGGCGGTGGCTTCGGGAAGCTCTGCCGGAAAATAGTCACCAAAAATCAACTTCCTCTTCTTGCTCTGTCTAGTTGATGCTGTTACAGACGGTTGAGTCAGCTTGAACACAAAGATCCCTGGTTCCACAGGTAACTTAAGTGCGGCGCACTTCGACAGGCCATCTGCGATGTCGTTCTGAGCTCTTGGAACATGCTCCATCTGTAGGCCGCCAAAGTGCTCTTCTAGCTTTCTCACTTCATCGACGTAGGCTTCCATCAACGGACTCTGATAACTCTTGTTCACTTGGCGGACGACAAGCTGTGAGTATCCCCTGACAATGAGCTTCCTGATCCCAAGGTCTGCCGTGATC
This sequence comes from Secale cereale, assembly GCA_902687465.1. Lineage (NCBI taxonomy): Eukaryota > Viridiplantae > Streptophyta > Magnoliopsida > Poales > Poaceae > Secale > Secale cereale. The sequence goes on from LR738715.1 coordinate 479,168,952, forward strand.
CTGAGACCGGCAAGCAAACCTTCATACTCCGCAGTATTGTTTGTTGCTTGCTCCTTGGGAAAGTGCATCTGGACTACGTACTTGAGGTGCTCTCCGGTGGGTGCGACAAGCAGCATGCTAGCGCCGGCGCCTTGCAGCGAGAAGGCACCATCAAAGTACATCAGCCACTCTTTGCTTGCTTCCTTGACGGGGATGCTCGTTTCTGGAATTTCTTCATCTGGTGTTGGCGTCTACTCCGCTATGAATTCTGCCAATGCTCTGCTTTGGATAGTTGAAGTGCTCTCAAACTTGAGGCCAAAGCTTGACAGTTCCAGTGCCCACTCAACAATCCTGCATGTTGTTTCTGGATTCTGCAGTATCCTCTTCAGCGGAAATCGAGTGACAACTGTGATCTCATGTGCTTGGAAGTAATGGCACAACTTTCTCGAGGCCATGAGGAGGCCGAAAAGCAATTTCTGCACACCAGAGTACCTTGACCTAGCCCCCTGTAGAAGGTAACTGACAAATTAGACTGGGCGCTGCACAATTCTCTTCTGCACCTCCTCGCACGTCTGCGCAGATCCATCTTTGTCGGGACTAGAGCTTGTCGGGGAAGCCCCCTGCTTGTCGCTGGATGTCCCTGCCACGGTTGCGGGCTCATCATCTGCCTCCCTCTCCGCTACTAACGCAGCACTAACCACTTGACTAGTTGCCGCTATATATAGCAGCAACTTCTCTTGTGGCTTAGGTGCGACAAGTATCGGAGTGGAGGACAGGTATCTCTTCAAGTCTTGCAGCGCAGCCTCCGCTTCCGGAGTCCATTTCATTGGACCTGCCTTTTTCAAAATTTTGAAAAACGGCAGGGCGCGCTCAGTAGACTTAGAGATAAACCTGCTGAGAGGAGCCACGCAACCGGCAAGTCTTCGTACATCCTTGACGCGCTTTGGTGCTTCAATCTGCTCAATGGCCTTGATCTTGTCGGGATTGGCTTCAATTCCCCGCTGAGACACGAAGAACCCGAGAAGCTTGCCGGGAGGAACTCCAAACACACACTTCTCGGGGTTGAGCTTGAGGTTGATCTTGCGCAGATTTGCAAAGTTCTCGTCTAAATCTTGAATCAGAGTTGCCCTGTCCTTGCTCTTGACCACTATGTCATCCATGTAGGCTTCTACATTTCTGTGTATTTGTGGCTCAAGAGCGACGTGGACTACTCTTGCAAATGTTGAACCAGCATTTTTCAAACCAAAAGGCATCCGTATGAAACAGTATGTGCCACATGGAGTGATGAATGCGGTCTTTTCCTCATCCTCTTCTGCCATGAAGATCTGATGGTATCCTGAGTATGCGTCAAGAAATGAAAGCAAGTCACATCCGGCCGTGGAGTCAACAATCTGGTCAATGCACGGCAAGGGAAATGGGTCTTTGGGACAAGCTTTATTGACATCGGTAAAGTCAATACAAAGCCTCCATTTCTCGTTCGCCTTGCGCACGACCACAGGATTGGCCAACCACGTAGGATGGAGCACTCCTCTGACAAGGCCTGCTGCTTCCAACTTCTTGATTTCTTCTGCGATGAATTCTTGGCGCTCCATTTCTTGTTTCCTGACTTTCTGCTTGACGGGCCGCGCATGAGGACAGACGGCAAGATGATGCTCAATTACTTTCCTGGGAACACCGGGGATGTCAGACGGTTGCCACGCAAACACGTCGACGTTCGCCCGCAGGAAAGCAATGAGCGCGCTTTCCTATTTAGGGTCAAGAGTGGCACTGATGGTGAAGGTACCACCAGTGCCGTCCTCCTTGGCGGACACCTTCTTGGTCTCTGGCGGAGCTGCCAATGTTTTCTTACACTTGCCGGTGTAGCTCGATGGTGCGTCGTCGACGGTAGCGCAACACTCCGAAGAGGTGCGCTTGCCGGAGTGGGCATCAGAACTCTTGCCGGACTTGGTCTTCTTCTTCCCCCCGGGAGCTTCGGCGGCAAGTGACTTGTGATCAGTTGCGGCTATTGCTTCCCGGTAAATCTTGTCGGCGCAGATAAGAGCATCATTCTTGTCGCCAGGGACAGAGATGACACTTATCGGGCATGGCATCTTCAGCATGTTGTATGCGTAGTGAGAGGCTGCCATGAACTTGGCGAGTGCTGGACGGCCGAGTATCCCATTGTAAGGCAATGGAAAATCGGCAACATCAAAAGTGACCCTCTTAGTCGTGAAGTTCAACTTGCCGCCAAATGTCACTGGCAACATGATCTTCCCCTTCGGCTTGCTCCTTCCCGGGTTGATTCCTTGGAATGTGCCGGTCTCTTCCAGCTCGCTGTCAGGGATCTGGAGTTTCTGCAGTACAGTGGAGGAGATCAGGTTCAAGCCGGCCCCGCCGTCAACTAGCATCTTAGTGAACTTGAGGTTGCGGATAGTTGGTGAAACCAACATCGGCAAGCACCCGACCGCAGTTGTGCGATCAGGGTGGTCCTCAATGTCAAAGATGATAGGCGTGCTGGACCATTTCAGAAGCTTGCGTGACTCGACAGGTGGTTCTGCTGCATTAACTTCCCGCACCCACTGCTTGAGTTGGCGGTGTGAAGTATGCAGAGAGGCACCGCCGTCAACGCACAATACTTCTTTGGCTTTCTGGAACTCCTGCTCACTGGTCTCGACATCATCCAAGTCTTCGTCGTCGTCATCATCTTCATCCTTGTCGCGGCCGCGGGGAGGTCTGTCTCCTTGCCGCTGCTTGGCCTTGCCGCGGCGTCCTCCCCGGCCGGGGTGCTTCGTGCCAGATCGTCCACCACCTCCTTGGGCCTTCTCCTTGCCGCGTCGCTCGTATTCAGCCTTTTGCTGTTCGTCAAGCTGCTCGACCCTCTTGCAGTTCTGGAGGTCATGACCCTTGGTGCGGTGGATCTTGCAGTACTGCTTGTCGGTGCCGTCCTCCTTGTCGGCGGCCGCCACAGCCTGAAAGTTGGTGCATGCGGCAATCTCCTTGCCGGAGCTACCAGCTTTGGCTTTCTTGGCGGCACCTTCGTTGCCGGACTGCTCAACGACTAGCACATCTTTGCCTTTCTTTTTCCTGTTGTTCCGCCACCGGTTTTTCTTTGCCGGGACGGCATCCTCGCTGTCAGATCCTCCTGCTCCTTCATTCTCTCCGGGGATTTTCCTCCCTTCCTCAGCACGTGCACACTTGTCGGCCAGGGCATACAGCTCGCTGACGTCTCTGATCTTGCACATCGCTATCTCCTCTCGCATCCTGCGGTTACGCACGTTCTGATGGAACGCGCTGATAACTGCGGCAGGGTGGACATCTGGAATGTTGTGCTGTACACGGCTGAACCTTTGAATGTATTTGCGTAGGGGCTCTCCTTCCTTCTGGGCTAGCAGATGAAGGTCACTCTCCTGGCCATGAGGTTTGTGGCCGCCTGTAAAGGCGCCGACAAACTGATGGCACAGGTCTGCCCAGGAGAATATGGAGTTGTCCGGCAAGTGCATGAGCCAGGAACTGACGTTGGGTTTGAGCACCAACAGGAAGTAGTTGGCAAGGATCTTGTCGTCTCGCCCCCCGGCAGCTTGCACCACGATGGTGTAGATGCTGAGGAACTCCGACGGATGCATCTTGCCGTCGTACTTCTCTGGTACGTCTGGCTTGAAATTCTTCATGCTGGGCCACTGGACTTGCCGCAGCTCACGAGTAAACGCAGGGCAACCTACCGCGTACGGCAAGTCGCCTGGTCCCCCTGGCGCATGCATGTCGACAGCAGGCCCAGCGCGCTGGTCTGATTGACGCCGCGCTTCTCTTTGGTGCTCGATGCGAGTACGAGCGTCCTCTTGCTGTCGTTCGTGAAGAACTTGGCGCTGATCACGACGAGCTCGCGGATCTGATGACACGGTGGAGTCGCTGTCAAGGTTGATCCGGCGAGTCGGTGACCTTGGCCTTCGGGGCGGAGAGTGCACGGTAGTTGCACCCCCACCTGTCTTGTCGCCATCGGCCCGTGCCTGGCTGACTTGCCGCGGCTACGATGTACTCGGCTGTCGTGGAGTGTCGCCATTGGCGAAGGCGATGAGACTCTGAATGGTGGCCCTCCAGTCATCGATCTTGTCTGCCGTTGGAGGGTAGTCTAGGAGCAGTTGAGCTCGTGCTAAAGCTTCCGCTGGAGTGGCGGGTAGCGGTGGCGAACGGTGCGAGGAGCGGCATATGCTCGGACTTCTAACTATGTTAGAAGGAGCAATATCCCGTCCAGGCGACCGTGCCTTACTCGTGCCGGCATGTTGGCGTGCATGCTGGTCTTGAGCATCCTGAGATCCACCAGCTTGATCTTGGTCCAGCGAACGTATGGTACCGTGTACCATGACGCTGCCGGTCCCGCGCCTCCTGAGATGGGCGCGGTGCATGTACGGACGCCGAGGTCTTGGAGTGTGCCCGGTCGTTGTGGGAGTCGACTACGCCGCCGATGGAAAGCGCAGCTTTGTCCTTGGACTTGGCGGCAACGTGAGCTCCCTCGTCGACGCCCGTTCTTCCGCTGGCATCTACCCCACCAGCCGTTGGCTCCGGCGGTGGTGGGATCGACGCGGACGGAGCAGCTGCCTCCGAAGCCTTCTTCTTCGGTGGCATGTCGATGAAGATGATGAAGATCTAGCTCATGTGCAGGCCGGATCAGGTTCACACAACCTCGACGCCCCCTACCTGGCGCGCCAAAGATGTCGGGGAAACTGATCCACGAACACCTATGGGACCGGCGGACGCAGCCCCTTTTCGGTTCGGCGGGGGGCGGAGACTGCACGAAGAGCAGATCGAGGCGAAGCACACGAGCAGTTTACCCAGGTTCGGGCCGCACGGATGCGTAAAACCCTACTCCTGCTTTGTGGTTTGTATTGAGTTCTTGCTCGGGAGCGCTGAGTGCTACAGTACACTCTAGCAGCTAACGAGACCGAGCGTGAGAGTGTTCGAATCCCCTCCCTACGTTGCGCACGGGCCTCCTTTTATATGCTCAAGGGGTCACCGACGGGTGGCAACGTAGGTAAGGGTAAAAATGGAAAAGGTGTTGCGGTTGGTACAGCTACCTGTACAGTGTATCATACCTAACCCTGATGGCAGGGGACAAGGGCATTGAATGCCCGTCTGCGTCGCCCAAACAGTGCAAAAAGGGGCCGTCAGGGGCGCCACCGCTTGCCACGATGGCAATCTTGTCAGCACCGCTTGCCACCGCTCACCGCTGGCTGCACAGCCTCCCGCCACGTACGCCTGGAAGGGCCCTAGAGCGACACGTTGGCGGGTGTGCTGGAGCGTGGGTACAGAGTGGTAGCTTGCCGCGGCAAGTTCTTTGTCGCGGTCATTGTCTTGTCGCGTCCGTGAGCTTGTCGCTCACCGGGCCTTGCCGGGACGCGTGGCGCGTTGCGGCAAGTTCCTTGAGATGCCTTGGTTGGCCTTCCCGGTAAGCTCCTCTCGCCGGGGTCTTGTGCCTTGAGTGGCCTTCCCGGCAAGTCTTGCCGGGGCCTTGTCTTCTTGGCTCGAATACTTTGTTCTTGAATGGCTCCAAAGGAACCACGGAGGACCTTGGCGGTCACCCGGCAAGCTTTGCCGTGGGGTGCTGCGGCTGCCCGTGCACAAGTTCGGGATACTAGGGTACCCCTACTCTAGTACACCGACAGCCGCCCACTACGAGACTCCTGGGTCGGCCATGGTAGCAGGGGAGAATCTGGATGGCGGTTGGAAGCATGGGGAGCGAGCTGGGATCGAAGCAGGGGCGGATCTGGATAGCTGGCTGGCTGGGTTGGATCAGAGTCAAAGTTGACTCAAAGTAGGGGCGGATGGGTTGGATCCGAGATGGTTCGCTTTAGATCGTTGGGAGGCGTGGGGACTCGAGCGCCTCGCCGTCGACGGCCATGGTGCGGCGGCGGCTAGGGTTTGGCGAGTGGGTGTGGGTGCGGGAGAGAAGGGATTGGATCGGTGGGGAGTGGGGACGGAATTCCAGTGGGGGCGTGGGGGCTGCGTGGGTGAGGATGAGGAGGTGAGAGGGCTACGTGGGTAAGAGGGTGAGGGGGTGAGGGCCGCCGTTGGACTTGTGAGTATCCGACGGTGATTTATGCATGATCTGTGTGACATGCCTATGGACCAATCAGAACGCAGCAAATAATTTAAAGACCTTATGACCATCTACATTGGTCGTAATCAATTAAAGATAAGTTTTCATGAAAATATCATTTTTCATTTTTTGGTGCTGAAAATGAGTTTTTTTGTAAGTACCTATCAAATATTTGTTCAAATGATATCATACTTTGCACAAGTTTACATCTTGGATTGGTAAACAATAGTCATAGAGGAAGTTTTTATTTTCTTTACATGAAAAATCAATTTTCCATTTTTTGAGTGCCCAAAATAAGTTTTTTCCTGAAGGACCTCCCAAATAATTGTTGCAAAATTGGACCAAATCAATTTTCTAAAATACTAGGACATATTTAATGCACAATTGACAAAATGGTTGGGTGTAAAAAGTTTTGATCCTCCTCTCGTGAAAAAGACAAATTTCCGCCGATTCAGCTGGAAGCAAGTCAAATTTGAACTGCAGCTGCCTCATAGTTTGCTATTTATTTTTTCCAAAAATCATTTATAGGTACATGAGTATCTATTTAATCAGAGAAACACCAAAAAAATACCAAGATTCAACCACTAGCTAGGAACGGTCATTCCCGCCGTTTTGACCGCATTTTGAAACGGGCATAAAAAATTCAAAAAAATTCAAAAAATTGGAAAACCTTTGCATTTTGTCATTATATATGACCAAGTTACCACGAAAAATAATAAACTTGTAATACGGCAATTCTTTTAGAAAAGTGTTCTTAGAAATGAGCTATCATGCGTGAAGATTCATGGCTATCAAGCCAAATGATCAATCCTATGGCCACATTCATGGCATAGTTTGTTAAAATGATCTCATATTGTGCAAAAGGGTGCATCTTGGAATGGCAAACAATATTGCCTAAGGAAGTTCTCATTTTATTTGCACGAAAAATTCATTTTCCATTTTTCAAGTGCCCAAAAGGAGGTTTTTCGTGAAGGACCTCCCAAATAATTGTTGCAAAATTGGACCAAATCATTTTTATAAAATACTAGGCCATATTTAATGCACAATTGACCAAATGGTTGGGTGTAAAAAGTTTTGATCCACCTCTCGTGAAAAAGACAAATTTCCGCCGATTCAGTTGGAAGTGGGTCAAATTTGAACAGTAGCTGCCTTGTAGTTTGCTCTTTATTTTTTCCAAAATCATTTCCAGGTACATAAGTATCTATTTAATTAGAGAAACACCAAAAAATACCAAGATTCAACCACTAGATTTGAACGGTCATTCCCGTCGTTTTGACCGCATTTTGAAACGGGCATAAAAAATTCAAAAAAAATCAAAAAATTGGAAAACCTTCGCATTGTGTCATTATATATGACCAACTTACCAGGAAAAATAATAAACTTGTAATACGGCAATTCTTTTAAAAAAGTGTTCTCGGAAATGAGCTATCATGTGTGAAGATTCATGGCTTTCAAGCCGGATGATCAATCCTATGGCCACATTCATGGCATAGTTTGTTCAAAAGATCTCATATTGTGCACAACGGTGCATCTTGGAATGGCAAACAATGTTGCCTAAGGGAGTTTTCACTTTATTTGCACGAAAAATTCATTTTCCATTTTTCGAGTGCCCAAAAGGTGGTTTTTTTGTGAAGAACCTCCCAAATAATTGTTGAAAAATTGGACCAAATCATTTGTATAAAATACTAGGCCATATTTAATGCACAATTGACCAAATGGTTGGGTGTAAAAAGTTTTGATCCACCTCTCGTGAAAAAGACAAATTTCCGCTGATTCAATTGGAAGCGAGTCAAATTTGAACTGTAGCTGCCTTGTAGTTTGCTCTTTATTTTTTCCAAAAATTATTTCTAGGTACATAAGTATCTATTTAATCAGAGAAACACCAAAAAAATACCAAGATTCAACCACTAGATAGGAACGGTCATTCCCGCCGTTTTGACCACATTTTGAAACGGGCATAAAAAATTCAAAAAAAATCAAAAAATTGGAAAATGTTCGCATTGTGTCATTATATATGACCAAGTTACCAGGAAAAATAATAAACTTGTAATACGGCAATTCTTTTAAAAAAGTGTTCTCATAAATGAGCTATCATGCGTGAAGATTCATGGCTTTCAAGCCGGATAATCAATCCTATGGCCACATTCATGGCATAGTTTGTTCAAATGATCTCATATTGTGCACAAGGGTGCATCTTGGAATGACAAACAATGTTGCCTAAGGGAGTTTTCACTTTATTTGCATGAAAATTCATTTTCCATTTTTCAAGTGCCCAAAAGGAGGTTTTTTGGTGAAGGACCTCCCAAATAATTGTTGCAAAATTGGACCAAATCAATTTTATAAAATACTAGGACATATTTAATGCACAATTGACAAAATGGTTGGGTGTAAAAAGTTTTGATCCACCTCTCGTGAAAAAGACAAATTTCCGCCGATTCAATTGGAAGTGGGTCAAATTTGAACTGTAGCTGCCTTGTAGTTTGCTCTTTATTTTTTCCAAAAATCATTTCCAGGTACATAAGTATCTATTTAATTAGATAAACACCAAAAAAAATACCAAGATTCAACCACTAGATAGGAACGGTCATTCCCGCCGTTTTGACCGCATTTTGAAACGGGCATAAAAAATTCAAAAAAAAATCAAAAAATTGGAAAGCCTTCGCATTGTGTCATTATATATGACCAACTTACCAGGAAAAATAATAAACTTGTAATACGGCAATTTTTTAAAAAAAGTGTTCTCGGAAATGAGCTATCATGTGTGAAGATTCATGGCTTTCAAGCCGGATGATCAATCCTATGGCCACATTCATGGCATAGTTTGTTCAAATGATCTCATATTGTGCACAAGGGTGCATCTTGGAATGGCAAACAATGTTGCCTAAGGGAGTTTTCACTTCATTTGCACGAAAAATTCATTTTCCATTTTTCGAGTGCCCAAAAGGAGGTTTTTTTGTGAAGGTCCTCCCAAATAATTGTTGAAAAATTGGACCAAATCATTTTTATAAAATACTAGGCCATATTTAATGCACAATTGACCAAATGGTTGGGTGTAAAAAGTTTTGATCCACCTCTCGTGAAAAAGACAAATTTTCGCTGATTCAATTGGAAGCGGGTCAAATTTGAACTGTAGCTGCCTTGTAGTTTGCTCTTTATTTTTTCCAAAAATTATTTCTAGGTACATAAGTATCTATTTAATCAAAGAAACACCAAAAAAAAATACCAAGATTCAACCACTAGATAGGAACGGTCATTCCCGCCGTTTTGACCGCATTTTGAAACGGGCATAAAAAATTCAAAAAAAATCAAAAAATTGGAAAACGTTCGCATTGTGTCATTATATATGACCAAGTTACAAGGAAAAATAATAAACTTGTAATACGGCAATTCTTTTAAAAAAGTGTCCTCCGAAATGAGCTATCATGCGTGAAGATTCATGGCTTTCAAGCCGGATGATCAATCCTATGGCCACATTCATGGTATAGTTTGTTCAAATGATCTCATATTGTGCACAAGGGTGCATCTTGGAATGGCAAACAATGTTGCCTAAGGGAGTTTTCACTTTATGTGCACGAAAAATTCATTTCCCATTTTTCGAGTGCCCAAAAGGAGGTTTTTTTGTGAAGGACCTCCCAAATAATTGTTGCAAAATTGGACCAAATAAATTTTATAAAATACTAGGACATATTTAATGCACAATTGACAAAATGGTTGGGTGTAAAAAGTTTTGATCCACCTCTCGTGAAAAAGACAAATTTCCGCCGATTCAGCTGGAAGCGGGTCAAAGTTGAACTGCAGTTGCCTCATAGTTTGCTATTTATTTTTTTTCAAAAATCATTTCTAGTTACATAAGTACCTATAGAATCATAAATACATGGTTTGGTGGCGATACGTCGAGGTTTGGGCGGTGGTCGATGGCCCCAACTCTAGAGCGCGTAAACTCACATGCCCGCCGCGTGGTCACCGCGTGATTGTGGCGTTGCCATGTGTTCTGGGAGGCCTAGGCATGTCTATTGGGTTGGGAACTCCCCAGGTAGGTGCTAGGAAGAAAATTACAACATAAGATTCTCACGAGGAGACCTATCGATGCTCAAACATGAATTAGCAGCCAAGTGTTTGATTGGCGGTACGGGAAATGCACATGGCTAATGGGCTTGAGTTTTGGTTGAGGATGATCAGTTACTAAGAAGACCATCTTCACAAATTTTCAGCTCAAAAGGAGGAGTCTAGGTGGTACTTGCTTTGCAAAGTACCACACTGGACATAAATACGAATGTTGAAGCTGGGCTCAAAATAATGAATTGATTGAGCTGGCATTTGGTGGAGGATAGTTATTTGGGCATAGGAAAGCACTCTAGAAAATGGATACCATTTGGACATGCCAAAGTGGTACTTCCTTCACAAAGTGTTTTTTGAACAGAATAGGAAAATGAATATTTTTGAATTATTTTTGAACTAGGAAAGGAAGGTTTTTTTTGCATATTTGACGAAGATATGACCCAAAGAATTTATGAGATTTTTTGGGGATTTTTGGGAATGAGAAAAATATAGGTTGCTTCACAACCTAGGGCAAAAACTGCCACATGGACATGACACATAGGCAAAACTGATGAGGTGGCGCCTAGTCGTAGCAACCCACCACAATTTACAAGGTTATGACCATCTATATTGGTCATGATCAGCTAGAAATAAGGCAGCGGATCAGTGCTATCTGCTTTATGACCATTTCATGTAAGGAAATTATGACATTTCTGACCAAAATGCTCGTTATAGTTTAGGGTTTGGAGCCCCCCGAATAGCTTTTGACCAATTGGTCTGAAATGGTCATAGATCTATGACCAATTCACCCAGGGTCACTGACAGAAGGTCATAAGTTGACATATTTCTTGTAGTGGTACTCCACTTCACGTAGATCCCGCCACGACGCTCTGCTTGGAACTGCACCAACTCACAGCTCCACCGTTCCACAAAAATATGTATATGGTTTGTGACTTCGAGTCATCCGGATCAGTGTCAAAGCTAGCATCGACATAACCATTTACAATGAGCTCTTTGTCTCCTCCATAATCGAGAAACATATCCTTGGTGGTTTTCAGGTACTTCAGGATGTTCTTGAGCGCTGTCTAGTGATCCACTCCTGGATTACTTTGGTGCCTCCCTGATAAACTTATTGCAAGGCACACATCAGGTCCGGTACACAGCATTGCATACGTGATAGAACCTATGGCTGAGGCATAGGGAATGACTTTCATTTTCTCTCTATCTTCTGCAGTGGTCAGGCATTGAGTCTAACTCAACTTCACACCTTGTAACACAAGCAAGAACCCTTTCTTTGACTGATCCATTCTGAACTTCTTCAAAACTTTATCAAGGTATGTGCTTTGTGAAAGTCCAATTAAGCATCTTGATCTATCTCTATAGATCTTGATGCCCAATATATAGGCAGCTCCACCGAGGTCTTTCATTGAAAAAATCTTATTCAAGTATCCTTTTATGCTATCCAAAAATTCTACATCATTTCCAATCAACAATATGTCATCCACATATAATATGAGAAATGCTATAGAGATCCCACTCACTTTCTTGTAAATACAGGCTTCTCCAAAAGTTTGTATATAATCATATGCTTTGATGACCTGATCAAAGCGTATATTCCAACTCCGAGATGCTTGCACCAGTCCATAGATGGATCGCTGGAGTTTGCACACTTTGTTCGCACCTTTAGGATATAAAAAACCTTCTGGTTGCAACATATACAACTCTTCTTTGATAAATCCATTAAGGAATGCAATTTTGACATCCATTTGCTAGATTTCATAATTATACAGTGCGGCAATTGCTAATAGGATTCGGACAGACTTAAGCATCGCTACGGGTGAGAAAGTCTCATCGTAGTGAACTCCTTGAACTTGTCGAAATCCTTCCGCAACAAGTCGAGCTTTGTAGACGGTAATATTACCATCATCATATGTCTTCTTCTTGAAGATCCATTTATTCTGTATGGCTTGCCGATCATCGGGCAAGTCAACCAAAGTCCACACTTTGTTCTCATACATTGATCCCATCTCAGATTTCATGGCCTCAAGCCATTTTGCGAAATCTAGGCTCATCATCGCTTCCTCATAGTTCGTAGGTTCGTCATGGTCTAGTAACATGACTTCCAGAACAGGATTGCCGTACCACTTTGGTGCGGAACATTCCGTGGTTGACCTACGAGGTCCGGTAGTAACTTGATTTGAAGTTTCATGATCATCATCATTAGCTTCCTCACTTATTTGTGTAGGAATCACGGGAACGATTTTCTGTGATGAGCTACTTACCAATTCGAGAGAAGGTACAATTACCTCATCAAGTTCTACTTTCCTCTCACTCACTTCTTCTCTAGAAAGGATCCATTCTTTGCAATAAAGACCTTGCCTTCGGATCTGTGATAGAAGGTTTACCCAATAGTTTCTTTTGGGTATCCTATGAAGATGCACTTCTCCGATTTGGGTTCGAGCTTATCATGTTGAAGCTCTTTCACATAAGCATCACAACTCCAAACTTTAAGAAACAACAGCTTAGGTTTCTTGCCAAACCACAGTTCATACGGTGTCATCCCAACGGATTTAGACGGTGCCCTATTTGACATGAATGCAGTTGTCTCTAATGCATAACCCCAAAACGATGGTGGTAAATCGGTAAGAGACATCATAGACCGCACCATATCTAATAAAGTATGGTTACAACGTTCAGACACACCGTTATACTATGGTGTTCAAGGTGGCGTGAGTTGCGAAACTATTCCACATTGTTTTAAATGAAGACCAAACTCGTAACTCAAATATTCGCATGTGCGATCAGATCGTAGAAACTTTATGTTCTTGTTACGATGATTCTCTACTTCACTCTGAAATTCTTTGAACTTTTCAAATATTTCAGACTTGTGTTTCATCAAGTAGATATACCCATATCTGCTCAAATCATCTGTGAAGGTTAGAAAATAACGATACCCGCTGCGAGCCTCAACACTCATTGGACTGCATACATCAGTATGTATTATTTCCAATAAGCCAGTGGCTCGCTCCATTGTACCCGAGAACGGAGTCTTAGTCATCTTGCTCATGAGGCACGGTTCACAAGCATCAAATGATTCATAATCAAGTGATTCCAAAAGTCCATCAGAATGGAGTTTCTTCATGTGTTCTTACACCAATATGACCTAAATGGCAGTGCCATAAATATGTTGCACTATCATTATCATCTTTGCATCTTTTGGCATCTATATTATGAATATGTGTATTACTACGATCAAGATTCAACAAAAATAGACCACTCTTCAAGGGTGCATGACCATAAAAGATATTACTCATACAAATAGAACAACCAATTTCCTCTGATTTAAATGAATAACAGTCTCGTATCAAACAAGATCCAGATATAATGTTCATGCTCAACGATGGCACCAAATAACAATTATTTAGGTCTAAAACTAATCCCGAAGGTAGATGTAGAGGTAGCGTGCCGACGGCGATCACATCGACTTTGGAACCATTCCTGACGCGCATCATCACCTCATCCTTAGACAATCTTGATTTAATCCGTAGCACTTGTTTCGAATTACAAATGTGAGCAACCGAACCAGTATCAAATCCCAAGGGGTTACTATGAGCATTAGTAAGGTACACATCAATAACATGTATATCGAATATACATTTGTTCACTTTGCCATCCTTCTTATCCACCAAATACTTCGGGCAGTTCCGCTTCAAGTGACCAGTCCCTTTGTAGTAGAAGCACTAAGTTTCAGGCTTGGCTTCAGACTTGGTTTTCTTCCCGGGAGTAGCTACTTGCTTGCTATATTCTTCTTGAAGTTCCCCTTCTTACACTTGCCCTTTTTCTTGAAACTAGAGGTCTTGTTAACCATCAACACTTGATGCTCCTTTTTACTGTCTACCTCCACAACTTTGAGCATTGCGAAGAGCTCGGGAATTGTCTTTTCCATCCCTTGCATATTATAGTTCATCACGAAGCCTTTATAGCTTGGTGGCAGTGATTGCGGCGGCTACGTCTGCCCTGTCGTCACGGCTGTACATCGGGGTGTAGCCGTCTGGCAGGTCACCAGGGTCCTTCTCGAGCAGGACGAGTAGGACCTTGCCTAGTTCCTCGTCAGTTAGGGTCTCTGGGTGCAGCCGGAGCTTGTCATTCTCACCCTTGATGCTCCACAAGGGGCACGAGCCCGCTTGGAGTTGAGCTAGAAGCTGCCTCATGAACTCTTTGACAAGCAAGGCCATCATCAGCTTCCCCGTTGTGAGGTCCTTCGTCATCTTCTCCAACAACTGCTCTGCCCGGGGGTCGGTGAGCTTCTCATGAGCCCATTGGACCAGCTTCTCTGGCGGCACAATTGGCAGCTACAGCCAAACGTGAGAGCGCTTGGCATCCACGAAGACTCACTTGCGTCGGAAGTCGTCCACTTCCTTCTTGGCCTTTGAGATCACGTTGCCAGGGTGGACCACGACGAAGCAGAGGCCCTCCGGAGCACCGGTTAGTGCTGCCCAGATGGTAGAAGAAGTGGCGAAATGGCGCAACAGAGGGCATTACACCGATGAATGCCTCACAGTAGAAGGCAGAGATCGACAAGAGGAAGGTGGAGCTGGGATGGAGATGAAGGGCTTGGATCCGGTAGTGATTAAGGATGGCGCAGAAGAAACTGGAGAAAGGGGGACGAGCCCAGCAAAGATGTCGTGCAGGAAGAAGGGGTAGAAGGTCTTACTTACCCAAAGATTCTGGCTTGGCGGAGCCAAACGGACCACCGTCTCCCCTCCCTCATTGTGGCTGGATGCTAGCAGTTGGAGCACGACGGAGAGATGCTTCTCCTTGGTTATGCTGGAAATGCTGAGGGCTGGCTCAGGCTCGGGGGTCGGACCCGAGGGAGAGACAGCGGGCTTTGCCTTCTCGTGGACATTAGCGCCGAACTCGAGGGGAGGACTCAACAGATCTGGAGGCGCTCGTGGCGAGAAGGGAAAGGGGATCTGGAGCAAGACAAAAGGTTTGGAGGCAAGCACCAGCCTTTTTGTCAGCACAATGGTTGCCGAGGCAGCATGGGGAAGCGGAGATGACCACGTCCCATCCAGGCACCACGCGCCAATCAGGTCCGCAGGCGGTTGGGGCTCATGACGCTTTTCCCTTGCCCTTTGGCTTCGCCTCAAAGCCAAGTCTGAGCGCGCCTTGGGCCCGGGGGCTACTGTCGGTGTTCTGGGAACTAGGGTACCCAGACTTGCCTGCCTGTGGCCCATGACGTGGCTCCTTCACCAGCCTGATACGACCCATCTTCAGCATTAACACTCAAGAACTTCGCGAGGGGCCAAGCCTCGTGAGGCTGATGACAGCAAGACCTTCAGAAGGACCAGTCTCACTAGGATGGCTCCTGAGGAGCGGAGATCTCTATGAAGGTCCTCACCTCGTGAGGTTCAGATGATGCAAGCCATGACTACCAAGGCCAGGCGGGCGCCAGCGAGCGTAGTACATCGGGTTTCCTCTTTGGTGCTAAAGAGGCAAGCGCAGGCACGGAGTCCCAAGGAACTAACCAAAGGTTTCCATTTCCATGCAACAAGACTAGGATCGCCACGACGACAGGACGGAGGTCATTTCCGAGCCCACCTTGGCGTTAGGATCAGAAACTTTGTGTGCAAAGACCACCTTTCGTCAAGATAAGGTGTACGAGTTGTCTCCCTTCAAATTTGGCCGTTGTGGGATCCCTTCCCGCCTACATTTTGGGGAAGAGGACCAAGGCCACAATAAATATAGCTTAGTCACCACCATAGGAGGGGAGATGGATTGGATCAACTAGCACCCTCACACTCAAGAACACACCTCCTGAGGTTGTTCCACCACTTTACTAGTTCATCTTCAGCCCACCTTGAGGCAATCCACCACAAAGTAGGAGTAGGGTATTACACCGCGAGGTGGCCGGAACCTGGGTAAACTGCTTTGTCCCATTTCCTTCATGTTCATCGAGCTAGATCGTGGAGACAACGAGTAGGCAGATATGGGAAATTGAGTTCTTCGAATCAACCTAGGTTTCTCATCATAAGTGATTGATGTGGGATACACAAGAACAATAGTTTGATGTAAGAACATGGTGTGATCAGATATAGTATGTTCTAAAAACAGTAACACGTGTCATCTTCAGAGGTATAATGTGAAAGTAAGCAGATGCAATACAACAATGTTAGAAGCAATACAAGCTATTCATCATAAGCAGCATGCAAACCACATATAATAGTGCCAAGTTAGAGCAAACACATGTGATGGTGTATTAGGGGAGATATGTTCATCATCTACACATCTATGTTGACTGTCAAGCCTTGCGTTGTCTTGTGAATCTTGTTGGAAGGATGGCGGAGTAAAATCTGTAGAGTCCCTCCGTTTCAGTTGCTTGGAAGGACCACCATCATCCAATGCCTTACAAATTTCCTTCCGCTTTTGTTTATTTTGCATTGTGAAGTCAAACCGACAAGAAAAAGGAATAAAATTCGCTCTTCAGAACTCATTCATGCATGATACTGACGAACACTACTCTGATGAAAGGCAAACTCATGATACGAGTATGAAATATGTACGAGAAACTGGACGTCATGACATATTCAAACCTATGATGTGGAAGCTAAGCAGAAGGGACATCAACAAATTAGAAGCACTACAAGCTAGAGACCATATGGAAGGCAAAACCAATATCACTCTGCCAAGTTAAAATTGTCTCGTCATAGGTGGTGTTCAACAAATTAGAAGTGGTACATGCTAGAAATCATATTCAAGATGCCACCAATATCACACTGCCAACTTAAAGGTGTCTCATCATAAGTGACTGATGCATGATACACAAGAACAATAGTTTCATGTAAGAACACGGTATGATTGACAAATACTGTATGTACCAAAAACAGGAAGGCATGTCATATTCACACGTATAGTGTGTAAGCTAAGTAGATGCAGTATACACTAATTAGAAGCAATACAAGCTAGACACCATATGCAACATGCAACCACATATCACACTGCCATGTTAGAGAAAGCACCTAGGATGGTGGAGTAGGGGAGCGAACAATTGGAACTTGTAATGTACTAGCAGTACAAGGAGAATCTGTACAGATGCTCTGTTTACATTGCTGTAGAGGACAACCATCATCCCCTTCCTTGCTCCTTTCCTTCCTCTTTTTTGATTTTTCCTTCTCAAGTCAAACCCACAAGAAAAAGGAATAAAATTTGCCCTCCAGAACTCTGTGATGCATCATATTGATGGACACTACTTTGATGTAAGGTAACTGCATGATAGGGGGATGGAATATGTATGAAAAATAAGACAGCGTGACATATTGACATGTATGATGTGTAAAGTGTAAACTAAGCAGAATGTGTCTGAACTAATTAGAACAAATACAAGCTAGACACCATATGAAAGATGAAACCAATATCACTCTGCCAGATTAGATGGCTGGCCTCATAAGGGTATTTCAACAAACTACAAGCAATACATTGCAACATGCTATAAATCATATGAAATATGCAATGAATATAGGTGTCTCATCATAAGTGATTGATGTAGGATGCACAAGAGCGGTAGTTTCATGTAAGAACATGGTTAACAGATAGATGTAGTATGTACCAAAAACAAGTAGGCGTGTCATATTCATAGGTATAATGTGTAAACAAAGCATATGCAATTTACCCTAATTAGAAGCAATACAAGCTAGACACCATATGGAACATGCAACCACATATCACACTTCGAAGTTAGAGCAAGCACCTACGATGGTGGTGTAGGGGGGATGAGATCTTCAACTACACAACCACGTTGAATATCTTTATTTAGACTTGATGTTTCTTGAGAATCATGTGGGAAGGATGAAAGTGCACTCTTTATAAGAGTAGCACATCTCATACAACCCACGGGCGTGACTATCTCATCATTAGTAATAGATACATGACACACAAGAACAATAGTTTGATGTAAGAACATGGTGTGATAGGAAGATGTAGTATGTACAAAAAATAGGAAGGCGTGTCATATTCACATGTATAATACTATAATGTGTAAGCTAAGGAGATGCAATTTAACAAATTAGAAGCAATACAAGCTAGGCACCATATGCAACATGCAACCAGATATCACACTGCCATGTTATAGCAAGCACCTGGGGTTGTGGAGTAGGGGAGATGAGATTTGGAACTTGCGCTGCAGTAGGAGTAGCAGGAGAATATGTAGAGATCATTTGTTACAGTTGCTACAGAGGGCCACCATCATCCCGTGCGTTCATCCTTTTAGATTTTGCCTTTTCAAGCCAAACCCATAGGAAAAATGAATGAAATTTGCTCTTCCAAATTCGTTGATGTATGATACTGATGAGCACAACTTTTATGTAAGGCAACCACATTGTAGGAGGATGGAATCACGTAATATGTACGAAAAACACTAAGTATAAGGCATTTCAACAAATTAGAAGCAGTGCAAGCTAGACACCATATGAAAGATCCAACCAAGAACATTCTACCAAGTTAAAAGTGTCTCATCATAAGTGGAATTTCAACTAATTAGAGGTAGTACATGCTTGAAATGATATGCACGATGCAACCAATGTCACACTGTCAATTTGAAGGTGATTGATGTGGGATACACAAGAAAAGTAGTTTGATGTAAGAACATGGTTAATAGAAAGACGTAGTATGTAAACAAGAAGGCATGTCATATTCACAGGTATAATGTGTTAACTAAGCAAATGCAATTTACCCCAATTAGAAGCATTACAAGGTAAACACCATATGCAACATGCAAACACGTATCACTGCCAAGTAAGAGCAAGCACTTGCGATGGTGGTGTAGGGGAATTGCGGTCATCAACTACAGAGCTACGTTGACTATCTTCATATAGCCTTGCTCTTTCTTGACAATCATGTGGGGAGGATGACACTGCACTCTTTAAAAGAGTAGTGTGTCTCATAGTAACCCACTCGTGTGACTGTCTCATCATAAGTGATTGATGAGGGATACACTAGAGCATTAGTTTGATGTATGAACATGGTTCATAAACATATGTAGTACGTATCAAAAATAGGAAGGCGTGTCATTATCAAAGGTATAATGTGTAAAGTAAGCAAATGCAATTTAACCAAATTGGAAGCAATACAAGATAGACATCATATACAACATGCAACCACATATGACACTTCGAAGTTAAAGCAAGCACCTGGGATGGTGGTTCATGGTGAACGAGATCATAATCTGCAGAGCTACATTTAATGTCTCTATCTGTAGACACTGCACTCTTTAGAGCACTGAAACACTTATTGCTTATCCTCGAATTAGACTAGAGCGACTTCTGCCTTTTCTTTTGTGTATTTATCAACAGTGCGTTAGAGTCTTAAATACCCATGCATTAAAAAACAATAGTGTGATTATGGGTGAAGTGTGTGCACAAGTAGTACAATGTAAAAGTAGCAGATAGCATATGGGTGAGAAATAAATGACGGGAGACATGTGATAGCTCTACAACATGTATGCCACATGAAATTTGATTCAGGATTTTGAAATATGAGCATAGGGATGGTTTGGAAATGCAGGTACTTCTCCAGCACACCACAAGATGTGGTCATATGAGAATAAATGTGGACCGAAAACAAATAGTAGGCCAGTCCATTTTTTTTTTGCACCGTATGATGTATAAAGAACGGACATATGGCTTTCATCTACCTCCAGCCAGTCAGTGTTCACGAACTTCCTCGAAATGCCAGCAACCACAGGCCCAGTCCCTGCCACCGCTCTCCCACCGAGCTCACCGCACCGTCATGCTTGGCACCGACCCCGGCCATCCCTTTAAGCCCCGCCAACCTCCAAATCAGGCGCAAGCAGCTCCTGCGCCCCACACCCCTAAGATAGACACCGATGCGCCTCTTCCCCGACGAATAGGCGGACTAGGTGCTCCGCACGCCTAAGCGGGTGCTGCTTCTTTTAATTACAAATTAACTGACCCTCGATTGACACTACTAGGAAAACCTTATACACAGAATCTTAGCAGCAGCGCGGGACAAAAAGAGGCGCTACTACTAATTAGCAGTAGAGCGGGACACATACAAGCGCTACTACTACTGACTTAGCAGTAGCGCGGCTCGGTAGAACGATGTTGCTACTAAAGTTGACCGACCGTTCCCGCCACCCTAGGTTTAGCAGTAGCGCACTCTAGCAAATCGCGCTAACGATAAAGTAATAGTAGGAGCACACTTTTTTGGGTGACGCTATTGCTAATTTTGAAACTGGCCACATGGCGGGCCCCGGATAGCAGTAGCACGTGTGCCAGAAGTGTGCTGCTCCTATCTTATTAGCAGTAGTGTGGTTTACAACCATCGCTACTGCTAAGATGCAACATATACCACCTTATCCCTCCCCCCCATCCTCTCTTCCTCACTTTCCCATATCTCCCACCTCCTCTAGCCCTCACTTTGCTTCTTCCTCACTACTTCTCTCCCATTACTCTCCTTCTTCTACCTACCTTTCTCTCTCTTTATTACTCTAGCTAACTACACCACCTCCATTAATGCATCTCCTTTCTCTTTTTCCTCCCCCCTCCACTAGTTGAATTTGTCTCCTCCCAAACTAGCTAGCTAGGTAGATGTAGCATTTAGTGAAGTGACCTATGTACCCCCTAACTAGATCTAGCCTTGTCAAGAAGATCTTTGTCCACTTTTGATCTCCCTACTACATCTCCACCGTGTGGGTGATAAAAAATTTATGCTTTTGCAAGAATGGAAATATGTGTATGTGTGTGCGACATGACATAATCGGGCGATATGATGGAAATTGTGTGTGTGGCATGAGTTGATGCCGAATTGTGCTTGTGAGTTGCCTATGTTTTACCGAAATGCCGATTTATTTCCATTTCGGCGAATTCCGGGTAAACTCTATATGTGCTGTTTTTAGGGAAGGTCATGCCGAATTTTTGCATGACTTTGATGCATGCACGCATTTTTATAATCAATTTTTTTATTATTACCGTGCAGGCATTCATTATGCTCAGTGGAACGATGGTGGACAGGTGGTTGCGGTCGGCGATGCAGTATATGAAAGAAAATAGCCTGACAGAGGTTTTATGTGTGTGTAGAAAATACAAAGGAGGAGTTTGGCTGAACCCCTATGATGATGGTCGTGTCGAAGCGCACCTGCTCATGACTGGTTTCATGGATGGCTACACTTGGTCGATAATTGAAGATGGGGATGATGATGTTGAGGACGCCGACGGGGCTGGAAATGACGACACGGGGCAAGACGAAGAGATGATCGATAATGGCGGAGGGGAAGAGGCCGGACATGGCGGCGGAGAAGGGGCCGGACATGGCGGCGGAGAGAACGTGGACTCCACGCCGCAGAGTTTGTCGGTACTAAGTTCAATCGTGCGGACCCCTCATGCTCAAGGACTTCTTCGCAAGGAGATGAGTACTGAGAGAGCTACTTCTAGAGAGGAGGCCAAGCTGCAGCAAATGGTGGTAGACTCGAACACTCCATTGTATCATGGTTGCAATTCTGAGGTGCCCGGCTTGAGGATGGAAGCCAGTGGATAGCGTTGCATGGTGAATATTGGCACCTGTACCGATGACATGAATCCGTTTGGCAACCAGAACACCAACCATAGCACATGGCCCGTGTTTGTATGGATGTACAACCTCCCCCTGGTTGTGCATGAAGTTGAGGTACATTCACATGAGCATGCTGATTCAAGGGCCGAAACAACCGGGAAATAATATTAATCTGTATATGGGGCTACTTCAAGACGAGTTAGACACGTTATGGAAAACACCGGCCAAGACATGGGACACTAGCAAAGGCGAGTATTTCTATATGAGAGTCGCGCTAATCACAACGGTGCACATATCTCGGTTACGGACATGTCGCAGGCCAGGTGTGCCATGGATATTGCGGATGCACACAGTGCATGGATGATACGACGTCTCAGCAGCTAATGTCCAGGAAAGATGGCGGGTCTGGGAAAATCATGTACATGGGGCATCGAAGATGGCTTGAGAAGGACAACCCGTGGAAAAACTGTGGAGATATATTCAATGGGAAGGCTAAGCATTGAGGACCTCGACGTAAGCGGACAGCGCCAAAATCGATGAGCTATTGAAAAACTGGGAATAGTGCCCCGCGTCGGGAAAGACGATGAAAAAGGTACCGGAGCCGCTGCTGAAGGTATGGAAGACGAGGTCTGTTTTCTGAGACTTGGAGTACTAGCACAAACTCGACACACCTCATTGCCTTGATCAAATGCATATCTATAAGAATGTCCTTGAGAGCTCGCTCGCGACACTGATGAACATGCCGGATAAGACCAAGGATGTGTCGAAGGCAAGAAAATACTTGCAAGATTTGAAAATCAGGGAATATTTGCACATGCTGCCCCGTAAAAATTCAGAGGAGACAGAGACGAAGACAGAGGCGTGGGAGAAGAAGGGCAAAAAAGTAAAGAGGATTATTTCCCCCTTCTTGCTTCACCTTAAGTCCGGTTGAGATCGATAAATTCTTTAAGTTCCTTACAGGAGTCAAAGTTAGTTCCGGTTACTGTGGCAAGATAAGTAGATATCTAGACACGAACAAGAAAAGGTTCAGTGGGATGAAGTCCCATGACTGTCATGTGATGATGACGCAGATACTACTTGTTGCCCTTAGAGGGATAATGGACAAGCACGTCCGTGACACGCTTATTGGTCTGTGCAACTTTTTCGAAGTCATCTCTTGAAAGTCTATCAGTGTGAAGCAGCTCCGAAGGATACAAGAAGAGATCGTTGTGATACTGAATGAGCTTGAGATGTACTTCCCACCCGCATTCTTTGACGTCATGGTGCATCTGTGTGTCCATATTGTGGACGACATAATAGACATGGGGCCATCATTCCTGCACAACATGATGCAGTTTGATAGGATGAATGTGATCATCAAAGGATTCGTTCGTAACATGTCCCATCCGGATGGATGCATCGTCTAGGGCTATCTGACACAAGAGTGCATCTCTTTCTGCGAGAATATTCTATATGGCACAGACCAGCCGCCTTGTGCTGGTGTTGGTTTGCCTGTTAACAAGCACGATGGGAGGCTCGAAGGAGAAGGTCACTCCAACGGTTGCAGGGAACTGCACGTGGCATACTTAGATCGATGCAATGACTTTGACAGAGCAAACTTGGTAGTGCTACAACACCTAGATGAGGTTGATCCTTTCGTGGCACTACACAAAGATAATATCGCAAAGAAGTATCGTGGCCGGGGGGTATGCAGGATGGACACCGAAGTTACTAGAGAGCACAACTCCACTTTCCTGCATTGGTTCAAAGAGCATATTATTGCTAATCCCCCGGAAGAGGGCTCTAAGGACGGATTGCTCATATACGCCTTAGCACATGACCCCTCGCCCAACCTCGTCACCTACCAGGCATACGATATCAACGGATACATGTTCTACACGGCGGCCAAAGATATGGACATCGATGATCAGAACTCAGGGGTGACGATGGAATGGATGACCAGCAGCGACAACGCCGCAACTAAGAGATTTTATGAAAGGGTCGAGGTGTTCTGGGAGCTTGACTACTATGGACTACACAACGTGATGATGTTCCGTGTCAGATGGGCTAAGAATGTTGAAAGAGAAAACTGTTATTTACTACCATGACTATACCCGACGCTAAGAGCACTACCGTGAACGCTATCGCGAAAAATGGGCCATGGGTACACGCTAAGCACGTGACACAATGCTTCTTCATAACTGACCCGTGCAATCCCAGCCGTGTTGTCGTGATGAGAGGCAAAAGGAACATCATTGGAATGGATGGAGTAGCCAACGTGTAAGTCTACGACCAGTATGTCAACCCAATGAGGGAAGATGACGATGACGATGATGTATACGTCAAAAGAAGAATCAATACTACATTACCTAAGAAAGATCATACTCCATGGAAAAGGAAAAGTCGCAATGAGGGGCTCAATTATTCTTCAATGAACAAGAAGGGAAAGAAGCTCACTCAAAAACGAAAATGTCAACGCTGACGAACCGTTATCGGTCAAATGATGCAATATATATGTTCCTATTTTGTGTACACACTTAACCATTATGCATGGGTCAAATGATGTAATATATATATATATATATATATATATATATATATATATATATATATATATATATATATATATATATATATATATATATTCCTATTTTGTATACATACTTAACCGTCAAATGATGCAATATATATCACCTTAGTTATATACATTGTATCACCTTCCCTTCGTTCACTCCTCTCAGAAAAAAGGAAAAGAAAAGAAAAAATGGGAGAGAAAATAAAGGAAAAGAAAATAGAAGAAACAAACAGGAAAACTTCTATAGGTACTGGTTATAGTAGTAGCGCTTTTCTGAAAAAGAGCTATAGCTAGTCAAGTTAGAAGTAGCGTTGTCTGTATAAACACGCTATAGCTACCTGTAATAGTAATAGCATGTCTTGCCGGAATGCGCTACTGCTACGTCGACTTAACCCCCAAAATCCCCACTCTCTGCTTCTTCCCGCCTCTGCTTTTCCCCCAAATCCCTACTCTCTCTTCCCCCATGTCGTCGCCACCGGAGCCCTGCCCTCGCCGCACCCCTGCACTCGCCCCGACCCTGGCGCTCGGCCCCATCCCGGCGCTCGCCCCCGACCCCGGCGCTCGCCCCTGTCTCCCCCGACCACGGCGACCCTTAGTGATGTGTCGTCTCCCACGACCCCGCCTCGCCTTGGTGCCGCGCCGTCTCCCCTGACCCCATCTCTGTCTCTGCCCTTTGTAATCCCTCTCCCCTCCCCTCTTCTCTGCTATTTAGTGCTAGTTACTAGGAAATAGTATGAACCCTAGGCTATTTTTTAGTGTAAGATAAAACATAATTGATTATATAGGTTTCTTGCATTTTTTAGTTAAAGCAATTATTGTTATTTAAATTTTATAATGCTAGTTAGTTAATTAGAATTAGTATGAAACCTAGGACAGATTAGTTAAAGCAACTGTTGCTATTTAATTTTTTTTGTTAAAGCAATTGTTGCTATTTAAAAAATAGAATTTGAAGTGGACAGATTAGTTAAAGCAACTGTTGCTATTTAATTTTTTTAGTCAAAGCAATTTTTGCAATTTTTTAGTTTCAAATTTAGGTAAGCCGAATTTAGTTTCAAATATCGTGAAGAAAAATGACTTCTTGCATTTTTCTTCAAGTTCTATATTTTTCTTCCTTTTATATGCAAATTTGAAGTGGACATGTGATTTGGACTTGTCATATTTGGAATTTGGACATGTCATATTTGGACATGTGATGTTTTGGACATGTCATATTGGAAAATGATGATTATGTGCAGGGTAAATAATCCGAGTGGCCTATGTTTCGCCGGAATGTTGATTCATTTCCGTTCCGGTGAATTTTAGGCGCTCGATATGTCCACTTTTTAGTAAAGGTCATGCCGAAATTTCCCGTGAATTTTGGCATGACTTGTTCTAGAAAGTAGGCCTATCGAGTGCTGGAATTTGCTGGCAAAGGATATTCTGGCAAACCATAGACCTTTTTTTGATGTCATTTCTCATTTTATTATAGTTTTAGAATTAAACGAGGAGACTTAATCATTGGAAACATGTCCAACAACGAAGAAATCAGTCCTTTTGACCAAGATGCAGACGAGATGGATTATGATGGTGAACAATAGTACCTCGACTCTTTGACTGTTAAGGACAGTCAAGGTTGGCGAGTCGGCCTCGATGATGGTACTGACGCCAACATTGACACCGAAGGCGCCGACACTAACATATATCGACTTTGGCTTAGTTCGACGCCCTCACGGTAATTACATGTCGCACCAACATGTATCTAGAATATTTCATTTTCGTTGCCTTTCGGGTGTTTTACGCCGCAGACATGTGTTTGCAGGCCGATGAAACCCCGTACACCGTACTCTACTTGATCAAAGGCCAGAAGGTGGACGTGGGAAAGGCAGTGATAACGAAGCCCTTGGAACTCACGTTCCACGGCCGGCCGATGCCCTGTGGGCACTTATGGGTTACCTTGTCGAGTGTGAAATCGGGGCACGAGGATTTGCCTCCTCTAGTATGACTAGGGGGAGACGACGATGAGACCCCGCCGCGGCTTGGAAACTGCAAAGGTTGGATGCTGCTATGGCCGAATAATCTTCTTCGTCTGGAGTAGGCCGAAAGCACACCAATAACCATGCATCAACAAGTAGGTATGAACACCACCACCCTACCTACGCAATTACCAGCGCATGTAGTGCGGGGTGAGAGCGGCAGACGACATGGTGAAGGGGGTCCAATAGTGGCCGATGTAATCGCCCCCGTAGAACAAAGAATGGATGATGAGATGGAGGAGGACCCTCTTTAGTTCCTCGATAAAAGTGCCTATGACAGTGACTTAGGTATGATGTGTCAACCATATGAAGACTCGGGCTATCAACATGCTGATGATGATATGGGTGATCTGCCCGGGCAGGAACGTCCTAGCAGGGATTCCAAGAAGTCTCTCTTCATTCAATCCTCATAGGTCACACTTGAAGATGCCACCTCAACACAGGCTCAACTAGTCTAGCGTCGTATAGTGCTTAGCCCGACAACACTGGGGCAGGGGTTAAGGAAGGGTCTGCAAGGTTAGCCTAAGAAAAAGGAGAGGAAGAGACCCGGGAAGAGAGGCGTTGTTGCCTACAAAGAAGCCAGAGCACATAGCAGCCTGACGGCGGATTTTGAAGAGTGTGTACCTGTAAAAGGTGCGGCCATGTTCCATGTCACGGGCCAGCCGATGCAACCACCGAAACCGCTGGAGGCAATGTTAGGGGATCTCAGGTGACTGCACGACCATGTGTTGTCGACTGAGAAAAGCCTATTAGCCTCGAAGGATCTAGGATATTCGACATACGTGGCTCATGTGCCTGAGGGGACTTGCTACGTCGACACACGGCCCTCGGAGGTGTTATTCCTGCGGTTTGAGCATATCTTTGAGATGTTTCTGACAAGGCGGCTCGATTTTACAATTGTCCACCTTTTTGCGCTACATATGAGCTCCGTCATTAAAGGGAAGAAGTCTCGCAAATCTGTGTGGCGGATCCATACTACATGCACGAGTCCTTCTTGAGTGTTGGTGACTTTGAGCGTAAAACTGCTAGGGAGTACCTTGAAAACTTCATGTTACAGAATAAGGATCACAAAATTGTCCTCCCGCCTTATCATCCAATGTAAGTGAGTGACGAACAACCCTTTCGTACATTTCAATCATTCCTTCTCGCTCATATGGAGAATAACTTCAGTTGTCTTTTTCCCCATAGCCACGGGCGCGCCGTCCTTATCGTTCCTTACCCGCGAGTCTCCCACGCCGTGTATTTCGACCCTAACAGAAACTACGAGATGAAGGACTACACCCTCCCGGGGGTGGAACAGGAAGGAGAAGAGAAGAAGGTTGTGGAGTACACCTACTGCAGCATGAGCTCCAAGGAAATTTCTTGTCAAACAATGCATAGTACTATATTTAGGCTGGTCGTAATGGAGAGTATCATATACTAGTATCATGCATATGATACTACAACCTCCGTAAGCATAATACAATATCATATATCAGTATCATATAAAATGATACAGTATCATGATATGATACGCGGCCCTCTCTTTCTTCATTTAATTAAATGCCACCTCATCAAAATTGCCAAGCTATGATACTCCTGTTGCGACCGGCTAGTACTCCATCAGATACAATTTAGTCCGCGTATAACTTTTTGCCCAAAATTACGGAATGCTCTGCATGTTCCGGTGTTTAGCTCTTTCTAGGAATATCCCTCCTCTTCTGCTTCGCCTCCTTCTCTTGCATTGATTAAGCCAACCAGATCATCTCTTTTTTCTTCTTCGTATAGTATGCCAACACGCACGCATCTTCCTACCATCTCTTAGCCTTCTACTGCACCTTCTTCTCCTCCCTATACGTACATCAGCTTTGTATGAATTGGCCTTTGGTTGCATGTGGATGACATGGCTACGACATGCAGGCTGTAGTTCGACAGCTTACCTCTCCGCCTCGCTCAGTTTGGCCATGTAAGATTTGCATGCAGGCATGTCACGCACGTATTTGTCGACGTCGTGCTCGAAAAAGGACGACGAGGTCTGCTAGTTCATGTTAGTCCGTGCGACCGGAAAAGAAACTACTCCAGTTGCTGTAAATGTCGTGCGTGCTTTAATTCCTAGGTAGTTGATGGACACGAATGTGCCGCACAATGAACCTCCAGCCAGCTCCCTAATCTCGAATATACACTAGTGCGCGCCTACAGAACATCCTTTCCGAAGGGACGAAGCCTTGTAGTTACCATCTTCTCTCGTCTACACAAGTTCTCCAAGGGACAAGGCAGTTCTTCGCCAATTTCAAGGATTCGCAAGGTGGTGGTGCTTCTCATCCTTGTCGAGGTTGGGAGACCTTCGACGATGATCCTTTGGGATAAATCATAAGGTGCTCCCACTTCCTCATATCCACAAGACTCAGTGGCACTTGCACCAAATATTTTAAGAAGGTGCATAAATATGCGTGGGATAAAGCCAGTCTAGTTGGTCTGCCATGCGTCCTCAAGAACGAGGATGTTTCCTGGGAGGTCTCTTGATGTCTACTACACAACTTTCTTCTTGTAGACTCGTGTTGGGCTTCCAAGCGCAGAGTTTTGTAGGATAGTAGCAATTTTCCCTCAATCCGTGGGAGGCGTAGGGTCAAGATGGTCTATCTCAAACAACCATGCAACCAAATAACAAAGAGTCTCTTGTGTCCCCAACACACCCAATACAATGGTAAATTGTATAGGTGCACTAGTTCGGCGAAGTGATAGTGATACAAGTGCAATATAGATGGTAGATATAGGTTTTTGTAATCTAAAATTATAAAAATAGAAAGGTAACTAATGTTAAAAGTGAGAACGAACGGTATTGCAATGCTTGGAAACAAGGCCTAGGGTACATACTTTCACTAGTGCAAGTTCTCTCAGCAATGATAACATAATCGAATCATATAATAATCCCTCAATGTGCAACAAAGAGTCACTCCAAAGTCACTAATAGCGGAGAACAGACGAAGAGATTATTGTAGGGTACGAAACCACCTCAAAGTTATTCTTTCTGATCAATCTATTGGGCTATTCCTATAAGTGTCACAAAAAACCCTAGAGTTCATACTAAAATAACACCTTAAAAGACACATTAATCATAACCCTAATGTCACCTAGATACTCCAATGTCACCACAAGTAAATGCGGGCTTGATTATCCGATATGCATCACACAATCTCAGATTCATCTATTCAAACTAACATAAAGAACTTCAAAGAGTGCCCCAAAGTTTCTACCGGAGAGTCAAGACGAAAACGTGTTCCAACCCCTATGCATAAGTTCACAAGGTCACTGAACCTGCAAGTTGATCACCAAAACATACATCAAGTAGATCACGTGAATATCCCATTGTCACCATAGATAAGGAGATCCAATACATACATCAAGTGTTCTCAAATCCTTAAAGGCTCAATCCGATAAGATAACTTCAAAGGGAAAACTCAATCCATTACAAGAAGGTAGAGGGGGAGAAGCATCATATGATTCAACTGTAATAGCAAAGCTCGCGGTACATCAAGATCGTGCCATATCAAGAACGGGAGAGAGAGAGAGAGAGAGAGAGATCAAACACATAGCTACTGGTACATACCATCAGCCCCGAGGGTAAACTACTCCCTACTCGTCATGGAGACCGCCGGGATGATGAAGATGACCACCGGTGATGGTTTCCCCCTCTGGCAGGATGCCGGAACGGGTTCCTGATTGGTTTTTGTGGCTACAGAGGCTTGCTGTAGAGGAACTCCCGGTCTAGGTTTATTTCTAGGGGTTTTGGTATTTAAAGGATTGTTTGGCATCGAGAACAAGTCAGGGGCACTACAACAAGAACCCCCATATAGCAACAGATGTCTACCAACGGAAAAGACACTATGTGTTGTTGGATCAACCTCCCACCTCCCTCACTTATCCCTCACTCAGCTTTAACCTCCGAGTTGCCTAAAAAAATGCTAATCTCCCGGTCGTTCCCCATCTCCACTATATTCTTTTTTAGGGGAATATCCACTATATTCTAGTGTACCTCTATGGCTCTATCTGCAACATACTAAAACTTATTCTAATTAACATGAAGCAAATCTAAACAAAAGAAAATGATGCTCCAAGCAAAACTCATATCATGTGGTGAATAAAAATATAACCTCAAATAAAGTTACTGTTAGACAAAGACGAAAGAGGGAATGCCTTCCCGAGGCATCCCCAAGCTTAGGCTCTTGGTTGTCTTTGGATATTACCTTGGGGTGCCTTGGGCATCCCCAAGATTATGCTATTGCCACTCCTTATTCCGTAGTCCATCAAATCCTTACCCAAAACTTAAAAACTTCACAACACAAAACTCAACAGAAAATCTTATGAGCTCTGTTAGTATAAGAAAGCAAATCACCACTTAATAACTATTGTTAACTCATTCTAAATTAATATTGGTGTTATATCTATTGTATTCCAACTTCTACATGGTTCATACCCTCGATACTACTCATGGATTCATCAAAATAACTAAAAAACATGTGAAAAACAGAATCTATTTAAAACAGAACAGTCTATAGTAATCTGGTCAACCACCATACTTCTAGAACTCTATTTTTTGAAAATTTAGGACAACATAGGCAATTTTTATATCAATCATGTGTAATTTTTTTTAGCTAATTATCACGTTCCAGTGATTTATTGATTTTTTTGCACTGGACGCAAAACTTTCTGTTTTTGCACAGAATCAAATCTACTATCATCAACACTATCCCAAAGGCTTTACTTGGCTCTTTATTGAAACAAAGGCTATAAAACATGATTACTATAGTAACTTAATTGTGTGAACACATGAAAACAGAAGGTAAAAGTATTGGGTTGCCTCCCAACAAGTGTTTTTTAACTCCTTTTTAGCTAGGCATGAGGATTTCAATTATGCTCACATAGAAGTAAAGAATTGAAACATAAAAGAGAGCATCATGAATCATATTGTAAGCACATTTAAGTCTAACCCACTTCCTATGCATAGGATTCTGTGAGCAAACAATTTATGGGAACAAGAATCAACTAGCATAAGAAGGCAAAACAAGCATGACTTCAAAACTTTCCACATATAGAGAGGAAACTTGATATTATTGCAATACTCAAAAGCATATGCTCCTCTCTCATAATAATTTTCAGTAGCATCATGAATGAATTAAGCAATATAACTATCACATAAAGCACTATTTTCATGATCCACAAGCATACAAATTTTACTGCTCCCAACAGAAGCAAATTTATTCTCATGAATAATAGTGGGAGCATCATATGAAACTTGAATACTATAAATTGTTTCCACATTAAAAGAGTAATGTTCAGTAAAAGGATATTCAAAACAATGACAATAGTTATCACTACTTCTTATAACATAAGTATCATCACAATAATCATCATAAGTAGGAACTTTGTTCTCATTATAGTCTACTGAAACCTCTTCCAAAATAGTGGAATCATTACTAAACAAAGTCATGCCCTCTCCAAATCAACTTTTATAAAATTGCAATCATCATAAATAGGAGGCATGCTATCATCATAATAAATTTGCACATCAAAACTTGGGGGACTGAAAATAGTATCTTCATTAAACATAGCATCCCCAAGCTTTTGGATTTGCATATCACAAGTATAATTGCTCTCATCATTAATAATATGAATAGCACCAATAGTATAGCAATTATTATCATCACAACTTTCTAAGTTGGTGCAAAAAGATTTTCAAGATTATAACGAGTATCATTACTTTCCCAATCATAATCATCACAATGAGTAACAGACATAAATATAATATTAGCAACGTCATTTGGGAGTGATACCTTTTTACCTTTGCTTCTCCGTCTTTTCTTTTTCTTCTTAACATCATGTGTGGGTTTAATCACCTTTCTGGGGCTCCTTATTGATGAGATTGGTTGAATAAAAAGCTCGTCCTCGTTACCTGATTCATCATTATAAAAAATAGGAGGATATTGGGAAACCTCTTCCCCTTCATTAGTATTCTCTTCATCTTCTATTTGTTTTCTTGTCTTTAAGTAATTGGAAATATAAGGATTCTCGATGCAGTTTACCACACAATACATATAAATTTCCTCTAGATCAAAATCAAGAAATCTCTCAAGGTTATATGCCGGAATATCCTTAGTTATACGTTTCAGTTCTTCATATCCCACACGCAAACATTATGGTGTGCAAGGGAAATCAAGTCATCACAATTTTTGGACACGATATGATCATGAAACAATTTTCATTGGAGATTTAAATGACCATGTTCATTGCAAAGTTCACAAGGATTACGAGCAAAATTAAATCTTTCAGCACAAACATCTAGCCTCTCCTACAACCATTTATTTTATAAATACTTATGCCTCTTGCAAAATCTATCTTCCCTTTTTGGTAAGTATTTGCAAACACTATGCACTCCACAAAAATTTACATGCTTATAAGAAACATTTTTATCATGATTAGTGCAGTCATCATTAGTACTATGGATATTCAACGAATTCATACTAACAACATTGCAATCATGCTCATCATTCAAATATTTAGTGCCAAACATTTTATTGCATTCTTCTTCTAGCACTTTGGAACAATTTTCTTTTCCATGATTTTCACGAAAGACATTATAAAGATGGAGCATATGAGGCAACCTAAATTCCATTTTTTTTGTAATTTTCTTCTTATAAAACGAACTAGTGATAAAACAAGAAACTAAAAGATTCAATTGGAAGATCTAAAGATATACCTTCAAGCACTCACCTCCCCGACAACGACGCCAGAAAAGAGCTTCCTTGACGGGATGTGAGTGCCGCTTACCTAGCCTCCCCGGCAACAGCGTGAGAAATGAGCTTGATGTCTACTACACAACCTTCTTCTTGTAGAATCATGTTGGGCCTCCAAGAGCAAAGTTTTGTAGGACAGTAGCAATTTTCCCTCAAGTGGATGACCTAAGGTTTATCAATCCGTGGGAGGCGTAGGGTGAATATGGTCTCTCTCAAACAACCTTGCAACCAAATAACAAAGAGTCTCTTGTGTCCCCAACACACCCAATACAATGGTAAATTGTATACTTGTACTAGTCCGGCGAAGAGATGGTGATACAAGTGCAATATAGATGGTAGATATAGGTTTTTGTAATCTGAAAAAATATAAAAACAACAAGGTAACTAATGATAAAAGTGAGCACGAACGGTATTGCAATGCTTGAAAACAAGGCCTAGGGTTCATACTCTCACTAGTGCAAGTTCTCTCAACAATGATAACATAATTGGATCGTATAACAATCCCTCAACGTGCGACTAAGATTCACTCCAAAGTCACTAATAGCGGAGACCAAAGGAAGAGATTATTGTAGGGTACAAAACCACCTCAAAGTTATTCTTTCTGTTCAATCTATTGGGCTATTCCTATAAGTGTCACAATTATCCCTAGAGTTCGTACTAAAATAACACCTTAAAACACACATCAACCAAAACCCTAATGTCACCTAGATACTCCAATGCACCACAAGTATCCGCTGGTTTGATTGTACAATATGCATCACACAATCTCCGATTCATCTATTCAAACCAACACAAAGAACTTCAAAGAGTGCCCCAAAGTTTCTACCGGAGAGTCAAGACAAAAACATGTGCCAACCCCGATGCATAAGTTCGCAAGGTCACTGAATCCGCAAGTTGATCACCAAAACATACATCAAGTAGATCACGTGAATATCCCATTGTCACCACAGATAAGCACATGCAAGACATACATCAAGTGTTCTCAAATCCTTAATGACTCAATCTGATAAGATAACTTCAAAGAGAAAACTCTATCCATTACAAGAAGGTAGAGGGGAGAAGCATCATATGATCAACTATAATAGCAAAGCTCGCGGTACATCAAGATCGTTCCATATCGAGAACACGAGAGAGAGAGAGAGAGTGAGAGAGAGAGATCAAACACATAGCTAGTGGTACATACCCTCAGCCCCGAGGGTAACTACTCCCTCCTCGTCATGGAGACCGCAGGGTGACGGAACGGGCTCCCGATTGGTTTTCGCGGCTACAGAGGCTTGCGGCGGTGGAACTCCGAATCTAGGTTTATTTCTGGGGGTTTTGGAATTTATAGGATTTTTTGGCGTCGAGAACAAGTCTGGGGGGCCTCCATGAGTCAATGACAAGGTAGGGGGCGCGCCCTAGGGGGTGGGTGCGCCCCCCCCCCCCACCCTTGCGGATGACTCGTGGATCTTCTGGCCCAACTCTTTTGCTTCGGGGGCTTCTTCTGGTCCATAAAAAATCACCGTAAATTTTCAGCTCATTTGGACTCCGTTTGGTATTCCTTTTCTATAAAACTCAAAACAAGGAAAATCAGAAACTACCACTGGGCTCTAGGTTAATAGGTTAGTCCCAAAAATCATATAAAATAGCATATTAACACATATAAAACATCCCAAACAGATAATATAATAGCATGGAACAATCAAAAATTATAGATACGTTGGAGACGTATCATCCCTCCGAGGCGGCATGGCCATAGTTGCAACTTGGCACCCTTGAGATGTCGACGTTGAGGGGCAATCGGATTTCTGTCGAATGAGCAGGTAAGTGAGATGAGTTTGATCACGTAAATGTATTCTAAAGGCTACTCATGTGTTCCATTTCATTATTCCCCCGATGTCCACTGTTTTAATCTTTTTGAGCACGATGGTGCCGTTATTTTGAAGAAATGTGGTCTTATGCTACAATTAGATTATTTTGAGAGTTATCAAATTTTTTGAAGAAATTCTCTCATGCTTCACATATATTATTTTGAGAGTGAAATTTTGAAGAAATATGTGCTCTCGCACATCACTTAAATTTGTTTGAGAGCTTGTTATTAGCAATGGCAATTTGCTTTAAAAGAATTTGGTCCCAGAGTCATAGATATTCAAGAGGGATATAATAAACACTTTCATGAAGATCATTGGACATAAAAACTTGATTCCCTTCAATAGTTTTGCGATATGAAGGTAATGATATGTGAGTTATGTTGGTGAGTAATTACGCTTTAGTAAGAACATTGTTATTAAGGTTTTTGATTCCTTATGCAAGCATGTTCATTCAATAGTTATGCAATGAAGTTACATCCTACTTGTGTTGCATTATATGGTGTTAGATATGTTTAACATTCTTTTATGATGCTTTTCGTTCCTTGGTTGGTCGCTTCTCAATCTATTTGGTAGCCTTCACTTGAACAAAGCAGGAAAGCTGCTTATGCATCCAAATCCTAAAACCCAAGTTGTGCCAAATGAGTCCACCATACCTACCTATATGCCGTGTTTCCATGTCTTCCTAATTAATTTGTATGTGCCAACTCTAATTTTGAAATAAACTTCTCTTTTGTGTGCCCATACCGCTCATAAAGTGGCGAGGGGTGGCCGATATTTTCCATGCTACGTAGGTTATTCTCAAGATGAGTGTTTATTCACTTAT
>LR738715.1:479208057-479337018 GCA_902687465.1 Secale cereale
CCCCCCCGGCTGCCCTTCGGACGCACGGAAGTTTCCGAAACGCTGATTTTTTATATATTTTTTCTGGATTTTTCCTGGCAGTTCTCGTAACGTGAAAACCTGAAATACAAAAACAGCCGAAAACAGAAACTGGCACTGGGGTGCACTGGATTAGTAAGTTAGTCCAAACATGATCAAAAGTGTACGGAAGTGTATGAATATCATAGCAATATCACCCAAAAGTGGCATGGAGCAAGCAGAAATTATAGATACGTTTTGGACGTATCAACATCCCCAAGCTTAATTCCTGCTCGTCCTCGAGTAGGTAAATGATAACAAGAATAATTTCTGTGGTGACATGCTATTAACCATATAGGACTTTTTATAGTCATATGACAAAAGCTTACTGAGACAATGATTCTATAGTAATTAAGTTGCCTCATGAGAAAATCACAAATGACTGAAAGTTTTACAACATGACATTGACGCATCAAAAAGATTTGCAATGAATATGATGTGCAAATATGATAAAGTGATATCTAGCTTGCCCCCTTTAGTGAAGCAAAACATAAATGCAGGGGCACCTTCAAGGTTTAAGTGATGACTAGATACAATGATTTCAAAATAAACGATATCACAATCATGCAAAAGACAATGCTACTTTGGGACAATGCACATTACACTCATAATGACAATCATGCTCTCAGTAGTTGGTGCTTGAAGAAAGTGGATGGAGACTCAACATAAAAGTAAAAGAATGGTTATGTGCTAGAGCTTTTTATTTTGAAAACATGGAAGCAATTTTGTCAACGGTAGTAGTACTTCATATGTGTCATGCATAAAACATCCTATAAGTTGCAAGCCTCATGCATCGAATACCAATAGTGCTCGCACCTTGTCCTAATTAGCTCGGATTTCCATGGGTTATCATTGCATTACATATGTTTCAACCAAGTGTCACAAAGGGGTACCTCTATGCCACCTGTACAAAGGTCCAAGGAGATAAATCGCATTTGATTTCTCGTTTTTGATAGATCTCAACTTGAGGACATCCATACCGGGACAACATAGAAAATAGATGATGGACTCCTCTTTAATGCATAAGCATATTCTCATAAGAGATTGAGGATTAATGTCCAAGCTAAAACTTCCACCATGATACATGGCTTTGGTTGGCGGCCTAATGTTCTTCTCTAACAATATGCATACTCATTCAACCCATGGCAAATCATCCTTACTTCAGACAAGACGAACATGCATAGCAACTCACATGATATTCAACAAAAGTGTGACAGTTGATGGCGTCCCCAGAAACATGGTTACCGCTCAGCAAGCAACTTATAAGAAATAAGATACATAAGCAACATATTCTTTACCACAATAGTTTTTAAGCTACTTTCCCATGAGCTATGTATTGCAAGGTTAGTCTTAGTACAGGTGGAGGTTAGCAAAAGACTGGGAGCGACCAACTAAGAGAGCAATGGCGGTCATAATCATGCAGAGCGACAAAGCAATATTGAATCAGGCATGGTAGTTATATCGCTACTCAGAAATAAAAGATCATCAAGGCTTGACAGACTTTCTTTACAGTCTTAAATATGCGTGAGCATACGCCAAGTCAATCAAAATAAATTCTTGAAGGAAGATATTATTAAACCATACCACATCATAGGCAAACAAATCAAGTTGGTACTCCAACAACATATTGGGAATCCCCCCAGCTATTTGAGACCAACCATAAGAAAACCTGAACTACTAAGTGCCATTATGCACGTAGCATCTTTATCATAGACATATTAACCAATGCAACAGAAGCAAACTCTCTTAATAAGGTGAGCATGATAATTAAAGAGAGTTCAAGCAACCAACTAAATAAAAGCTCTTTGAAAAGATAAGCATGAATACTAAGAGCAGAGCATGATAGTAGCTATTAAAAGACAAAGAACACACACAGCAAAGATAGACATGAAAATTCTATATTATGTTCTAGGTAGAAGTGGAGCGTGTTTCTCTCCCACATAAAGAATGCGGAGTTCCGACTCGTTATGAAAAACTAAAAAGAAAACTAAAAGCAAGACGCTCCAAGCATAGCACATAACACATCAAGTGATAAAAATATAGCGAAACGAAAGACGAACTGTTAATGTTGATGGAGAAGGGGATGCACGGGGGCATCCCCAAGCTTAGACGCTTGAGTCTCCTTGAATATTTCTTGGGGGTGCACGGGGGCATCCCAAGCTTGAGCGCTTGACACTCCTGAATCTTTTTATCATCTTCCCTCGCACACTTGAAAACTCCCTTCATACATAACTCATCATAATCTGATTAGCGAGGTTAGTACCCTTAATAAAATAATTATACCTTGCTGGAAATAAAGATATTCTTGAAGGTCTACTGTTTCTCAAGATTGCCAAAAGGTTTTTGCACAGAAAAAGCAAGCTCTTGGTTTGCGAAATGAAGGAAAGGCAAAACAGGACAGAATCTGTGAAAAACAGAACAGCAGGTAGTAATTGATCTGTTCGAGATACTTATGCAACTCAAATCAAAAAACTCAGAACAGCCGCACGAAAGACAATTATATAGAGAATGCTGTCGAAAAAATTCAGACCAAAAAGATGATCTGGTGATTTTATACAAATTTTTCTATCCAAGGACAGAATCTGTTTCCTGGACAGCACCTCACAACTTTTGAACTTTCTAGCAATCAGAGGCTATACTTGGCACAAATATGAAAAGCAAAGATACAATGATGATGCTACAGCAGTAAACAACATCAAGACACAACAAAAGCAAAAAAAATATTCATGTGGGCTGCCTCCCAAAAGCGCTTTCTTTTATGCCTTTAAGCTAGGCATAATGCATATAGATCAAGTTGTATCAATTGAACCATCACCAAGATCATCAAAAAGCTCTTCAATAACACAACTAGTCTTAAGAGGACTCTCAAATAAAGGCCTCATAGAGATACTCCTAGGTAGAAGACCAAAAGGATAAAAGTCAAGGGAAGATTCATTTATAAATTTATCAAAGACAGGTGTTTCTTCCAAGGTCTTTACAGTTTCAACCCCTTTGGCAATAGATGGATTACTTTTAGAACGGAGAGCCTTTGGAACGTGAACGAACTTACGCTCCCTCTTTGCTGGAGTTTCTACCTTTTTGGTTTTGATTGAGGAGAAGGTAGTTCCTAGGGTATCAAATATTTCCTCAATCTTGTCTATCCTAGAAGAGTCCAAGTCATGGAATTTGACGGTCTCCAAAATTTTGAAAATTTTATGCATGGAGCTATCAAGT
The DNA here is from genome assembly GCA_902687465.1 of Secale cereale. Lineage (NCBI taxonomy): Eukaryota > Viridiplantae > Streptophyta > Magnoliopsida > Poales > Poaceae > Secale > Secale cereale. The sequence continues at coordinate 479,211,328 of LR738715.1, forward strand.
CTATTCAAATTCCCTTGGATCTTACGATCCAACTCATTTATCTTATTAATGATTGGCATCTCTAGCTCTATCTTTTCAAGTTTTTTCATAATGTGAGCTAGGGTGATGTCCTCTCGAATGCTAACAACAGGGAGATTCCCAACAAGATTTTCAATAATACTTAGAGACTCCCAAACTGGGGCCTCTAGGAAATTCCCATTGATAGCAGTATCTAGAATAAACCTATTCCAAGAAGTAATTCCAACATAAAAATTTCTAAGCAAGATAGTAGTAGGTTGCTTCTTGGTGGCTCTTTTTTGTGAATCATTAATTCTATACCAAGCATCTTTCAAACTTTCCCCACCTCTTTGTTTAAAGGTGAGGACTTCTGCCTCGTCAAAGACAAAAGGACCCGACATAATGATAACTAAAGAACAAGATAACTATTTTTGTGATTTTCGATAAAAGGTACTAAAGCAAAAACTGAAAGGTAAACTAACAAGACTAAAAAAAGCAAAGGTAAAAGATAGCGTGCAACTCCCCTATCCTGAAGAGTGGAGTCCCCGGCAATGGCGCCAGAAAATACTCCTTGATGGGCCTCGAACCCCTCGTTGGTTACCCCAAGTGGAAGGTGTAAGATGCAGTATGTAGAAGTGTTTTCCCTTAGCAAAGATGCCAAGGATCGAATCCCCAGAGACTCCTAGGTTCAACAAGTAGGTATCAACTGCTAACGGCGCGTATTAGCAATCAACGTGGACCTGCACACAGATACAAATAACTTTGCTCCCAATGAGTACAGAGAGGTTGTCAATCCCTCCGGCCTTGTAGTTCACAAAGGGTTAAAAGCAAATGATAGTAGTGATAGATAATGTTTTGCAATAGTAAATAATAGCGAAATGTAAATAGCGGATGTGATTAATGATGGTAATATGGACCGGAGTCTCATGATGTTCACTAGTGATGTCTCTCTCCCAAAAGACGATAAAACAGCTATGTGAGGTAAACAAATTACAGCTGGGCAATTGACAGGACCACGAACGCAAACCAATGCTGATTACATTGCAAGAAAGTTTGAGGTTCAAAGCATGGGTGGTACGCCAAAGTAAGTAGACCAAAATCCATCAATATCTACTACTAATCATCCACCTTGAGATATCTATCCAGAACATCTCGCTGGTATTAAGTTGCGAGTCCCACCCATAGTGTAAACTCAATGCAACAGACAACTGCATTAAAAGAACTTTGCGTAAAGTAAACAATCCTTGCACCCGCGGGCACAAGCACCGTTGTTTTCCCCCTTGTGGCAACAGCACATCCCCTAGACTCATGTTTCTATCACTCAAGCTAGTCATCGAGGGGCATCAACCCACAATCGAGCATAACGTTCCCTCTTGGAGTCACTATGTATTACTTGGCCAAAGCAATAAATAACAACGGAGAACATGCAAGAATTACTTATGAACATAAATATAAAAGAGGTAGATCAAATATATTACTCAAGATCAATCTGAACATAATCTCACAATCCATCGGATCCCAGCAAACTCATCATAGCAACAGCATAAGGATTACATATGTGCCTCGATCATGTAGGGCAGCTCACGAGGACTAATTAGTGAAGCACAAGAACGGGAGGAGAACATCACATAGCTACTGGTCATGGACTCATGGTCCAAGGGAGACTACTCACGAGTCATCCGTGAGGCGTCCATGGTGGTGGAGAAGCTCCCGGTGGTGATTCTCCCCTCCGGCAGGGTGCCCGGAAGAGTTCTCCTGGTGCTCCCGATCTTGGAAGCGGCGGCGGCGGCGGAACAGAGATGGGATCGCGAAAAGAGTACCTGTTCTGAGGGTTTCGGAGGACGCTTTAAATATATGCCAAAGGGGGGCATCGGGGAATCTTCGGGGGGCCCAGGCGCCCCCCCCCCCCCCGGCGCGGCCCAAGGGGGGGGCGCGCCGCCAGGGCGCCTGGAGCCCTGGTGGCCCCCCAGCTGCCCTTCGGACGCACGGAAGTTTCCGGAACGCTGCTTTTTTATATAATTTTTCTGGATTTTTCCTGGCAGTTCTCGTAACGTGAAAACCTGAAATACAAAAACAGCCGAAAACAGAAATTGGCACTGGGGTGCACTGGATTAGTAAGTTAGTCCAAACATGATCAAAAGTGTATGGAAGTGTATGAATATCATAGCAATATCACCCAAAAGTGGCATGGAGCAAGCAGAAATTATAGATACGTTTTGGACGTATCAGCCGTCGCTAGCGTAGTACACCATTTGGTATACCGGCAGGGAGATTGTGACGAGGTCTTTCATTAGACCAAACTTACTGTGCCAAGCCCACTAGGTTTCAACACGGAAGTAATCGCAGTTCACAGTCCGAGCCCCCTTTTGTGCCGAGGACACTCCTCGCAAGGCAGCTATCCCATCTGCGGTACGACGATGACGACAATAAGAGTGAGCTAACTAATTAACCAAGCCAGTGCCCATATAGCATGTGGCTGTACTGTTATCACAATCTTCAAATCCAAGACTTACTAGGCCTCATGCGGCACGGACGACTGATTGCCCCCTTCAACTCGTGAAGGGCGGCCAATCGCTCCTTCAATCCTTGATTCAGCTGTCGTCCGCGCCCGTATTCAGATGGTAAGTTTCACCCAGAGTAGAAGAGAGTAGAGAAGATCAACAAGGGCCAACCAGCACAGCTCAGCGATAAGTTTCAAGTGTCAATGACTCAAAGGTCATTCAACAAAGCACCTATAGGGTAATAAGCATGGCTAAGCATTTCTACTCTACCAGAATACTATAATTCTACTCATGTGTCAAGTGAATAGGCGACAAGCGGATCAGGGTAATGTGTCAATCGACACGCTAGCTACGAGATTAAAATAGCATGCATATAGTAACCATAAAACACAATGCAATTTTGTAAACATAGGATAAGTATGATCAAAGAAGAGGCATGCCTTCGTTGTTGAGTCCTTCTTCGGTAACCTGTTTCTGTCCATGTCCAACATCGTCGTCACTCCCTATTCGTCGTAACGATATCAAATGAATATCAAATAAATACCAAAGCAATAGTAAATCCAAATAGCATCCAAAACAAATTAAGAGAGGATGGATAACAAGATATTGATTGAGATGGAGATTCGAAATAAGATATCATGATATAAGGTAAGAAAGATGATTCAACAAAGTGACATGGTTTAAGTTGACACGGTTATGAAGGTTGGCGATCAAGACTAACGTTCTAATATGAATTATTCTATTGACCAGAAGAAGTACCCACTACACAACACAGCTAACTTAATACGAACTACTATATAGCTAACACAATGGTAACAACACACATGGAATGAACCATCCCATGCATTTATCTACACAATCACAACATGGCATGATAAACGTAACAGTTAACCACAAATAAATATTTAGATGCTCCTAAAATATTTATAATGGTTAACAACAAGAGGAATTAAACATCAACCATAACATCTATTAGCCAAATTTCTATAACAAGAGCAAACCCAATACTACAAAAGCTATTAAACAGTTAGATAATGAGACATGCATCATGCAAGGCATATGAGTAGAAAATCACTAAGAGGTCTTATCTATTAACACAAGCATCACACTTACGAGTTATCATGAGAAGATACTAAACTAGGAAATGGTCTTAATAATAAAGAACAACTAATACAAATAACCACTAGCAATACTATTATCACATCATGCTTACAATAACAAAGTATGATGCACACACTGAGTGTGTGATCAAAGCACAACTCTACTCACATGACATATGATTCGTCCTAAGTATATGATTCATAGAAACAAGTATTAAAACACTCATAATACTAAAATGTAATAAAGTTAAACATCTATAAGGAAGAACTGAACTAAGCAACTATAACACATGGAACACCACATGCATGAAAGATTAATTGTATGAAAGATGACTACGCATATAACAAGGCAATAGTGAAATAAACCATATATATCTACAAAGCATGGTGGATCATCGCACGAGATACAACTATATGCTAGCAATACAATACAACTCATATCTATAAACATAACCAAGTTGATAACAAGTATCATAAACATCAAGTATGGCAATAGCACACAACGGTAGTTGACTAGTTATGAAAAACAAGCACACTGAGTAAGCAATTGGCATGTAAGCAAGTAATATTAGATCATGACATCAACAACATTATGCAATGTACTATACTACAATAAGTAAAAAGATGGCATGCATTCATGTGTTGTACAACCTACACTTGCAATTGCATAGTGAACAACTAGGCATGATCTAATATATGAATACACACACACACTCTCTCTCTCTATGCCATCTAGTTATACAATCACAATATCATGGCACGATATGGAAGTAAGAAGGAATCCTACTTATTAAAATATATGAGATCATAAACTATTAACATGTACCTCTAACAAGCAATATTAACCATATGATTGGTCATACAATATAAAGTAGCAATTATATAACACATTCAATCAAAACATGCATTGGACACTGAGCAAGTCTTAACATGGCATGGTGATACACAAATGTAATTGGACACACATGATAGTTACCAAGATGAAATAAACCAAAGTCTATTTCACAAGAATAAATTATATATAGCAATACAATTATGAACCATAACATAAATCCTCCAAGCATATAGTATTGTATAACAATCATCTACAAAACAAAAGGAACAACTGGACAATAATATTCTATGCAACGAGCTACAATGCACTCATTCCAAACAAGTCATTTCATTAGACATCTAGATATAGAAATTATGTAACAACGCATACAAAAATGTAAACATATATCATGGACATGGCATGACAAAATATTAGTCAGCCACGATAAATATTTAGATAACTCTAAATATTTATGATGATTAAACGACAAATAACCATATACAACAGCCATGAATTAACCTTGGGCATCATTTATCTTATAGCAACTAAAAAAACATCGACTCTACTCTAAGGTCTAATGTAACATATACATATAATGATCACAACAACTAGTATAAAGAAACTAGAGAACACATATAATTTAGATCAACAACAACCTAGAACATGTCATGTGATTAATCAAATATTTAAAACACACGTGCAACAAGGTTGTTAAGGACGTATATAACACATCTATGGTACGTTCATAGTAAATAAATAAAATAAACCACAACACGGTTCTTCCATTACTAGATAAATAAAGCAATGCATAGAACAATTCTAAAGAATTATAAGCATGCATAAGTTCACTAAATTCTATGCACACACGGCATCATGACGTATCAAATTTATCAACAAGAGATAACACATAAAATATATCTAGATCTCAAACAAAAATCTAGATTAAATATACCAAACATTAATCTTGACAATTAAACATATTATTCAGTACACATGCATAAAAAAATATACAGAGTAGCACAAATTATTGCGTCGAAGAAAATATGCATAACTATTTAACAATAAGACGAGAGTATAACAAATCTAGCAAATCATCTGGAACTCCTACGATTATGAAATAACTAGGAGCGACTCTTAGGCATGTCACGAGCATACGATAATAACGTATTGAACACACACAAAAGAATATCATCAATCGACAAATAATAACATGTACAGTACATCCAATTGACCAAACAAGTAATCTAACACCTTCATGTGGTTATGAATGTCCTAGGGAATATTTCATCTACGGGGATCGAAGTCATATGACGAATGAAAACTAAAGAAAAAATTAATACCATCGGATGACCTCCGGTTCATGGACATGGCGGAATTGGCGCGGCCAACTACCATCATAGGACGTAAAGAGATGTCTACAACGTATTACGAATATGATATATCATGCCTATAAAATGAATTAGGCATAGGCTCACCGAGCACGACAAATCGATGTGATGAACTCGATGAACAGTGTGCGCGGACATATGAAATTCTTCACGTGCGATTGACGGAACGCGTTCCTTCTTCCCTGAATGGAGTTGTGGCATGGAGGAGTATTATCTGGCGCAAGGATATGGATGGAGATGGCCTCCTTCATCAGAATCAAGCATCGACGTTCATGGAGCAGAAGCACTTTGTCGATGAATTGTGGAAGAACGGGGAAGGCAGAGGGCATGAGGACTGATGGGAATGAGATAGGAGATCGGTAGGCATCTCTAGATATCTTCCGAACTGAAAAACGGCCGGAGATCAAGGGAGTTAAAGGATAGGCAGGTTCATGGCTGTAGGTTTCTCTTCTCTGTATGTGTACGTGTGAGTGGAGGAGGAGAATAAGAGTTTGGGGCTGGCGTTGGGGCTTGGGAGATGGTGAAGTGGAGATAAGCAGACGGAGAGAGAGAGGGGAAATTAAAGGAGGAGGCAACCGTTTCAAGTCTGAGTGTTTTCTCTCTTCCTCTCTATATGTAGGTGAGGAAGAAGAAACGTTCAGCCACCGCTTGAAGAAAATGGGCTAAGGGCCCATGTGGAAAAAGAAATAGAGAAGGAAGATATAGAAAGAAAGAAGAAGAAAAAACTATTGGCCTATGCCCATTCGGTGGAACATAAAAAAAGTGGGCTTCACACAGGAATAAAAAGAAAAGATGTGCTAGGGAATTTCGTCCAGAGTTTTGAGGGAAGGAAAAGAAATTGCATTTTCCTTTTAGGAAAATCAAGAGAAGGAAAAGAAGCTCACATACATCTGAAAAGGATTTCAAAAGACCAAAGAAAATTCAAAGGTTCACATTAGTTCAAATTAAATCCATCGAATATAAAAGTCCAATTTAAGCTTTGTCAACAAATAAAACAAACGAAATTTTCTCGCCTTGATTTTTGAGAAAACTTTTCTTAAACATTCCGAGAATCGGGATGTTACACGCACGCGCACGCGCCGCTGCCCGACGCCGCCGCCTGCCCGAGCCACGCCGTCGTCGGAACCCCGCCGCCAGCCGGACTTGCCGCCCGCCAGGGTTCCGATCCGATCTGATTCGCCGACCCGCCCCGAGCCGATAAAAACCAATTGTCGATGGGAACGACACATATGGGATCACAAGAATCCCTACTACGGTTAGCGGGGCGTGGGGTTGAGAGAAGAGCGGATCAAACAGATAGCACACGGTTCGTTTATCCAGGTTCGGGCCGCGAGGATGCGTAAAACACTACTCCTATTTTGGTGGATTGTATATCTTTGTTCTTCAGCTAGCAATGGGGCGTGAGGAGCTCCAAAAAGGCGAATCCCCCTCCTGGTCGCCTCGGGCCTCCTTTTATAGAAAAATGGGTTGCAACAGTGGCACACAGGAGGTGGAAAGGGTACAGTGATGCGAGGTTATCCCTCGCATTACATGACAAGGCGCATTTAATGCGTCTTGCTTAGGTGTCCTTGCTTTATCGGGGACGGGGGAGAGATATGTCTTGTCCGTCACCGCTCCTTCTTGTGTCGACACGCGCCCTGGCCAGCGATGCCTGAGATGCCATGTAGGTAGGCAGGCAGCTGAGGTGGCGCAATGGTGGGTCTTCACGAAGATCTGCATGCCGCCACGCAGGTGCCTGCCCAGCTGGTTGGGTCGCCAGCTGCATAAGGCGGTGGAAGTTTAGTCGGCGTGGGCCTGATGGAGGCCCTACGGATGTCCTTGGCAAGGGCCTTGTCGGGGCCCCGGCAAGGGTCTTGACGCGGCGCCTGCTGCCATCCCCGGCAAGGTGCTTGCCGGAGGTCTTGTGGTCTTCCTTGGCTGGGATCCCGCCAAGGGTCGTCATCTTCTTAGTGCGTATCTGATCTTGAATGTCTTCACAAAGATCTACATGCCACTACGGGGATGTTTCCCGAATCCTTGCCCCATGGGGGCAGTGGACTCAAGGGTGATCTGCTCCGTAGGCGTGAGGCGAGTTGCCGCGGCAAGGGTCTTGCCGGGGCTACTAAAACTGGCTCCCGGCAAGGATCTTGCCGGGGGAACCCACTTCGTCCCTTTGCTCTTTGTGGTCTTGCCCTTGGTGTCGTTCTAGTTCTCTTGAGCTTCGGTCTTACCCTGGCCTACCTCCCTTGCCTTGCTTGGTGCGGCGGTGCCCGTGGCTCATACTGCCTGTGCACAGTTATAGGGGTACAAAAAGTGTACCCCTCTTTTTGTACACCGACAGGAGCCCCCCTAGCCTGGGCCACACATAAGCGCAACGCGTTGTTGGGCGAGGTCCAGAAAACGGTGCGCGGGCAGGCGGGGCAGTTTTTATCGCGGTAAGATTTTTCGCGCGCTGCGCTTCCCACGACTCTCGCGCGTGGCGCGGTGTGGGGAAGTGCGTGTGACGTGAGCGGCATGCGTGGGATTGGTCTTTGCACGCATGCGTCACGTCGTAGTAAAGGGGCGGTTTGCGCCTTCCCCATAAACGAAGGGAGGCGTGGAGGCGCGGCCCATTTACTGAATGGGGCCGAGGCGCGGTCCTCAAGGTGTCCACTCCCCATGATCACAGGGTGGGGAGAGGTTGCCTCACCCGTCCCCTCGGTTCTGCACATCTGCCAGGTGTCTCCCATGCGCTTGGGGTGGCAAACGGTGGAGGCGGGAAACCGGGCCATCGCTGGTTGGGGCGGCGGGTCGGTCCTGGCTCCCTGCGCCTTCCGTGTCTTGATTGGCTGAGCGGGGCGGTCGAGCCCCAACTCCGTTCCTTTATAAAGAGTGGGAGGGGAGGGACGGCGTCCCGCATTCTTCCATCTTCTTCCTCCTTCAGCTTCTGCTCCTCTCTTCCATTCGTCATGGAGAGAGGAAATCACGGCCCTTCAGCGGTGGCGGCGAGGGTCGCCGCTTGACAACGCGTCCCTCCTTCTCCTGCGCCTGCGGTGGCAGAGCCGGCTGCGAGGGGAAGGGGGAGGGGGCGAGGCTGTGGCGCTCGGGGAAGAGGAGGACGGGGTGGCTGCCGGCCTCGCCCCCGCCAGCAGCTCCTCCTCCAATGGAGGGCCATGTTGGGGATGACCCTTGTGAGTTCTTCGTCAGGTTGTGCCGGCCGCCGCGTCGTCGCCTTCGTCTCCCAACTCCTTTTGCATGGGAGATGGAGCTGCATCCGCCGGAGTCATTGCGGCTGCACATGAGGGGCTGCAGGATCAGTGGCACGCGGGTCCGCATCGACTTCCCTGCTCCTCATGTGATGTATCTTCGACGGGGATGGAAGACGTTTGCTCATATCCACAGCTTGACGGAGGGGCTCACTCTCCATTTTAAGCAAATGGAGGGTGGCCTACTCTCCGTCAAGGTCTTTGGGCACTTCAGGACTCGTGCAAGGTGCTGTGTGGAGAGCTCTTCTGATGATGAAGATTCCTTCTCGAGCGAGAGTGACGAGGAGGACAGCGAAAGCGACGACGAGGGTGGTAGGCGGCAGGATGACGGGTCCGACTAGGTGTCGGGCGCCGTTCCATGCGGCACCGGTGACCCCATCATCTGTGTCGCCGGCTCCTTGAACTTCTCGGGGCCGTCTTCTTGGGCGGCTGGCGTTGGGGGGCTGTGGAAGAGGAAGAGGGCGGGTGGAAAGGCCGTCAAGTCGGAGTACGCGGGAACCGATGCCTTCGACGCGTACTGACGTCCTGACGCCTCGTCATCGAGCTCTGCTTCCGGCGCCGCCATCACCATCTAGCCTTTGGGCGGCCACCAAGATGTTCTCTCGGTGTCTTCTGCCACCCGTAACTCGCCTAGGCGCTCCTTTTGCCCTTCTCGCCTCCTTGACCTGCCTCCTGAGGAGAGGGACAATAAAGGGGTTACGGGCATCTTATCTCTTTTTAGTTTGTAAGCCTTCGGGCGTCTGTCAAATTTAAAACTTGTAATCCCCTTGTTCATGTTTTTCATTCCCTATGGACTGTACCTGGGCGGGATGTTTTTTTAATGAAAAAAGGATGTTTGCCCGGTCATTTGTTCGCAGGTAGAACCCACAACAGGGAATAAATCCCTGATATCTCTAAGATAAACATTTTCTTGCCCGGCAACAGGCCTCGCCATCCCCCCACTTTGCTCGACCTTTCTCACGCCTTTGGCAGAGGCAGGGATGAAGTGGTTTTAGGCTCCTTGTTTTACCCTTTTGCTGCCGCGACTACGACCAAACTCGGTCCCAGGAACGAGCCCTAGGGCCTAGAGTTAGGGGAGCGCGGTAGTTTATGGAAAAAACAAGGTTTCACATACCTCAGTCCATAATGGAATGCATGATAAAGGATGAAGAACTTATCTGAAGCTGCAGCCCCCGGCAACCCTGGTTTGTCGTGGGTGAATCTTTGCTCTTGCAGCCCCCGCCGACACTGGCTTGCCGTGGCCTAGATGCTGGTATGTTCCTTTTTTTTCTCCCCAAGTGGTTTCGGCAAGGATATCTGTGTGTCCTGTGAACCAAAGAAGATAAAAGAAAGACAAAGAGATGCAAACTCGACCTCTAAGCTAGGGGTTAGCCGCCATTAAGCACTATCAACCCTAACCAAGGACGAGACTCGACCTAGAATGCATGCTATAACTTAGGGCGCCAGCGCTTCATTTATTTATGCTCAGGGTCTGCGCCTGGCTTTGTATAAAGGGTTACATGCCTTGTCGGCAAGGCTTGTACAAAAGGTGGCTTGCCGGGGGGCCCGGCAAGCCGCGCCTCATGGGTTAAACTTGAGAAGATGCTCAATGTTCCAGGAGTTGCTCACCGGAATGGCATTTTCGGTCTCCATGCGGACTGCGCCAGGCCTGGTGACTCGTATTACCCGATAAGAGCCTTCCCACTTCGGTGTCAACTTGTTGATATTCTTGGCCGATTGAACGCGCCGAAGAACAAGGTCGCCTTCCTCAAAGCTTCGGGCACGGACCTTGCGGCTATGGTAGCGGCGCAAGGCTTGCTGGTAGCGTGCTGCTCTCACAGCCGCCCGAAGACGATCTTCCTCAAGGAGCGTTGCGACACCTTGCCGTAGTTGCTCTTGCTCAAGCTCATCATAAGCGAGCACTCGAGGTGACCCGTATATGAGTTCAGTGGGGAGAACTGCTTCTGCCTCGTATACTAGGGCCAGTGGCTTGATTTGGCGTCGTTCTGATCGACCAAAGAGCCGTCGGCAACTCATCAATTCAGCGCCTTCCACTCTTGCGCAGCCTATCAAAGGTCTTTGTCCTTAAGTCTCGCAGTACTTCAGCGTTTGCTCTCTCAGCTTGACCATTGCTTCGTGGGTGAGCAACGGAAGCGAAACAGACTTTGCTGCCGAGGTCTTGGGTATATTGCATGAAGGTGCGGCTTGTGAACTGCGTGCCGTTGTCGGTGATGACCCTGTTGGGTACACCAAAACGGCACAATAGTCCCTTGAAGAATTTGACGGCTGACTGGGCTGTGACCTTCCTCACTGCCTCCACCTCTGGCCACTTTGTGAACTTGTCGATTGCGACGTACAAGTACTCAAAGCCCCCGACAGCTCGGGGGAAAGGGCCCAGTATGTCGAGCCCCAGACTGAGAAGGGCCAGGAGAGAGGAATGGTTTGAAGGGCTTGAGCTGGTTGATGAAGTTTCTTTGAATGGAACTGACACACTTCACACCTGGTGACCTGTGTCGTCGCATCCTGGAGGGCAGTGGGCCAGAAGAAGCCTTGCCGAAATGGCTTGCCGGCAAGGGCTCTTGACCCTATGTGGGATCCACATATGCCTCCATGTATCTCTGCCAACAGCCCGAGTCCTTCCTCTCGAGGGATACACTTCAATTTCACGCTGTTCGGTCTCTTTCTGTACAGGACGTCATCGACGAACTCGTACATAGCGGATCGACGGGCTACTTTTTCCGCTTCTTCCTGCTCCTCAGGAAGTTCCCCAGTTTGGAGGAATTGGACGGTATGATGTGCCCACGCTGGAGCCTGGGGCTCGACGGCGAGGACTAAAGGCATTTCCTCCACTATAGGAGCGGCTGTCTCGACGGAAAGAGCTTGACGCTCCGCCGGAGCTAGCCATCCCATGGTGGGCTCAGCGTCCCCGGCAACATCCTTGCCGGCGGCTCCGGGGAGCTCGGCGGGAAAGTACTTGCCGGGCCCTGATTTCCTCCTCTTGTTTTGCTCTGTTGATGGATCAACTGATGGCTGAGAAAGCCGAATCACAAAGGAACCTGGTTCCACAGGTAACTTGAGGGCAGCGCGCTTTGACAGGTAATCGGCGATGTTGTTCTCTGCTCGGGGAATGTGCTCCGCCTGTATACCATCAAAACGCTCTTCCAGCTTTCTCACTTCATCGACGTAGGCCTTAATCAACGGGCTCTCATAATCTTTGTTGACTTGTTTGACGACAAGCTGCGAATCACCCCTGACAATGAGTTTCTTGATTCCGAGGTCTGCCGCAATCCTAAGACCAGCAAGCAGCCCCTCATATTCGGCAGTATTGTTCGTTGATACCTCCCTGGGGAAGTGCATCTGGACCACGTACTTGAGGTGCTCTCCGGTGGGCGCGACAAGCAGTACGCCAGCCCCGGTGCCCTGTAAGGAGAAAGCTCCATCAAAGTACATGATACAGTCGCAACTCGCCTCTTTGCTGGGGAGAACAGTTTCCTAGGCTTCTTCATCAGGCGTCGCGGTCCATTCTGCAACGAACTCCGCCAGGACTCGGCTTTGAATCGTCGAGGTACTTTCAAACTTGAGGCCAAAGCTGGACAGCTCCAGTGCCCACTCTACAATTCTTCCCGTTGCATCTGGATTGTGCAATATCCGTTGCAGAGGGAGGCGAGTGACGACAGTGATCTCGTGTGCCTGGAAGTAGTGACGCAGCTTCCTCGAGGCCATAAGAAGGTCAAATAGCAATTTCTGCACACCGGAGTACCTTGATCTAGCCCCTGCAAGAGGGAGCTAACAAAGTAGACCGGGTGCTGCATCATTTTCTTCCTTGGCGGCACTCCAACCGGCCGTGTCGTCTCTGCACCAACGGCATCAGGCTCTGTCGCTGCTATCACCTCGTCATCAATTTCTCTCTGTGCCACTAGTGCGGCGCTGACCACCTGGTTCGTTGCCGCCAGGTATAGCAGCAATGGTTCTTGTGGCCTAGGCGCAACTAGTACTGGCGTGGAGGAAAGATACCTATTCAAATCTTGCAATGCTGCTTTGACTTCTGGCATCCACTCCATTGGGCCCGCCTTTTTTCAAAATCTTGAAAAAGGGAAGGGTGCGCTCGGCAGACTTGGAAATGAATCTGCTCATGGCGGCAACGCAGCCAGCAAGCCGACGCACATCCTGGACCCGTTTGGGTGCTTCAATCTGTTCTATAGCTTTGATCTTGTCTGTATTGGCCTCTATCCCACGCTGTGACACAAAGAACCCGAGAAGCTTGCCGGACGGGACGCCGAAGACGCACTTCTCAGGGTTCAGCTTGAGATTGATCTTGCGTAGGTTTGCAAATGTTTCTTGTAAATCCGGTATAAGGGTTGCCCTATTCTTGGTTTTGACAACTATATCATCCATATAAGCCTCCATATTTCTATGGAGCTGGGGTTCAAAACCAATCTGGACTGCCCTTGCAAACATTGAGCCAACACTCTTCAACCCGAAAGGCATTCGTACGAAACAGTACGTACCACATGGGGTGATGAATGATGTCTTCTCTTAGTCTTCTCTTGTCAAGAAGATCTGATGGTAGCCGGAGTAGGCATCGAGGAATGACAACAGGTCACACCCAGCCGTGGAGTCAACAATCTGGTCGATGCGCGGCAATGGGAAGGGGTCTTTGGGACAAGCCTTATTGATATCTGTGTAATCAATACACAGCCTCCACTTCCCACTCGCCTTGCGCACTACCACTGGATTGGCCAACCACGTTGGATGGAGCACTCCTCTTACCAAACCCGCTGCTTCCAGTTTCCGGATCTCCTCTGTGATGAACTCTTGTCGTTCCAAAGCTTGCTTCCTGACCTTCTGCTTGACAGGCCGCGCATGAGGACAAACAGCAAGGTGGTGCTCAATCACCTCCCTGGGAACACCGGGGATGTCGGATGCTTGCCATGCAAACACATCGACATTTGCCCGCAAGAAGGTGACGAGCGCGTCTTCCTATTTGTCGTCAAGGGTGGAGCTTATGGTGAAAGCCCCTCCTATGACGTCCTCCTTGACAGAAACCTTCTTGGTTCCCGGCGGTGTGGCCCTGGACTTCTTGTTTCTGCCGGTGGAGCTCTCTGGCACGTCCTCGACAGGAGCACTACACTCCGAAGAGGTGCGGCCCTGGACTTCTTGTTTCTGCCGGTGGAGCTCTCTAGCACGTCCTCGACAGGAGCACTACACTCCGAAGAGGTGCGCTTGCCAGAGTGGGTGTCCGAGGTCTCACCGGTCTTCTTCTTTGTCTTCCCCCCCGGGGCTCCAGTGGCAGGAGCAAGTGCCCTAGTGGCGGCAACTGCTGCAACTGCTTGTTGGTATAGTTGATCAGTGCAAATCAGCACATCTTTCTTATCGGAGGGGATGGTGATGATCGTCACAGGTCCTGGCATCTTCAGGGTGTTGTAGGCGTAGTGTGACGCCGCCATGAACTTGGCCAACGCTGGGTGGCCAAGGATCCCGTTGTAGGGCAAGGGGATCTTGGCGACATCGAACATGATCCTTTCCGTCCTGTAGTTCAGGTCACTTCCAAAAGTCACGGGAAGCGTGATCTTCCCCTTTGGTTGACTTCTTCTCGGGTTGACCCCCTGAAACGTGCTCGTTTCCTCGAGGTCTCCATCAGGAATCTGCAGCTTCTCGATCACGGTAGGTGAGATTAAGTTCAGACCGGCCCCGCCATCGACTAGCATCTTTGTCACCTTGAGGTTGCGTATTGTTGGTGAAACCAACAATGGCAAGCACCCGACCGCAGTAGTGCGGTCGGGGTAATCCTCAGTGTCAAAAATGATAGGCGTGCTGGACCACTTCAGCGGCTTTTGGGCACCAGACGACGGCCCCGCCGCTATAATCTCACGTGCCCACTGTTTAAGCTGGCGGTGAGAAGTATGCAGCGAGGCGCCGCCATCGACGCACATGGCCTCCGTGGCTTTCTGAAACTCTTGGTCGCCGGACTCGTCGTCCTCTTCGTGATCGTCATCTTCTGGCTTTCTGTTACGGCCCCGGGCGGGCCTCTCCTGTTGTTTATCCTTGCCGCGATGGCCTGCTTGGCCGTCACGCTTCTTGCCGGACCCCTCAGCACCGTCCTGGCCCTTCTCCTTGTCCCGCCTCTCATATTCAGCCCTCTGCTTCTCAGCAAGGAGCTCAACCTGTCGGCACTTTTGGGGATCATGGCCATTGCTGCGATGGATCTTGCAGTATTGCTTGTTGGAGTTTCCTGGCTTCTCGGCAGCCGCCAAGGCCCGGTAGGCGACACACCCGGAAATTTCCTTGACGGGGTCATCCGCCTTGGTTTTCTTGGCGGAGCCGGCGTCATCAGATCCCTCGACGGCAAGCACGGCTTTACGTTTGCGCTTCCTGTTGCGGCGCCAGCCTTTCTTTGCCGGGGCGGCAGCATCCTCATCTGAAGAGTCTGTTTCCGCGCTGGCATCTTCGTCGTGGTATTTCCTTTCCTCTTCAGCCCGGGCACATCTGTCAGCAAGAACATAGAGTTCTGCCACATCTTTCACCTTGTTCATTGCCAGCTCTTCGCGCATCTTGCGGTTACGCACGTTCTGATGAAACACGCTGATGACGGCGGCAGGGTGAACATCAGGGATATTGTACTGTACTCGGCTGAACCTCTGTATATACTTGCGCAGACTCTCGCCTCCCTTCTGGGGAATGACGTGCAGGTCACTTGCTTGGCCATGGGCTTGGTGACCTCTAGTAAAGGCGCCAACAAACTCATGGCACAAATCCGACCAGGAGGAAATAGAGTCTACCAGCAAGTGCATCAACCACGAAATGGCATTGGGTTTAAGAGCCAATGGAAAGTAATTCACAAGCACCTTATCGTCGCGGGCTCCGGCAGCTTGCATCGCGATGGTGTAGATGCTGAGGAACTCCGATGGGTGTGTCTTGTCGTTGTACTTCTCGCCAACGTCGGGCTTGAAGGTGCGGTGAGTGGGCCACTGGAAATGCCGTAGCTCATGGGTAAAAGCCAGAAAGCCTACCTCGTAAGGTAGACCCCCAGGGCTCTCCGGTGTTGGGCGGTTCATAGCAGGCCCTGCTCGCCTGTCTGACTGGTGGCGCGCTCCGCGCCGGCGCTCGATGGTGGTTCGAGCGTCTTCATGAGCTCGCTTCTGAAGAACTTGACGCTGGTCGCCGTGGGTCCGCGGGTCGGACGACGCTATGGAGATGTCGTCACCCGCGACGTCTCGACGAGTCGACACACGCGGTACCAGGTGAGGAGGAGGCGAATGCACCGTGGCCACGGTGCTGTCGGTCCTCCCGCCACCGGTGCGTGGGACCCCATCGGAGCGTTGACCCGGGGGCTTCGCTGGACTTGGTTCATCCTCGTTGGCGACGGCGACAAGGCTTCAGATGGTGGCTCTCCATTTGTCAAGTTTCCCCGTAACGGGAGGAAAGTCGAGGAGCAACTGCGCGCGCCAAGGCTTCTGCTGGGGTTAGCGGTAGCGAAGTCTGCATGGACCGCGACGCGCTTCGACTGTTGACCATGTCAGGAGGAGCTCTACCACGATCCCGCGGTCGCATGCCGTTTTCACCAGCGCTTCGGCAGGCGGGCAGGTCTTCTACGTCTCGGGAGTGGCGCTCGGGGCTCTTCCCGTGGCGACGCCAAGGATCTTCGGCGTGATGACGCCGTTCGTCGTGTGCTGCCTGGGAGGAGCGCGATGTTGGCGCCGGCGTGGGAGTCCTGGAGGCCCTTGGCGTCGCCTTCGGGTCATGCGTCAGCGATCTTGGAAGGCCCCATGCCACCCGTGGAGGGCCTGGCTCCATCTTTGGATTTGGCGAT
This sequence comes from Secale cereale, assembly GCA_902687465.1. Lineage (NCBI taxonomy): Eukaryota > Viridiplantae > Streptophyta > Magnoliopsida > Poales > Poaceae > Secale > Secale cereale. The sequence goes on from LR738715.1 coordinate 479,228,141, forward strand.
GTGTGGCCCGTTACCAGGCGCACAAACATCGCCACCTCCCAAACTCCGGCTGCTGGGACGGCGTTGGTGTTTGCGAGCAGCGCCCCGGGTCCTTTCCGCGACCGGTCCGCTGCTCGCCCGCGTCGGGACGGGGTGTCCGGCTTCCAACTGGCCAACCACCACCGTCGTCTTCTTCTTGGGTGCCATGATGATGAAGAAGCGTCAAACTAACTGCTAAAGCCGATTCACACAACTGCGCCCCCTACCTGGTGCGCCAAAGATGTCGGTGGGTACGACACCTATGGGATCACAAGAATCCCTACTACGGTTAGCGGGGAGCGGGGTTGAGAGAAGAGCGGATCAAACAAATAGCACACGGTTCGTTTATCTAGGTTCGGGCCGCGAGGATGCGTAAAACCCTACTCCTGCTTTGGTGGATTGTATATCTGTGTTCTTTAGCTAGCTATGGGGCGTGAGGAGCTCCAAAAAGCTGAATCCCCCTCTTGGTCGCCTCGGGCCTCCTTTTATAGAAAAAAGGGGTCGCCACAGTGGCACACAGGAGGTGGAAAGGGTACATTGATGCGAGGTTACCCCCATGCATTACATGACAAGGAGCATTTAATGCGTCTTGCTTAGGTGTCCTTGCTTTATCGGGGACGGGGGAGAGATCTGTCTTGTCCGTCATCGCTCCTTCTTGTGTTGACACGCGCCCTGGCCAGCGATGCCTGAGATGCCATGTAGGTAGGCAGGCAGCTAAGGTGGCGCAATGGTGGGTCTTCACGAAGATCTGCATGCCGCCACGCAGGTGCCTGCCGAGCTGGTTGGGTCGGCACCTGCATAAGGCGGTGGAAGTTTAGTCGGCGTGGACCTGATGGTGGCCCTTCGGATGTCCTTGGCAAGGGCCTTGCTGGGGCACCGGCAAGGGTCTTGCCGCGGCGCCTGCTGCCATCCCCGGCAAGGTGCTTGCCGGAGGTCTTGTGGTCTTCCTTGGCTGGGATCCTGCCAAGGGTCGTCGTCTTCTTAGTGCGTATCTGATCTTGAATGTGTTCACAAAGATCTGCATGCCACTACGGGGATGTCTCCCGAATCCTTGCCCCATGGGGGCAGTGGACTCAAGGGTGATCTGCTCCGTAGGCGTGGGGCGAGTTGCCGTGGCAAGGGTCTTGCCGGGGCTACTAAAACTGGCTCCCGGCAAGGATCTTGCCGGGGGAACCCGCTTCGTCCCTTTGCTCTTTGTGGTCTTGCCCTTGGTGTCGTTCTAGTTCTCTTGAGCTTCGGTCTTACCCTGGCTTACCTCCCTTGCCTTGCTTGGTGCGGCGGTGCCCATGGCTCAGACTGCCCATGCACAGTTATGGGGGTACAAAAAGTGTACCCCTCTTTTTGTACACCGACACCAATTGATTTTTTTCGGTTTTAGTTTCGTTTCTTTAGAAACCCTAGATCAGTTTTTTTACAAACCTGGTTTTTAGGTTTAGTTATTTAGCGAACATTCATCGTAAAGATCTATATAACGAATGTTCATTAGATAGATTTTTATTTTTCTATTATTTTTTGCCAGGGACCTTTTCGCGATTAAAGTTTCTACAGATTAGTCCCTAATCATAAAACAATCATTACTTTTTACTTGTTTTGTCGGAATTAGATGAAACCAATGCCAAACTCTTCATTTTGATCTCATCTATCCAGTAACCCAACTCAACTTTATTTTTGAAAGTTTTAAAATTTGAATTCAAACAGTTTTGAATTTGAACTTCTTTTGATCGTAACTTGAGTTTCGTAACTCCGTTTGAGTTGATTCTTGTTGCAAATCGAAGCTCTTGACCTAAACTTTATGATAAGACCAAATAAATCTAATTTTGGTACTGTTAGAAATTGTTTTCTGTTGCTAAAGTTATTTATTTGTTTTCGAAAGTTTTCGAGATCTTCTCTTCGATTATGTTGCGTGATTGCTTATGTATTCTATTGTTTGATTGCAATAGAATTTCCGGAGTGTGAAGCTTGCTACTACGAGTCTCTAGGTTTCAAAAATCATCAGCAAGGCAAGTTACACTTTTATCAAAATTTTCAATACCCATTTTTACTTGCATTAGTTACACCCTCAAAGATTTGCATGAGTAGGACTTGGATACATGGGGAATTGCTTGTAGTTCATGAGGTATGAACCTATGACTTGAGATCAACCCCAGGAATATACACTGTGTTACTTATTGCTTAGCCATGCTCGTAGACGTGGATTGGTATGTGAGATTCATGAAAGTTGTGAGTGTAATAACAACTAATGGAAAGTTTAAGGTGGCAACCATAATACACATCTGGGTGGATTGGTTGCAGGGCACATGGAGAATCCAGTGTTGTCCTAGGATATCACGGAAGAACCGTGTGATCATCCTATAGAATGCCACCCATGATCAAAGGGATCATATGTCATTCATGCCTAGAAACTTCCGTGTGCAACCACAAGCCATTATGGGCTCTCGCATAGTTCACTATGTTGTGTGGGCTCTTTCGGTGGTAGACTAGCAGATGTAGGGGAAAGTAGGTGTACCGGTCTACCCAGAGTAAAGAGTTAATGCTTCTTAAAGGCTATGTCTCGATCTTCCGATCATGGATGTGGTCGAGTCTTGCGGGGAAAAGTGCGCAAACGTCTGCAGAGTGTACAAACTAATCGTGATTAGCCGTGTCCCCGGTTATGGACATCTTGAGTATCCTGGTATTTGAATTATTGGTTGATCTCATCACTCTATTAACTAAGCTGTTGGGTTACTAATGAAATTGGTAATTTTGGGATTGAGATGGAGGAACCTTCTCAATATTGATTAATTCAACTTAGTAGTAAATAAAATTTATTCCTTTGTTGTAGGAAAAAACTAGCTTTATGCAAAAATAACCTTACAACCTCCACTAGCTTAATATGCATGTAGTAGTAGATATTTTTTCATCATTATTGCTATAGTGTGACTTTGCCAGCATATTCAATGTGCTGACCTACACGGCTGCAATGTCTCATGTTCCAGAGTTTTCCGAGAAAGATTAAGGTGCGAAAGGTCATTGTCATGCACTGAGTGTTTGCCGTGGAGTTGGATGGACTCAACTTATTTTCGATGCTTCCGCAGTTTAATTATTTTAGCTGGCCTTCAGCCATATTTTGGTAATAATACTCTTTATGAGGATCTCGATGTAATAAGTATGTGATTGAAACTCTGTTATAAATCCTCAAGTACTGTATGTGTCAGCATACCGATCCAGGGATGACACTTAAGCATAGAGACTTCGATCCATTGGGATCGTGTTCGCTACAAGATGGTATCAGAGCACACGCTGACTGTAGGACGCGACCACTAGGATAAGACACATGTTGCTCTTCTCTACTCATTCCTAATCCTTCTCTATTTCTACTCTATAGATGTCATACCACAGGAACAAGTTTACTCAACCTGATGACGACACCCCTTTCGGTAGACACTTGAAGGAGGTCACGAGGTACCTGCACATTGGAATACCAAATTTCACTGGAACCTTCACTGCAACATTACTAGAAGAGGAGTGTTGGAGGATCAAAGTTAGTGTTCCTGGGAGGACTATTGCACCAGTCACGGAACCTCTCGAGCTTGCTTTTGATGCACCAACCCGGAGCTTAGGAAAGAGTATGGCAGCACACATCACCTTTGGACACATTTGTGAAGTCTACAACAAGGATCTTGAACACACCATCTACCAGATATGTGGACGCCGAGATGAACAATGGGAGATGATTCACACCAGGAATGATAAGTCCATTGCAACATTCATACAGGAGATGGACCGGCACATTCGTCGCTATGAGAATCAAATGTGCACGCTCATGATGAAGACCAAGACGGTGATGACATGGAACATCGAGCTAGAAGAAGAACTCAAGACAACACACGGTGGATATGAAGAGGAAATTGTCGTGCTACTGGAGCAGAATGAATAACTTAAGAAGAAGATTGGAGCAGCCGTGGTGAAGCCAGAACCGGAGATGGGCATTCATTAGGATAACTACATCTTAATAGACGACACCGACAGTGATGAAAGTGACTATGAAGACGAAGCTGGAGCAAATATTATGGAGTCTTCTTCCGACCAAAGATATTAGATGACCACCCTGTAATTATTAGTGTTCTTCCAAGTAGTTAGAATTGTCCGCGAGCTTTGTATTAGTAGCTTAGGATCTTTTGTGTGACCTTGTTTGAAATTGAGTGATATGATATGAATATATTTGTCTGATGTGCATATGGGTAGTGGAATCTCTCTAGACCTCATTCTATTCTATTTCTCATCCCCCTAACCCATCTGATGCCTCAGAGACGTGAGCCCGGATTCTAGTTCCCACCTAAGCTCACTAAGTTGATCCAGCAGCAGAACAATTTGATGCAACTACTTGTTCAGACCAAGGCAACAACAAAAATAACAACAACAGCAACAACAACAACCCTCCTCCAGTTGACAACCTGACCCGTTTCCTAAGGTTGAATCCACCGGTGTTCTCTAGTAGAACCGAGTCAATTGTTGCAGATGACTGGCTCCGCAAGATGGGAAGAGAGCTAACAACTATTGGATGCACAGATGCAGAGAGAGTGCGCTTTGCCGCACATCAGCTTGAGGGACCAGCAGCCGCTTGGTGGGAGAACTACACCGCCACTTATCCCCTTGCTACAGTTACTTAGGATCAGTTTCAGTGAGCCTTCCGCACCGCCCATGTTTTAGTTGGATTCATGAGCCTGAAGAAGCGTGAGTTTCGTAACTTGCGCCAAGGGAATCGTACTGTGGGGAAGTACATGGATGGTTTCAGGCAGCTAGCTCGCTGTGAACCAGATGACATGGCCACTGATGCCGCGATGCAGGAGAAGTTTCTTGAGGGACTCAATGATGACTTGAGTGTGCAGCTGATGGTAGCAACCTTCAACAACTACCAGGAGCTGGTAGACAGGGCCATCATGATTGAAGGAAAGCAGCAGCACATAGAGAGCCGCAAGACAAAGTAGACATGGAAAGTATAACTCTAGAGCTCAGTAGAAGCCTTGCTATTCCCCGTACTCAGGGGGATATAACCATCCCACCCATGGAGGACATAACCATGGAGGTCATTCCGACAATGGTGGAGATTCACACAACCATAGTGGTCCCAGGAATGGCAATGGGAATGGAGGAAACAACAGTCAGAACTATTCCACCCCATCAACACCCTCCAAGAAGGATCTGAGTCACATTACTTGTTTCAAGTGCGGGAAGACCGGACACTATGCCACCGAGTGTCCTGAAGCCAAGAATGGAAATGGCAATGGAAGCTCAGGAAAGAAGCCCAACCCATTCACCCGAGGACACGAGAATCATGTCAATGTGGAGGAGATTGACGAGCAGCCCAACGCAGTGGTTGGTAAGTTTTTGGTTAATGCATTTACAACCCTTGTTCTTTTTGACACTGGTGCATCTCATTCATACATATCAAGGGGTTTGTGGAAAAGTATAATCTTCCAACCGTGGCCCTTAAGTCGCCTATCTTAGTTACTTCCCCTGGAGCAGAGTACATGGCTAGCCAAGGATGTTATCAATTACCATTGACTATTGGGTGACATGTTTTTCCAACCGACCTCATCGTTTTGGAATGTCAGGGTTTGGATGTAATCATAGGTATGGATTGGATATCCAAGTTTGAGGGAAACATCGATTGCGCTAGTAAATCTATTCTCCTCACCACCCCGGAAGGAAAGAGGATTAAATATGTGTCGAGGCACACACCCGGGAAGACGCAAGTGAATGCACTTTCAGGAGATGTTCAGGAGGAAGTACCAATTGTGAAGGATTACCCCGATGTTTTCACGGAGGAGTTACCAGGCATGCCACCGGATCGAGACATCGAATTCTTAGTTGAATTGTTACCAGGCACCGGACCAATATCCAGGAGACCATACCGGATGCCCGCAAATGATTTGGAAGAGATTAAGAAGCAAATCAAAGAGTTAATGGAGAAAGGTTATATTCGACCAAGCTCTTCACCTTGGGGAGGCCCAGTTCTCTTAGTTGAGAAGAAGGATGGTTCATTAAGGATGGTTGTGGATTATCGTGCACTGAATGAGGTGACGATCTTGAACAAGTACCCTCTACCGATGATCAATGATTTGTTTGACTAGTTGCAAGGAGACAAAGTTTTCTCTAAGATCGATTTGCAATCTGGATATCATCAACTGAAGATCCGAGAACATGATATACCTAAGACAATTTTTACCACGAGGTATGGGCTTTATGATTATACGATCATGCCTTTGGTTTGACTAATGCCCCTACCTACTTTATGAGTATGATGAATAAGGTGTTCATGGGGTTCTTGGATAAGTTTGTGGTGGTATTCATTGATGACATATTGGTTTATTGCAAGAATGAAGAAGAGCACGAGGAACATTTGTGTTTGGTTCTCGAGAAGCTTAGGGAAAATTGGTTATATGCCATGTTCAGCAAATGCGAGTTTTGGTTGAAGGAAGTCGGATTCCTCGGACATGTTATATCAGGAGATGGTATAGCAGTAGACCCCTCCAAAGTAGAGGCCGTCACGGAGTGGAAAGCACCCACCTTAGTTGGTGAGAATCGTAGTTTTCTTGGACTCGCACGTTATTATCGGAGGTTCATTGAGAATTTCTCCAAGATTGCGAAGCCTGTGACATAATTGTTGAAGAAGGAAAGTAAGTATAATTGGACCGAAGAATGTGAGGCTAGTTTTCAGGAGTTGAAGAAACGTTTGGTTACAGCCCCAGTGCCGATTCTCCCAAATATACACAAGGATTTTCAAGTGTATTGCGATGCTTCACGTCAAGGACATGGAGGCGTTCTCATGCAAGAAGGAAGAGTTGTTTCATATGCCTCACGTCAGCTTCGACCACATGAGTTGAATTATTCCACGCATGATTTGGAGTTAGCAGCCGTAGTGCACGCACTCAAGACCTGGAGGCATTTTCTTATTGGAAACCGTTGTGATGTTTACACAGACCATAAGAGTCTGAAGTACATCTTCACGCAGAAGGAGTTAAATCTCAGGCAAAGGAGATGGCTGGAACTCATAAAGGATTATGACATGAGATTGCATTATCACCCAGGAAAAGCCAATGTCGTGGCAGATGCTTTGAGTCGCAAGAGTTATGTAAACACTATCATAACCGAAGGTTTGCCACAGGAGTTCGCAGATGATCTCACAGACTTACAGTTGGAGATACTCCCTAGAGGCTATGTTGCTACATTGGAGATTCAGTCCACTTTGTTGGGAAAGATTCGAGAAGCCTAGAAGATAGACAAAAGCATTGAAGAAATAAAGGGCAGAATGAGCCAAGGAAAGGCATAAGGATTCCTTGAGGATGAATACGTAACACTGTGGTTCGAAGAACGTATATACGTGCCCAGTGACCCGGAGATCAAGAAGTTGATTCTTCAAGATGCTCATGATTCGCCTTACTCGATAAACCCATGCAACATGAAGATGTACTTGGATTTGAAGCAGAATTTCTTGTGGACCAGTATGAAGAAGGACATTACCCAGTATGTAGCGTTATGTGACGTCTGTCAGAAAGTTATGGCAGAACATCAGAAACCAGTAGGGTTACTACAGCCGTTACCGATACCAAATTGGAAGTGAGACAAGCTAGGAATGGATTTTATCACAGGACTACCCAGGACACGTTCAGGGTACGATTCTATCCGGGTTATAGTTGATCGCTTGACTAAGGTAGCTCACTTTATCCCTGTGAAGACCACTTACAAGAGTGCTAAATTGGCCAAGATATACATGACCAGGATCGTATGTATACACGGAGTTCCGAGGACCATCGTATCAGATAGAGGAACGCAGTTTACCTCAAAGTTTTGGAAGCAGTTGCATGAAACTTTGGGTACTAGGCTTGAGTTTAGTACAACCTTTCATCCACAAACAGATGGACAGACAGAGAGAGTCAATCATATTCTGGAGGACATATTGAGAGCTTGTGCACTAGATTATGGATCTAGTTGGGATGATAACTTGCCTTAGGCAGAGTTCTCTTACAATAACAGTTACCATACCAGTCTACAGATGGCCCCTTTTGAGGATTTGTACGGAAGGAGGTGAAGGACAACGTTGATGTGGGATGAACTTGGAGACCGCAAATTGTTTGGACCCTATTTGATCAGAGATTCAGAGGAGAAAGTCAAGTTGATCCGGGACAGGCTTAAGATAGCCCAGTCTAGGTAGAAACGTTATGCCGATACAAAGTGCAAGGAGATAACCTACGAGGTCGGAGATAGAACATATCTTCGTGTGTCCCCACTTCGAGGATTTAAGCATTTTGGAGTTAAGGGTAAATTGGCACCATAATTTGTGGGACCGTACAGAGTTTTGGAACGCCGAGGAGAAGTAGCTTATCAGCTAGAGTTACGAAACTTTGTTCGGAGTTCACGATGTGTTTCACGTTTCCCAGTTGAAGAAGTGCCATGCAGAGATGGCCAATATTACGCTACGAGATACAGTGCCCCTGGAAGCAATTCAGCTAGAGAGTGACATGACTTATGAGGAGAAGCTTGCCAAGATTCTTGAGTTTGCCGACAAAGTTACCCGCAACAAGGTCATTAAGTTTTGCAAAGTTCAGTGGAGTCACCATACGGAAGACGAAGCCACCAGGGAATGAGAGGAAGACCTTTGACAAGACCACCCACACCTTTTTGCTAGCCAACCCGAATCTCGAGGGCGAGATTCATCTTAAGGGGGGTAGGTTTGTAACATCCCAATTTTCAATTTGAATGTTAACATAGATTATGCACATGCATTCATCATTTGAGCATTTTTTTAATTTGATTTTATTTGGAAATTGATCCAAGGGACTTTAAGCAACTCCAGGACCGAAGTGAGAGAGTTGGAAGTTTTCCAAAGAGGACCCACAATTTTATTATTATTCCATGGGGTTGGATCAAATAATATTTTTACCAATTTTCATTTTCTAATATTTTTAAAATAATGAGAGAAGATAACATGACTTCTTTAAAACAGAATAAAAATGTTGGAAAATTGAATTTTGAGTAAAAATATATTTATTGGATTTTTATTTCCGAAAGTATTTACTTTTAGTTATTTTATTTTCCATAAAAGTTTATTTTTATTTTAGGCATTTAGGCCCAGAAAAATGTTCACGAGGACTTAAATAAGGCCCTAAGTATGTGTTAATTTTTCCGCAAATTTTTAAGAATGTATTTATTGTTTTTTCTATTTTTTTGTATTTTCAGAAAATATTTTGTAAAAAAAAAGTTTTGGGCCGACCAACTGTGCTGAAGCCCAGCGGGCCACCGCCTTCCTCCCGCGCGCAGCCCGGACTCCTGCCGGAGTCCGACGGCACCACGACTGCCACCGCTGCCCCCTCCACAAGCCGGCCCGACCCCCTCGTCTTTAAAAGGCGAGGCCCGGCCCCCACTCTCCCCTCAGCCGCCGCCACCGCACGCCGTCGTGCCGCCGCCGCAAGCCACCGCCCGCCGCCGCCCACACCCGCATCCACCGCCCGCACCCGCACGTGCTGCCGCCCAATGCCACAGCCTGCCCGATCCCCGCCGTCGTCAAAACGCTGCTGCCGCGTGGACTCGCCGCTCGCCGGAGCTCCGATCCGCCGACCCGCCCTGAACCGGTAAAAACAAACTTGTTTTTTTTCGGTTTTAGTTTCGGATTTTTTAGAAACCCCAGATCGGTTTATTTTTACAAACCCGGTTTTGTTTTTTTTAGGTTTAGTTATTTAGTGAACGTTCACCGTAAAGATCTATATAACGAACGTTCATTAGATGGATTTTTCTTTTTCTGTTATTTTTTGTGAGGGACCTTTTTGTGATTATAGTTTCTACAGATTAGTCCCTAATATGTAATTAGATGAAACCAACGCCAAACTCTTCGTTTTGTTCTCATGTATCCAGTAAGCCAACTCAAATTTATTTTTGAAAGTTTTAAATATTTAATTCAAACAATTTTGAATTTGAACTTGTCTTGATCGTAACTTGAGTTTTGTAACTCCGTTTAAGTTGATTCTTTTTGCAAATCGAAACTCTTGACCTAAAATTTCTGATAAGACCAAATCCATCTAATTTTGGTACCATTAGAAATTGTTTTCTATTGCAAAAGTTATTCGTTTGTTTCCGAAAGTTTTCGAGATCTTCTCTTCGATTTTGTTGCATGATTGCTTATGTAAGCTATTGTTTTATTGCGATAGAATTTCCGGAGTGCAAAGCTTGCTACTACGAGTCTCTAGGTTTCAACGATCATCAGCAAGGCAAGTTACACTTTGATCATACTTTTCAATACCCAGTTTTACTTGCATTAGTTACACCCTCAAAGATTTGCATGAGTAGGACTTGGATACATGTGGAATTGCTTGTAGTTCATGTGGTAGGAACCTATGACTTGAGATCAACCCCGGGAATATACACTTTGTTACTTATTGCTTATCCATGCTCGTAGACGTGGATTGGTATGTGAGAAAGTTGTGAGTGTAATAACTACTAAGGGATAGTTTAAGGTGGCAACCATAATACACATCTGGGTGGATTGGTTGCAGCGCACCTGGAGAATCCAGTGTTGTCCTAGGATCATCCTATGGAATGTCGCCCAGGCTCAAAGGGATCATATATAATTAATGCCTAGAAACTTCCGAGTGCAGCCACTAGCCATTATGGGATCTGGCATAGTTGAGTATGTTGTGTGAGCTCTTTCAGTGGTAGACTAGCAGATGTAGGGGAAAGTTGGTGTACCGGTCTACCCAGAGTAAAGAGTTATTGCTTCTGAAAGGCTATGTCTCACTCTTCTGATCATGGATGCGGTCGAGTCTTGTGGGGAAAAGTGTGCAAACCTCTGCAGAGTGTACAACCTAATCATGATTAGCCGTGTCCCCAGTTATGGACATCTTGAGTATCCTGGTATTTGAATTATTGATTGATGTCATCACTCTATTACCTAAACTATTGGGTTACTAATAAAGTTGGTGATTTTGGGACTGAGATGGAGGAACCTTCTCAATATTGATTAATTCAACTTAGTAGTAGATAAAATTTATTCCTTTGTTGTAGGGAAAACTAGCTTTATGCAAAAATAACCTTATAGCCTCCACCAGCCAAATATGCATGTAGTAGTAGATATTTGTTCGTCATTATTGCTACAGTGTGTCTTTGCCCGCATGTTCAATGTGCTGACCTACACAGCTGCAACGTCTCATGTTACAGAGTTTTCCAACAAAGATTAAGGTGCGATAGGTCATTGTCATGCACTCAGTGTTTGCCGTGGAGTTGGATGGACTCAACTTATCTTTGATTCTTCCGAAGTTTAATTATTTTAGTTAGCCTTCAGCCATTTTTCGTTAATAATACTATTTATGACGATCTCGATGTAATAAGTGTGTGATTGAAACTCTGTTATAAATCATCAAGTACTGCGTGTGTCAGCATACCGATCCAGGGATGACACTTAAGCAAAGAGACTTCGATCCATTGGGATCGTGGTCGCTACAGTTTTGACAAAAACCCAAAAATACTTTGCTGCATTTTATTTGCTTTAATTTTATTTGCATCTACCAATCTATCTATTTATCATATTTTATTACCTTGGAGGGATTGACAACCCATCTACGTGTTGGGTTGCGAGGATTTGTTGTTTGTGTGCAGGTGTCATCTACATAGTTTTGATTGGTTCTCCTACTGGATTGGTAACCTTGGTTTCATAACTGAGGGAAATACTTACCGCCGCTGTGCTACATCATCCCCTCCTCTTCGGGGAATTTACTGACGCGGATCGCAAGTAGCACCCACGTTTTCGATAATTTGGGCCGTGGGCTTGTTCACAAATTTTATGAGGCGGCGGTTGTTCACTTAATTGAGGGTCAAGTACCACACGTGAATGATACAAAGTGTGACCCGACACACCGGCGGGGCAAGACCAAAAGCTCTTAGCTGGCGAGCTTAATGTGTGCTCAATAGTTTGGCTCGTTATGCTTGTGGCTCGCTTCTTAATAAAGAAACCCAATCATCAATTTGAGCTTTTTATGCTTAGCGAGGTTAACAAATGAGCTAACTAGTTTCACGAGTAGCTCCTTAAGCTACATAAGACATATATCATCTTACGTGACAAAATTGTTGTACCTCAGCCTATCAATTCAATCTAATCTACACAGTAGGCAACAAACCAGTGTATTTCCGTTTGTAGTCACCATCTTACTTCTTAAAAATCACATCTACGCACTCATCATGTAGACGTAACACATCATCAAAATCTTTTAACGAGCTCTAAAACCGAGCAGAGCAAGGGTTTTTGCTCGTTAGTCTTACTGAGCTTAATGAGCTCAGTCTTAACGAGCACGAGCTTAATGAGCCGAGCAGCTTGTTATTCCACACAACGCTTGGAATAAGTGGGTAGCTATATCAAAAAACAATCAACAACTCAAGCGACCTAACACGTACACAATTTTAGACGATTATTTTTGACATCTTAGATGATTGTTTTGATGGAGTGAAGAAATAAAACTACTCTACTATATGTATATATAGGCAGGAGCCTCCGTGCTCGCTTGCTACGGTTGCTCTATTCACACACTCTCATCCTCTCCAGATCCAAACAAGATAGCGGTGTTTCACAAAGCCTTTCAATCCTCACGACTGGTTACTGATCTAGATGCATCCCCTCTGTTGGGGAAGGGGAGGAGGTGCAGAGTTTAGGCCGTATTCAACGGCGAGGGAGAAGACCCACTCCCGACCGCACCGTTATCTGTGGCCGAGCGCCGGCGCCGGAGGTCCTCCTATCCCTTCGTCATTGTTGTAGTGTGGGAGGATACGTCCTAGAGGCCCCCCTAGCCATACCCCGACGACCTTCAGGTATATCTTCCTTCGAAACCAGCCTAGCTCTACTTCCCCAGCTCATTATGTCGCTTCATGTGCATCATTTTCTACCTCTGAGCTCCCTACATAGCTAGGATCGATCGGATTGTACAACGCCACCTAATTTTTTTCAATTGATAGATGTAAAGCTACTTCATGGAGTCGAATCTTCTTACTTGGTTTAAACAGGAAAGGAAGGGGGAAGATGTAGTATGTACTATTATAGGACTTGGTACAAACAGGAAAGGAAGGGGGTGCAAGTAGTACAGACTGGCCATCCAACTGGTCTCTTGGTCGAAAACGGAAATAAAGGGGAAACATTGTACACACTGTTATGACCAGGACTAGATTTGTTATCCACACATACGAATAGGTGTCTATAGTGAACAAAAATGGGACCAACCCAGATATGCATTGGCCCATGCCCATATAGAAATTATTTAGTTGTTCTTAATCTAATGCCCCTGGTAAAATGCAGCCATGCGATGGTTGTAAGTCTAGTTTAACCAATTGTTTTTGCTAGTAATTGTTTGAGACTCTTGACTGTTTCCTATGTAGTTTTTTGTCCAAACAAGGATATCTCAATTTCACCTCGTTGTTATTGTGACATTATGGTACCCTGCACAGAACACTTCTTAAAAGATGGGATTATGTGCAATTTAACTGAAATGTCGCACTAGAACAATTGGTCAATTTTAGTGGAACTGCGCAAAGGGAGATCTGTGTTCCAGTCCTCATCATCCATATTGGCACCCTAACCTTCCCTTAAGTAAGAATGATATTTAATGCATGTTTTCACCTCTATTTTGCATCTGCCATGAGAAAATTATGCTATTGTTTACTGCTCCCTCCATTCTCTTATACAAGGCCACAAACTCATATTACAAGTATCAAGGTAAAATTTTAATGACTGCTTTGCTAGCTAATTTTTCTTTTTGTTAACTGGGATCATTAATGCGTCTGCATGCATGCAAGGAAGAAATGAGAAGTAAGTAGTACATTATCATTATGACTACATGCATGCAAGTATTAAACAAGTTGGTAGCACAAGGAAACATCATTAATTTTTGTCTCGGTTACTGTTAGTGGCCTTGTATAAATGCAAAATGTATTTTTCATAGTGGCCTTGTATAAGGAATTGAGGGAGTAGTAGACTTGTACTCACTGACAAAACCAAACTTGACATTAAAGACCACTCATGTACTTGGTTTCACCACTTGGTGAGGAGAAAGAGAAACAAAGCAAGAAAAGGAAGGTGAACACGAAGAAGAAGAAGAAGAAGAAAAAAATGCACTTGTTATCCTGACATCTTGCTAGTGGTATTGTACTGTTGTGTTGCTACTAGTATTAATTTACTTGAAGAAATGCACTTGTTGTACGTAGGAGAGTAGTACTTGGCTTGAGGACACATCATACTAAATAACTTAATTCTGGATGCATGTGTGAGCCATCCCTACATGATCAACGGTTCCAAGGTGATCTACCTGAAGCTAAGGCCTCAGTCGATGCCACTGAATGGCTCCGGCAACGTCTGCGTCACATTTGAGACTATCCTCCAGGAGCACTTCAACTTCTGCTACCTCTTCTGCAAGGTCATTTAATCAATTAGGAGTACTTAAGCAGCACTAATTAATTGTTGCCTAATTGTCTTGTCAGAGTTAAACAACCACCCCATGCGAATCATCTATGTGTGTGTGTGTGTGTGTGTGTGTGTGTGTGTGTGTCTGTGCAGGTGAACCATGTGTGGGAGCAGGGAGGGGATCTTGGTAGTGTCAATCTCCTGATAGAATCTCACCACTAGTAAACAAGAGTGATGTCAACTGTACATTGGAAGTCCACAAAAATATATATACTATTGAATCATTCTAGCCAGTGCTTTATCTTCTCTTCTGGGACTACTTGAATAAGCTTCCTCGCTCAGGTTGGTACGGGCCTAAGGCCATCATCCAGATTAGTGTGTTGTCATCTGTAATTGTATCATGCTAGTGTTTTGCAATTGTCATGAGAATGTCCTTTATATTTGCACGTTACATCTTTGCAGCCTATGATATATGGAAATGTGAGTGTTGAGCTAATTGGCACTGATAAAATAAACTAATGCCTCTTTTTAAGCAAGGATACTATGTTGCTAACTTTACCCAATAAGATAATTAGGATGCTTCTATTTTTTAGTGTATTTTTCATCAACTACTATTACAGTAATCTTTCTCAATATATGTGCCAACAGGGATGCTCGATTGCAGTGGAACTGCACAAATACTTCGTGTGGTTCATTGCCTCGACTTCTTCCTTTCCTTTCCTGTGAGTCGCTTATCTCGGCTTCCAGTCAAAAGAAGTACTAATTTATATGCTTTGTCACACGGGTTGGTAAAGGTCTTCAAGCTGATTATTGTGCTTGTCATACCTATTGGTAATTTGGTATTGTGCTACTGCTGGCCGATTTCATAAAGGAGTAACTTCGAGGATCAACTTGCAAGCAAATCATTACATTGGCCGATTTCACTAGAACTGCACAAAAAAGAAAAGATGAACAGATACTTATGTTGCTGCTATGTTGTACTCCAAAGTTCACTCAGAAAAGCATCGATGCTAACAAGAAGAAGTGTCAGAGTGAGCGCCAACAATATGGCTTGGCGCATAGCCCAGAAAAACACAGCCCGGTCTTCAGTCTCAACTTGCGCTTTTAGGTTATTGGCACGTATGCTGGTAGCGAACGGTATGCCATGGAGTCTACAGATTCCAAACAAGTTGGTAGAGACATATATTCATTTGGCACTTAACCAGTCTGCATGCCTGGGATGCTTCATTTCTGTTTAACTGCACAAAAACTTTGGGTGGTTCAATTTGTCAACTGCCTCGTTTCTTGTCTACAATGTAGAATTTTGGCGAGCTACATGACAAAGATGAGCCAGTAAACTAGTTGGATGAAAGTAGTGGCAAAGTTGCTCAAACCGCTCACGGCATCGAGGCCACTCTCATGAGGTTTGAACTACAAGAAATGTTCAGATGGTCTATGATGCCTCTAATGTAATCGAAAGTTTGCTCAAACCAGCATTAACTTTAGCAAGAAGTACCACTTAGTGAACACCACTTACTAGTCTGTACCCTAGGTAATAATAGTGTATCGATGGATGATATAGGTTGTGTTGTCCCATTCATTTTGATGCGTAAACATGTTGAACTTGTGTATATCTGAATCTTTTTTGTGAATGTTAGCTATGAATATTGGCTTGTGATCTATGAATCATATAGATGCATAAACATGATGTACTTGTCTATAAATGTATCTTTGAAGTTGTTGATTGTGAATGTTGGCTACGAATATGAACGTATGTCGTGAACCTGAGTTTGATCTGAATGTTTACCTTTTCTGTTGTACTTGTGTGTGGACTTGTTAGAATGTATATTGTGGGATTGTTAGAATGTACATTGTGAGATTGCGATGTGCCCAAACCAGCAGCACGACCTGACTTCCGGCTATAGCTCAGGGGCCGGCCGTGTCGGTTTTGGGGCTCGACCAACCCAATAGAGGTTCGAACACTGGGGCGTGTGCCAAGAACTGAACCTCCTCAGCTTACGAACGCGTCGCTCCACGGCCTATCTCTACTCGTGCGAACGGGGAAGGAGATGAACAAGGCAGTTTACCCAGGTTTGGGCCACCTTGCGGTGTAATACCCTACTCCTGCTTTTTGGTGGATTGGCCTCACGAGGGGTTGAGGATGAACTAGTACAAAGGATGAACTACCTCACGAGATCTACGGGTGAGGGCGGAGTATGTCTGATCTCCGTGGATCTGATCCCCTCTTATGGTGGTGGCTATCCTATATTTATAGTGGCCTTGGTCCGTTTCCCCCAAAAATATAGGCGGGAAGGGATCCCACAGTGGCCATGTTTGAAAGGGGACAAGTAGTACATCTTATCCAGATGAATGGTGGTCTTCGACTGCAAAGCTTTTGGTCGTGAAGCTGTGGGAGGTTCGGCGATGACATCCAATCTTCCATGTAGGCGGCCTATGTCTTGTTGCACCGAAATGGATACCTTTGCTAGATTCCTCGGGAACCCACGCCTGTCCTTGCCTTCTTCGCACCAAACGAGAAACTGTCTTCTCTATGCCCGCTGGTACCCGCCTCGCGCCGGTCGTCATGGATTGCGTCATGGTGGCCTTGTGAGGCCAGGTACCTGCATAGGAATCTCCGCTCCTCAGGAGGCCGCTCCCTCGGGAGGTCTTGGCATCGTCCGCCTCACGAGGCTTGGCTCCTCATGAGGGTCTTGTTTAGGTGATCTAGTGGCTGGGCCATACCAGGCCGTCGATGAAGCCATGCTGTGGGCCACTGCCAAGAAAGTCTGGGTACCCTGGTTCCAAGAATGCCGACAGTAGTCCCCGGGCCCAAGGCGCGCTCAAACTCGGCTTTGAGGCGAAGCAAGGGTTGAGGGCGAAGCGCTGTAGGGCCCAAATGCCAGCGGCCCTGGCTTGACGCATGGCACATGACGGGTCGCCGATGCCTCCACTTCCTCACGTTGCCTCGGGGACTTCCTGCGACTTGACAACTGCCTGGTGCACACAGCAGGGCCATCATTACCTGGGTCGTGGAGGGCGTCGGTTAGCCTTCCTTTGCCTATAAATGGGAGGGAAGCCCCTAGGCCATCTTCATTTTCATGCCTCTTCCCCCTTCTCCTTCTCCATCGCAACACCATCTAGCCAGGGCATCCATGGCACCAGTGAGGAGGTTTTCAGCTGCCGAGAAAGGGAAGGCTCCGCTGGACAGGCCGGAGTGGCCCCCGCCGAAAAGGGGACGTGGCCATCCTCGCAAGATCTGTGGTAGGCCGGCAGTCACCATACCAGGGCACGAGCGTGCCTCTGCAGGCGTTTGCATTGCTCCTGCCAGCCACGGGAAGGTCTATCACCGTGGTAGGGATGTCTGAGGTAGTGGCAATCATGGTCGGGGCAAGGGGCAATCGATGGTCGCCCGGCCACCGCGCCCGCAACTCCACTCGGCCGACGCGGTTCGGGAGTTCGTGGTGTGGATGGAAAGGCCAGAGGACCCTTGGCTCCGCCTCCCAACTTCTTCGTGGGGGAGCTGCCTACTGGAGGGCCGGGTGGACTGTGGCTGCAGGCTGACGGTTGCTGCAGCAGGGCCTCATTGGCGGAGGTCAAGGTCACCCGCGTGGGGTATGTGTTCCTGAACCGTGGCTGGTAGGCGTCCGCCCGTTCCCGCGGCTTGGTGGGGAGGCGCACTCTACACTTCAAGTCTAACGGAGCGGCGATGCTTTACGTCAAGATCTTCGGGGGGGCAAGCTCCTGGGTGTTGTCTTGAGGACAGCGACAACGATGATGACCACCCCTCCGATGACGCCGTACGCCTTGGCCACGACGTCCACGACAGTGAACTTGCATTTGGCTATGGTCGCGAGTTCTTCAGCTGCAGCAAAACCTAGCCCGACGAGTGCTCCGGTGACGATGAATACCGCAAGCCGCCTCGCCTCCGCGCCCGGTCCAAAAGGAAGCCTAAACCGCTGCTCCCCCGCGCCCCTGTCAAGGAGGAGGAGGACTCCGACGGAGCGCGGGTGGCGACGAGGCCCAGCTTCAGGAGCTTCGATCTTCGGGAGGCTACCCCTCTCTCTCTTTTTATTTCCTCTGCATTTAGAAACGAGAAGGGCCCCATAGGGGCATGTAATGAACTACAGCGCTTGTGCCACATTACTAGTATTTACTGCTAATATTTTTCCTTTCATACTAGCATTACTCGAGGGACTTTTGCCCGACATGATTGGGATACTTAGCTTATCGCGCTTGCTTGTTGATGGTGGCCTGTGGCGTCGTGAGGGTGCGCCACTTCGGAGATTTTGATCCAGCACACTCTCCCAGGTCGGTTGACCCCGAAGCCCTGATGAGGGCTTGCGGGCACCCATATCTCCGGAGACGTCCTCTGGAGTCCGCCTGCACAATAGACTGTAACACAGGGTGCTCCTGAGGTATGCCCACGGTACGCCCGCAGTCTTGTGCCATGTTCGTATGCTGACTTTTGTGAGAGTGCCGCACGAGGAAACATATGCCAAAGTTTTTGCGAGGTGTGTGCATGGTCGGGGCCATGGCAACCATATCCTTGGCCCAGCGGCGCATACCGTGTCCAGCCCCCGCTCGCGAAAGCTCGGGGGGAGGCAACAGGCAGCGAGCCTCCAGAGATACGGACACGAAGAGAGAGAGAAAAGAAAGATCGCAGCAAAAAAAATTCCCCTTTTTTCAAACAAAGATGCGAAACTGCAAACTTCATTCCAGAAATAGCAAATTCGAATACAAGAGAGAGCCAAACAAACAACCGCATCCCGCGCCTATGCTAGTCTTCTGGTCTTCCCGCCAGCATGGAGCATGGGGTTTCCACTAGGACGTGGGTGGGAGCCCCCGTGAGGCCCAAGGGAAACACTCAGGAGACTCCAGGGTGTGTACAACCCCACTCATTATTACGTGAGAGAGTCATGGGAGGAGACTTGAGGGAAGCATGGTGCTCGCCCGTTACGGATACAACTTCCTGAGGTACTGGATGTTCCGGGCATTCTGGATGGGGACATCGTCCTGCATCTCCAGGCGCGCAACACCGGGCCTGGAGAGAGGGGTGATCCTAAATGGGCCCTCCCACATAGGCGAGAGTTTATGAAGCCCCTCCCGGGAGAGCACCCGCTTCAGGATGAGGTCACTCACCCAGAGGGTCCTGGAGTGGATGCTATGATAGTGATACCGCCGCAACGCCTGCTTGTACCTCGCGGCACGGAGCGAGGCTTGATGGTGGGCCTCCTCCCCGAGCACGAGGTATGTCCCTCGCGAGGTGTCCTGGCATTCCTCGTTAAACGCCAAGACCCTCGGGGAGCGATGTTTGACCTCGTGTGGAAGGACCGCCTTGGCCCCGTAGACGAGGAAGAATGGGGTTTCGCCTGTGGGCTTAGTCTCAGTGGTGCGGATGGACCACAACACAGACTGATGCTCACCGAGCCAACCCCTACCGCAGACCTTGAGTTTCTTCTTGAAGCTCCTTGTCTTGAGGCCCCTTACGACCTCCGCGTTGGCACGTTAGGATTGGCCGTTGCTCCATGGGTGCGTCACCGAAGCGTAGCATATCTACGTTCCAATGTTAGCACAATATATTTTGAAGAGGTTGCTTATGAACTGCGAACCATTGTCAGTGATGATACGGTTGGGGGCCCCAAAACTGCTCACGACGCCCTTGATAAACTTGACGGTGGAGCCAGCTAGGATGGTACGTACTGGTCGAGTGGGGCATGGTGCCAAATAAAGTACCAAGGGCTCAAAAGGGTGGGGCGCCACCATCACTGGCGGGATTGTGCGGTACATCTTGAGGCCTTGGAAGGTGGTCTCCCCTCCGGAGTCCACTCAAAGGGGCCCTTCCTTTTCATGAGCTCGAAGAAAGCGAGAGCCCACTCTCCTAGCTTGGAGATGAAGCATCCAATATGGTCATGGAGCCTGCCAACTTTTGCATCTTCTCGATCGCCTTGATCTTCTCGGGGTTGGCCTCTATTCCTCTATGCGACACTAGGAAGCCCAATAACTTGCCGGACGGGACTCCAAACACACATTTCTCTGGATTGAGCTGCAGGTTCACCTTGCGCAGGTTGGTGAACGTTTCTTCCAGATCTTCAACAAGGGTCTTTGCTTCCCACGATTTGACCACTATGTAGTCGACGTATGACTCGGTGTTTTTTCCGAGCTGCTAGCCCAGAGCGATGTATATCAATCTCTAGAAGGTCGTGCCGGAATTCTGCGATGAAAAGGGCATGCAGGTGTAGGAGTATAACCCACACGGGGTGAGGAAGGATGTCTTCTCGACGTCCTACACTGCCATCTTGATATGATGATGGTCTGAGAAGGCGTCCAGGAAGCACAACAAGTCGCGTTTGGCGGTGGAATCGGTGATTTGATCAGTGCGCGGAAGAGGGAATGGGTCCTGAGGGCACGCCTTGATCAGGGTCGTGAAGTTGACACACATGCGCTCCTTCCCGCCCTTTTTGGGGACGATGACCGGGTTGGCCCCCCAGTTTGGGTGCTGCACCTCGCGGATGATGCCGGCTTCTTGCTGTTTGCGGACCTCCTGAACGATGAACGATTGCTTCTTTGGGGCTTCCCGCCGCACCTTTTGCTTCACTGGGCGCGCACCGGGGCACACCATCAAATGGTGTTAGATCACATCTTGCATAACACCGAGCAAGTATGTGGCCTCCCATGCAAACACATCCTTGTTTGCACAGAGAACACCAACCAGCGCCTTCTCTTGATCTAGGGAGAGGCCAGCGCCTATGGTGAAGGTGGGGCCTGAGGCCCCGTCGTCGACATGCACTTGCTTCATCTCAGCACGGTCTGAAGAGAACAGTTGTTTCTTCTTTGCGGGCGCGGCTTCGAGGGCCTCCGAAGCATCATCAACGCTTGGTTGTGTGGCCTCCACAACCTTGTAGGAGATCTTGAGGGCCTGGAGTGCGTCTTTAAAGTCTCCCATCACAGTGATGATGCCGCTGCTCCCAGGCATCTTGAGGACGTTGTAGCCGGGGTGCGTCGTCGCCATGAACTTAGCGAGGGCCAGGTACCCAAGGATGGAGTTGTATGGGAGCCCGAAGTCGATGATCTCGGTACGTTAGTTGTAGCGGGTGCCAAAGGTGATCGGGAGGCATATCTACCCCAAAGAAGGGGTGGAGCCGCTGGCCACCCCCGTGAAGGGATTGGTGGGCACAAGTTAGTCGTAGGGCACTTCGAGCAAGTCAAAGGCTTCTAAGGAGAGGCCGTTGAGGCCGGCGCCGCCATAGATGAGGGTCCTGGTGACCGCAACGTTGCTAATGGTGGGAGTGCACAACATCGAGAGCGCGTCGGCACCCACTGTGGTCTTGGGATGATACTTGGAGTCAAATGTGATGTCTGTCTTGGATGTTGCGCCATCCGAGAGAGCCCCCTGCCATGGCCGAGATGCTCCTATTCGATGAAGAAGCTCCTATTTCCTCCTCGTTCATTTGTTTTGAAGCCACCTGCAAAGATGTGGGTGGTTAAAAAAGCCTAATTCTTCTGCAGGACTATGTATCTGGGTGTACCAAATGGATAATGGATAGTGGATGCACCAGTCCTATGACCAGAGACAAGTCGTTGTTTGTCGATCCCAAATTAACTGCTTCTTCTCTGAAGTATATTACTTTCAGCGACAATAACATAGGGGAGTTAATTGGGTTAGGTAAACTGATATATCCAAATACAAGAGCATTGATGATGTTTTACTTGTTCAGTCTGTTGGATTCGATCTTATGTCAGTTGGTAAGCTTTGTGAACTTGGCATGCTAGTCTTATTCTCTATATCCAAAAGCATTGTCTTCATGGCCTCTGACAATTCATTCGTATTCGAGGGATATTGAAAAGGTGATTTATATATTGTGGATTTCTCTAAGGGTCCCTCGGTCCAAACTTGTTTGCTTGCAAAAGCAACCAAAGGTTTGCTATGGCAACAAGGACTTCGTCATGCGGGTATGAGAAATTTGCATATTAGTCAAGAAAAATCATCTATGTGGGATTCCTAATGTGAAATTCGACAAGAATCATCTTTGTGCCACTTGTGAAGCTGGAAACTCGTCTAAGAAGCATCGTACATCAAAAACTGTCATGACCACAACAAGGCCTCTGGACATTCTTCATATGGATTTATTCAATCCTCGAAACTATGCAAGTTTTGGAGGTTGTCATTATGGTCTGGTTACTGTTGCTGATTTCTCTCGTAACACTTGGGTATTCTTTCTCGAAGAAAAGACTCGTACTCAAGATATCTTCAAAAGTTTCGCCAAGAAAGCTAAAAATGAATATGATGTGCGAATTAAGCATGTCAGAAGCGAAAATGGTACTGAGTTCAAAATTATTCATATTTAAGATTTTCTAGACAAACATGGTATTACTCATGAGTTCTCTGCCATATACACTCCCCAATAGAATGGAGTTGTTGAGCGAAAGACTAGAACTATCATTGAAATGGCGAGAACTATGATCAATGAGTATATCGTGTTTATCTTCACAAGTTCCTTAAGAAAACCTCTTATGAGCTAATCACTGGCAAGAAACCTAATGTTTCTTATGTACGTGTTGTTGGTGCACCTTGCTACATTCTTGATATAAATCATAGTTCCATGTTTGCACCCAAGGAACATGAAGGTTTTCTTTTGGGTTATGGCTTGAACTCACATACGTATCGTGTATAGAACTCTCACGACTGGAAAGTTATGGAAACGGTAAGTGTGCGGTTTGATGAATCTAACGACTCCCGAAAGGAGCACCTGTCTAATGTGATAGATGAACCACCTATCTCAGAAGCTATTCAGCAAATGGCTGTAGGGAGCATCAAGAAAGTTGAGGAAAATGTTCCTGAATCTTCCGATGATGATTTCCCTATGACACGAAGCAGAACTCGTCAAGAAACTACCAAAGCAAATGCCATTCCAAAGAGAAATGCCAACCCGAATGCTAATCCAAATGACAATACTAATGGGAATGATGACCAAAATGCTCCTCCTGATGCTAATGCTAAAGTGTCAGGGTACACAGACATGGGTGTATGTTTTCCCCTGACTAGTGCCCGGACGACAAGCCAAGAGGCCCAGGAGCAAGTTTACCACACCAGCACCAGATCAAGACTTGAAGGGATCAATCCTTCGAATAACCAGAAAGCTGGTCAAAGGGACCAAGACAATCAGGACCAGCTGACAAGGGAAAATATCACCAGAAGAAGAGCCCTCCTTGCCGGGAATGCGAGCCTGGCGGGGTGGGATCAACCCAGAAACAAGCCTCCCACAATACCCCGGCAGCCCCGCCGGGGGCTCATGGAGGCAAGCCACCACCTCACATTGACGCCCATCGCCAATGAGTGCAGTGTGAAGCTCCTAAGTGGCTCGGTGGCGACACCCTTCCTATGACGTGTCAACACCACAAAAAAAGACACATCCGTGACATTTTGGGTCAAACGAATTTTTTTCTTGTCATACTTATGACACTTCTATGGTGATAATTGTGACAAAAACCTATATCATCATAGAAGTGGTGGGATCCTACTTCTATGACAAAATATAATGACAGAAACTGGGCTTTTTGTCTTGGGCAGGCCGGAGACACAGCTGCATGACATTCTTTGGGCCGTCCATGATGGAAAAAACTATGGTAGAAGCGAGGGCGAGGCAAATTTCGGGGAGTTACTGGTTACGTTGGGTGGTCGGGGTGGAGCGATGCACGGAGGTTTGCGCGTTTCTCTCATACATGTCGTGTGTATGTGCGAGGAGTTGGCCTCTAACTAAACCCGAGCGAGGAGTTCGCTTACTGAACCTGAGCGATTGCACTAGCCACGTTACTGAACCCGAGCGATCGATCCCTTGGCTGCTAACTGAACCCAAGCTATTCCTTCGCTACCGCTGTTAACTGAACCCGATCGATCACTGCTGCTGCTTACTTAAGCCGATCGAACCTGCTGCCTCTTGATGAATAGTGAACGTGGGGTTGGTCGAACGAGTTGAGAGGTACGTGGTTGGGCTTGGATGAACAGGACATCGTGGGGGTTGGACGTTGCGGTTGCCGCTGGATGAACAGAACCCCGAGACGAGGCCGCCACAGCCGAGACGTTGGGGGTGGATGAACAGGACCCGTGGAGGGCTAGTTGAACAGTTGCCGGTGGAGGGCTGCTAGGATGAACAGGACCTCGTGGAGGGCTGGATGAACAGGACCCCGTGGAGGGCTGGATGAATAGTAGCCGGTGGAGGCAGAGGAAGACGCGGTGGATGAACAATGCAGGAGGAGGCTGGAGGAAGTCGACTATGGGTGAACACTAGTCCATGGAGTCCCGTTTTGCGGTACGCCACACCCCTCCTGATTAACAAGACTCCCGTTTTGACTGTAGCGCTCCAACACAAGTCCGTTTCCTCCATTTTGCGGTACGCCAGACCCCTCCCGATGAACAGGATCCCGTTTTGACCGTAGTCGGTCGAGCAGAAGGCCGTTTCCTCTGTTTTGTGGTACGCTAGACCCTTCCTGATGAACAAGACCCCGTCTTGACCATACGCGCTCCAGCAGAAGGCCGTTTCCTTCCATTTTGTGGTATGCCACACCAGGTTTTGGCTGTTCCGTCCAAGCCGATGAACACGACGCTGTTTCTCTGTTCCGACCCCGCCGATTGGCTGCCGATGAACACGACGCCGTTGCTACCGTTCGCTACCTCTCCATGTACACCAGCCCTGGCCGTACATATGCGCGAGTACGCGTTCGAGACTCCGCCTGTATGTACGTACGTAGCCATGTTTTTGCCCTGTGGTTGTACGTACGTGTACACGGTTTTGACCAGACTGCCTGAACTGCTACGTCGGGAGCTCTACTACTACACATGCCGCTTCTTGCTTGGCCACGGTTCATCGTTGTAGAGAGACCGATCAACCAGTATGTATGTACACGTACCAGAATGACAACACTACGTACGCTTCGACCAGGTGGGTCCCGGCTGTCAGGGAGGATAAGGAGGCACTTCCTTGTGTGCGAAGATATAGCTGGCGGGTCCTAGCTATCAATGGGGGCATTCATTTTTTCCGCGCCTAATTTGGAGACACTTTCCTTGCTTCCGAAGATATAGCTGGTGGGTCCCAGCTGTTAGGGGGAAAATATTTTTTCCGCAAAATATAGCTAAGCCAAAATACAGAGCCCTTTCGGTAGGTCTCTATGGTCTAGGGTGGAATCATTTTTTTGCCCGTAATAAGGAGGCACTTCCTTGCGTGCGGCTGTGAAACCAGCTGTCAGCCTCTCCATGTACCTTCCTCTTCCGATGGAAGTCCTTCCTTAGCCACGTTGACCGCGCCGCACCGAGAGCACCAAGGCGGTGGATGACGTTGAAGCATAGGGTGGAAGACTCGGTAGTTGTTTCCCGCGCGGAGGGGAGTACGAGGGCTTGCTGCTTCGGCTGTAGTGTGAGGCTGCCGTCGCCGGAGAATAACAGGAGGTCGGGGTGAGTGCGGGGATGGCCAGACCAGCGATTGGGAGTAGGGTGGGGCGATGAGGCCTGCGTGGCAGCATAGTTGGCCATGGGAGGCAGGAGCAGGTGGCACGGCCGGTGCTGGTTTGGGAAGCTGGAGAAAGAAGACCAAAGGTTGAAGAAGCACGACGGCGGTTTTGTATTAACATCCAACGGTCACTGCTCCTAGAATCTTTTGTTGACTATAAGTTGACAAAGCCCTGCATACGCGTCAACTTTGTAGGCCCAGAAGTCAGTCTCCAAATCGGGTGAGTCCCAGCTAGCTGGAGGAGTGTTCTTTTTTTGTGCGTACTAAGGAGGCACTTTCTTGCGTGCGAAGATATAGATGGTAGGTCCAAGCTGTCGACGTTCTGTGAACGGGGGTACCCAGACTTGCCTGCCTGTGGCCCATGACGTGGCTCCATTGGTGGCGTGGTATGGCCCAGCTTCAGCAAATGCAGCACTAGACCCTCGCGAGGGGCCAAGCCTCACGAGGCGGACGAAATCAAGACCTCCTGGGGAAGCCTCTCTAGGCTAACTCCCGAGGAGCAGAGATATCTATGCAGGTGCACCTCGTGAGGTTCACATGACGTGAGCCATGACGACCAAGGCCAAGCGGGCGCAGTGTACTAGTTTCCCATTTGGTGCTAAGCGGGCAAGCGTGGGCACGGAGTCCCGAGGAATCAAGCAAAGGTTTCCATATCGATGCAACAAGATCAAGGACCGTCGGGACGGCAGAATGGAGGTCATCGTGGAGCCCCAAGAGGCGTCACCACCAGAGTCTTTCGTAGGCGAAGACCACTTTTGTCAGGATAACTTGTACTAGCTGTTCCCCTTCAAATTTGGCCGTTATGGGATACCTTCCCACCGATATTTGGGAAGATCACCAAGGCCACTATAAATAGGACCTAGCCACCACCATGGAGGGGGGGTGGAGCCAAGAGAGAAAGAGAGAAAGAGATAGAAGGGGGATCGGATCCATTCCACCCTATACACACCACAAGCTCATTCGAGCCCAAGAACACCTCTCCACTAGAGGTTGTTCATCCCTTGTACTAGTTCATCATCAGCCCCACAAGGCAATCCACCACACACACTGGAGTAGGGTATTACACCGCAAGGTGGCCCGAACCAGTATAATCCTCTATGTCCCTTGTTCTTTGAGTTTTTCGAGCTAAGCTGAGGTATCGTAGGGCGAGCGCGCTTTGGAGAGAGTGTTCTTCGTGCGCACCCCAGAGTTCGAACCTCTCAAGGGTTTGTGGAACCTGAAATCTGACATTTGGCGCGCTAGGTACGGGTGTGCTGAAATCTCTCTTCCATCGGTCGACGCATCACCGCTCCACCGCTTCCATGGATGACGCTCATCGGCTCGTGCTAATCGGCGGGCCGCCCTCGCCGCCCGCGTCGCTCAAACAGCTCCCGCCGGCGGACCTCCCCTCCAATCTCCCTGCCCGCCGCCAACGCAGCTACCGGCCCGGCGAGCCACGAGCAGCAGGCCGCGTTGCTGCACCCCTCGTTGTGGCGGGATAGATCCACCGCAACCCCGTTGCTGACCCCAGCCGGCTCGTCGTCCCATGACCGTCGCGGACCCGCGGGCGTGCAGGCTACGCTGCTCATGGCGTGTGAGCTCCTGCGCTACTGCCCCGTCAACAACCTCTATGAGGACTGACTAGACCGCATCGCCGAGCTTGTCAGCGCCGCTGGGGGCTGTCCTGCCCCGTCCCTCTCGCTACCTCGCCCACTTCCATTTGCGGGTGACGTGTCCCGTGAAGCGTCTCCACCACCTCCTTGTCAAGACGGCGTCCACACTCCAAGGCACGGGGCCCCACAGCGTGACCCACCGCGCGGGGTGCCCTTGCATGAAGAAGGAAGCTGTCAAGAGGTCTAGCGGCCACAAGGAGGAGCTCCTGCGCTCCCACCACCACCACACCAAGACCGTGCCCCCCTGCAATGGCGGCACATGAGAACTAAGACCAAGCTCGACCTCTGCGACAGGCTCCCGTGTCCACAACAGGCTGCCGGGCCTTCACCCTTGAGCTACGCAGTGTCATCTGGCCCGGGAAGTTCAAGGACGACCTGCCTCCATGCTACGACGACACCCCCGACCCTACTGAGTTCCTGCAGCTGTATGAGTTGAGCGTCGAGGCGTCCAACGGCGACAAGAAGCTTATGGCGAACTGGTTCCCCATGGCTCTCAAGGACGGCGTGCGCTCGTGGCTCCTGAACCTGTCTGCGGGATGGATCTCCTCCTGGGGTGAGATACGCGAGCGTTTCATCTCCAATTTCCATGGCACTCGCGACCGCCCGCCAGCCGCAGGTGACCTACGGCGCGTCAAGCAGCAACCGGGGGAAACCCTGCAGAAGTACATCCAGCACTTCAACAGCGTCCACCTCAAGATCCCTAAGGTGATGGACGAGGCCATCATCTCAGCATTCTCCGATCGCGTCCGCGATGTCAAGATGAAGGAGGAGCTCGCCATCCATGAGGAGCTATGCACGACTTTGGAGCTATTCAACCTGGCGACCAAGTGCGCCAGAGCAGAGGAAGGGCGCCTTTCCCTCGTCGAGTACCCCGCTGCTGACCCAGAAGATAAGAAGGCCAAGGCTAAAGACGTGAAGCACAAAGGGGCTGGCCGTGCTCGCGGCAGAACCAGAGATGAACCATGGCCATGACCACCCAGAGTCATCCAAGAGCAGTCGTCCATTATGCGCCTTCCACAACGTGCACAGCCACAATACCAACGACTGTCAGGAGCATAGGGCTATCCACGACGGGCGCATCGGCCGACGCCCCGAGCGCAGTGACCGAGGCTACGGCCGTGGAGGAAGCCAAACCGGTGGGCGCTGGGACAAACGCGGCCCCGTCAGGAGTGGCGCGATCAGCCTCATGAGGAACGCTGGCACCACTAGCCTCGCGAGGGCGCCTGGAGGGACCAGCCTCGTGAGGACCGTCCTCAGGGCAAGGTCGGCCTTTCTCCGCTGCCACCACCGCCAAGGAGGAACGACGACCAAGACGAAGGGCCTGGGGGCTTCTAGGAGCCTCGCGCCATCGCCTGCATCTTGGGCGATGCACGGGCTCCAGCCTCTCAGCGCATCCTCAAGCAGTTCGCCCAAGAAGTGAATGTGACTCTCCCCAGGATAGAAGCCACGCGGCCGCTCAAGTGGTCCAAATGCATCGTCACCTTTAGCTCAGCTGACTAGCTCAAGTGCGCGGCAACCGCCGGCGCTTTCCTAATGCTCTGCTCACCCATCATCAGCAACGTCCAAGTTACCAAGACACTCATTGATGGAGGTGTTGGGCTCATTGTCCTCTCCGTCGACACGTTTGACCATCTCCAAGTGCCATACGACCAGCTGCAACCAATCAGGCCTTTCTCAGGGGTGACCGACGGCTCCCCTTTACCTTCGGGACCCGCGACAACTACCACACCGAGCTCATCGACTACGACGTCGCTCACATCCGTCTCCCATACAACGCCATTCTTGGGTATCCAGCCCTGGCCAAGTTCATGGTAGTGACCCACCATGGCTACAACGTCCTCAAGATGCCAGGAAGCCGCGACATCATCACAATCGTGTGCGAGGAAAAGGACGCTATGTGCTCCCTCGAGCGCGCTTACCAGGTTGCGGTAGTCGAGGACCCAGATAAAGAAAGCATTAACTACCCCGCTGAAGCCATCCCGAAGAAGAAGTAGTTGCTCGCCCTGGAGTCTCATGAGGAAGCAGCACAAGATGGCCGCACCTCAGGATCCACGCCCATGGACGGGGCGCCTCCCTCCCTCGCATAGGAAGGCGCGGCCGACGCCCCTCTCAGGTTGGGCTCGGGGGCTCTGCTCTGGAGGGCCTCCGACCTAGCCAATGTCACGAGGCTGGCGCTCGGGCACCATGTGGAGGCATGCTTCACCGCACGTTTCCCTCAAGAGAGCACAAGGCGCGAAGTGCCGAGCGCTCAAGAGTTCATCAACCAGACCATCGAAGACTTGCAGGAGCTCTACTAGCCATCTCAGGTGGGCCGGTGTGAGGGCCCTCCTCACAGCTATGTCCGCATGCCCTTCGGCCTAAAGAACCAGGCGGCCCTGTACCAGAACCACAGGTGGGAAGTCCTGGCGGCTCACAAGGCCAGGCATCAGGAGATTCTGGCAAAAGTGGTGTCGATTCTTCATGAGCTTTCGGAACCTGAGGAGCCTCGCGAGGTCCCAGAGTCAGGCGGCTCGTGAGGAGCGACATTTGCAGCGAGCATCTTCAGATACATCAACATCTCTCCAGCATTGGTGCCAGGTGACCCTGTTTCAGTATTTTCATTTGGGGGTGCCCCTCGGGCTACATCATCCCCGAGTCGCACGGACTTGCCCCTGCGGCATGTATCTCTTTGCATCTTTAGCTTACTCTGTTGGGGGCGCCCCTCAGGCTGCATCATCCCCAGGCCACACGGGTCCGTCCCTGTGGCATGTGTCGCATTCACATTACCTGAATTAGCTCGTCTCCTCCTATGAATTGCCTTACGATCATCACCTGCTCACGCACCACCTCTTTTGGCCTCCGGCGCTACTGAACGGACTCCTACACATCTCGCAATGGGGGCTACACACGTTGGCACGGCGCCTGTGCTCGGGTCCGTCCCTGCAACGCTGACAAATATGAGAGATCGAGCTCTGACTCACGGCCCACCTCGCGCACGCCACCTCACCAGGTCCTCGGTGCCTTCATCTTCCTGCGGAAAGATCAGTGGCATTGCAGCAGATGTTATGCTTTTTCATCAGTATAACCAGTGGGAACCTCTGGAGCCTAGCAACAGGCGGCCCTGCCGGCTATTCCCTTCTCACGTAATTCGCTTGCGCGTTAAAGGGGGGATCCTGAGTATCGTGTCTCAGGAACTCCTACTGACTCTCCATCCCTTACCCCCTGGCCTTGATCACAGCATCACGACCTAGAATACCAGTGGAGGCTGAGGTCTGCTCGAGGGTCGGGACCCAAGGACGCAGAGCACTTAGAAGAGCGGGAGAAGGGCAGGCCGGCGCGAAACACTAAGGTTTATTCGTAGGTCAAGGAGGATTCCTGAGCATCGTGCCTTAGGAGCCTAAATAGCCACGTAGCCCCTCACCCCTTGGCCTCCTCTTGGCGATCTGGATGAGCCAGCGGCGGCTGAGGTATGCGCGGGGTCGGGCTTTGCGACCCAGAACACTAAGGCCTAGTTTCCCGTTTCCTTCCCAAGGGTTGTTCGTACGTCAAGGGGGACTCCTGAGCATCGCGACTCAGGAGCTGTCGGATTCAGGGCTCCGCAAAACCCGTTTAGTTCGAACACAGGGGCGTGAACGAAGATCTCTCCCACTCACGTCTACCTAGCGCCTCGCTCTCGTCTCGGTGGAAGGATTCGAGCAAACAACGGACATAACACACAAAAGTTTATCCAGGTTCGGGCCACCGCGTGGTGTAAGACCCTACTTCCTGCTTTGGTGGATTAGCCTCGGGCGAGCTGGGATATGAGCTAGTACAATGATTCCTGGGCTCAGGTGGTGAGCTCAGAAGGGTCAGGAGGATAGTGCTCTTGCTCCTTGTGTGGTGGCAGAGTGTATGAGTTGATCCCCCCTTCATAGTGGGGATCCTAGCTACTTAAATAGGCGGCCAGGGTCCTCTTCCCCCGAAATGTTTAGGCGGGAAGGGATCCCACAACGGCCATTTTTGAGCGGGAACAAAAGGACGTTCCTATCCTGACAAAAGTGGTCTTCGCCTGCAAAAGGATCAGGCGGTGACATGGTGGTGGGCTCGACGGTGACATCCTCCTTGTCGTCCTTGCGGTCTTCGGTCTTGTTGCACCAAAGAGGAAACCTTTGCCCCGCTCCTTGGGAACCAACGGCTACGTTGTCCCCTTTGCACCAAAATGGTAACTGCGCCGCTGGCGTGGTGCG
This sequence comes from Secale cereale, assembly GCA_902687465.1. Classification (NCBI taxonomy): domain Eukaryota; kingdom Viridiplantae; phylum Streptophyta; class Magnoliopsida; order Poales; family Poaceae; genus Secale; species Secale cereale. The sequence continues at coordinate 479,259,909 of LR738715.1, forward strand.
TCACTGCTGACATCACTGCCTCCTCCTGAGGCAGGCTCGGCCTTGGATTCTCCGCCCCTCCGGAGCGCCTTGCTGAGGCCGCTCCCGAGGAGGTCTTGATGTCGTTCTCCTCGCGAGGGTCTTGGACAGCTGGTCGATCAGCTGGGCCGTACCAAGCCGCTTGTAGTAGCGCGTCGCAGCCCGTGGATAGGGAAGTCTGGGTACCCTGGTTCCCAAGACACCGACGGTAGCCCCCGGGCCCAAGGCGCGCGCGGAGTTGGCTTCAGGGTGAACCCTTAGTTGAGGACGAAGCGCCGCGGGCCCAAAAAGGCTGCGGGCCAGGCTGGCGCGTGACAGTTGGATGGGACGCGAGCGACCCCGCTCCCACGCCGTCTCGGCAACCGTGCATCTTGACAAAAGGGGGGCCTTCTACACTGGGGGAGTTATCGCCCTCTTTCCTTCCTGCTCAGATTTCTTCCCCTTACGCCTCCTGCCTTCCTGCGTCCTTCGGCTCCCTCAACCATGGCGAAGAGGAACAAGGGTACCGCGCCGGCGTCTGGATCTGCTTCTTCCCTTGATGCGGCGCGTTAGGAGTCCTCCATTACCAGGGAGGAGGACTACTCAGAGGTCCAACCTTTCCTGTCGAGCACCCATAATGAGCACGGCCCGACACGGATCTGGGCCGGATCCACCATGGTGCGGACCTTGTCGAAGTCATGCTACCCCTTCTTCCTCCACAAGATCTCCGTGGAGCTCGTGCCCCCCTTCTCCGAGTTCTTCTACGCCATCCTGGAACATTACCAGGTGGACGCTCTCCACATCCAGCCTCGCTCCATCTTCGTCCTGTTGCTCTTCGCCTTTTACTGTGAGGCACTCGTGGGGGTGAGGCCGACCGTCGCCCTCTTCCGCCACTTCTTCTCCATGCACTGGTACGACGATGGCCCATGCTCGGGTTGTGTTTCCTTCGTCCTCCAGCGCCAGGGCTGTCGACTGATGATGGCCGGGAAGAAGATAGAGTCCCACCGGAAGAGGTGGGTCTACCTGGACGCCCAGCGTGTCCATCCTCTTCTGGCGCTGCCTACTGCCCGTCCGGAGAAGCGCGCTGGCTGGAGCCACACGAATCTCACCGACCCCCTTGTCGGGCCTGTCCTAGCAAAGATTGAGGCCCACCTGAGCTCGAGGCTCGAAGGGGGCCAGATCGTGAAGGAGTTCTTGAGGCAGCGTCTGGCTCCGCTGCAGGCTCATTCTTGCCCCATGTGGGAGCTGATGGGCGACGATGACAGGCTCCGGCTGCACCCAGGGGTGCTGGCCAAGGACGATCTGGACTTCACCTCGAGAACCCTCCTGGGGATGGTTCCGAAGGATCTCCCTGGGGCCTACCTGCCGCTGTACAGCCGCCCTGACAAGGCCGAGCTATTGAAGGCCGTGCCGGATTTTGGTGCGCCCGCGGGCGCTCCGCCCATGTTCGATGTGTCTTCTGGTGCTGAGGAGAGCGACGAGGGGGGCTCGGAGGATACCCTGGACGACAAGGGGGACTCCTCCGAGGCGTTCGCCGGAGTAATGACGCCAGGCGCATGTGCCGCCGGACGGTCCCAGACGACCACTCCACGTCGATCCGGACGCGCTGCGTCCGGGGGAAGCAAGGTGGCGACTCCGCCGAAGAGTACCATTCTAGCGAACCTAGCGACCGTGGCCGCGCCCAGGATTGTGGCCTCACACCTCGCCCAGGCTCGGGCTATTGGCACGCCAGTGGTTGCGGCTGACCTTCTGGCGAAGAGGAGGGCGTGCCTCGCCTCCGACGAGTAAGTGTGCAAATTCTCGCTCATTCTTAGTTGTCGTGTTCCTAATGTGCTTCCCCTGACATAGCAGCCTAGGAGGTGTGATCAAGATGGTGAAGGGGGAGGTCACGTTGCGGTGCCCTGCTCCTCCGGCTGCCGACGTGACATCGGGGAAGGATGTCGTGGTGCTGGGTGCCCCGGTCGCACGGGCCAGCGAGCGTGCGGCGATGGTGTCACTCGAGGACGTCCCCGCCTCCGGTGAGGTTGCAGTGGCTTCTTCTCCGGCTGCTCTAGCGAGGGGGGCTGGAGCCCCCGAGCCCTTGTTCGAGCAGTCGGTCTTATCGGTGCCCATGCGTCAGCCGGCGCAGCCTGGTCCTGAGGCCTTGGAGACTGCCCCCGCCGCGTTGGGTCATCTTCGCGCCGATCTGCAAGATGGTGACGGCCACCTGACAGAAGGGCGCCTGGGGCTGATTCGCGGGTGGCTCCTGGAAGACGAATCTATGCGGACCTCCTGGGATCATGCCTCGGCGGTTGCTACCAAGGATCGAGAGGAAGCTGCGGCAGCCACACTGGCTCGTGACGCCGCGCGGGCTGATGCCGCATCCCTCGCAAAGCGCTGTCTTGAGGCGGAGAGCGAGCTGGGGGCCCTCCGCGAGGAAGGCACAGGGCGCGCCCTGGAGCTCGAGAGGTTGGAGAAGGAGCTCGAGGCGCAGAAGACTGAGACGTCCGGGCTGCAACAGGAGCAACTTGCTGACCGTGCGGCCCTGGACAAGCTGAGGGTTGAAGTCGAGGAGGCCAAGGCGACCAAAGCTGCTCGCAACAAGGAGGAAGCCCTTGCGGCCTCGGCAGCGGTGAATCTCGAGACCCTTGCCGCCTTTGACCTTGAGGCCCGCCAGGCGCTGCATGCCGCTTACGGGGAAGGGTTCAAGGAACCACGGGCCGCCCCGGAGAAGGGCCCCGCCGGGCTCCTTGCTGCGCTCGTTGAGTCCCTGCGCCATGTTGCGGCCGCAATTGGCCAGTTAGCTGATGTTGAGAGCCGTGTGCTGCTTACCTTGGTCCTGACACGGGTATGCAGCCACCTAAGTCTTAGCGACCCCACCCTCGACCTGGCCTCGCTGTCCGGGCCCGGGGCCGAAGTCATGGAGGACACGGCTGCCGAGGCCCTGAGGGTGAAGGTCGCGTCGCTGGTGGAGGCGTTCCTCCTGGCTACTGTTACCGCAGCCGAGGAGGATAAGACCGGTGATGATGCGCTTGGCAATGCCTGATCCGTTCCTGTTTAGTGAGAGAAGTGCGAGTGCCTCGAGGAGGCGTAAGAACTTTGCTTGAATTTGAAAAACTTGGCATTATTGTAATAGCTAGATGATTTCCATGCTTGCTTCCTTTCATGTTTGCTTAGGTGCTCTGCGTCGGCAGGGCCCAACCCCGCGCATACCTCGACCGCCATTGAGCCCTCTGGATGACCGGGGTTACCGTAGTAACTAGACTCGCCATTGAGCCCTCCCGATGACCAGGGTTACCGTAGTAACTAGACTCAAGGGATGAGGGGCTACGTGGCTAGTGAGGCCCTTGGGTTATGATGCCCAAGGGTCCCCCTTGACGTTCAAGCCATCCCGTTTTCGTTCTGCGTCGGCAGGGCCCAACCCCACGCATACCTCAATCTCCATTGAGCCCTCCGGTTGATTGGGGTTATCTTCATAACTAGACTCAAGGGATGAGGGGCTACGTGGCTAGTTAGGCCCCTGGGTTGCGATGCCCAGGGGTCCTCCTTGACGTATGAACGGCTCTCATGAAGGAGAACGAGCACCATATCTTGCCCACAAGCCTTCGCCTGGGATGGGGGCACGAGAAGGCCAGGTGTCTGGGCACCTGGTAAGGTGGCATCTACCAGGCGTGACCTAAGCATAGCCCCCGTGCCTAGCCCCCATCGCGACACCCATCCAAGGAGAAGCTGTGAGCGCCGTGAGCTGAAAAGCTCCCTGAGGTTGGTGTGACCATTGGGGGCCACCCTCAGTTGTTTATAACTAGCGCGGACCATAGAGCTACCACACTTGCGCGGAGTGTGGGCATAACCACGCCTCGGTCATAGCGGCCAGCGCGGAGCTTGGTGCTTCCACTGGTTCGTGGGCATAACCGCTCCTTGGTTGGATCTGCCAGCGCGGAGCTTGGTACTTCCACTGGACCGTGGGAGGGGGCCTCCTACCGGGAGAGACTCCGGGGCATGTACAGCCCCGTCCTGACATGTGCCTTGCACGGTAGGACAGCCAAGGTGTATATGGGCCCTCCTCAGGACGAGCTGAACGACTCTGGGGAAGTTCTCGTGAGCTTACGCATCACTCACGAGACCCGACCCTCAGGCGGTTTGCGCCTGAGTCTTCTTCTGCAAAATGTGAAAAGAGAGGTGTTGTGTCGACCTACGCCGAGTGCATCTCTAGAGGGTATCGCATGAGAAGGCCGCAGCACCAGCGACCCTAGGAGGTGATGTCATGGGAATGGCTCGCGAGACAGAGCTCAGCCACTGGATTTGTCGATGCTGCAGGGACGGACCCGAGCACAGACGTCGTGCCCAGTCTTTTCATGCAATGATCCAAAAGAAAAACAGCCAGCGCGTGGTTCCCGCGTGAGCGAGGCACCTGCCACGGGCCCCTACTTACCCATCCACGATTAGCCCATGCGAGAACAAGGCACCAAGGACCATGGGAGGTGACGTCACGGGAATGGCCCGCGAGACAGAGCTCAGCCCTTGGGTTTATCGACGTTGCAGGGATGGACCTGAGCACAGATGTCGTGCCAGTCCTTAATCATGGGGCGGTCGCGAGTGGTCTCACAAGGGCTCATGACCTTAGTGGCGGTGAGGACACTGAGCATGTAGATAATGCAAATGGAAAGAGACATCTAGCCTTGATCATGCAAAAAGGGGAGATAACCGCGGGGGAACAGCCCCCAGCGATCCGAGGTTGATGCAGCCCGAGAGGCGCCCTCGTTTGGATACCTGAAGTGTCACCTGATACTTGTCGAAGGAGAGTTGGGGTAGCTGAAGACGTGAGCCGTGCGGGTCGCCCCCAAGGATCGTCGAGCTCCTGAGGCCCAGGAGCTCTGGAGGCTCTCAACGGTCGCGTGGGTCCGGTTGTCGCTCCGTCTGGACCGCCTGCCGTTGAGCCTCCCGAGCCCCCAAGGCCTGCTGCGCGAGATGCTGGAACATGGCAGCTGCGTTGCGGAAGCCTAAGAGTGTGCAGACATAGCTGCAGGGGAGGGCCCTCCTCTGGCCGATCACCGTCGGCCAGAAGGGCTCCTGAGAGGCGACTCGGTTGAGACCCGCGATGTCGATGCAAACGCAGAAACTGTCGCTTGGGCTGCGAGCAGGTGAACTTGGGGTTGTGCGGTTACGCCCACCGCGGATGAGTCTTGCGTACTGAAGTTCCTTTGTAACTTGGTCGATGAAGTCCTGAGCCGCCAGCACTGAACGGCTCACGCTGGGCTCACAAAAACGCGCATCAAGATACGCTTGCAGGTGGTGCTCGAACACCTCCCTCGAGACGCCAGTTAGCCCAGAGACACTCTAGAGGAGAGCCCCCGTGCCCGTCATGAGAGGGGCGTCGAGCGCGCCTCCCTATGCGAGGGTGGAGGGCGCCTCGTCAGCAGGCGCGGGTCTTGAGGCCAAGCCGTCGGGAGCCCCTGCGTCCTGAGGTCATATTTGTAAGGCTGTATGGAATATTTCCAACCCAACAAACGTGGTTCCAAAAAAATAGGGGAAGTTATATCCAAAATTATTTAACTTGCATCGAAGGACTTTGAATGGAGTCTAGACTTTAGGAGTGTCCAAAAATGTTGAGGATTAAGGTGGAGCTCGGAAAAATGATGAAACAATTGTTGGCAAAGTTTGAGGCAAGGAATTGAGATAGAAAATGCATGGAACTTAATCTGTAAGTGTTATGGTGAATGCCAAATCAATGGAGTAGTTTATAATAGCTCCCTTAATACTATTGGGAGTATATGTTCTAAAGAGAAATCACCATTGTGAATATCCCTCGATTTAAATGGACCGAAGATCCATGCGATTTATTTAGTTGAGTTGCAAGAATTAATGACATGATGGAATGATGACATGATGCAAAGCACAAATAAAATAGAGCAAGCAAATAAAACACACGGCAATCACGAAAAATATGGAAGTCCTCCGGAGCGTCGGTCGTGGGGCGTCACAAATCTCCCACACTAACAGAGGATCTTGGCTACGAATGGCACTGGAGAGAAATGGAAAAGGAAGAGGTAAAAAAGTTGCTTCTTCAACAAACGAGTGAAACCATGAACCTTGGAGGGTTGACTAACTTGAAGAATGACACGACAGAGATGAACGAAATTGAAAAAACTCTGTTAGACAAAAGGAACAAGGAATAAGAGGAGAATGAAGAGTTTAGTGACAATATAAACATTGTAACCACTTTGCTTAAAACAAGATAGAGAAGGAATAAGAATGAAATAATTCAGACATCACTCCAACTGAAAATGGACGGAATTAACAAGAACTAGAGAAGATGGGATGATACATGATGAAATCAACAACACACTGCCTCCGGAACTATTGAAAAAATAATGGCACAAGGGGTAAGAAGGATTTCAGACAGCACTCCGGTTGAAAAGAGAGGCAAGACTTGATAAGATGAGAGAACTTGAATGGAGGACACAACACTCCTATTAAATGGACCTGAAAGGAAAAGAACATGATCTTGAGAAAATGAGATGGCGGCCAAAGAGAGCAATCTCATAATGCCTTCGGAATGAAAGAATAGAATATAGATCAATGAAAGAAATGAACGGAGAAGAAAATGACAACTTCTCCCACAATTGAATTTGAAAGAGCATCCTTACAAAGATGGATTGAACAGAGTTGTTGGAAATTAAACAACGAAAATAATAAGCTTGATGTGGGCTTAAGGAAAACATCTCAAAAATAGAGGTGAAATTTTGCCTCTAACAGAAAAAATTGATTGGATTGAGATCAACATGGAGACAAAAAACTTATTTCACCTAGAGGATACATGAAGAACTTGTGTCATCTGTAAGCACCATAAATCGCAAAAAACTTAGGGAAAGCTTTTAAGTGAGATACAACCCAAAATTACTCCAATGAATAAACTGAGGGGTTTAAAGGATCTCATGAACAAATAAAATTGGTGGGTTTAAATATCTCATTCTTGATAACTTGTGAACCATGAAACACGAAAGGAAATTATCAAGAATGACATAACACCGTCTCAAAAAAAAGGTAGAAAGAATTGCACTTCGGAATGCAAGAAGAAGAATACTTGAGCTCCTCCAACAAGAATCTTGAAAAACACTTCGAGGATGAATTAAATCTTGATGAACCAGCATGAAGAACTCCGGTAACAAAATGATGAGAAGTGAAGGATGAAAAGAATAAGATTGAAGCCTTTCAATGATTTAGATTGAGCTTCGTGACGAGGTCACCGAGAAAAAAAATTGAACTCTGGAGAAGAAAAGATGAATCACTTGGGATTTAGAATTTATCCATCATGAACAAACTCTGCAAGCAAGAATTGACTCACCTTGAGGAAATAAGAATAAGAATTATTATATGACTATCCTTCATCAATTAAATTAATGACAACCAATGGATTTGGCATACTGCTTATTCTTCTTGCAAAGATTGTGAGACACATAGCGCAAACTTGGGTAAATCTTCAACGAACCACCGGTAGGATTTTAGAAAGAACGAATGAATTGATATGACGACAAAGGAAAAATGAATCTTGAGTGAACCAGCGAAAGAATTGAAAGCGAATGAAGAATAGAGAACGAATTGCCGGGAAGAATAAGAAAAAACGAACGAAGATACTTGAGGGAATTTAGATGCAAGAGAATGAAGAGATCACGAGCTGACTAGAGGATATTTGAAGAATGCATAGAAAGAATTGAGAACGAGATGACGTTGAGAATGAAGAATGAAATGATGGCCTCCGGAGAATCAAAACGGTAACACTCCTAAAATGCTTCAGATGGACATGAAAAGAATTTCTGACAAACTGAATAATTCGAGAGAATAGCATGAAGCTAGAACAAGGGATCTTCAAGAGAACAGACCAAGATTTAGAGGAAAACTCTTCTTCTGTCTTCCAGGAGAGATTGAGAACGAGAAATAATATGAAGAATTTGTGAGATACTCTAGAAGAATGAAGAATTAAAAGGTTGAAGCAACGATGAAAAGAATTAAAAATCGATCTTGGAGAGGGAATCTAACTGATGAAAATCATTCTTACATCAAACTTTGAAAAGAATTTGGAAATAACTCCGAAAATATTAGAAGAGTCAGGTAAGATCCTTGGAAAAGACCCGTGGGTTATGGGCCCACTCAAAAGAAACACCAATGGAAATGATTCTTGAAAGAGAGATTGCACCGGTTGAATTAAATGGCTTGAATGAGATGACAGCCTCAGAATAGCTTGAACAGATTAAGAATGGAAACGTGAATCTTCTGAGATATCTTGTACACTCTGGATATGAATAGACATAGGTGAAGAGCTAATTGATGCACCGGGATGATAAACCATTGTGAAATGAGGATCAACACCGAAATCTTGAATTAAATTCGCCGGAGAAGAAAATGAGAATGGAACAACGATGAAGTTGAAGCTTCCTTAGCATCTTCATGACAATCACCGGATAAGTATATTAAAGGAAAAGAATGAAGAGACTTCACAAGAATATAATGAATACTTGATTAAGAATTCTGGCTCCATAAAGAAAAAAGGGGTGGGAGGGTGGGGAAAACAAAGACAACTTGGGATGAATGAAAGAGACACCGTTGAGAAAAACCAAGAATTGGTCTTGAAAATATTGAAAGGATCGGGTTAACTTGAAGAGAAACGCACCAGTTGAAACATAATTTAACGTGAAAATCTTGATGATCAAGAGGGATTAACACTCCCATAGAAATATGAGAACACCGCTTAGGAAAGGTATGGAATCAACACTTGACATTGAAGGAACTCGAATACCACAACTCAAAACAAAACAAGGATTTGGCTCGTAGAACTAGCTGGAACAAACATATGATAGAGATTCCACCCAAAGTTTTTGTGATGAGGCCCGCCGGGCATAACGTTACAGCGGACATTACGTCCCCGAATTGGCATAGCCAAGGATTCATTAAGACGCAATGAGACCACTGTAAAATCGACTGTGACAAGTGAATCACTAGACGTTGAACCCCAACCTCATATCATGTATTCGTTGGAAGATTACCTAGAGCTACTTGAATTTCCACCTACTAATTCCCGAAACTTTCTGGTTATGTAATCTGGTGTTGGGGATATAGGGGAAGCACTGTATATCACAAAACTAACAAGTCCTACATCCAGCTGTATCCATCCGTCAACACATAACTAGGCACCTTCGGAAACCGTGTACCTCAGACCTTCAAAAGCATCCTATATACTAGCTGTGGAAATACTCCCGAACTATCCCCCGGTACTGGGTGACGTCAGGGTTATCTCACCACCAGACACGCATAAAAGAGTTTTCGATGTTGGCCACCTTTGGTATTCCGGAACTACAACGATACAACTATGAAGACAACACCTCGGAGCTCAACTCCCCAGGTCCCATCCAAACAGACGACAGTCACCAAGATAGAATTCTCTCCACAAAGATATCGGAATGAAGCCAACAATACCTGTGTGATCCAAAAAAAATTGTAGTGAAAAGATGATAGGGAAGTCAAAACTTCTACATCAGGAGTCCTCACCAGAGCGACGAAGGGGATAAGGAGTAAAAGAATTCCTACTCTCCGATATAAATATATATATATATATATATATATATATATATATATATATATATATATATATATATATATATATATGTGTGTGTGTGTGTGTGTGTGTGTGTGTGTGTGTGTGTGTGTGTGTGTGTATATATTCCTAAGACTCAAAACAATTTTTGTTTCTAGACTCAACATCGGTAGAGGTTCGATCAAGCAGGGGCTCCTAGGTCGGGGAAGGCTCTGATTACCAACTTGTAACGCCCAGGATGCGGCTATAGCTCCTACGTGTTGAGGCACGACTTAGGGTCATGACCGCATTCTGGAATGGTGTCAAGCATGGTATCTTTACACAACCCATGTAATGAACATGATGAAAGAGAGTTTAATAGTTGGCTTACACTCGCCACGTCACACAATTAATATAATAAACATACATTCATCTAGAGAACACAGAGTTCGAATATAGACGAACTCAAACGAAGAACAAGATACCACACATGCTAATCCCAACCGGCCCTAGTTGGAACCACTACTAATCATCGGGGTATGTCAGGTACATACACCCACGCTCTTCATCGAACTCCCACTGAAGCTCTGACACATCTCCTGCGTCAAACTCCAAGGTACTTGCATCTGTTTGTGTTGTAAACCGTGAGTCACGAGGACTCATCAATCTTGTTCCCGGGTATCAAAACTAACAAAGCTTTTAGGTGGGGAGAAGGTATACAGTGGGCAGCTGCAAGCACTAAGCGTAGATGAAGTGGCTAGCTTACGAACTTTCAGAGCGAGAAGATAAGCTACGCCAACGATCGTAAACTACTCATGATCACTAGATTATCATGTCTACCTATGAGTCATTCATAACCCTGATGTGTTCTCTTCCCGAACTCCCTCGAAAAGAGACCATCACGGCTACTCACACGGTAGTGTATTTTATTTGAGTTCTTGTGTCTAGTTATCTACAACCGGAAATTAACAAAACTCCAATCTGCCACATAACCATAGGCATGGCTTTCGAAAGATCATAACCCTGTAGGGGTGTCCCAACTTAGCCCATTACAAGCTCTCACGATCAGCAAAGGTAAAACCTCTTATCTTAGCGACAACCCGACCAGACTCAGAATCCCGGTGCACAAGATATTTCCACAATGGTAAAACAAGTCCAGCAAGACCTCCCTATGTGCTAACACCCCGATAGGAGCCGCGCATGTCAGCGTCCTGGGAACGGGGGTACCCAGACTTGCCTGCCTGTGGCCCAGGGCGTGGCTCACAAGGCGTCTCGGTACGACCCAGCACCTTCAGCAACCACTCAAGGCCCTCGCAAGGGGCCAAGCCTCGCGAGGGGGATGGCACCAAGCATCGCCTGGGGCGGCCTCGCCAGACCGGCTCATGAGGATTGGAGATATCGAGGCAAGGGGCACCTCGCGAGGTCCTCGTGACGTGAGCAGTGATGACCGATGCCAAGCGGGCACCAGCGGGCGCAGAGTTCCAGTTTCCTCTTTGGTGCTAAAGGAGCAGGTGCAGGCAAGGAGTCCCGAAGCGTTAGCCAAAGGTTTCCATATTGATGCAACGAGACCAAGGCCTGCAGGATGGCAGGACGGAGGTCATCGCGGAGCCCACGACAGAGTCACCACCATAGCCTTTGGTAGGCGAATACCACCTTTCGTCGGGATAGCTTGTACTAGTTGTCCCCCTTCAAATTTTGCCGTTGTGGGATTCCTTCCCGCTCATATTTGGAAGAGGACCCGGGCCACTATAAATAGGGCCTAGCCCCATCCTAGAAGGGATCGGATCATCGAGACCTCCCACACACCACAAGGTAACCCAAGAACACCTCTCCCCAGGAGGTAGTTCGTCCATGTACTAGTTCTTCCTCTGCCTACAAGGCAATCCACCACACCACACGGGATTAGGGTGTTACACCACAACGGTGGCCCGAACCAATATAAATCTTGTGTCTCTTGTTCATTGGATCTGATGGTCTAGGTTTAGGGCTGTTGAGTAGACGAGCTAGGGCGGAAGGAGAGATCTTCGTGCGCACCCCAGAGCTTGAACCTTAAGGGTTTTGCCGGAACCCGAGATCTAACATTTGGCGCGCCAGGTAGGGGTGTGCCGAAGTTTTCTCCCCGTCCGTTCCACTCTCCGGTCATCAAGTTCCCATGGCGGGCGTCCCTCCTCCAACGGGCTTGGTGGCCGCGCGCAGCGTCGCTCCTGGCCACCGGACCTTCACCCCCGCCTTGCGGCGGGTATAGTGGCCGCCCAAGTTCAGGCCGAATCTGCCGCCGCGCTACGACGGGGTGGCGACCCGCTTGTCTTCCTCCAGACCTACGAGGAGGCCATCTCGGCGGCCGGCGGCGACGACAAGGTCATGGCCAGCTGGCTCCCCATGGCACTCAACGGCGTGCCACGGGTCTGTTTTTTCAGCTTGCCAGAATTATCCGTGGCATCCTAGGAAGAGCTACGCGGCCTCTTCCTCACGCGCTTCGGGGCCCCGGCGCCCCACGCCGTCGCGGCCCTCCTCGGCGGCTCCCAAGCACCACCCTCCAGCCGACACATCAAGCAGATCTTTTGCGAGATGGGAGTCGCCTCCTTACGCAAGGGGGCTCCTCCTGGGTGGGTTGCTCCCAAGGACGACCTCAGCTTCAACTCAGGAGACCACCCCGCCTCCACCGCGAGCTTCGGCGCTCTACCGATGCTCTGCACCCCCACCATCTACAACGTGGCAGTCACCAAGACCCTCATTGATGGTGGGGCTGACCTCAACGTGCTCTCGGTGGAAGCTTTTAGCTTGCTCCAAGTGCCACTCTAGCGGCTACGCCCCACCAAGCCCTTCTCTAAGGTCGGCAGTGTTTCTACCAGCCCCCTAGGGCAGATCCGCCTCCCGGTCACCTTCGGCACCCGAGACAACTACCACCCCGAGCTGATCGACTTCGACATCGCCCGAATCGGTCTCCCATACAACGCCATCCTCGGGTACCCGGCGCTGGCTTAGTTCATGGTCGCAACCCACCCGGCATATAACCTCATGAAGATGCCGGGGAGCCGCGGAGTCCTTACCATGACTGGGGACATCAAAGAAGCCCTGGCGGCCCCCCGCCAAGAAGAAGCAACTTTTCTCCCAAGACCAAGCCGAGACAAAACAGGTACCGGTGGATGAAGATGAGCCGTCAGGCGTCGCCTTCACCATAGGAGCTGGCTTTCCCCCAGCTCAGGAGGAGGCGTTGGTTGGATTCCTGTGCGCGAACAGGGACGTGTTCCGTGGGAACCCAAGGATCTGGCGGGAGTCCCTAGAGAGGTGATCGAGCAACACCTAAATGTATGCCCTAACATGCGCCCCGTGAAGCAGAAGGCTAGGCGCCAATCCACGGAGAAGCAGTCCTTCATCGTGCAAGAGACTCGTAAGCTAGAGGCGGCGGGTGTCATCCGCGAAGTTCGGAACCTGGAGTGGCTGGCAAATCCCGTCGTCGTGCCCAAGAAAGGAGGAAAAGAACGCATGTGCGTCGACTTCAGCAACCTCAACAAAGCTTGCCCGCAAGATCCGTTCCCTCTGCCACGCATTGATCAAATCACCGACTCCACCACCGACTGCGACTTGCTGTGTTTCCTGGACGCTTTCTCAGGATACCACCAGATCAAGATGGTGCTCCAAGATGTCGAGAAGACCGCCTTCCTCACCCCATGCGGGGTGTACTGCTACACCTGCATGCCGTTTGGGTTACGGAATGTTGGAGCAACCTTCCAGCGGTTAATGCATATCGCACTGGGAAAACAGCTCGGGAGGAACGCTGAGGCGTATGTGGATGACATCGTGGTAAAATCTCAGGAGGCCTCAACCCTTATCACAGATCTGGAAGAGACTTTCGCCAACCTACGCAAGGTAGACCTGAGGCTCAACCCGAGGAAGTGCGTGTTCGGAGTCCCTTCAGGCAAGCTCTTGGGCTTCCTCGTGTCGCACCGAGGAATCAAGGCAAACCCCGAGAAGGTCAAGGCCATAGAAAAGATGAGTCCGCCCAAGAACCTCAAGGAGATGCAAAAGCTGGCTGGCTGTGTAACGTCGCTTTAGCATTTCATCTCCAGGCTAAGGGAGAGAGCCCTCCCCTTCTTCAAGCTGATGAAAAGAAAGTGCCCATTCGAATGGACCCCTGAGGCTGATGCAGCGTTCGAAGATCTCAAGAGATACCTCACCAGCCCTCCAGTGATGGTGGCACCCAAGCCAAAATAGCCATTGGTGTTTTACCTGGCTGCGACGCCACATTCAGTTAGTGCAGCGCTGGTGTTCGTTCGAGAAGAGCGTCAAGATAAGGCCCTGCAACCAGAGAGAGGCGACCTACAAGTCAACTTCCCTGAAGCCATAGCTGCCCCAACTCACGACCAACCTCCTGGGCACCTTTCCAGACCACGCAGCCATAGGAGAGTCTGGACTCCACCCTCGTCGAGCACCCGGTATACTTCATCGGCACGGTGCTCTGCAATGCCCGAGCACGCTACCCCATGCCGCAGAAGCTCTTGCTTGCGCTCCTCGTCGCTTCACGCAAGCTGTGCCACTACTTCCAAGGTCACCACATCAATGTCATCTCAGCTTACCCCCTAGAAAGGGTACTCCGGAGCCCAAATGCAGCAGGAAGGGTCGCGAAATGGAACATAGAGCTGCAGGCGTTCCAGCTAGAGTTCAGGACCACCAGAGTCATCAAGTGGGCCGCGCTTGCTGACTTCATGGCCGAGTGGACCGACGCCCCAAGACCTGAAGCGAGCCCGAACCAGCCCCTCTTACCAAGGAGAGAAGCACCTGATGGTTGAGTCATGTACTTTGACGGCGTGTTCACCCGCCAGGGCGCAGGGGCTAAGGTTGTGCTCATCTCGCCTGCTGAAGACAAGCTATACTACGCCGTGCAGCTCTGCTTTCGGCCAGGGGACATGGTCTCCAACATCATCGCGGAATACGAAGGCCTCATCGCCGGTCTCAAGGCAGCGATAGCCTTGGGAGTGAAGCGCCTCATCATCAAGGGTGACTCCCAGCTCCTCGTCAACTTCTCCAATAAGGTATATGAGCCAAGGAACGAGTACATGGAGGCATACCTCGCGGAGGTACGCAAAATGGAGAAGTAGTTCTTGGGCCTAGAACTGAAACACGTGCCCCGCAGCACTAACAAGGAGGCCGACGACATCGCCAAGAGAGCATCTAGGCGCCTGCCCCAGGAGCCCGGCGTCTTCGAGGAAAGGCTCCTCATATCCTCGTCGTCACCCCCGCGAGAAGGACCGGTGAAGCCTCAGGAAGAACTCCCCCAGCCACCAGCCTCGGGAGCTCCCGCCTGCGGCCTGGCCTTAGGAGCTCGCTTGCTCCTGGCGCTCGAGCCTCAAGAGGGATGCTGGACCGAAGAATTCAAGTCATACCTAGTGCGAGGGGTGTTACCAGAGAAGGAGGAGGATGCCGAACGCATGGCCCGATAGGCTACGACATACTGCATCCAAGACGGTGAGCTCTATAGGAGGCGACCAATTGACTACGATGCATCTCCAGGGAGCAGGTAGGCGAGCTGCTAGCCGACATCCATGCGGGAGACTGCGGACATCACTCATCATCACGCACCCTGGTCAGCAAGGCGTTCCGCAGCGGCTTTTACTGACCCACGACACTCAACAATGCGGGCGAGCTAGTGAAGTCTTGCGAGGCCTGCCAGTTCCATGCCAAACAAATCCATCAGCCGGCTCAGGGCATGTAGACTATCCCGCTCTCCTGGCCGTTCGCGGTCTGGGGGCTTGACTTCCTGGGCCCTTTCCCACGAGCGCCCAAGGGCTACTGCTACCTCTACATCACCATCGACAAGTTTACCAAATGCGCTGAGGTGGAAGTAGTCCGAACCATCCCAGCCGGCTCCGCTGTCAAGTTCATCAAGGGCCTCGTAAACCGGTTCGGGGTACCTAACCGCATCATCACCGACAACGGTTCGTAGTTCACTATTAACCTATTCAAGACATACTGTGCTAACCTCGGAACGCAGATTTGCTACGCCTCAGTAGCACACCCTAGGAGCAACGGCCAGGCCGAGCACGCCAACGGAGAGGTCCTGAGGGGCCTCAAGACCCGGACCTTCAAGAAGAAGCTCGAAACCTGCGGAAGGGGTTGGCACGACGAGCTCCAGTCCGTGTTGTGGTCAATCCGCACCACCGCCACCAAACCGACCGGCGAGACCCCATTCTTCCTTGTCTACGGAGTTGAGGCAGTCCTCCCTCACGAGGTCAGGTACCGGTCGCCGCGGGTCTTGGCATTTGACGAAATGCAACAAGGCGTCGCGCCGGGGACAGACCACGTGCTGGGGGAGGAGCACCGGCGCGACGCTTCACTGCGAGCAGCAAGATACCAGCAGGCGCTGCGGCGGTACCATTGCCACAACATTCGCCCCGGGACGCTTGAGGTAGGTGACCTCGTTTTAAGGAGGGTCCTCTCCAGAGGACTGCACAAGCTCTCGCCCATGTGGGAAGGGCCATTCAAGATCACCCACGTCTCCAGACCCGGCGCTGTGCGCATGGAAATAGGAGACGGCATCCCCGTCCTGAACACATGGAATATCCGGCACCTCAAGAGGTTCTACCCATGAAACAAGGCCCTTGTGCCTGAGAAGACTAAGCTCCGTGCCTGCGAGGAACAAGGCCCTTGCGCCTGAGATGACTAGGCTCCATGCCTGCGAGGAACAAGGCCCTTGCGCCTAAGAAGACTAGGCTCCATGCCTGCGAGGAACAAGGCCCTTGCGCATGAGAAGACTAGGCTCCGTGCATGCGAGGAACAAGGCCCTTGCTCCTGAGAAGACTAGGCTCCGTGCCTGCGATGAACAAGGCCCTTGCACCTAGAAGACTAGGATCCGTGCCTGCAAGGAACAAGGCCCTTGTGCCTGAGAAGACTAGGCTCCGTTCCTGCGAGGAATAATGCCCTTGCGCTGGAGAAGACTAGGCTCCGTGCCAGTTAGGAACAAGGCCCTTGCGCCTGAGAAGACTAGGCTCCGTGCCTGCGAGGAACAAGGCCCTCACGCCTGAGAAGCCAAGGCCCGGTGCCTGTGAAGCAAGGCCCCGGCCTGTGAAGATCTCCGCTTGTGACACTCTCACGTAATAATGAGTGGGGCTGTACATGCCCCGGAGTCTCCGGAGAGCTGCCCTCGGGCCTCGGGGGCTCCCTCCCATGTCCTAGTGGCAGCACTTAGCTCCGCACTGGTGAGAAGACTAGATTAGGCGCCGGACATGGCCGTTCATTTGCTTTCTGGAGTTGGCTTGTTTCTATCTTCTCCCTTTTAATGGATGCTGAAGGTTTTGGTGTTCCTTGATTGCTTGGTTTTGATTTCCCTCTGTGATTCTTCTCTTAGATTCCCTGTGGTTCTTCTCCCGGCTTACGGGCTAGCCCAGGGAGAGCGGCAGTTGCAGGGCGGCGCGCCCTCCTCTTTAGCCTTCACGAGGTGCCCGAACAGGGGCTCGTAACTGACGCGCCCCCCATTCTTATGTCCCTGCCCCACGGGTACCGCGACAAGGGGTGGCCAATCACACTCGACTTGCGTCAAAGGCCTCGAGCAGTAAAGGATAATAACCTAACGAGTTTTTGCGGCCTCGCAAGGAGTCAAACGACACGGGATGAGAGCAATCCCGAATGCATGAAGATAAGTCCTCTCACCCTAAGGACATGTAAAACATGGATCGCACATCAATAGGCAGGAACACTATGCATGGTTCTAAATGTCTTGAAGCCACAGTTCATTACATGCCCCCTAGGGCTCCATGCTTGTTTGATCAAACGATGCAGGGCAAAAGGAGAGAGACTAAGGACGTCTGAGAGCGACCCTTGAGGTGCGGTTGCTCGCGAGGACCTATGCCCCGGTCTCAGGCAGAGCCCTCTTCATGCTTCACGCAAGCGTGACGACGAGAGGACCCAACACTGCGCTCCAGGCGGGCACGGAGGCGTGGCGGCTGGTCATAGCCACCGCTGTTGGAGCTACCGCTGAAGGAGGAGCCGTCGTAGCTGGACGAGCTGCGGCCCTCGCCCAGGCCAAGCACCTCGCCGCCGTCGTTGTCCTCGGGGCAGCACTCAGAGCGGCGCCCGTCTTCTCCAAACATCCTCACAAAGAGGGTCGAGTCATCGCGGGACTTGAAGTGAAGGGCGCATTGGCCGCTCAAACCCCATGGGTGGGCGAACGTCTGCCAGCCTCGGGCCAAAGCTACTGCGCTAGAGGCAGAGACCTCCACCACGACCCATGATGCCTTGCTGCAACAACCATCCGCCAGGAAGCAAAAGACACCAGAGATTGCATCAAGGAGTTCGTCGGCAAAGCAGCGCAGGAGCTGGAGCCTGGTGCCGGCTGGGCTCTCCGACCACACGATGAACTCCAGCACCGCCTCCGCCGGGTGGGAATGCGGCTGGGGAGGTCTGACAACCCCAGAGCGCCTCCCTCCGTTCACCAGATTTCCCACGCCATGACGGCCCCTGCGACTCAAAGGACCGCCGCCGCGGCTACCAAGTGCGGCTACGGGTGCTGTGGGGGTCCGTCCACGCCCGCTCGCGGCCTCGACAGGGGTCGTGGCACACTTACGAGGACGGCCTCGCCCTCTCTTAGCTGGTGGTGAGACAAGCCCCTCCTGCTGAGCCTTGCCCTTCTCCTTGGCGGCGCCATGGGTGGTTCAGTCAAGTGAAGGAGCAAGGAGGGCGAAGGAAGAAGATGGGCGGCAAGGACTCAGCCTGCCGCCCTACTTATAGCCAGAGGAAGGCCAACCGCCGGCACCATAAATGCAGATAATGATGGTCCGCTGTGCACGCAGAGACTTGATGGGTCGCGCAGTCACCAAGGCTGCATGGAGAAGTGGAGACGCACACGTCCCATCGAGTGCCATGCGTCAAACAAGGTCGCAGGTGTTGGGCCCGCGGTGCTCCGCACTTGGCCCTCGGCTTCGCCGCGAAGCCAAGCCCGAGCGTGCCTTGGGCCCGGGGGCTACTGTCGGCGTCCTGTCAACGGGGTTACCCAGACCTGCCTACCTGCGGCCCAGGGCGTGGCTCACAAGGCGGCCTGGTATGGCCCAACACCTTCAGCAACCACTCAAGGCCCTCGCTTGGGGCCAAGCCTCGCGAGGGGGATGACACCAGGCATCACCTACGGCGGCCTCGCCAGGCCGGCTCATGAGGATCGGAGATATCGAGTCAAGGGCACCTCGCGAGGTCCTCGTGACGTGAGTAGTGACGACTGATGCCAGGCAGGCGCCAGCGGGCGCAAAGTGCCAGTTTCCTCTTTGGTGCTAAAGGAGCGGGTGCAGGCGAGGAGTCCCGAAGCGTCAGGCGAAGGTTTCCATATCGATGCAATGAGACCAAGGCCAGCAGGATGGAGGTCATTGCGGAGCCCACGACGGCGTCACCACCGTAGCCTTTGGCAGGCGAAGACCACCTTTTGTCAGGTTAGCTTGTACTAGTTGTCCCCCTTCATATTTGGCCGTTGTGGGATTCCTTCCCGCTCATATTTGGGAAGAGGACCCGTGCCACTATAAATAGGGCCTAGCCCCATCCTAGAAGGGATCGGATCATCGAGACCTCCCACACACCACAAGCTCACCCAAGAACACCTCTCCCTAGGAGGCAGTTCATCCATGTACTAGTTCTTCCTGTGCCTACAAGGCAATCCACCACACCACACTGGATTAGGGTGTTACACCACAACGGTGGCCCGAACCAGTATAAATCTTGTGTCTCTTGTTCATTGGATCTGAAGAGCTAGGTTTAGGTTGTTGAGTAGACGAGCTAGGGCAGAAGGAGAGATCTTCGTGCGCACCCCAGAGTTCGAACCTTAAGGGTTTTGCGGGAACCCGAGATCCGACAGCGCGTATCTCGTCTCAGGCCACGATCGTACAAGCATAGTGTACAGCAACCAAAACACGAGTTTCCATAGGGGGAAGCCGCAAACGACTTTGGGTTGAACCAACACTCATGAGGAGCACTGGCTCGGGTTGTAAATTAAGAAACCTTGGGTTAATTACTACCTATGCAAGTTTTTAGTTATTAGGCAAACGGTAAAACCAATGTTGGGCCTTACTGAAGGAGTTTTATTCAAAGCGAACTATGAAGGGGGCCCCATAAACCCCAACCATGTTAGGAACGCAATATCAAGGAACATAACACCGGTTTATCACATCCTAAGGTGGCGTGAGTGGAACAAAACACCAAGCAGAAGGCCAAGCCTTTCACCCATTACCAACAATATATGTGCATTAATTAAATAAGATATATATTGTGTTATCCCAAAGAATCCATGTTGCAAAATGGAACATCTTCCATCTTCCATCTTCACCGGCAACTAACAATGCTATAAGAGGACTGAGCAAAAGTGTAACTTAGTCAATCAACGGTTTGCTATGAAGGTGGTTAGAGGGTTTCATGGCAACATGGGAGGCTAACAAAACAAGAATGGTTAGCGCGACATAGCTATAGCGCGAGACATCTAGCAAAGCAAAGATTGAGGTGATATCAAGGAATGGTCATCTTGCCTAGGATCCCGCAAGGAATATGAACGAGTCCATGAAGAAGACAAACAGACGTAGTCGAACGAATCCTCACAACTCCGGAACGAAACAGAAGCTAACGAGAGAAGCAAACCGGAAAGAAGTAAACAACATGGTAAACACACAAGCATAAACATGGCATGGTGCACAAATAAGTATGATGCATGTCCGGTTTAAGGATTCATGGCATGGTAGAGTGCACAAACAATACTACAAATTAAGTGGAGCTCAATATGCAACGGGTTACATATTGACGAAACACCACATTCACATATTTAGTTTGATCTCGATTATGTACACAACAAGTTTAAATGTTGATTAACATGGCAAGAGGTGAAGCATACTTAAGCTACACTATCTAAACAATTTAAATGGGATCGGAATCAACAAATAACAATTTCGGAAAATCCCCATATGTCATTTAGCAATCTTTAAAGCAAACGACAATTTTAAAAAAATTAAATGTTGTTGTCATGATGCGGATGACATGTACAAGTTTTATGCAATTTTTATTGAAAGTTGACAATTAATATGATAGGGAGTATTTGTCACCATGGCGGAACGAAAGGGGTGACACGACAACGATAACAGAAATGGTGCCAGAGCAACATTCCGGTGACCCGATAACTCGTCGAGATGTCGGTGCAAACGAAAGTATGACGGGAGCGTGTCATGCAAGATGATGGGGTGATCCCGGTTACCGGGTGTCCCACATGATGGTGGCAAGGAAACGAGGAACGTGCAAGCGGTAACTCAGACACGGTGCAACACATAGTTCATCTCATTCATCACAAGCATTCGTTCACGGTGATCGTCTAGGCGGTTATACCTTCAAAACATGCATCTTGGGGCGGATCGAGTCATCGAGGGAAGTAGTCATTCACGGGTCGTCGTGGGAATTAGTCATTGATGTGGCGACGGTAGTGGAAGTAGTGGTACACGACGATGATAGAGATACTCGCGAACTTGGCGACAATAGAGGAACTAGTTGTGCACGTTCGTTCGAAGAGGAGCTTGATGTCCACGGGGTCGACGGTAGTGGAACTTGACGCATCGTCGTGTGTAGTCGTACTCAGTGTCCTCGGGGCATCGGCTGTAGTCGTGGTACTTGCCGTGCATCCACTATTGACCAACACCGGGTACAGGAGGTGAAGAGGTCTCTTGTGGTCTTCCGGTCAACATGAACAGGAGGCCACGGCAGGGCTGGCTGAGGCCAAGGTGCGGGAGTTGTGGGTCTGCTGCAGGCAAACCGGGGCGTCGTCTTAGGCAAGAGATAACCATGGTTGGAGCAGAGACGGCGGCCGATGTTGTGCATGAGGCAATGTTGAGGACGGCCGAGGCAGAGGGCAATGTCGGGGAAGTCAATGTGGGGCTGGGCATGGCCCGAAGCAGGAGGTCGCGACACAGCTACGGATTGGGGCGGACGCGAGCAGGTCCAGGTGGAGGAGTGAAGCAGGGGCGACCATGCAACGCTCACCAGTGAGGGTTCGGTCGTTGGGTCGGGCGAAGCGGTGACAAGGAGGCCGAGGATGTGGATGACGGCGTGGAGGCGCGGCAGCTCGGGGCTCCTCGGGAAGGAGCTTGGGCGTGAGTTCTTGCTCGAGAAAGACGACAGGGAGCCCGCAGGCTGCGGGGTTTGTCGGATCCGGGTAGACGACAAGGCGACGGCATCAGGCGGGGCCAGAGCTCAACGGAGGGCGCAGGACGCGAGGTGGTGAGGAAGAGCAGAGGAAGGGGAGGCTGAAGGTGGAGTTGCTGCAGATAGGAAGAGTGAGGAGGAAGCCGGGCACGGGGTCTCGCTCCTCTGTCTCTGGGTGGCAGCGCAAGGAAGAAGACGAGAGGGAGAAGGTGAGAGATGGGGGTCGGGCTGACTGGAGACTAGGGTTAGGTAGGGGTGGGAGAGTGGCTGGGCTAATGGGCCGGCCCAGTGGCTGGGCTGCCGGCTGGCCGCACAGGAGGCTGCAGCTAGGCTCTCTTCTCCGTCTGCCTTATTCTTTTAGTAGAAAAAATAGAGAGAGTTCAAAAGAATTAAGAGAAGAGGCCATGAACAAGAATAAAATGATGGGACATATTTGTAAGGCTTTATGGAATATTTCCAACCAAATAAAAGTGGTTCCAACAAAATAGGGGAAGTTAAATCCAAAATTATTTAACTTGCATCAAAGGAGTTTGAATGGAGTCTAGACTTTAGGAGTGTCCAAAAATGTTGAGGATTAAGGTGGAGCTCGGAAAAATGGTGAAAGAATTGTTGCGAAAGTTTGAGGCAAGTGTCGGCGTCCTGGGAACTAGGGTACCCAGACTTGCCTGTCTGCGGGCTGCGACGCGCTCCTACCATGGCCTGGTACAGCCCAGCTGATCGACCATCTGCCCAAGACCCTCGCGAGGGGGCTAGACCTCGCGAGGAGAACGACGTCAAGACCCCCTCAGGAGCGGCCTCGGCAAGGTTGCTCCGGAGGGGCGGAGAACCCAAGGCCAAGCCTTCCTCAGGAGGAGGCAGTGATGTAAGCAGTGACGCACCGCGCCACAGGGTGCCAGTGCCCGCTAGCGGCGCTGTTGCCATTTCGGTGCAAAGGAGACATCACATGTGCAGGTTCCCGAGGAGCGGGACAAAGGTTTCCCCTTCGGTGCAACAAGACCGAAGACCGCAAGGACGATAGGGAGGATGTCACCACCAAGCCCACCACCGCGTCACTGCCTGATCCTTTTGCAAGCGAAGACCGCTTTTGTCAGGATAGGAACGTCCTTGTGTTCCCGCTCAAAAATGGCCGTTGTGGGATTCCTTCCCGCCTAAACATTTTGGGGGAAGAGGACCCTGGCAGCCTATATAAGTAGCTAGGATCCCCACTATGAAGGGACGATGGGGAGCGGATCCATAAACTCTGCCTTCACGCAAAGGAGCAAGAACTCTTGCCTCCTGACCCTCCTGAGCTCTTCTCCTGAGCTCAGGAACCACTGTACTAGTCCATATTCAAGCCCTCCTGAGGCCAATCCACCAAAGCAGGAAGTAGGGTTTTACACCACAAGGTGGCCTGAACCTTGGTAAACTCTTGTTTGCTTTACTTGTTGTTCACTTGAATCTCTTCACTGGACGAGGGCGAGACACTAGGTAGACGTGAGTGGGAGAGATCTTCGTTCATGCCCCTGTGTTCGAACTTCTTGGGTTTGCGGAGCCGGTAATCCGACATTTGGCGCGCCAGGTAGGGGGTGTGTCAAGATCTCGCCTCGCCGACAACCTCGTCCTATTCTCGTCGTCGACTTTGCTCCACAGCCATGGTGGACACACGCCAAGCGCGCACCGCCCGGCGCGCCGCGAACGTCGCTCCGACGGCGCCCGCGGGCAATGGTGCGCCGCTCCGCCCCAACTCGCCGGTCACCAACGCCGCCACCGGCCTGGCCGTCCACGTGCAGCAGGACTCGTCGCTGCCGCCGTCCGTGTGGCGCGATTGCCGCACGGCGACGCCTTCATCCTCGCCGGCCGCGGCATCGTCCTCGCTGGTCCGCCGCGGGCCGGTCTACCAGCAGCATGCGCTGTTGATGGTGCGGGAGCTCTTGCGCTACCGCCCGGCAGATGACCTCTACAAAGAGTGGCTCCGCATCACCGAGCTCATCAACACCGCCGGAGAGGCACTTGCACCAACTCACTCCTCCCATCCACCGTCCCCCCTGGCGGGGAACGAAGGCCACGGAGTCCCAGCTCCACCTCCACTCTACGGCGTCGGCCAGGAGGTCCGGCACGAGGCTCCGCGGCGCCCCGTAAGGCCCATGCGCGCGACGAGGAGAGCTGCCAGGTGATTCCGCATCCCCAGGCAGGGGCTCGCGGGCCCCCTGTCACGCAGTGCCAAGACCGCGCACCACAGGAGGTGGTGGCGCCAGCGCCCCATGAACCAGCACCGCAGGCACAGGGGGCACCTGCAATCATGAGCGTGGCTGGATGTCGTGCCTTAGCTCCTGAGCTACGGCACCTCGTCTGGCCCAACAAGTTCAAGCCGGACCTGCCTCCACGCTACGACGGCACCACCGACCCCATGGAGTTCCTCCAACTCTACGAACTGAGCATCGAGGCGTCCAACGCCACTGAGCAGGTCATGGCGAACTGGTTCCCCATGGCTCTCAAGGATGGCGCACGCTCCTGGCTACTGAACCTCCCCGTGGGATCCATCTCCTCCTGGGGGAGCTTCGTGAGCGTTTCGTCGCCAACTTCCAAGGCACCCGCGACCGAGCCCCGGCGGCCACGTATCTGCGTCGCGTGAGGCAGCAGCCGGGTGAGACCCTGCAAAAGTACATCCAACGCTTCAACACCATGCACCTCCGGATCCCTAGGGTATTGGACAAGGCCATCATCTCGGCGTTCTCCGACGGCGTCCACGACGTCAGGATGAGGGAGGAGCTCGCCATCCATGAGGACCTGTGCACATCCCTCGATATGTTCAAGCTTGCGGCAAAGTGCGCCAGGGAGGAGGAAGGACAACTCTCCCTCCAGGAGCTGCCTGAGGCGGAGGCGGACGACAAGAAGACCAAGGCCAAAGAAGCAAAGCGCAAGGGGCCCGCCGTGCTGGCTGTGGAGCCAGAAGTGAAGCGTGGCTGGGGCTACGATGACCCCCCCCCCCAGAAACAACCGTCTGTACTGCGTCTTCCACAATGTCCATAGCCACAACACTAACGACTTTCAGGAGCTCAGGGCAATGCGCGGTGGGCGCGTCGGGCAGCGCCCTGAGCGCGACAACCGCGGCTACAGCCGCGGAGGAAGCTAAGGTGGAGGACGTTGCGATGGCAGGAACTCGCGCCAAGGGTGGCGTGAACAGTCTCGTGAAGACCACTGGCAGGAGCAGCCTCGTGACGCCCCCTGGCGCGACCAGCCTCGTGAGGGTCTCCCTCAGGGCAACGGAGGCTTGCCTCCGCTGCCACCACCGCCAAGAAGGAACGACGACGACCGCCAGGGAGATGGAGCAGGGGGCTTCCAGGAGCCGCGTGCGGTTGCATGCATCTTGGGAGGAGCCCCTGCTCCGGCTTCCCATCGCATCTTCAAGCAGTTCGCCCGTGAGGTGAACACAGCGCTTCCCAGGCCTAACGCCGCGCGTGACCTCAGGTGGACCAAGTAGGTCATCGCCTTCAACCCCAAGGACTAGCTGAAGTGCACCGCAGCCCCAGGCACTCTCCCGATGCTCTGCACCCCGACCATCAGCAACGTCCTCATGACTAAGACCCTCATCGACAGTGGAGTAAGGCTCAACGTCCTCTCCGTCTAGACTTTCGAGACACTCCAGGTCCCCTACGATCAGTTCCACCCGACCAAGCCATTCTACGGAGTAACGGATGGCTCCACACTCCCGATGGGGCAGGTACGCCTCCCCGTCACCTTTCGTGACCGCGACAACAATCACACCGGGGTCATTGACTTCGATGTCGCCAACATCCACCTCCCGTACAACGCCATCCTTGGGTATCCTGCCCTCGCCAAGTTCATGGCAGCGACCCATCACCGCTACAACGTCCTTAAGATGCCCAGGAGTGGCGGAGTCATCACGATCGCCTCCAACGAGAAGGAAGCGGTGCGTTCCTTAGAGCGCGCCTACCAGACTGCGGCGGTTGAAAGCTCCGATGAGGATGGAGACGTCCTCACCCTACAGACCGGCCCCAAGAAGAAGAAGAACCTTCCCGCCAACGGACCTCGGGATGCAGGGGCTCCTGATGGTTCCGCCTCAGGATTCGCGCCTGCCGACGAGGCGCCCTCCACCTTCGCATAGGGAGGCGCGCCTGACGCCCCTCCCAGGATGGGCTCGGGGGCTCTCCTCTGGAATGTCTCCGGCCTGACCAGCGTTTCGAGGAAGGTGTTCGGGCACCACTTGCACGCATGTCTCGATGCGCATTTTTGTGAGCCCAGCGTGAGCCGCACAACGCTGGGGGCTCAGGAATTCATCGACCAGGTTACTGAGGAACTTCGGTAGTGATCAATGAAATACCATCATATATTGCTCTAAAATTATTGTATAATTATATCAAACATTAACCACTGTATGCTAGCACAATTCTATGGCCTCGAGTCAAGGAGGCTTCAACAAGAATTCAAACATATGCAAACAATGAAGCTATAACAGCAATCTGTGAAAACAGGACAGTCTGTAAAGATTTGAACATTCACCATACTTCTGCAACTCTAAAAGTTCTGAAACATTAGTACAAAATAAATAATTTGTATAGAAAGACTGTGCAAAAAATTCAGAAACATTTGATGTTCCGGTAAAAAATGAAAAATCACGCAACACAGCCAAAGTTTCTGTTTTTACACCGCACATACCAACAAACAATCTAATCATCCTAAAGGCAAATCTTGGCACATTATTTTTATAATACAATGGATTTGAACAAGGGTATAATTATTTTTGTGAGAAATTTCATGAAAAATTCTACATTGTTCCAATGAGCATGAACACAAGTGTTCAAGGTCGACCCTCACTTCTCCAATGCATCACCTTTCAATCGCTTCTCTTTCTGAAAAAGTTTTTAGGTTCCCCTCTATAGTTTTTTGTTTTTTAACTTTATAAAAGCACTCAATAGAAATAAATGACTCTCTAAAACTTCCGAGTTGTCTCCCTGGCAGCGCTTTCTTTAAAGCCATTAAGCTAGTGTAATGCCCAGGATGGGACTATATCTCCTACGTGTCGAGGCACGACTTAAAGATATAAGCCCATCCTAGAATGATCTCAAGTTTGGTATCTTTGCACGACTCATGTAAAAGAGGGATTAAATTGCAAAAGGAGATAGTTGGCTTACACTCGCCACTTCACACAATACATTACATAAGCAAAACATCATTCAAAACATCACAACCCATCTAAGGGTAAGAACCAAAAGACAAGATACCAAAACAACATAAAGCCACAGGTCAGGATCGAATCCTAGTAGAAACCACTACTGATCGTCGAAACGTCACAAGCAAACGGCCACTCTCTTCATCGAGCTCCTGGTGAAGAACTTGAACCAGCTCTTGCATCATCCTCGGCTGAACCTGCATCTGGTGTTGTAGTATCTGTGAGCCACGAGGACTCAGCAATCCCATAACCATGGGTATCAAGACTAGCAAAGCTTTGTGGGTAGGAAGAGGTAAAGTGGTGAGGCTGCAGCAGCGGCTAAGCATAATATGGTGGCTAACTTACGAGTACCAGAATAAGATGAGCATCTACGCAAACGGTCGCAAAAGTAGTGATCGCTAAAGATCCTGAACTACATACGAGTTCAAACATAACCCCATCGTGTTCTCTTCTCAAAGTGAAAAGAGACAGTCACGGTTACTCACACAGTTGTGTGTTTTACTTCGGATCCTCTGTCAAGTTTTCTACAACCGGACATTAACAAATTCCAATCTGCCACATAACCGCGGGCACGGCTTTCGAAAGATCATAACACTGCAGGGGTGTCCCAACTTAGCCCATCACAAGCTCTCACGATTAGCTGAAGCGATAAATATAATATCATCACTCCTTATCTTAGGGAAATCCGATCAGGCTCGGCATCCCGGTAGCACAAGTCATTTCGACAATGGTAAAACAAGTCCAGCAAGACCTCCCGGTGTGCCGACACCCTGATAGTAGCCGCGCGTATCTCGTCTCAGGCCACAACCGGATGGGCGATGCTACACGTAAAACCAATCCTCGAGTTTCCCCGCGGTGGCCCCGCAGGACCCCCGTTTGGGACCAACACCATCAGCACTGGCCCCCCTGCTATGTAGAATTAAGAATCCTCGGGTAGCGCTAACTCCCTATGAAAATTTAATTAATTAATTAAGTTGTTATTATGAGCAAATTAAAACCAATGTTGGGCCTTGCTGGAGGAGTTTTATTCAAAGTCGAACTGTCAAGGGGTCCCCATCCACCCATCGTGTAAGGAACGCAAAAGCAAGGAACATAATGCCGGTTTATAGGCGCCTAAGGTGGCATGAGTGGAACAAAACACCGAGCAAAAGGCCAAGCCTTCCACCCATGCCCAGTATATAGGTGTGTTAATAATAATTATAGATATTGTGATATATCCAACAACAAGTTCCCTCCTGGAACAAACTTCATCTTCACCTGCAACTAACAACGGTATAAGAGGGGCTGAGCAAGCGAGTAACATAGACAAACAGTGGTTTTGCTAGGAAGGTGTCAAATGTTAGAGGTTTCATGGCAACAAGGAGAGGCTGACATAAAAGATGGGTAGCGCGACATGTAACGATAGCATCGAGACAACTAAGCATGGCGATGGTAGTAAAGGTATCCAAGGGTATGATCATCTTCCCTGGGATTCCGCAAGGGAGAAGAACGGATCCATGAAGAAGACGAAGAAGAAGCCTCACAACTCCGGAACGAAACCGAAGCTAACAAGAGAAGCAACCGGAAAGAAGCAAACAACACGGTAAACACACAAGCATAAACATGGCATACGATGCGCAAACAAGTATGATGCATGTCCGGTTGAAATATGCATGGCATGGCAAGGTGCACAAACAACACTACAAGTTAAGTGGAGCTCAATATGCAACGAGTTGCATATTGACGAAACACCACATTTTAATTATTTAGTTGACTCTCGTTATTTACAAGACAAGATTAAATGTTTTTAACATGGCAAGAGGTGAAGCATAATAAAACTACACTATTAGGCAATTTAAATGAGGCCGGAAATAACAACAACAAATCCGGAAAATCCCCACGAGCATGTTTAGTAAGTATAAGCAAACAACAATTTAACATATCAATGTTGTTAATATGATGCGGATGACATGATCAAGTTTATGCCAGTTATTAAAAGGTTGACATGAAGAAGATATGAAGTATTGTCACCGCGGTGGAAGGAAAAGGGTTCCACGGCAATGATAACCGAAAATGATGCCACGGCAACATATCGGTTCCGGTAACTCGTTGAGAGTCCGGAGCAAAAGGAAGATGGCGTGAGCGAGTCAAACGAGATGAAAGGTGGGGCGATCCCGTCACCGGGTTCCCACGGGTCGGCGACGAGGCAACCGAGGAACGTCAAAAGATGAAACGGGCACGGTGCACACACGGGAAGCATTTCATACATCACAACATTCATCCACGGGTCATCGTCTCGGGGTATACCTTCGGAGCGATCGTTCTCGGAGCGGTTCGAGTTCATAGAGGAAGTAGTGGTACACTGCCGTAGAGGAAGTAGTTGTTCTCGTTCGTAGTCGTACACGGGGCGACGGTAGTGGAAGTAGACGTTCCGTTCGGAGAGGAAGTAGTTGTACTCGTTCATAGCAGTCTTGCCGGACTCGTTGTAGATGTACACGTACGCAGCGGTTCGGGTCGTCGTGGTACTCGTTCACGAAGTCGTGGTACTTGGGTCTTCAACTTGCCGGTCTTGAAGCACCGAAAGGTACAAGGCGATGATACACGCCCGCGAGCGGTGAACGTTCACAAGAAGGAAGTTGAACTTGATGCATCTTCGGATGTAGCCACACGGGTACTGTGGTCAAGGTCTTGCACGCCTTGGAGATCCCGAAGGCGCTCGACTTGGACAAGCCCTCGGGTAGCAACGAGGCAGGGCTGCTCGTCGGACTTGCAGCAGCAAGGAGGCGAGGATGACGACGTGGCTGCAGAGGACGGAGGCGCGGCTTCGAGGAGATGGCGCGCTGGGACGGAGGAGCTGCGTCTCCGGCACGGGTACTTGGAGGCAGGGACCTGGGAGGCCATGGCGAGGGCGCCTGGAAGACGGGGCAGCAGGAGGAGCTGTGGCGTCTGGCGCGGCGAGCAGCGGCCATGGCTGGCTGCAGACGCTGAGGGCTCTGGCGCGGCTTCGAAGGGGCTCGGCCTGCTGCTCGGGAGGACGAGGCCGACGCGAGGAGGAGACAGAGGCACGGCGGCCTGGGCGCCGTGGGACGAGCTGGTGCCTGCGGCTCCTGGCCGGAGGCAGGGGCGAGGCGAGAGCCTTGGCGACGCGAAGGAGGCGAGGTCGGGCGCTCGGGCGACGAGGCAAGGCCGCGAGGGAAGAAGGCGAGGGGCGCTCGGTGCCTGCGGTGGACGACGGCGCGGGCCGCTGGAGGCGAGGGCCTGGACGGCGGGGCGGCTCCCCTGGCCGGCGCTGGAGGAAGGAGCGGGGCGAACTGGGGCGTTGGAGGAGAGGCGCGGCAGGGAACGAGGCGGCGCAGGTGCTCCGGCGCCTGGCGAGGAGGGAGCTTGGCGTCGGGGAGAGAACGAGGGGTTGGGGCGCTCGAGAGGCGGGGCTCGGTCGAGCGACGAGGCAACCCGCGAGGGGAATCGTGCGCGGGGGAGGTTCGATGTGAGGAGCGGGTGGCGGCGGAGGTCGGGAGATGAGAGGGAGCGACGGGTCGGGGCTAGGGGTGCGCTAGGTTAGGCCGGGCGCGGGCTGGAGGCCAGAGAAGTTGGGCCTGCTGCGGCCTGGAATCTCTTCTTCTTTTCTTTAACAGAAAAGAAAGAGATAGATCAAAAAATATTAAGAAAAGGCCACAAACAAGAAATAAAATATGGAACAATTTTGAAAGGCTTTATGGAATAATTCCAACCCAACAGAATAGTTCCAACAAAATAGGGAAAACAAACTAAAATAATTAGCTTGCCTTAAAGGAGTTTAAAAGGAGTCTAGATTTTTGGAGGAGCCTCGATAATTGGGAAAAGAATATAGGGAAGGTTTAAAGCGAGGAATTGAGAAGAAAAGGCATGGGGAAAATTATGCACGTGTGTTGGTTAATTCCAGACAAATGGAATATTATTATATAGCTCCCTAATAATATTGAGAGGCTTTTATATGTTTTAAAGAGAAGACATTCTTCCCTCGATTTAAATGGACCGAAGGTCCACACGATTTATTTAGGTTCAGATGAAAAAATAAAGACATGATGGCATGATGACATGATGCAATGCAAAAATAAATAACACAAGCACAATGAAACACACGGGAGAACCCGGAACATCTGGAATCTTCTGGAATCTTCTGGAATCTTCTGGAATCTTCTGGGACGTCGGTCTTCGGGCGTCACAGCTAGGCATATAGTGCTCAAGTAATGAATCCATCTGGATTCCAAGGTATATCAAAGCCAATTTTAATTAGCAATGATTTGGCATTTAGTAGTGAGCACAAAGCAACATATATCATGTAATGAAGAAGTCTAACTCTCTTCCTATGCATCATCATGTCATAAAAGAACAATTCATGCACATCAAGTAAAGGTCAATTCATAGTATAAGCAATTTCTTGCAATTCTATCGTGTTGGAAACATAGAGAGGCGGAGATGTAGTTCCTCTCTCATAATAATGGCAAGTAGGAGAAGCAAGCGCATGCATATTATATTCATAAAAATCATCATGTGCAATGGTAAAAGGAAACCCATTAATGTAATCCTTAATAAGTACAAGGTTCCCCGATATAGTGTAGTTAGAATTCAAAAAGATAATAGGACTATAATGTGTGGGTGCAATAGTAACTATCTCATGTTTAATATAATGAACTATAGCAAGTTCATCTCCATAAGCATAACTCATATTTGCATCTTGGCCACAAGCATAGCAAGCATCATCAAAAATGGATATTTCACAGGAATCAACAGAATCATAGCAATCATAATAGCATTCGTCCTTCGGTAAGTATGAAGGGAAATTTAACAATGTATGAGTTGAGGGGTTACTCTCATCAAAAGGTGGGCATGGGTAGCTAATATATTCTTCCTCCTTTTGTTCTTCACTCTCCTCCTCATCTTTTTCAACCAATGAGCTCACAATGTCATCAATTTCTTCTTCCATAGACCCCTGCAAAATATTAGTCTCTTCTTGGACAGCGGAGACTCTCTCAATAAATGCATCAATATCATAATTGCATTTATAATTATCATAGCAATATTTAAGGATAGAAAGATTTTCATATCTATAACATCAATCATCTTCATAATCATACTTTTCAAATAGAAATTCAATTTCATAAGCACCCTCAAAAGCAACAAATTCTTCTATTTGTTCCACATCATAATAATCATATACACCTTTAGCATAAGAAGCTAAGGTTTCATTATCATTAAATTCACGTGAAAAGGGAAGGTGTGGAGCCTTCATCCTGGAGCAGCAAGTATAGTCATATTCCAAGCATAGATTCAAAGCATACCAATGCAACAAATGAATTTGATCCCATACAAGTTCCCCCTTTTGTGTCAAGAGATAAATCCTAAAGTATTCACGTTGATCCAATGTTACTCCCATTATCATGTTGAATGGGGTTTTCTCAGGATTATCAAAGTAGTGCATAATATTTTTCATATAACCAGCATCGAGGGTTTTAGGAGGTTCCCCATCTCCATGAGTAGCAAGTACAACTAATTTTTTTGGCATTTCGTGTTCCATTTACATAACTAAAGATAGAGAACAAATTAGAAAAGAAAATAAGAACTACTTAGTGATAAAGCAAACAAGCACACACGAGAATATTCACCCCACGCTATTGCTCCCCGGCAACGGTGCCAGAAAAATGTCTTCATAACCAACAAGTGTATGGGATCGCTTGTAGCCTTTTTTGATAAGTAAGAGTGTCGAACCCAACGAGGAGCTAAAGGTAGAACAAATATTCCCACAAGTTCTATCGGCCACCGATGCAACTCTACACACACTTAACATTTGCTTTATATAAAACAAGGATAAAACTAGAAGTACCTAGTGGGAATAAAACTTGAAATAAATTTGAAGACAATAAAAGTAGTGTAGTACCAAACTTTTTGTAACACAAGAGAATGATTTGTCCCTAGGCAGTCGATAGCAAGTACTGGTAATAATTCTTGCAATTATATGTATGAGGGAGAGGCATGAGCTAACACACTTTTCGTACTTGGATCATATGCACTTATGATTGGAACTCTAGCAAGCATCCACAACTACTAGAGATCATTAAGGTCATGAAACCCAACCATAGTATTACTTATCAAGTCCTCTTTACTCCCATATGTCATACCCCCCTTACTCGGGTTTAGGGATGGCAATGGGGACAATCCCCTATGGGGATACCTACAACATCCCCATCCACATCTATTCCCTATCATCCCATCCCCATCACCGTTTACATGACCGGGGATGAAATTTCCCCATACCCATGCCCCACTGAGGAACGGGGCCCCATTAGGGTCCCCATCCCCATAAACAAATACTCATATACATAATATGACACCCTACAATCAACATACATAAATGGTGTTGTCCTTGTCCCGCTAATGCATATCTAGGTCGTACTAACTTCTTGGTCGTGGTGGCAGCTAAGATGAGGACGTGAGATAGGTTTAAGGTTATTTTCCAGAGCTTTTTTTGTTTTCGCAAGTTTGTTTGTGAATATTTTAAGGTTGACCGCAATGTCACAGTTACTAACCGGGTCCCCGATGGGTATTGTGTCTGGGGAATAGGATATCGTCCCCATCCCCATTGTACCCTATGGGGAATAAATTATTTTGGTAAATATCCCCATGGGGATGTTTTTCGCCCATCCCCACCCTCTAATAGATGAAATCCCCATGGGTTTTGCGGGTATGGGGCCCCGTTGCCATCCCTACTCGGGTTTAAGCTTCTGTCACTCTAGCAACCCACCATAAGCAAACCATGAACATATTGCAACACCCTACAGCGGGGGCCCCTCACTTTTGCGTGAGAACGGAGGGCACCGTAGGATAGCACCAAAATAAAATATACAATCATACCACCCAAGATCACGATTATGCCATAGGACAAAACGGATCTACTCAAACATCATAGGATAGCCAAATATCATTGAGAAATAATATATGGAATTGAGCACCATGTTTAAGTAGAGAATTGCAGCGGGAATAGAGAGGTTACACCGCTTCATAGAGGGGGAGAAAGTTGGTGTTGGCAGTAGCAAGATTGTTGATGTAGATCGTTGTCATGATCCTAGCCCCGGCGGCAGTACGGCGCCACCGGGAGAGAGGGGGAGAGAGCCCCCCTCCTTCTTATTCTTCCATGGCCTCCTCACTAGGTGGGAGGAGGGTTCCCCCTCTGGTCCATGGCCTCCATGGCGGCGGAGGGGCGAGAGCCCCTCCGAGATTGGATTTGTCTCCATGTTCTCATCTGTTTCGCATTCCACAGATCTGGCCCTTCACCGTTTCTTAAATTCCCGGAGATCCATAACTCCGATTGCGCTGAAATTTGAACACGATTTGTTACCATAAATTAGCTTTCTTGCGCCATAAGAAGGGCCCCAACCGACGTTAAAGGTGGGAATAAGACACTTGGGCATGTTGGGCACCCCCTGCCGTGTCCTGGTGGGTTATGATCACTGTGAGCCCCCGTTTGCATTGATTCCAAGTCTCAAAAATCACATATATTCCAAAATAATTCTCCATAAATTTTTATCACGTTTGGACTTTGTTTGATATGGATTTTCTGCGAAACAAAAACATGCAATAAATAGGAACTGGCACTGAGCACTCGATGAATAAGTTAGTCCAAATAAATCATATAAACTGTTGCCAAAGTATGTAAAAGTTGAATAATATTGGCATGAAACAATCAAAAATTATAGATACGACGGAGACGTATCAGCCAACGAGTTGTTCGAGTCGATCCCACCGAGATTCCTAACGTTCATAATTTTGCACATATCGGTGCTACCGAGTTGACAAATTGGTGCCACTAATATTGGTCAAAAGTGTGTAACGGTTGGACTTTGTGTGGAGGTATATATACCCATCCACCCCTTGTTCCTCATAGAGGAGAGCCATTAGAACATGCCTACACTTTTCATCATTCATTTTCTGAAAGAGAATCACCAACTCATGTGTTGAGATCAAGAGATTCCATTCCTACCATTTGAACCTTGATTTCTAGCCTTCCCCAAGTTGATTTCCACTCCAATTCTTCTTCCACCATATCCAAATCTGTGAGAAAGAGTTGAGTATTGGGGAGACTATCATTTGAAGAACAAGAGCAAGGGTCCATCATCAGCACACCGGCTATTACCTTTTGGAGAGTGGTGTCTCCTGGATTGGTTAGGTGTCCCTTGGGAGACTCTGTCGTGGTGTGGAGTTGAACCAAGAAATTTGTAAGGGCAAGGAGATCGCATACTTCATGAAGATCTCCCCGAGTGAGGCAAATCATTCGTGGATGATGGACATAGTGGAATAGATAAGGTTGCTTCTTCGTGGACCCTTCGTGGGTGGAGCCCTCCCTGGACTCGCGTAGCCGTTACCCTTCGTGGGTTGGAGTCTCCATCAATGTGGTCGTACGATAGCACCACCTATCGGAACCACGCCAAAAATCTTCTTGTCTCCGTTGCATTTGCCTTCTCCAAACCCTTCCCTTTATCTTCATATGCAATGTTTTACTTTCCACTACTATTCTCTTAGAATTGCATGTGTAGATTGATTGCTTGACTTGTGCTAATTGCTAAAATCTGTCAACAACTAAAATTTGGAAAAGGAGAGATTTTTTATGGTCAAGTAGTCTAATCATCCCACCCCCTCTAGACATACTTTCGATCCTATAGATTCACTTTAGCCAAAGGCTCTAAGTGCCATGTGGATGCGCAAGCTAGGCAACCTCGTAAGCCTCGCAAGCCTGAGAAGGAGAGACACCTGGCACCACTAGAGCCTATACATTCAGATCTGTGCGAGGTGAATGGTGTCTTGACTAAAGGTGGAAAGAAATATTTCTTGGCGTTGATTGATGATTCCACTAGATTGTGTTATGTGTATTTGTTAAATACCAGAATGAAGCTATACGCTACTTCAAAATTTAAAGGCAGAAGTTGGAACTGGTATTGCCACCAGTGATGCAGAAAATTTTATCTGCCAATGTTTGACCTGTATGGTGTAAACAGGACTCGTTTCAATGTTTCTGCAAGTCCTTCAATCAAATTTCTTACTCAATGAATCGATCATTTTTTTGTTCACATTCTCAGAACATTTCAGTTGTATAGTAACTATTGGCTCTGATATTTCAATCATTGAGATGTGTAGGCATCTTTGTTTACTTATTATTTCAATCTTATGGGTTGGTTGTGTTGGGGAACGTAGTATTTCAAAAAAACCCTTACGATCACGCAAGATCTATCTAGGAGAAGCATAACAACAAGCAGGGATAGTGTGTCCACATACCCTTGTAGACCGAAAGCGGAAGCGTTTAGTAACACGGTTGATGTAGTCGAACGTCTTCGCGATTCAACCGATCAAGCACTGAACGCACGGCACCTCCGTGATCTGCACACGTTCAGCTCGGTGACGTCCCTCGAACTCTTGATCCAGTTGAGGCCGAGGGAGAGTTTTGTCAGCATGACAGCGTGGTGTCGGTGATGATGAAATTACCAACACAGGGCTTTGCCTAAGCACTACGACAATATGACCGAGGTGTGTAACTGTGGAGGGGTGCACCGCACACGGCTAAGAAATCAACTTGTGTGTCTTTGGGGTGCCGCCTCCCCATGTATATAAAGGAGGGAGGGAGGAGGAGGCCGTCCTAGGAGGAGGCGCATGCCAAGGGGGCAATATTGCTCCAAGTAGGTCACCCCCTTTCCTATTCCTACTAGGAGAAGGAGGAAAGAGGAGGAGGGGTGAAGGAAAGAGGGGGCCGGCCCCCCAAGCCCTAAACCAATTCGGTCTGGGCCTAGGGGGTGCGCCCCATCACATGCTTGCTGCCCTCTTTCTCCACTAGGGCCCTGATGCAGGGTCAACCCATTCTAGGCTGATCTTTCACGAAGAGGAGGGAAACCCACGATGAACAAGAAGAACACAAAGGGAGATCACGAGGGGAAACGCTCAAATCAACACGAACACGGTCACAAAAGTGCTAGATCCACGATACACATCAAGATACACGATCCAAAGTCAACAACGGCAGTACAAAGATAGTCCTCTCCCGGAGGAGGTCTTGGGGGTATCCCTTGAGATCTTCTCCGTAGTGGAGGTCTTGAATCCGAGGTGGATCTTCTCCGAAGAGGTCACGGTCTCGTAGGAGAGGAACCACAAAGGTCTATGATGAGCTCTCCAAAAGCTAACCCTAGATAGTTTAGGTAGAGTGCTATATATAGGCTAGGAGGGTCGAAGTGGTACATGGGCCTCGGCCCAACATCATGCACACACGCATTGTCCGGATGATCCGGACGTTTGTCCGGATGATCCGGGCTTCGGGGGGGCGGATGATCCGGGGCGGCGTCCGGATGATCCGGGGCGGCGTCCGGATGATCCGGACACGTCTAATCTGCTGCGGGTGGCCCGAATGTCCGGGTCTTCGTCCGGATGTCCGAGGGTGTCCGGATGATCCGGGCTGGGGTCCGGATGATCCGGCTTCGGCGTGGAGCTTCGGGTGTCTTTGGGCACATTGGACGGATCGTCCAGACGGATGTACGGATCATCCGGGCCTCGGCCAGATCGTCCGGGACATCGTCCAGATCGTCCGGGGCAGGCTGAGTCCTGGCTGTTCTTCTCCTCCATCTTCCTCCTTCGATTCTTCTTGTTCCTTGACTTCTCTATGGTTGCTCCCGAGGTGCCTGAGTATGCAAAGAGTCTCCGATGAGGGTAGCAGCCATGTCTCATGTGAATCAAAGTGACGTAGAGAGAGGAGTGAAGTCACCTCGGCCTCGAGAGCTCGGGCTCGAGCACGTGTCATGGGTCCACTTGGCACTTGGTGAGTCGATGGTGGGTCCATGGGGATGACCTTGGGATGCTCCGCATCATCTCCCCTCCCTTGGAAAAGATCCGACCTCGGATCAAAATCTTCATCACCATGGAAAGTGGAGAGATCTTTGGCGTTGAAGACATCGCTCACGTTGTACTTCTCGCGTGGAAGGTCGAGCTTGTATGCATTGTTTTTGTAGCGTGCTAGCACCTTGAAGAGTCCGTCTGCTCGAGGTAGTAGTTTGGAATTGCGCTCGTGGGGGAAACGGTCCTTGCGAAGATGTAGCCATATGAGATCTCCCAGTTGGAACACCATAGGCTTTTTGTTGGCGTTGAGCTTGGACGCTAGACGATGTACTTGCCGCTTGATCGTTGCCCTTGTATCTTCATGCACCTTATTGAGGTAGCTTGCTCGAGCACTTGCGTCCAAGTTTGTGCGTTCTTGTAGAGGTAGAGGTAGAATGTCCACTGGAGACAAAGGGTTGAAGCCGTAGATGACCTCGAAAGGGGACTTCCCGGTAGTCGAATGTCTTGCGCGGTTGTAGGCGTACTCGGCGATGGGCAAGCATTTCTCCCATTCCTTGATGTTCTTCTTGATCAACACGCGAAGAAGCGTCGAAAGCGTGCGGTTCGTCACCTCCGTTTGGCCGTCGATTTGTGGATGATATGCCGAAGAGAAGAGGAGCTTGATTTCGAGTTTGGCGCACAGAGTCTTCCAAAAGTAGCTCGAGAACTTGACGTCTCGGTCCGACACGATCGTCTTGGGCACTCCATGTAGACGAATGATTTCCCTACAAAAGAGATTTGCCACAGGTGACGCATCGTCGATCTTGTTACAAGGAATGAAATGAGCCATTTTAGAGAATCTATCCACGACAACAAACACTGAATCTTTTCCATTTTGAGTCCTAGGCAATCCAAGTACAAAGTCCATGCTAATGTCTTCCCATGGATGGAATGGAATAGGAAGTGGCATGTAAAGACCATGAGATTGAGCTTTTGACTTAGCTTTGCGACATGTTGAGCATCGGTTTGTAAGGCGTGAGACGTCACGTAGCATCTTGGGCCAAAAGTAGTTGTGGAGAGCGTAGCAAATGTCTTGTCGCGACCAAAGTGTCCCATGAGTCCTCCGCCATGAGATTCCTGCAAAAGGAGCAAACGAAGCGAAGACTCGGGGATGCAAAGTTTGTTAGCTCTCATAAGATATCCATCCTTGATGTAGTAATGTTCCCAAGAAGTGTGAGTCAAACACTTAGCATAAGGATGTGCAAAGAAAGGATCATGCTCATATAAGTCTTTTATGTGCTCAAAGCCAATAACATTCAACTCAAGTTTTGCGACAAGCATGCATTTGCGGGAAAGCGCATCTGCCACAACATTTTCTTTTCCTTTGATGTACTTGATGACGTAGGGAAAAGACTCAATGAACTCACTCCACTTAGCATGACGCTTGTTCAACTTAGTTTGACCCTTGAGATACTTGAGAGTCTCATGGTCCGTATGAAGAATGAATTCATGAGGCCTAAGATAGTGTTCCCAAACACGCAAAACTCGCACCAAGGCATATAGTTCTTTATCATATATGGGGTAGTTAAGTTGCGCTCCGGATAGCTTCTCGCTAAAGTACGCAATTGGGCGTTTTTCTTGCATGAGCACGCCACCTATGCCGGTACCACTAGCGTCACAATGAATCTCAAAAGGCTTATCAAAGTTCGGTAGGGCATGAAGTGGTGCGTGCGTGAGCAAGTCTTTGAGCTTAATGAACGCAGTGTCTTGCGAAGGACCCCAAACAAAGGGTGCATAGTTCTTGCTCAAGGCGTGTAGAGGCATAGCAATGGTGCTAAAGTCCTTCACAAATCATCGATAGAAACCTGCTAAACCAAGAAAGCTATGCACTTGTTGGAGATTCGTTGGTTGAGGCCAAGTTTTAATTGCATCAATTTTAGTTTCATCAACGTGAACACCTTGGGAAGAAACGACGAATCCTAAGAAAATGACCTTGTCAACACCAAAAGTGCACTTTTCCATATTAGCATATAAGCGCTCTTTCCGAAGGCTTTGCAAAACCATACGGATGTGTGTCAAATGGTCCTCAAGCGACTTGCTAAAAACGAGGATGTCATCAAAGTAAACCACTACAAAGACGCCTATGTAGGGTCGTAGAACAAAATGCATAAGACGCATAAAAGAACCGGGTGCTTCCGATAAACCCATTGGCATGACAAGCCACTCATATAACCCAAACTTGATTTTGAAAGCCGTTTTCCACTCATCACCCTCTTGAATTCGAATTTGGTAGTAACCACTTTTAAGATCAATTTTCGAAAAGATGGTGGCACCACATAATTCATCAAGCATGTCATCTAAGCGTGGGATAGGGTGACGGTATCTAATGGTGATAGCATTTATCAGCCTACAATAGGAGCACATGCAAAAACTTCCATCTTTCTTAGGCACGAGAATAACCGGAACGGAACAAGGGCTTAAGCTTTCACGTACATGACCTTTGTCGATGAGTTGTTGTACTTGCAATTGTATCTCCTTGGTTTCCTCGGGGTTGACGCGGTAGGGAGCCTTGTTCGGAAGTGGTGCGCCGGGTATGAGCTCGATGCGGTGTTCGATTCCGCGAAGTGGAGGTAGACCCGAAGGTAGCTCATCGGGGAAGACGTCCGAGAATTCCTGCAACAAATTAGACAACACTAAAGCTGGAGGTGGTGAAGCGTTAGTAGGTTTGGCTTCCCCTTTGCATAAAAGCATAAGGTGAAAGACACTCGATGGGTTCTCACACACTTCTCTCATCTCACTTTTGGTGGCGAATAGCACTAGTTGTTTCTTGTCACTCATCGTGGAGTCGCTCATATTTGGCTTGTGGCTCTCACTCTCCTTTTGGTGGCTCGCTCTCTCACCATTCTCTCCATGATGGTTGGTAGGTAAGTGTTTGTCGGCGGCTACTTGGCTTGGAGACATAGGACGTAGCACAAACTCATTTCCTTTCATCTCAAAGCTATAGTGGTTCGTCTGTCCATTGTGTGTGACTCCACGATCATATTGCCATGGCCGTCCAAGAATAAGGTGGCACACGGACATGGGGAGCACATCACACTCAAGTGTGTCCTCGTAGGCGCCTATCTTGAATGTTACTTGCACGGTGTGCTCGACTCGAAGTGTTCCGGCGTCGTTAAGCCATTGGACCTTGTAGGGATGAGGGTGCTTTGACTTCACCAAGTTGAGCTTGTCGCAAAGCTCTTCGCTTGCCAAGTTGTCACAACTTCCTCCATCGATGATAACCTTGACGGAGCGTCCATTGATGTCGGCCTTGGTATGGAAGATATGACATCTTTGATCGTCATCTTGCTGATGTTGGAGTGTCAAGACCTTGGAGACAACGAGATTGGGACTCGAGTCATTATCACAAAACACTTGATGGTCTTAGTCTTCATTCACTTGATGATGCATAGCTACATGTTCAAGTGATTCCATTTCATCGTCGCTCATTGAGTCATAAGATCCGTCATCATTGATGATCATGGTACGAACGGTCTTGCACTCCAATGGCTTGTGGCCTCGTCCTTGGCACTTGAAGCATTTGATGGAACTCGTCTTGGATTTGTCCTCGGTTGTAGATGATGAAGCTCTTGGCTTGAAGTTGTTCGTAGAAGGTGGCCGACTTGATGTAGTCGCATTCTTGTAGTTGGACTTGTCACCGAAGTTTGTGGATGGCTTGGTAGAGGTAGGAGTAGCTGAAGTCATTGAAGCTTGGTTGTAGGAGCCAAAGTTCTTGGAGGTAAACTTGGAGTACTTGTAGTCCTCTTGAACTTGTCGCTCCGCTTTGGTAGCTTGATGTACTAGCTCGAGGAGATTGGTGTATGGCTGAAAGTCCGCAATCTTCTTGATGGGATAGTTGAGCCCATTCAAGAATCTCGCCATCGTTTGTTCTTCATCCTCCGTGATGTTTGCTCGTATCATGGCAATTTCCATCTCCTTGTAGTACTCTTCAACGAACTTGGTACCTTGCTTGAGGAGTTGTAGCTTCTTGAACAAGTCACGGTTGTAGTGTGTTGGCACGAAGCGTGCTCTCATGACTTCCTTCATTTGAGCCCAAGTAGTGATAGGAGGTTGGCCTTTTGCTTCTCTTCTCTCAATGATTTGCTCCCACCAAATGAGAACATAGTCTTGGAACTCAAGGGAGGCCATAGCGATTTTCTTCTCATCATCAAAGTTGTGGAGGCGAAATATTTTATCAACTTTCAATGCCCATGAGAGGTAGTCTTCGGGATCAATGCTTTCAGAAAACTTTGGCATGGTGAACTTAAGCTTGCCATAGCGATGCTCTTCATTGTTTCCTTGCCTATTGGGAGGGCGTTCGTGATTTGGGCGGTTGTCAACTTCATGTTGCTCTTGGCGGAGTAGATGTTCATTGTCATGGTGTACTTGCCGAGCTTGCGGTTCTTGTTGAGGTTGTTGCTCGTGTCGTGCTTGAGGAGGAACTTCTTGGTGCATTCGTGCTTGGTGGCGCCTCTCTTGCATCTCATCGCAAAGGAAATCCTCTTCTTGATGAGTGTGTC
Organism: Secale cereale; assembly: GCA_902687465.1. Taxonomy (NCBI): domain Eukaryota; kingdom Viridiplantae; phylum Streptophyta; class Magnoliopsida; order Poales; family Poaceae; genus Secale; species Secale cereale. Next base: position 479,302,138 of record LR738715.1, read on the forward strand.
GATTGCGAGTTGCCACATTGTGATGTGCATTACGTAATGCTTGTTGCGCCTCAAGAGCTTGAGCTTCTCGGCGTTGTTGTGCTTGACGATGAGGTTCGACATCTTGCTCCTCTTGGTATTGACGTGCCCGCTCTTGTTGTTGTTGGCGTAGTCTTTGCCGTTCTTGTGCTTGCTCAAATGTAACTTGGTTTTGATGATGTCAACTTTCTTGTTCGTGGAGTAAGTCTTGGGAGCTCTTGTCATGAAGTGGATTCCGGTTGTCATGTCGAGCTTGACGTGCGGCTTGACGAAGAGTGTTTGATGTAGGGGTACTTGAGCAGTCCGTGGAGTCGATTTGTCCACTTGAGCGGCTTCGTCTTTGAGAAGATATGGAAGAAGAACGTCGGTTGACTATCAAAGTCCGTAGCGCATCGAATTGAGTTGCCATGTTGGTGTTGATGATGTCGAATTGCTCTCTTGTTCTTGCTTCAAATTGACGTGCGCCGACGGCGACTTGATCAATGTGTTCGCGCATAGCTTCACTTTCTTGATGGAGAGCTCGTTGGACACCGAAGAGATGTAGTTTGGTGACGTAGTTGTTCGATTCTTGAGGATCATCGAAAAGCGGGTTCGTAGATGTACTTGGCCTATCCATCGTCACAAGCAAGTATGTGAGTGGGGGAAAGGAGAAGACAATACCAAATGTACCTTGATCGAAGTTGACAATGGATCAATGATCACTCAATAATGTAACCCGGAAATAGCACTATTGGTACCAAGTCTTGTCGATTCTCACACCTACACAAGTAAATCTTTTAGAGGAGCTTGGTTAGGATGGTGCAAAAAATTCAATGCAAAAAGTGAGTAAGATTGAATGATGTTGAAAATGATTCACAATTGGCTCATGCAACAAGTAGATCACAAGCAAAGGTAGCACACGGAACACACGGACGGATAGATAAATGTGGTTGTGCAACCAAAAGGGAGCGAAAATGTGGAATCCACGAAAATGCTCGTGTTGCACAATGCTAGAGAGACGCTAACTGATTGCTTAATAGGCGGATACGCTCTTGTGCACGACCTATAAGAGCAAAGTAACGACTTCCTATCACAAGTATACTATGAGTGTATGATGTGCCGATGCTTTTAGCACAAGGAGAAGTTTTGCTATCTCATATGATCTCTTTGGATGCAAGGCGTTTGATGCTCTTGTGCTTTTGCGTATAAGCTTTGGATGGCTCTTTTGCTTAGAAGCTTGTGAGCTCTTTCTTTGGCCACTTATGCATGCTTCGCGGATCAAGGTAGCTATTGTGTATGCAGAACACTCTTGTGTCACACGGGGATATGATGATGTAGTATGCAATGTCTATGACTATCACTAATGTGCACAAGTGTCGTGGCCCGACAATACTCAAATGGCTAGTCTCTGTAGGAAAGCTATGCAAAGTGGTCGATGATGGTCTATCAATGCAATTGCAAGGTAGTAAACAAGGTGTCGTCGATGTTACCGTCCTTGTCGAGGTTGAGAGGTGATCTTGTCGATGTCGTTCCGCTCCGAGATAGCCGAAACACAAACGGAAACGGAGTAAACCACAACTCAGACGATCCAAGGCACAAAGAGGTAAAATCGTAGTGATGTTGGTTAGGTAATGATGGTGGTGGTGGATGTGTCGAGGGTATAGCGGAAGGGGGGGGGTCTAGGGTTTATGCGGTGGCGGAAACGGGCGACGAAAAAAATACGCAAAATGCAGTTTCGACAGGCGGAGCCGGCTGATCCGGACGTTCAGCCGGATGATCCGGGCATTGGCCGGATGATCCAGGCATTGGCCGGATGATCCGGATGATCAGGGTTTGTCAAATCTTGCGGGATGAGCTCGGGGAAGATGTGAAAAATTGGGGAAAATTGATTTTTCTCGGGGTTTTGGTGGTTTTTGAGGGTGGGGGAGGTGGGGAAAAGGGTAATCCACTTGTCACACAACTCAACAACGGATCATAAACAACAAAATCTCATCAAAACACACAAATCACAAAAAAAAATTGTGGGGCTATTTTTGTGGGGATTATTGAATTTGGACGAAAAACAACAAAACAAGCTAGAAAACAAGGTGTGGGGCTCCAAATTCGTGATCAACCAAGGCTCATGATACCATATGATGCGGGGTCAACCCGTTCTAGGCCGATCTTTGACGAAGAGGAGGGAAAACCACGATGAACACGAAGAACACAAAGGGAGATCACGAGAGGAAACGCTCAAATCAACATGAACTCGGTCACACAAGTGCTAGATCCACGATACACATCAAGATACACGATCCATAGTCAACAACGGCGGTACAAAGATAGTCCTCTCCCGGAGGAGGTCTTGGGGGTATCCCTTGGGATCTTCTCCGTAGTGGAGGTCTTGAATCCGAGGTGGATCTTCTCCGAAGAGGCCGCGGTTTTGTAGGAGAGGAACCACAAAGGTCTATGATGAGCTATCCAAAAGCTAACCCTAGATAGTTTAGGTAGAGTGCTATATATAGGCTAGGAGTGTCGAAGGGGTACATGGGCCTCGGCCCAACATCATGCACGCAGGCACTGTCCGGATGATCCGGACATTTGTCCGGATGATCCGGGCTTCGGGGGGGCGGATGATCCGGGGCGGCGTCCGGATGATCCGGACACGTCTGATCTGCTGCGGGTGGCCCGGATGTCCGGGGGTGTCCGGATGATCCGGGCCGGGGTCCGGATGATCCGTCTTCGGCGTGGAGCTTCGGGTGTCTTCGGGCACATTGGCCGGATCGTCCGGACGGATGTCCGGATCATCCGGGCCTCGGCCGGATCGTCCGGGACATCGTCCGGATCATTCGGGCAGGCTGAGTCCTGGCTATTCTTCTCCTCCATCTTCCTCCTTCGATTCTTCTTGTTCCTTGACTTCTCCATGGTAGCTCCCGAGGTGCCTGAGTATGCAAAGAGTCTCCGATGAGGGTAGCAGCCATGTCTCATGTGAATCAAAGTGACGTAGAGAGAGGAGTGAAGTCACCTCGGCCTCGAGAGCTCGGGCTCGAGCACGTGTCATGGGTTCAGTTGGCACTTGGTGAGTCGATGGTGGGTGCATGGGGATGACCTTGGGATGCTCCGCATCAGGCCCAATAAGGCACATAGACTCCCCGGGGGGTTCCGGTAACCTCCCCATACTCCAAAAAATACCCGATACACTTTGGAACCATTCCGGTGTCCGAATATAACCTTTCAATATATCAATCTTCATGTGTCGACCATTTCGAGACTCCTCGTCATGTCTGTGATCTCATCCGGGACTCCGAACAACCTTCGGTACATCAAATCACATAAACTCATAATACCAATCGTCATCGAACGTTAAGTGTGCGGACCCTATCGGTTCGAGAACTATGTAGACATGACCGAGACTCATCTCCGGTTAATAAATAATAGCGGAACCTAGATGCTCATATTGGTTCCTACATATTCTACAAAGATCTTTATCGGTCAAACCGCATAACAACATACGTTGTTCCCTTTGTCACCGGTATGTTACTTGCCCGAGATTCGATCGTCGGTATCACCATAACTGGTTCAATCTCGTTACCGGCAAGTCTCTTTACTCGTTCTGTAATACATCATCTCGTGACTAACTCATTAGTTGTTTGCTTGCAAGGCTTATTACGATGTGTATTACCGAGAGGGGCCAGAGATACCTCTCCGACACTCGGAGTGACAAATCCTAATCTTGATCTATACCAACACCACAAACACTTTCGGAAACACCTGTAGAGCATCTTTATAATCACCCATTTACGTTGTGACATTTGATAGCACACAAGGTGTTCCTCCGGTATTCGGGAGTTGTATAATCTCATAGTTAGAGGAACATGTATAAGTCATGAAGAAAGCAATAGCAGTAAAACTAAACGATCATAGTGCTAAGCTAATGGATGGGACTTGTCCATCACATCATTCTCCTAATGATGTGATCCCGTTGATCAAATGACAACACATGTCTATGGTTAGGAAACATAACCATCTTTGATTAACAAGCTAGTCTAGTAAGAGGCATACTAGGGACACTCTGTTCTGTCTATGTATTCACACATGTATCAAGTTTTCGGTCAATACAATTCTAGCATGAATAAAAGACATTTATCATGATATATAAGGAAATATAAATAACAACTTTATTATTGCCTCTAGGGCATATTTCCTTCGGGTTGTGAATCTTGGAAGCTGGGAAACACGGCATGATGATGCAAAAGACAGCAACCATAACAATTTGTTCGAACTTGGTAGTATTGTAATTGTGAAAGTGTGGCAAATGAGTTGATCGTGTGCGTCCTGAGAATAATAATTCTAATTGTTTTGCATGTTGATCTTATGGCCTGATAGAACAGCCAATGTTTAGCTTGTTTTAATAATAAAATTTAAGTAAAGCGATTAAAAATTTCAGTAAAGTTGCCCTCTCGTGAACGGACGTGTGGCCAGAATAGGTTTCTTGGCTTCGGGTTGGTTCCATGGAGGCATTTGAATGCGTCGAGCAGGTGTATTCTTCCGGGCGTATGGCGGGTCAGGGAGGAGGTGTTTTACAATTGCTGAAGCCTGTACCCACTCAGTTTACTCACGATTGTAGTTCCCCATAGCTAAAAAACTAACTGTTGTCCTCGCCTACCAACTATGTTCACTAGCGATTGTAGTTCGTCGAGATTGGGAAAATGAACTGTCGTTGCGTCCCCACAGTACCCCACTACATGTCGGCCCCAAGTGTAAGGAGCCCTCCGCTCTCCATATCTCCCTGTCATCTTCATCTTCCTCCCTACCCCCAATCCCCACAAAACGAGAACCGCCACATCAACTCGGCATGAGAAGAGACTCCAATGGCGATCCGAGGGGTGAGCCTGCTGGATATGGATTTCAGCAAGGAGTTCACCTTTGAGTTTGTTGTTCAGACCCATGGCAGCACCAAGTTGAATGTGATGTACACCAACGATCCAGGCTCGGCAAAGCTCTGCCTCGCCAAGTTCAAGTAGTACGTATAGGAGGAGAAGCACGAGGTCACGGGACTAGACCTTGTTCCCATCAATCCGTCTCCTGGCGGGGACCAGCGGATCGTCTTCACCCAGGTATGCGTGCGGGACGAGGTTCCTGTTTACCACTACTATAGGGCCATCAAAGGTTCTGGAGCATTCACCCATTTCATCGGCACCGCCGACTGCACCTTCGCAACGGTGGAGAGCAGGAAGAACGCCACTGTGCTTTATGATTCGACCATCTGGTGCAAAAACTTCGTCGACACCCAGAAGCAATACAAAATCATCGGCAATGGGTAGGAGAAGGACTCCGTGGTTGACCTCACCACGACCATCATCGACCCCTGCTACGCGAACATGAAAGAAGACGTGGACACGACATACCTGAACACATGGGAGGTACCTCTGAATCTTGCCTACATCACCTATGCGGCCAAGGACACATACACATGCTACGACATGTGCAAGTGGGTCTTGAACATGAGGCCATGTCTACTTCCCGCAACCGACGAGTACACGAACAGTCGCAACGTCGTGATAAAGCGTGCCAGGAAGATCTAGATGGTGTACTTTGTCTGTTTAAGCACCTTTGTCATCTTAGTGTTTCATGAATTAGTCTATGTGTTGTAATTATCTGTTTTATTCGAAATATTTCATCTAAGAACCCATTAACATGTTTGCTTTTCATTTTTGAGTGGCTATTTGATTTTTTAGGGGTAAGTTGTTATTTTCTTATGTATGTAACTAGTTCACTAGGCTCGTGTGTTTCCTTTTTTTAATGTCTACTAGGGTCAACTTGGTCGTGGCTGCCCAGCGCAGGTTTCTGTTATTAGGACATCTGCAGCCCACAATATGATTATGGGGATCCATCAGGTGTATCATTTTTTCCAGTGCAGTTTTTTTCTTTCCACTATGGTGGCGCCTCGGCGAGCCATCCGCGGCCAGGTCATCGCTCAACTCCCTCACATCACGTTTTATTCTCCAGCGATGCCAGTTCCATCGGCCCACCCTGCACCCAAACAAGTCAACCCTCGTATTCTCCTCCGCCCGCGTCTTTCCTACATCCGGTTAGTTCTAGTTAGAGATATCGACGTCGTCCTCCGTGTTGGTCCTCTCGCCACGGCGCCGCTGTCTATCGTTCCGAAGATGGTCAACAAACAAGAGGAATTAGGAGATGATTGTACGTGGAGAGGCTGACAGTCTGGGCCCACCAGGCCCATGGCCTAGGTTTTGTTGTTTAACATGCGCAGCCCATCGTATAGACACAATTGATCCCGCAGGTTTCAACATTTTTTGGGGTCCAGCAGGTATCAAGCGGCCTTTGGGCCGCCTAGCCTATCATGTTTTATAACATCAGCAGCCCAATTATGTTTGTTTTTTCTAGACAACGCACTGCTCAGTTCTATTTTTCTATAAGAATGCCAAACCGAACCTATGTTTTCCATTTTATAATAATATATATATTTATATTTTATTACATATATTTGAAACAACCTAAGGTTCCCGTTTGACATGTCCATCGTCGAACATTTGTATAGACTTTCCCATTTCCTTTATTTTCCTTTTTATTAAACTTATCTCCGATTTTTCTCCAACTTTCTTTTTTGAGTTAATCTCATTTTTCTCCCACTAGTTTTCCCTAGAACTAACTCAACTGTCCCACATCTAGCCTAAAAGATAATAATAACCCATGTCTTATTAACTCACCAAATTAAATAATATTGTATTTCGTAAATTCATAACTTCTTACAAAATAATAATAATAATAATAATAACAATAATAATAATAATAATAATAATAATAATAATAATAATAATAATGATTGTTTAACAATAAGCTCGCAAGTTAATTACTGGTGATTGCATACATAAGATTGCTAAGATTTACAGACCAATGCAGTAATAGACGTGCAATCATGTGTATATGTTTTTATAACATTTCTCCATCCATCCCAACATGATAACCCAGCCCAACAAATTCTTGTATTTCGGAGAATTATTGCAAACGGGTTGTAAATTCTAACATAATATATAAATGGGATGCATAGCTACATTATTGTTTCACCCAGCCCACCAAATGGACCCATTGACATGTGGGCCATTAGGTCGAAGCCTAAGCAAGGCGTTGGATTTGCATCCAACGGTCGGCATTCTTCTTCAATCTCATCTTCTTCCACTAGCGCTGGCGGGACCGCCTGCCCCAACCTCCAGCATCCAGCGGCGCTGCTTCGCGTGCCTCGCAGCGAAACACTACCCCACGGACGGCCAGGACATCCCTCCACTCCTGTGCACCTCCTATTATTCTCTGCTGAGTGTAGCCCAAGCCCACACTCGAACTAGTAAAGTGTCGCACTCCTCTCCGTCTGTAGCTCCACTTCCGCTCCTTCCCCATCTCTGGGTCGTTCCCGTATGGGGCCTTGTCATCGTCCACCGCATTGGCGCGCTCGGCTCGGTGTAGTCAACATGGTCAACAAGCGAAAGTCAATGGAAGACGACTGTACATGGTGAGTCTGGCAGTGGGGACGCACCACGTCGATGGACGCACACATGCAACTGGCTCCTTTTTACGCGAAAAAATAATGTTTCCTCCCCATGACAGCTAGGACCCACCAGCTACATCTTCGCACGAAAGGTAGTACGTCCTTATTACGCGCAAAAAATGATTCATCCCCCTGACAACTAGGACCCACCAGCTCTATCTTCGCAGGAAGGAAGTGCCTCCATATCTGTAATGACCCAAGACCGACGCTCCAGAAGCATTCCAGTTATTTCGTTGTCGCCGTGTGATTTACTTTGCTTGTTGCACTTAATCATGGCATCATGTGCATTGCATCCGCATGTTTTCAACAAACTCGTAGTAGTTTGTAGTGTTGCTTCCTATTTGCCTCTGTTCACCTTTCTCATACAATCATTATTTTGTTGTCCGACCGTTTGACCATCTCTGCATAGTCCTCATACCCCCTGGCGCACGTCTGAAAACTTACCCGAATCCCAACCAGGTTGTCGTTACCGATGGGTCCGGATCATCCCCAACATCCCTAAAATATCTTCGGTTTCTTGTTTGGCCTACCTAACCTATTTACCTCTAACCGTCCAATAACGATTGGAGGGACGAAATACCCCTAACCATATCCACTTGCTATATATATATATATATATATATATATATATATATATATATATATATATATATATATATATATATATATATATATATATATATATATATATATATATATATATATATATATATATATATATATATATATATATATATATATATATATATATATATATAGCAATGCAACCCTAAAACCTAGGGCGCTTGTCCCATCACTCCCGTTGCCGCCGCCACTCCAAAATCCCCCTCGAGGACCATCCCTCCCTAACCAGTGCTCGCCACCTACAGCCAACCTCTTCCCTCCTTGTTTTCAGCCAACACCCAAATCCTTGTCCGCACAGCCAGCCACCTCCATGACCCAGCGCTTTATCTAGTTGGGATCGAGGCAACCACCGGTGTCCTCCTCGATGCCTCCCCTCGCGTTGCGCTGCCGGCTAGAGCCCCAGGCCAGTGATCCAAGCCTCTTCCTTCCTTCCCTTTTCCCTCACGTACTCTCTTCCTCCTCCATGACCTCTCTGTCTTCCTTGACGCTATGGACAGGAGCACTCCGCAATGATGCAATCGACTCCGCTCCATCCAGCAACCTCCGCGCCTCGTCGCCGATCGGATTTCTGCTTCCCCTGCATCACGCCCTATCACCAGGCGCTCTCACCGTTGGTCGCTCCATCCCCGACCTCAAGGTCCGCGCGCCGCCGTCTGACTCCTCCGACGGACCCGCAAGATCCCCGGCGACCTCCTTTGCATGCTTCCGCGCCGGAGTCCACCAGCGCCATCGCAGTCCCGCACCCCTGCTTCCCTTGCTTCAGGTCAAACAGCGCTCAACCCTGCCTCGAGTGCGTTGACCGCGACCCACGCCAGCCCAGCAGCGCCAAGGCCGCGCTAGGCCCGCGAGGCCTCTCCACCAGCCGGGCCGAGGCCCATGGTGTGGCCACCCCAGCACCGTCCTATTTTTTCCTGTTGTTGGGTCGAGTCCATTTACTCTATTGTTGTATGCTGCCAGTGCCTTGCTTTCGGCCCGTTACATTTTTTCTTCTATCGGGATGAATTTCTCAATTATATTAGTGCATGCATAATTACAGAAATGCCATCATATTGAATTGTTAATAAGTAAGTATCCATGCATCCAAATTAAACATGTCCTATATGTAAAATGCTTCTAAGCTAATCTAGTTTAATAATTTCCAACTTTCATCCATTTTAAAAATGTTTAAACTTGTTGTTTGATTAAATTTGTGTAATTGTCATGCTAAAATGGTTCATTTCACAACTAAATAACCGTAGCTCTAAATTTAATAAAATTCATATGTAATTGGGGTGGAGAAATGCATAGATTAAAATGGTGCACTTTGTTTTACTGTTTAACAACTTTAAAATGTTGTTTTAGGCAAACAGTACCAAATTCGAAATATGCACATGGGGATTTTCTGGAATTGTTGTTTGTTATTCCCGGCCTCATTTGAATTGCTTAGATAGTGTAGTTCAATTGTGTTGCACCTCTTGCCATGTTAAGAACATTTGAACTTGTTGTGTTCATAATGAGAGCGAACCAAATGTTTGAATGTGGTGTTTTGTCAATATGCAACTCGTTGCATATTGAGCTCCAGTTAAATAGTAGTATTGTTATTGCACTTTGCCATGCCATGCATATTTAAACCGGACATGCATCATACTTGATTGTGCATCATGCCATGGTTATGATATGTGTGTTTACCATGTTGTTTCTTTCTTTCCGGTTGTGATTCTTCTCGATAGTCCCGGTTTCGTTGCGATTGTGATGACTCTTTCAACTACGCTTGGTTCGTCTACTTCATGGACTCATTCTTCTTCCTAGTGGGATCTCAGGCAAGATGACCGTCACCTTGGATATCACTACTATCTTTGATTTGGTAATTATCTCGATGCTATCGCTATGTCGTGCTATCTACCACTTGTTTATCAAGTGTCCCAATATGCCATGAACTAGCCTCTAACATTTTCCACCATCCCAGCAAACTGTTGTTTGGATATGTTACTGCATTGCTCAGCCCCTCTTATAGCATTGCTAGTTGCAGGTGTAGTTGCAGATTGTTCCATTTTGGGAAATGGATATAATGGGATATCACAGTACTACCTCCTTTCCGGTTTATAAGGCTTGCGCGTATCCCTAGGTCTATAATTTGGACAACATAAAATGAGTTGTATAGTCTAAAAATTAGGCCATTAGAAAGTTTAAGATCTGAAGTTTCTAATGATATATTTTGTGTGACACATAACTTGTATTACGTTGGTTTATTTGTCAACCTAGATATACGCGCAAGCCTTATAAACCGGAAAAGAGGTAGTATCTCATATTTAATGAACATATATACTTGGTAAAAGGTGGAAGGCTCGGCCTTTTTCTTGGTGTTTTGTTCCACTCTTGTCGCCCTAGTTTCTGTCATATCGGTGTTATGTTCCTTGATTTACGTTCCTTACATGGTCAGGGTTTATGGGCCCCCCTTGACAGTTCACTTTGAATAAAACTCTTCCATCAAGGCCCAACTTTGGTTTTATCATTTGCCTAATAATAACTAAAACTTGCATAGGGACCAACTAGCACCCCGAGGATTCTTAATCAGCAAACCACGCCAGTGCTCCTCATGAGTGTTGGTCCAAAATGGGCGATGTCCGACGCCCCCTAGGCAACCAGGGTCTCAGCCAACCCGATGTCTTGCCCATCCGGTGTGCCCTGAGAACAAGATACGTGCGGCTCCTATCGGGATTTATCGGCACATCGGGCGGTCTTACTGGTTTTGTTTTACCATTGTTGAAATGTCTTGTGAACCGGGATTACGAGCTTGATCGGGTTGTTCTGGGATGGAGGATTTTCCTCCGCGGATCATGAGAGTTTGTGATGGACTAAGTTGGGACACCTCTGCGGGGTTTAACCTTTTAAAAGCCATGCCCGCGGTTATGTGGCAGATTGGAAATTTATGATATTCAATTGTAGAGAACTTGACACAAAATCCGAAATAAAATACACCAACCGTGTGTGTAACCGTGACCGTCTCTTTTCAAGTGAGTTCGAGAAGAGGACATGGTGGGGTTATGTTTGACTCGTAAGTAGATCAGGATCACTTATTGATCAGTACTAGTTTGCGACCGCTATGCGTAGTTTCTCTTCTTACTCTTGAACTCGTAAGTTAGCCACCATATAAATGCTTAGCCGCTTGCTGCAACCTCACCAGTTATCCTTTCCATACCCATTAGCTTTGCTTGTCTTGATACCCATGGTAATGGGATTGCTGAGTCCTCGTGGCTCACAGATTACTACAACAAGAGTTGCAGGTACAAGTAATGCGATGATCTGACATGAGAGTGATGCATGTTTGCTTTTGGAGTTCTTCTTCTGCCTCTTCTTCTTCAATCAAGGGATTGGTTCCAGGTCGGGAGCCTAGGATTAGTAGGGTGGATGTCATTCTTCTTTTTCATTTGAATTCATCCGTAGTCGAACCTTGTTCTTCTGTATGATGATTGCTATGTATTGATGTATTCAAGTATTCTTGTTGTAACTTGTGGCGAGTGTAAGCCTTTATCTCGTATTCTCATCTATTCAGTACATGGTATATTGTAATGACATCCACCTTGCTAAGCGCTCGAAATGCAGTTGTGCCCCAATCACGAATTCATCATGTGATCGAGATAGAATCGCATCTTGGGCGCTACAATATCGCCCATGATAGTTGGGACCCACCAGGTCAAAGCGTACGTAGCGTTATGTGTCTGGTCGCAAACATGTACATACATACTAGTGGATCGGTCTCTTTCCACCGATGAACAGTGACCAAGCAAGGAGCGCCGCTTGTCATAATAGATCCCCGACGTAGCAGTTTAGGCAGTCTTATATGCGGTGATGTTGCAAGAAGGTAAATACGGCCATGTACGTACATACGAGCGAGGTCTCCAATGCGTACAAAAATGGCATCATGTTCGTGTGCATCCAACCCGCTGGGTCGGAATGGAGGAAACAACATCGTGTTCATTGGGAGGCAACCGACTAGGTCAGAATGTGTCATGTTCATAGGGAGCCAACCGGCTTGGACGGAACAGCCAAAACGGGGTCATGTTCATCGACTCGGGGTCTTGTGTACCGCAAAATGGACAAAACGGATTTTTTTTCTTTGACCGCCTACGGTCAAAACGGAGTCATGTTCATCGCGAGCGGTCTGGCGTACCTCAACACGGAGGAAACGGACTTCTATTTAACCGCATACGGTCAAAACGGAGTCCTGTTGATTGAGAGTGGTCTGGCGTACCGCAAAACGGAGGAAATGGACTTCTCTTCGAGCACCTATGATTGAAATAGGGTTCTGTTCATCGGGAGGGGTGTGGCATACCGCAAAACCAGACACCACGGGATATTATTCATCCACCGTAGAATTCCTCTCCACCTGCTATTGTTCATCCACGGTTACTGTTCATCCAGCCTTTTTCCGTGTACTGTTCATACAGTGTTGTAGGCTGAAACCCTAGAGGGGATCTTTTCACACAAGGAGGGGGAAAAGAGGTTGAACACTCAAGAACACAAGACACAAATCTCTCAAACAAACCCAATATCACATCCACTAGAGTCGCATACAAGAGATCCATAAGATTACAAGATCAATCCAAGGAAACAAGCACAAAGGTAAAGTTCTTCCCACTCCTAGAGGAGGTGAGGTCTTCATGATCTTCTCCCTTGGGAGGTCTTGCAATCCACAAGGATTCTTCCCAAAGATGGGTCTTGATCCCCAAAAGGAAGATACAATGAGCAAAGCTCTCTTTGGTGTTCTAAAATACTTTGCTAACCTCACAAATAATCTAGGGAAAGAGTATATAAAGGCTAGGGACGAAACTTGGGGAAGAGGGGTACAAAAGACTCAAAAGTCCCTAAAAACATAGCCACGAGAAAGGGTCCGGGCACCCGGGGTGAACCCGGTCGGGCACCCAGACCGGTCAGGGGCGCCGGGCAGAGAGGACCAGGCACCCGGGGTCCAAAGCTCGGGCACCCGGGGTCCAAAGCCCGGGCACCCGGGGTCGGCTGGGCCGGTGTGGCCCGGGCACCTAGGGTCTTGGGGCCGGGCACCCGGGGCCGGCTGGGGCGCAGCCCAGGCAAGCGGCCGGGCACCCGGGGCCGAGATGGCCGGGCACCCGGGGTGTCCAGGGGGTCGGCCCTCCCCTCATCTTCGAGCCCGGGCACCCGGGGTCCTTCCGTCCGGGCACCCGGGGTGTCCAGGGACTCCTCACCTTCCTTCTCCTTGGCTCCTTCTTCGTACTCTTGTTCCATGGATGCTCGAACCTCCGTCTTCTCCTTCCCACGATCACCTTCGATGTACCTAAGAATGCATATCGTATCTCTTTGAGGTAGAATCATGTTCTCATGTGAAACTGAACAAAACTCACAGAGGAAGGAAGTGATCTTGTTCTCGATGTTGCATGCGCGTGCTCTTGTCATTGGCCCTCTCGGTGCTTGCGGTGGTGATGGAGTGTCGGTGCGGGTAGTCGAGGGACGCTCCGCATCATCTTCCCCCTCCTTGGGGGAGATCCGTCCATGGATCGTGCTCTTCATCACCATGATACTTGGCCAAGTCTTTCACTTTGAATATGTCGCTTATGTTGTACTTGTCATGTGGGATGCCGACCTTGTATGCGTTGTCGTTGTAGCGTGCTAGCACCTTGAATGGGCCGTCTGCGCGTGGAAGAAGCTTGGATTTGTGTTCCGTGGGGAAGCGGTCTTTGCGAAGGTGTAGCCAAATGAGATCACCTGGATGGAACACCATTGGTGCCTTGTTGGTGTTGAGCTTGGTGGCGAGGCGTCGGACTTGACGCTCGATCGTGGAACGTGTTTCTTCATGCATCTTCTTGAGGTAGGTGGCTCTTGCACTTGCGTCCATGTCGGCTCTTTCTTGAAGTGGTAGAGGAAGGATGTCCAACGGTGACAATGGGTTGAAGCCGTAGACAACCACGAAGGGGGACTTGCCGGTTGTGGAGTGTCTTGCGCGGTTGCAGGCGTACTCGGCGATGGGTAGGCACTCCTCCCACTCCTTGATGTTCTTCTTTATCGACACGCGTAGGAGAGTTGCAAGCGTTCGGTTGGTGACTTTGGTTTGAGGGTGGTATGCCGTGGAGAAGAGTAGCTTGATTCCGAGCTTGGCGCATAGAGTCTTCCAAAATTAGCTCAAGAACTTGACGTCACGGTCCGAGACAATCGTCCTGGGCACTCCATGTAGGCGCAAGATTTCCCTACAAAAGAGATTCGCAATATGTGAAGCATCGTCTATCTTGTGACTAGGAATGAAATGGGCCATCTTGGAAAATCTATCCACGACAACAAATACGGAATCCTTTCCATTTTGAGTCCTAGGCAATCCAAGAATGAAATCCATGTCAATGTCTTCCCATGGATGGAATGGAATAGGAAGTGGCATGTGAAGACCATGGGAGTGAGCTTTGGACTTAACTTTGCGGCATGTATACCACCGGTTGGTGAAGCGAGAGACGTCACGGAACTTCTTGGGCCAAAAGTAGTTCTTGGAGATCGTAGCAAAAGTCTTGTCGCGTCCAAAGTGTCCCATGAGCCCTCCTCCATGAGATTCCTGCAAAAGGAGCAAACGAAGCGAAGACTCGGGAATGCAAAGTTTGTTAGCTCTCGTAAGATATCCATCCTTGATACAGTATCGTTCCCAAGAAGTGTGCGCTGCACATTTGGCATAGGGATTTGCAAAGAAAGGATCATGCTCATATAAGTCTTTTATGTGCTCAAAGCCAATAACATTCAACTCAAGTTTGGTAACAAGCATGCATTTGCGGGACAGCGCATCCGCCACAACATTCTCTTTGCCTTTGATGTATTTGATGACATAGGGAAAATACTCAATGAATTCACTCCACTTAACATGACGCTTGTTTAATTTAGTTTGACCCTTGAGATACTTGAGCGTCTCATGGTCCATGTGAAGAATGAATTCATGGGGTCGAAGATAGTGTTCCCAAACACGCAAAACTCTCACCAAGACATAGAGCTCTTTATCATAGATGGGGTAGTTAAGTTGCGCTCTGGAAAGTTTGTCACTAAAATACGCAATCGGGCACTTTTCTTGCATTAACACGCCTCCTATGCCGGTACCACTAGTGTCACAATGTATCTCAAATGGTTTGTCAAAGTTCGGTAGGGCAAGAAGTGGTGCGTGTGTAAGCAAAGTTTTAAGCTCATTGAACGCGTGTCTTGCAAAGGACCCCAAATGAAGGGTGCGTTCTTCTTGCTCAAGGCGTGTAAAGGCATAGCAATTGTGCTAAAGTACTTCACAAAACGTCGATAGAAACCGGCTAAACCAAGAAAGCTACACACTTGTTGGAGGTTCGCTGGTTGAGGCTAAGTTTTAATTGCTTCAATTTTAGTTTCATCAACGTGAACACCTTGTGAAGACACGACAAATCCTAGAAAAACATCTTTATCAACGCCGAAAGTGCATTTCTCCATGTTAGCATATAATTGTTCTTTCTGAAGGGTTTGCAAAACCATACGGATGTGGGTGACATGTTCCTCAAGCGATTTGCTAAAGATGAGGATGTCATCAAAGTAAACCACTACAAAGACGCCGACATAAGGTCAGAGAACAAAATTCATAAGACGCATGAAAGAGCCGGGCGCTTCCGATAAGCCCATCGGCATGACTAACTACTCATATAACCCAAACTTGGTTTTGAAAGCTGTTTTCCAATCATCACCCTCTTGAATGCGAATTTGGTAATAACCACTTTTAAGATCAATTTTGGAAAAGATGGTGGCACCGCATAATTCATCAAGCATGTCATCTAGGCGTGGAATAGGGTGGCGGTATCTAACGGTGATAGCATTTATCGGACGACAATCGGAGCACATGCGAAAACTTCCATCTTTCTTAGGCATGAGAATAACCAGAACGGCACAAGGGCTTAAGCTTTCACGTACATGACCTTTGTCGATGAGTTGTTGCACTTGCCGTTGTATCTCCTTGGTTTCCTCGGGGTTGACGTGGTAAGGAGCCTTGTTTGGAAGTGGTGCGCCGGGTATGAGGTCGATGCGGTGTTCGATGCCGCGAATTGGAGGTAGACCCTGTGGTAGCCCATCGGGAAAGACGTCTGAAAATTCCTGCAACAATTGAGACAACACAAAAGGTGGAGGTGGTGAAGTGTTAGTAGGTTTGGCTTCCCCTTTGCATAGAAGCACAAGGTGAAAGACGCTCGAAGGGTTCTCACACACTTCTCTCATCTCACTTTTGGTGGCTAGGAGGACTAAGTTTTTCTCTCTTGACGAAGAGGCGCTCAATTTTGGCTTGTGGCTCTCACTTTCTTTTTGGTGGATCACTCTCTCACTAGGATCTCCACGATGGGTGAATGCTTGCTTATCGGCGATCACTTGGCTTGGTGACATTGGTCGAAGTACATATTCCTTGCCTTTCATCTTGAAGCTATAGTAGTTGGTTCATCCGTTGTGGATGACTCCATGATCAAATTGCCAAGGTCGTCCCAAGAGAAGGTGGCACACCGTCATAGGAACTACATCACACTCCAAGGTGTCCTCGTAGGCGCCAATCTTGAAAGAAACTTGCATCGTATGCTCCACTTGAATGGTGCCGGAGTTGCTTAACCATTGTACCTTGTAGGGACGAGGGTGCTTCTTTTTGACCAATTGGAGCTTGGAACATAGCTCGTCGCTTGCCAAGTTGTGACAACTTCCTCTGTCAATGATGACCTTCACGGAACGCCCAATGATGCCGGACTTTGTGTGGAAGATGTGGCATCGTTGGTCCTCATCTTGATGGTGTTGTAGTGTCAAGACCTTGGAGACCACGAGAGAGGGACTTGAATCGTTGTCACAAAACACTTGATCATCTTCATCTTCGTTGATGCGCCGGTGCACGTCCACGTGTTCAAGGGCTTCCACTTCGTCTTCACTCATCGAGTCATATGTGCCGTCGTTGTTGAAGATCATGGTTCTCTTGTTGGTGCACTCGAAGGATTTGTGGCCTCGGCCACCACATGTGAAGCACTTGAAGGAACTTGTCTTCATGGGGTCGTATGGTGGTACCGAAGGTGAGGGAGTCTTGGATTTTTAGGTGCTTGCCGGAGAACGAGTCGAGGAAGGTGTAGCTTTCATGGAACTTGACTTGTCGCCGGTACTTGGTGATGCTCTAGTTGAGGTAGGAGGTGCCGAAGTTGCGGGAGCTTGAGAGTAGGAGCCGTAGGTCTTGGACGAGTATTTGGCGTATTTGAAGTCATCTTGGACTTGTCGCTCGGCCTTGGTCGCTTGATGAACTATCTCAAGAACATTGGAGTATGGTTGGAAGTCGGCAATCCGCTTGATTGGGTGGTTGAGGCAGTTCAAGAAGCGTGCCATTGTTTGCTCATCGTCTTCCTTGACATTGGCTCGTATCATGGAAATCTCCATTTCTTGGTAGTATTCTTCCACCGTCTTCGTGCCTTTTTGAGAAGTTGCAAGTTCTTGAAGAGATCACGGGTGTAGTGTGTAGGCACGAAGCGAGCTCGCATGACATTCTTCATTTCTGTCCAAGTTGTGATTGGTGGTTCGCCTCTTGTATGTCATCGCTTGATCGTTTGTTCCCACCAAATGAGGATGTAGTCTTGAAACTCGAGAGACGCCATGGCAGTCTTCTTCTCCTCTTCAAAGTTGTGGAGGCGAAATATGTGATGGCCTGGCTTATTAGGGATGATAGACTACTCATATCAATAAGGAATTCCTTCTTTTCCGGGAGCCCATTCGGATAGAACTCCAAAGTTAAGCGTGCTCAGCTTGGAGTAGTTTCAGGATGGGTGACCGACCGGGAAGTTGCTCCCGGGTGCGCACGAGTGAGGACAAAAGTGCGAAGAAAAGACTAGTATTGATATGTGAGGCCAGTCTAGATCCCACCAGGAGTAATGACCACCGGCGGGTGTGTCCGGGGTGTTACAAGTTGGTATCAGAGCCGACCCTCGCGGTTACACGGATGTTTGCGGACAGTTTGCAGTCATGTTGTGCATGACGTTTGTGACCCGTCGTGGCACACGCCATGGCACATGTGTTGTCCTGGAAGAACAGACGGTTGTGCCAAGAGGGAACGTTCCTGTGGCCCGACAAGGACGTCGGTTCCTCTGAGTGAGGGTGTATGTGATGGCCTGGCTTATTAGGGATGATAGACTACTCATATCAATAAGGAATTCCTTCTTTTCCGGGAGCCCATTCGGATAGAACTCCAAAGTTAAGCGTGCTCGGCTTGGAGTAGTTTCAGGATGGGTGACCGACCGGCAAGTTGCTCCCGGGTGCGCACGAGTGAGGACAAAAGTGCGCAGAAAAGACTAGTATTGATATGTGAGGCCAGTCTAGATCCCACTAGAAGTAATGACCACCGGCGGGTGTGTCTGGGGCGTTACAAAATATCTTGTCGACCTTCAATGCCCATGAGAGATACTCCTCTGGATCGGTGCTTCCGGAGAACTTGGGCATAGTGAACTTAAGCTTGCCGAAGCATTGTTATTCATCATGTTGATGATGGTGGTGTCGTGCACAACAAGGTGGGCGCTCCTTGAAAGCGTGCTCCTCACGATGTTCTTGTCGGTAGGGGCGTGGTACGTTGTTCTGGTTTCGTCGCTCTTGCTCCGCTTCACGATGAGCGGCTTCCTCTTGTTGTGTTTGACGAAGTGCTTCTTCTTGTTGACGTACTTGGCGGTTGCGGTCGGCAAAGACTCGAGTGGAGTCACGAAGAGCTTGTTGTGCGTTGCGTGCTTGATCATCACGTCTTTCTTGTGCTTGCCGGACTGCATCGTCATCTTGATGTACTTGATGTTGGCGTTGTTGCTCTTGGCGCCACCCTTGCTCACGTGCTCGTACTCGATCTTGCAACCCATTGCCATGGAATGGATTGTCCGGAGATTGTCGATCTTGATTGACGAATTGTGGAGCTTGACGAGGCCGTGGAGGACTTGCATCCGATGAGGAGTAAGCCGAAGAGTGGTCACTTGAGCGTCGACTTGAATGGCATCGTCTTGATGAAGAAGTCGGAGACGTGCGGTTCACCATGATGTTGCGGAACTCTTCCATTTGTGTGCGAAAGTCAGAAGCGAGTTGCTCGATGCGGTCGCCCAAAGCTTCGCTTTCTTGATGAAGAGCTCGTTCGACACCGAAAAGGTGATTCTTGGTGACGTAGTTCGGTGCTTCCACTTGATGCTCGACGATCGGGTTGGTAGAAGAACTTGTCCTATCCATCATGTAAAGTGGAGGTGAGTAGGAAAAGGAGAAAACAATACCAAAGTTACCTCTTCCGAAGATTAAAAATGTAACAAGTTTCACTCAATGGAATGCCACAATAGTAGAATTGGAACCAGGTTTGTTTCTCACACCTACAAGTAAAAGGCTTATGGAGCAGCTTGGTTAGGATGGTGGCAAAATTTTCAAACAAAGTGTTAGTAAAGATATCGATAAGGTTGAGAAGGGTCACAAAAATGCAAGTGAAGCAAATAGATCAAAGCCAAGAGTATCATTAGGAACACACACACGGAAGATAGATGGGATCCGCACAACCAAGGGTGAGCTCAAAATGTGAGTGACCACGTAAAATGCTCTTGTTGTGCGAATGCTAGAGAGACGCTAGCTCGATTGCTCAAATGGGCAAGATACGCTTTGTGCACCAACCTATGAGGGAAATGTACCGTCCTCGATCCCAACTATGATATGTATGCGGTGACCAAGATGATATGAGTATGCAAAGTGGCTCAATGTTATTGCTTATAAGCTCGTTGTTTCTCCTCTTTTGCTTAAAAGATTTTCTTTCTTTTCCTTTTTTTCTCTAAGCTTGATGCTCGAGCCGAGGATGATATAATACAAGTATGTAAGATATGCACTGGAGAGACTTAGGGCACTAAGATGATAACACGATCACTACGGTGCACAATAGCGTGGCCCGGCAATTCTCAACTTGCTAGTCTCGATGGGTAAGCAACGCAAATGGCTCGGGCTATCAATGCAAAAGCAAAGGTAAGTCTTACGGTTAGCGGCGAAGATGACTCCGAGGCGATGATGTCGGGACCCCGATCCTAAGTCACACCGATCTAGCATGTAACACACCATATCACTTTGCGGCCTCACGCACGGTATCCCCACGGGTGCCACCTTACCTGGCCCGGGACCGTTTGCGCATTTTGGCTCACGTATATGATAGTGTCGCTAGCATCCATATGACAGAGAACCCGGGCCGACATGACCAGTTATAAACCAAAAGTGGCACTAAATTACAGAGACAAGCATACATGACCCAACAACGAACGTGTCGGTCGTCAACGTATGAACCCAAGTCGTAGCAAGCTACAAGGACTTAAAGGAACAACGCGTGACATTTCCCCTAAGGGACAGACACAGGAACGAAGAAGGACACATGTCGGTCAGCCTAAGTGTTCCGGAGCAGTAGCAAGCTACCAAGGCTCAGTGGAAGCACTAGGAGACATTTCCCTGTAAGATAGGCTACCAAGGGTAAACAACTAGGTGTCTGATCCCACACATACCAAGCATTTCAATAACATACACACAATATGCTCAATATGTGCAAATACAACATTGCATCACAACAAGACCCTAATAAACAAAGTATTTATTCATTGGGCTCCGAGGAGCTAGATATTACAAACATGGGTCTCACGACCCAACATTCAGAGCATACAAGCAACAAGCGGAAGCACACTATGTCTGAGTACAGACATCTACAAATGAAAAAGGCTGAAGAGCCTGACTATCTACAACACTCGTCCAAGATCGTAGCTGAGGTAACAAGCTACTTGTCGAAGTCCAAGCGGATCTACTAGTGAGACAGCAGTCTCATCTGCAAAACATAAATTAAGCAAACATGATTACAAAGGTACTCAGCAAGACTTACATCAGATCCTATCATACATGCAGTTGTATCAAGAAGGCATAGTGGGGTTTAGTTGCAGCAAGCCAGCTTTGACTCAGTGGCTATCCTATTCTACGACTGCTGGTAACTCTTTTGAGGTGGCGCACACGAGTCCACTAAGCACCACACAATACTCCACTATGGATTCATCCCCGTCTCCCTACGAGAAGGCCATCCATAGCACTCACACTTGTCTTGAGTATTTTAGAGTATCCACTTCATGTTGTCTATGTACCACGTAAGCATCCAAGAAGTCCATAACCGTGGACCCGGCTATTCGAATAAATCATGATAACCCTGCAGGGGTGTACTTCTTCACACATGCTCTCGCCACTTACCGCCATGTACATCTCGTGTATCTCGGCAACCTTCAAACAGAAGCCTGGCGAGGGTGTCGGCCACGACCTGACTAACCACACAAGACTCTAGTCCAGGTTTATCGCCTATTCGGGTTCCATCCGTAAGGAGATCCGGCCGGGGTGTCGCTCACGGCCCCAAATGATGTGCGCAGGGTTCCCAAGACCACCTCGCCGAGTGGATCTACGCTTGGTACACCGTGCCACGGTGCCTAGTCTGTCCCAAGCCCACCTGGCCGAGTGCCACTTGGTAGACTACTAACACTACCTACAAACACCAGAAACTAGTTGCAACTCCTGGACAGAGATCATGTTTATTAATAAGTCGAGAGGGGTCGAGTTACCGGAACCCAATGTGTGGTAGTAGCTAGTCATTGGACAACATACACAGAACTCAGTTCTTAGGAACGGTTCCAGTGAGACAACCCACCATGTACTCCTACATGGCCTCTCACCGCTACCTTTACCAAATCGCGTTCACACCCTTAACTCTCAGCATCAGAACATATCATTGCACTCCAATTCATTCCCGATGAATCAGACCTGGCACACTCTAAGCAATAGCAAGCAAGGCATGGTAAGATCACAACATGGCTTCAATCAACTCCTACACATGCTAGTGGGTTTCAACTATTTACTGTGGAATGACAGGTCATGTAGTCGAATGGGTTCAACTACCGCAGCATAAAGTAGCAGTTGAAGTCGTTGTTGTCCTAATGCAATAACAGAGAGCAGGAGCGAGAGAGGGTTTGTATTGGAATGAACAAGGGGGTTTGCTTGCCTGGTAAAACAACGTGTAGAGCACTGCTCCTCTGACAGGTACTCTGGATCGGTCTCCGGAGCTGGACCTATCGAGAAGAACGGTGCCGACAATCAAACACAAGCATATGCAACAATATGATGCATGAAAATGGCATGAAGTTATGATGTTGTTTGAGCTAATGCAACTAGCATTTTATTTGGTTGAATTCCATTTGAACCAAGGGTTCAAATGCAACTCTAAAATAAGCATTTATAAATGCCATTTATGTGTTTTCATATAAACAGTAGGTATAACTTCATTTGTCATGCATGAAAATGGTACAGATGGATAGATTGAATTTTTCTGATAATTTTTCATATATAAATTATTTCATTCTGAGCTACGGTTTAATTTCTGTGATTTTTTGAAGTTTAAACCAATTTTCTGGATTTTCCTACACAAAAACAATTCCAGAAAATTGTTTATTGCGTCAGCACTGCATCATGCTTGTGTCAGCAAGTCAGCAGCGCTGACTCAGGTCAAACCTGACGTGTGGGGTCCACACGTTAGTGGCTTCAGTAAACTAACTGAGTTAGTTAGCCCTAACTAACTGGGTAGGGCCCACTAGTCAGTGACTGTAGGACTAACCTAATTATTTAATTAACACTAACCAGAGTAATTAGTCGGGCGGGGCCCGCAGGTCAGTGAGAGAGAGGGGAGGTGAACTGGGCAGTGGGGGGGGTCAAACCACGCCGGTCAGCGGTCAAACCCACCGGCGGCTCGACGCCGGCGTCCACAGACGCGGCGGAGGGGCACGGAATCGCCGTTCCGGCAGTCATTTGGGCAGCGGAGACCACGGGCGAGGAGCTGGAGCTCGTCCGCGTCCATTCCAGCAAGCAGCAGCAGCTAAGGCGGCCGGAGCTCGCCGAAAACGAGCTCGCAGCGGCGCCGGAGTTCGGCCCTCGTCGGAATTGGAGCTACGGGGCATGGGGATGCCAGGGGAGGGGTGCTACGGGCTCCTGGTGAAGCACCGAGTGCGATGGCGTGCTCGGTTTTGAGCGTGCGTGGCTGTGGCCACGGCGGCGGCATCGCCGGCGCCGGCAAGCTTGCGGTCACGGAGGGATTCGGGACTACAGCACGCGCGAGAGTGAGAGGACAGGGGGGAAAGAAGGAGGAGCTCACGGTGAGGCGGCGGAGTAGCTTAGTGGCCTTAGGGACGCGTCGGAGGCGGCGAATTCGTCGACGGCGTCCGGTGGCCTTGCGGATAAGAAGAGCTCGGGGACGAGGTCTCAGGGCGTCCGGGGACCTGCGGCTCGGCGTAGAGGTTCACGGCAGCGGGGCGGAGCTCGGAAGCTCGTCGGAGGGGCGAGGGGGAGGCGGTGGCTACGGCAACGGTGGCCGGTGGCGACGGCGGCGCTCGGGACCGAGCGGCAGAGAGAGCAGAGGAGAGGGGAGGGGTCCAAGGAGAGTGCGAGAGGGTCGGGGGGAGCGTGGCTTGTCCAGAAGCAACCAGGCGGCGAGGGGGAAGAAGCAGGCACGCAGGAGGTGGCGCGGCGCGGCGAAGCACGCGTCGGGCACGCGCCCCGGCCTCCTGGCGCGAGGTTGAGGGTGACTGGCGCTGCCAGTCACCTGGGCCGGCTGCTGGGCCAAGCAGATGGGCCACCAGGTAAGCATAGGTAAGTCTCCTATTTCTCTTATTTTTTTAATTTGTTTCTGTTTTCTATTTCTGCAATTATGTTTTGATTTAGTTTCTAAACTAAATCAATTATTTTCTTCTGACATTTTTATTTTGCAGGGACCTAGGAATTAATCCAAGCCCTTCAAAATAAAGAATCAGAATTTTGGGCATATATAAATATATCTTTACCTAATAATAAAGAAAATTGGGTTTCAACCCGTCCGTCGTTTAAATTGCCCTTGAAGTTGCCTTAAATTACGCATTATGCCATCCAGGAGTATAACGATTCGGTTTTTCTTTTAAAATCGTCATCGCATTCGTTTCTTTAAGAGGGTGATACACTAAATAGAACACAAGAGCACAGACAGCCCAATGGTTAAGAGGCCGGCCTACCACGCGGGCGACCAGGGTTCGATCCCTGGTTCCCACCCCTTCGCCCCGCTTTTCTACCCTTTTTTCGCCTCTTCCTCCCCCCACGCACTAATGGGCCGGGCCATGTGCAGGTGATGGTGCCCCCTATTTTCTAATAGTTTTTTGCTTTTCAAATTTCGTTTTTATTTTCTGTCTTTAAGTTAATTCAGAATTTTTAGAAAAAACAAATTTTAAAAATTTGCGAGCTTTCAAAATATATTGAGAAATCATAAACTGTTTTTGAATTCTAAAAAAATTTGAAAATCATAGAATGTTCATGATTTCAAAAATTTGTTCGCACATTATAAAAATATTCACAATCACAAGTAGATGTTCATGAAATAAAAAATGTTCATGATTTTCAATAAATAATTCAGTATTCAAAACATATTTTGGAAATAGAAAGAAATGTACACGAAATTTTAGAAATGGTACCAAGAATTAAAACATGTCCATAAATAATGAACAAAACAAACCGCTGCTTGCGTAGAAGATTTATTAGGGGGTCTGTAGAGGTCATTTTATGATTTTATTTTGTCCCGCGCGTCGGGTTAAAAAATGGTTTCCGTGTTACGTACAACGTTGAGCCCCCAAAAAATTGACACAGTTTCCTATAGGTTAGTTTTTGTAAGCTATAAAAAATGATAAATGTCTATTTTGCCTAACACAAATATGTTTTTTTCTGGTACCACGGTACTGATTATGGCAAACACCGCTAAGCTAGGTCAAAACGAGACACATCATTCATTAGTCTAGCTCAGGCACTATCCATCAATGCAGTTTGCACAGTCATTTTTTTCGTTGTAGCACCTTAGGAAATCAAATCGTGATCAAACCATCACATTTTTAGTTTATGAAATGACTTTTTAGAAGTCCCTTATTTCATCATGACATCACTTAGACGTAGTTTGTGAAATGATATTTTAAAAATCTTTATCTCATCTTGGCATTTCATTTAGACTTTTTTATATCTACCACACCTGCATAAACTTCCGTTGCAACATACGGGCATCATGATATCATTGCACTGGGTGCATAACATTCAGCCATATAACGGTACAAGAAAAATGATTTAACTGGAAAGAAAATCAACAATGCGATCTGATGTGCACGAGGATTCAAAAAGTATGTGTTTCACGTAAACTACTAGAATGTATATGCGTCCGTTGCAACGCACGGGCAATATCTTTACCTTTATATTAATTTTCTTTACCTAATAATAAAGAAAATTGGGTTTCTTTCGTCCGTTAAGGTATTGAGTCATGGTTATTAAGTTAAGAGCATGTGTTGTTTTCTTACCCGTTGCAACGCACGGGCTTTTTTGCTAGTAATAAATATATATCCAAGCAATAACTATTGCATTAATTCCAAATGCCCAAAATAAATATTTATGAGCTCCTAATAATATTGGTTGATTTTTATCTCTAACCAATATTTTCAGATAGCAACATGAACATTTTCTTGGACCTTTTTGGAGCAATTATTATTTGGGTCATTTTTCAAAAGGGTTTTCTGAGGGTTTCACAAATCCTCAATTCGAATTTATTTGAATTTTAACATGATGCAAACAACAAGACTAGCCTAGTGCATACCAGAACTAGGGTTGTGACAGATGATGTTGATGTCACACGCTCCTAAGTAGCCGAAACACCTTAGGAAACACAAAATCGCCACTCGAAATCGGTCAAATGCGGAAGGTGGGTGTTTTTGTGTTGATTTTTGGATGGAGGCTAATGGTGGTGGTAATGATATATGTGGATGGGTGTGTGAAGAGCTTCCAAACGAGCTAAAGAACACGAAAAACGGACTTGGGAGGTGGAAGTTATGGTCACTTTGGTGTTGTAGTTGGGCTGATTCGGGGGGGGTGCGGGCACCCGGGGGTGGGAGGTGTGGGTGCCCGGGGTGGTCAGGGAAAAATGGCCCGGGGGTGCGGGTGCCCAGGGTGGTCAGGAAAAAATGGCCTGGGGGTGCGGGCGCCCGGTGGTACGAGGTGCGGGCGCCCGGTGGTACGAGGTGCGGGCACCCGGTGGTGGCGGATTTGGCCGAAAATCTTTGGGGAAAGGCCAAATTCTGTGGATTTTGTGGTGGGAGGGGTGGGGATTGTTGGGGGGGGGCTAGATCCACTTGCCAAACATCAAATCCATGGACCAAAATAACCAAATCTCACAAGATCCAACAAATTGCAAGAAAGGTTTTTGGGTTATTTTTGTGGGGATTTTCGAAATTGGGCAAGAACACAACAAAATCAAGCTAGAAAATGGGGGGATGGGACTCCAAGATGTGAATCAACCTTGCTCATGATACCAAGATGTTGTAGGGTGAAACCCTAGAGGGGATCTTTTCACACTTGGAGGGGGAAAAGAGGATGAACACTCAAGAACACAAGACACAAATCTCTCAAACAAACCCAGTATCACATCCACTAGAGTAGCATACAAGAGATCCACAAGATTACAAGATCAATCCCAGGAAACCAGCACAAAGGTAAAGTTCTTCCCACTCCTAGAGGAGGTGAGGTCTTGATGATCTTCTCACTTGGGAGGTCTTGCAATCCACAAGGATTCTTCCCAAAGAGGGGTCTTGATCCCCAAGAGGAAGATACAATGAGCAAAGCTATCTTTGGTGTTCTAAAATACTTTGCTAACCTCACAAATAAGCTAGGGAAAGAGTATTTAAAGGCTAGGGACGAAACTTGGGGAAGAGGGGTACAAAAGACTCAACAGTCCCTAAAAACGTAGCCACGGGAAAGGGTCCGGGCACCCGGGGTGAACCCAGCCGGGCACCTGGACCGGTCAGGGGCGCCGAGCAGAGAGGACCGGGCACCCGGAGTCCAAAGCCCGGGCACCCGGTGTCGGGTGGGGCGGTGTGGCCCGGGCACCCGGGGTCTTGGGGCCGGGCACCCGGGGCCGGCTGGGGCGTAGCCCAGGCATGCGGCCCGGCACCCGGGGTCCTTCTGTCCAGGCACCCGGGGTGTCCAGGGACTCCTCTCCTTCCTTCTCCTTGGCTCCTTCTTCGTACTTTTGTTCCATGGATGCTCGAACCTCCGTCTTCTCCTTCCCACGGTCACCTTCGATGTACCTAAGAATGCATAGCGTATCTCTTTGAGGTAGAATCCCGTTCTCATGTGAAACCGAACGAAACTCGGAGAGGAAGGAAGTGACCTCGTTCTCAATGTTGCGTGCGCGTGCTCTTGTCATTGGCCCTCTCGGTGCTTGCGGTGGTGATGGAGTGTCGGTGCGGGTAGTTGAGGGATTCTCCGCATCATACATCATCCACATGGTCATGTTCATCCACCCCCAACCGGCTAGGGTTGTGTGGCGGCCTCCTCGGGGTCTTGTTCATACATCGGCAACTACCTACTACCATGAGGTCATGTTCATCCGGCGGCTACCGTCTATACACACGGTCGGGGTCCTGTTCATCCAACCCCCACCGGGAACTATTCATCCACAACCAACCAACCGGCTGGACTCACCACATCCCGACTCATTCCACGTATCACGCGCACGGCTGCAACAACGGGCAATGTTCATCCAGAGGCAACCCAACCGGCTAGCTATGTATCGCATGGGGGCTTGATCGGGTTTAGCAAGCAGTGAAGGGATCGCTCGGGTTCAGTTAGCAGCGAAGGAATCGCTCGGTTTTAGTTAGCAGCGAAAGGATCGATCGGCTTTAGTATGTAGTGGGATCAACCGATCGCTCGGGTTAAGTAGCGAACGCCTCGCTCGGGTTCAGTTAGCGAGCGGCTCGCTCGGGTTCAGTTAGCGAGTGCCTCGCACACACATGTACGAGAGAAACACGCAAACCACACTGCAAATGCTTGGCCCCGACTAAGGGAGTCCTTGGCTAGGGGGTCCTCGGGGTGCCGGCTCATCTCACGTGGGCCAGACTATTGGGCCGCACCGTATCCGGACCAAAGACCTTTGTGCCTTGGTGTGTACCCCAAGTCACAGATGGAATATCCGTAGTTTCTTGATGTAATCGACAATCGATAAACCCTAGTACCCCTGGTGTCTATATAAACTATGAGGTATAGTCCGTAGAGGCCAAGAGAACAATCACCATCCTACTGGTTAGGATTTAGTTCCTCTAATCTCGAGGTAGATCAACTCTGTAACCCCCATATACACAAGCAATATAATCAAGCAGGATGTAGGGTATTACCTCCTAGAGAGGGCCCGAACCTAGGTAAATATTGTGTTCTGCGTCCCTTGTTCTCCATCGATCCAAGATCCATAGTTCGCAACCCCCTACCCGAGATCCGCCGGTTTTGACACCAACATAGGTAATTTCATTGAGAGTTCCGATGTAGGATAGACAAAAGGATTGATAGCCACCGGCACCAGGGACATTTCGTCCCTGGTCGGGCTCTTGCGCCTAGCGACATTAAGCCGCATACTGATCCATCCAGCCCCTAGGCCAAGATGGGAGTTTCACCCTCGGACAGAGAGTCCGCTTTGGGAGCCTAGAGTTCACCGCTGATTGTCGGGGAGATCTTACTCTTGTTAAGCCATCGTTTCCCCTTTGGGAACTCGCCAATCCCAATGCTTTGACTTCGGAGACGAAGACCGATGACATACGAAACCTGGCCCTAGACCCAGACTCCATCAACTCGTCAACAGAATGACGTCCGGACTCTATCTCGAACAAATCTAGAATGGCGACACTTTGGATCAGCCCGAAAAGCATGGACCCGACGGACCTCTCGTCCACAAATGATCTTCTAGATCAAATCTGGACCATGGGATTCTTTGACGTTCAATGATCGGTCTACGACCAGATAAGGCTCAAACCCGACTACAGGGAAATTCACACCCCGCCTGTCACGCACCTCGTTGCCACCATTGAAGAATTGAATGAAGGTTCTCTATCACCGAAGCTCAAAATGAGTTACGTCAAGATCAATGATCGGGCCCCGAGCCACGAAGAAGCTCCTGAGCCAAACTCTGACCTAAGACACAACTCCAAGTCGCTGCCACTGTCCGCTGACAATATGGATGCCACAGATATCACCACTAGAGTTCCGGACATGCAACCTGGGACAATACAAAACTTTCTCCCACCCACCACCCATGTCACGTACTCCCCACACTATTCGGATTCTCTGGACATCTGGGATTCGATATATGCAAAATAGTAGCCTGGAGAGACGGTCCATCATTACTGGGCTAGATTCCTCTTGGTAAAAGAAAAAATCTCAAACTACCGTTACAATGACATAATTATGACCTTTCGGTCCAACTGTCGCGACGAAAGGATTTTAAACGCCCTCACCCATCGAGGCATGCAAAGCCTCACCGAGTTATCAGAACTGGTACAAAAATACTGTGCCATGGAGAGCACCTGGAAGGAATAGCAGATGCGCGTGGAGTCAAACCATGCCGAACAGTCAAGCACAATCCTGGAAAAGCGTGCATATGCAAAGAGGTCATTCGAACACGAGCCCACCGAGAAACAGATCCCTCGCTAGACTCAGATCGGTCCTGGACAAGCCATGTCCCATACACTCAGCCCTGTTGAACACAAATCCAACTCACAAGCTTTGAGCTTGTTGGGTTGTTAGACAGGTCGCCAAGAGCGGCGAAGCCATACTCCGCCTTCAAACGCACAAAAGAGGATCAGAAACACCTTCATTCAACGACAATAGTGTCCAAACCATCTATGAAACCTTCTCCTCGAATAACTAGAGGAAAAGAGCTCTTCGAGAGCTCAGTCAAGTCCACCAGGTCACACCATCAAGCTCCTGGACGGACACCCCGATCACCTTCTATGCGGAGGATCAACCAAGAACATGACCCACCCGAGCACCTACTGCGTTAGTCCTCCACCCCATCATGGACGGATTCAGATTAACCGAGGTGCTCATGGATGGAGGCAGTGGCCTAAACCTCATTTACAAGGACAGCCTCGTTAAAATGCGATTTGACAGATCTTGAGTCACACACAGCTACACCACCTTCGGGGGAATTGTTCCTGGCAAAGAAGAGCGCTGCTCCGGATGATTCACTCTAGACGTAGTGTTCGGCACTCCACAAACTACAGGACTGAATAACTACTCTTCCACATTGTACCCTTCCATAGTGGATACCATGCCCTATTGGGGTGTGACGCATTTTCAAAGTCTTAGGCTATACCCCATTATGGGTAAATAAAACTCAAAATGTCAAGGCCCCATGGTGTGATTACAATAGCTAGTGACCCGGCTAAACCCGTCCGAGCCGAAAACAAGATAGCATTCCTGGCCCTCGAGGCACTATCCAAGGCTCTTGCGGCCGAAGAGTTTAGCACGCTACGTATAGTAGTAGACAGGGATGATGTCACCCTCAGCAAAAGACCCAAGTCTACATCCTTCAAACCAGCTGATGAAACCCTCAAGTTCCAAGTGCATTAGATCAACCCCAATAAGATATCAACCATTGGAGCCCAGCTGAACCCGGAGGTCGACGAGGCGCTACGCTCATTCTTGCATGAAAATTGGGACATGTTTGCCTGGCATGCTTCAGACATGCCAGGTATCCCACTCAGACTGGCAGAACATAGTCTGAACATAATTAAGGGCTTCAAGCCAGTTAAATGGTTGTTGCGCCGATTCTCCAAACCCAAGCGACAAGCCATGGGAGAAGAGTTGGCCAAGTTGCTCCAAGCTAGATTCATCAGAGAAATTAAACACCTTGAGTGGCTGGCAAACCTGGTCATGGTACCTAAAAGAGAGAAATCATGGCGGCTATGTGTCGACTTCAAAGACCTCAATAAGGCCTGCCCCAAGGATCCCTTCCCTTTGCCCCGAGACCAGATAATTGATGCCACCGCCGGACACGACTCGTTATGCATCCTTGATGCCTACTCTGGGTACCACCAAATCAAGATGAAGGAGTCCTATCAACCAGCAACCGCGTTCATTACACCCTATGGACTATTATGTTATAGCACAATGCCCTTCGGGTTGAAAAACGCAGGTGCAACATACCAGCGCATGATTGAAACATACCTGGAAACCCACATTGGTAAAATAGTCAAAGCATATGTGGACGATGTGGTCATCAAGACCAAACATGTCAGGTAATTGGTCAACGACCTTTGTCGGACCATTGGAAACTTGATAACATGTGATATACGGCTCTACCCGGATAAGTGTGTCCTCGGAGTTCCTGCTAGAAAACTGCTCGGATTCATCGTCTCCCATAGAGAGACAGAGGCCAATCCGGCTAAAATCTGAGCATTGTCCCAGCTAGCAATACCCGCAGAGCTCAAACACATCCAGAAGTTATCTGAGTGCATCGCCTCCCTAAGCCGTTTCATATCTCGTCTTGGTGAAAAGGCCCTGCCGCTCTACAAACTACTGGAAAAAACCCAAAAAAATTAATGGACTAACGAAGCAACCGCTGCTCTGGAAGAGATAAAAACACTATTAGTAGGCAATCCCATTTTGAAAACACCTGGCTTAGGCATGCCAATATTGCTATACATCTCAGCCACGAACCAGGCCGTGAGTGCTATCCTCGTTGTATAACGGGAGGCAGAAGGACATAAATTAAGGGTGCAGAGGCCTATCTATTACATACCAAAAGCACTCACCCCGTGTAAATCCTAATATACGCACTATCAGAAGATTGCCTACATAGTTTTTATGGTGTCTCGCAAACTCCAGCACTACTTTCAAGAGTGTACGGTCACAGTGGCATTCGAAGTACCATTAAATGACATCATCAATAATAGGGACGCCATAGGCCGCATCGCCAAGTGGACCATAGAATTGATGGTCTTCGAAATTGTGTACAAACCACGCTGGGCTATTGAATCTCATGTGCTAGCCGATCTGGCCGAATGGATGGAAGCCGAGCTTCCCTGAGAATACAATGTGTATTCACACTAGACAATGTATTTTGATGGCTCCTAAATGTTGGCCGGACTGGGGGCTGGTGTAATCCTTACGTCCCCACTAGCGACACTATCTGGTATGTACTACAGATCATATACATGGACTCCAACAACGTGGCCGAATACGAAGCCCTATTGCATGGTCTTCGGATGGCAACGTCAATGGGCGCTCAACGGCTCGAAGTGCGGGGCGATTCCAACCTCGCCATCTCCCAAGTCAATGGCGAGTTTGACGCCAAGGACCCAAAAATGGCGGCATACTGAAATTTTGTCTTAATAATATCAGCCTGGTTCAAAGGGTTGGAATTTCACCATGTGTCCGGGGACAGTAACCAAGCTGCGGATGTCCTCACCCGTATGGGCGCTAAACGCGACCCTGTCCCAAAAAAACCTTTCCAGAGCAGCTTTTCAAGCCATCTGTGGTGTGGCAGGACGGGGTCCATGAAGCAGCAATCAATGGGCCTGAACAAATCGTTCCTCTGGCCATCGAGCCAGACGACGAAATCATCGGCGGCTCAGCAATTTAAGAAACCGCTTCAGCTCACGAGGTGATGGCCATAATTGCACCATGGCATGAGCCCTTCCTTGCCTATTTCCTACGGCAGGAGCTCCTCGGTGATCCGACCGAGGAACGGCGCATAATCTGACGCTCTAAAGCTAACACGATTCATGAGGGCGAGCTATACAAGAAAAGGACAAATGGAATCTTACAACAGTGCATATCGGAAGAAGAGGGGCAACAACTTTTGGTCGAGATTCATGCGGGTATGGGCGGTCACCACGTGGTAGCTCGGCCCTAGTCAGCAAGGCTTTCCGAGCAGCATTTTTCTGGCACACCGCCCATACGGACGCCCAAACCCTAGTCCAACGTTGTGTTGGATGCCGGCTCTTCGCAAATCAAAGTCATATGCCCCCGACGGCTCTTCGGACTATACCAATTACATTGCCTTTCGCAGTCTAGGGGGTGGACATGGTTGGACCACTTAAAGGTGGAACCAAGAAAAAGAAATACCTACTGGTTAGGGTCGATAAATTCACTAAGTGGATCAAAGCAAAGCTAGTCAGCTCAGCAAAATCCGGACCAGTCATCGACTTCATATCCGGCGTGGTACACCGTTACAGTGTCCCGCACAGTGTCATCATGGATAATGGATCCAATTTCACAGCCCAGGAGGACTAGGACTGGTGTGCCACTATGGGCATTAAGCTCGACTACGCCTCGGAGTACCACCCGCAGACAAATGGATAGGTTGAACGGGCCAACTGACTAATCATGAGTGGCATAAAACCTCACCTAGTTCATTCCTTGAAACAATCTAATTGTCATTGGGTGGAGGAGCTTGACTCCGTACTATGGGGACTGCGCACTACCCCTAATCAATCAACGGGATACACACCCTTATTCATTGTGTACGGTGCAGAAGAAATCTTACCTTGTGACATCATTCATGACGCACCTCGAGTGCAAATGTACGAGGAAAAAGAAGCTGAGTTGGATCGGCAGGATGATCTTGACGCCCTGGAATAAGAAAGGTATGTAGCTCGGGCTCGTTCTATGTTTTATCAGCAGCAGGCTCACTGCTACCAGAGCAGGGATGTTCGGGCGAAGGCGTACAACATTGGAGAACTTGTCCTTTACCTCCCAAAGAAGCAAAAGAACAAACTCTCGCCCAAGTGGGAGGGACCTTTCATAATTCAATGAAGTGTTGGTAGGAGGAGCATATCGCATTCACAACCCGCCTGACGACTGACTCGAACCAAACCCACGTTAGTCCAACTATCATTTTTCCTCATTGTATTTTTTTTCTCTTTTTTCCAAGAGAATTAGAATCTCCTAGGCCCTGTTCAGATAAACCGAATTCAGTTTAGGCCATTTGGTCATCACACATATTCAAATGTAATACCCATATTAAACTTGGGGCTCCTTTAAAGCAGTCAATTAATATATTTTACGTGCACATATCATTTATGTCGAGTTTTGCACTTTCCTGAATACCTCTTTAGCCGTCATATGCATCGATTTGACTTAAGTTTTGGCCAAGCTGGGTTGCCTGGCTCCTATGTTTACCCCCTACATTCCCAATTCTTCGGCTAGGAGGTAAAGGGAGCACCTCTGTGATTGTTACGACCGGGTCAGCCGCGTCCGTACCTCAGACGGATGAAGCCAAAAGCTAGTGTTCTTAAGAACATAATGGGTCAGCACTAAGGGAAATTATAAGTAATCTTGGTGTTCGTCACCAACGCTTATGGATTGGACCCTCGCACCAATTATCCGCGTACTTTGAGTATCCGACTACAAATGCCTACAGTTGGAATGTCGAACCTAAAGAAAGGAACCCATGCAGGAACTATTTTCTTGAGAATATGTTTCTTACATTAAAAAGTAATATAGCATAACTCTCCATGCACGTTTTTGTCTGTTCGTACCTAAAGGTCGGATTGCATGGTTATCGGAAGTGATTTCTTGCTTACATCAAGTCACATAGTACGGAACACTCCTCGACCCTTGGTCGGGGAGGTAGAAGCCGATGGCGGGTTATGACAATGTTTTTAGTGTGGACCGAGAACGTTTGATGTAAAGTACATAGATACATAGAATCCAACTTATCACTCTTTGTCCACATTGTCCATTATGCTATCTAAGTCGCAATCCTGTTAGGAGAGCTGAGCTACAGGCAGCACTTGGTCATAGACCAAGTGAAGAGGTATTTCCTATCCATCCAACCCTACTGGTCCAACACGAGCCATATGCCCTAGCTCGAGTTTCCTGAATCGGGT
>LR738715.1:479337028-479374996 GCA_902687465.1 Secale cereale
AACTCTCCATGCACGTTTTTGTCTGTTCGTACCTAAAGGTCGGATTGCATGGTTATCGGAAGTGATTTCTTGCTTACATCAAGTCACATAGTACGGAACACTCCTCGACCCTTGGTCGGGGAGGTAGAAGCCGATGGCGGGTTATGACAATGTTTTTAGTGTGGACCGAGAACGTTTGATGTAAAGTACATTGATACATAGAATCCAACTTATCACTCTTTGTCCACATTGTCCATTATGCTATCTAAGTCGCAATCCTGTTAGGAGAGCTGAGCTACAGGCAGCACTTGGTCATAGACCAAGTGAAGAGGTATTTCCTATCCATCCAACCCTACTGGTCCAACACGAGCCATATGCCCTAGCTCGAGTTTCCTGAATCGGGTCTTCACCAAGGCACATGCTTCTCGCGCCCCCTCCCGACAAGATGATATTTTCCATAATTTAAGCCATCGTCGAGCTCCGTTAAAGCGATTTGCCAGTTAGACCATATCATTTGGCGCCACTTCGGCCAGCCATAGCGCCTTGACCATATTCTTCATAGCTTTTCAAGCTCTCTCATGAATCACAGACAGTTCTTTTAAAAGATCTCCTCCAAAGGAATTGACATGTTCTCTGAGCCGGCCAGTCAGGATACATGGCATTAAGAATGGCACATTTGTTGTACTCGAAGCATTATGGATGGCTATGAACACCCAATTCTTAAATGACACTTACTGAACATGTCGCTTTTCAATTTCTGGTTGTCTCCCAGAACCTGCGTCAGCTGTGCTTTCAGACTCTCCAGTTCCTTGGCATTTTGCTGGTTCTCTGCCTTCAGCTTGTTGTTTTCTTCATGGCTTTGTTTTAGAACCCGTTGAGCAGCTTGATGCTGTGATTCAGCATACCGCTGGGATTCTTTGGCGGCGGCCAGGTCCTTTTGAAGTTGACCTATGGATTCAGCTGCTATAGATAAGGTTGGTGTTAGCCAAGGGTGCATTAGCATCATTAATGCATATCCACAACTTTAACTCACCATGGTCCTCGCTGGTAAACTTCTTCATCGCCTCTAATTCAGCCTTTATATTAGCCAGTTGCGTTCGGCTCAAGTCGAGGTCTTCGGACAGTTTCTTGTTCTGGTCCTTGGAAGCATGTCGGTAACAATGAAAAACTTATCAAACCCTTAACTTGGTCGTCCCGCCTGAATCAACGCTCGGGGGCTACTAGGTTAGCGTTTATTTTTTGGTTATTAGAACCCATCGTTTACCTGCATATTGACCGTTAAAAGGTTAGCAAACCCCTCAAGGCCTGAGCAAGCTGCTCCAAGGTATGCGTCGACTGAATTAAAGGCGTTAAATTCTTGATTGCAAAA
The DNA here is from genome assembly GCA_902687465.1 of Secale cereale. Classification (NCBI taxonomy): domain Eukaryota; kingdom Viridiplantae; phylum Streptophyta; class Magnoliopsida; order Poales; family Poaceae; genus Secale; species Secale cereale. The sequence goes on from LR738715.1 coordinate 479,338,377, forward strand.
CGCAGCATGGCGGAGGGATTCCTTCTATCGTCGATGGTTCATCACGCTTTCAACTTCTGAATTGGTGATCGGGGCATCATTAGGATCTTCTAAAGGCTGGTGGGCAGTGGAGTTCCCCACATCGACCTCTACCCGTAAGGCGTGTCTTCGACTGCGCCCGGACACCCCTTCAACATTTTCGGGCAGTTGAGGTGGTCCTTTTTTCCTACAAATGCAGATCGAATGTCAATGAATCCCTGTGGCGATGAGGTCACTAATGAACTGATAGCAAATTACACTACCTTTTTGCCGAAGACATGCTTGGCATAGCTTCCATGGTCCCTTTTCGTTTGGAGGCCCGTTTGTCAGATGGGATTGATGCCACCCACGTAGGTGTTCGGCGTGAGGTACGGCGACCCTTGGAAGTAGAAGTTAGCATAACCGGAGCAACGCGAGACGAGCAGCCTATTTGAGAAGAGGCCTTCTTGTTACTTATGATGGAAGAGGGGAGAAGCTCGGGGTGATTAGCCGTGATAGCCACTTTGGAATCATCAAGGCTTTCCAGAAAGAAAACCCCATCCTCAAACTCGACGGACACCTTGGGGTCCACAAGAAATCTCGGGTCGTTATCTCGGGAGTGGTCCTCTGGTTGAGGAGAAGGACAGCTGATGCCTTCAATATGACGTCTCCAGCTTTGTTCAGAAAATGGTCGAGCCGGTTAGTGTTCGGATATAACATCTAGACAGTGCACGTATGTTTGAACTTACCCATTCGATGGGGTTGTAGCCCGAGTACCCTTTCTAGTTTCTCGAGTGAGAGAACTCTTCTTCCTCGCCCTTGAAAAGATCTACCAAAATAGAAGCCGTCGCTTTTTTGTCGTCCAGTCCCAGCCGCTTGTAGCGGGACGCGTCACTAGTCCCGTTGTAACACCACAGGGGTGCGTCCTTTGCTGGATAGGTTGCATGCATCGATCAATTGTCGCGGCCATTACTGGACCATGGTCAATTTACCATGCGTCAGCATCCTTATCTTGGCGGCCAGGCATCGCACCTCAGTGGATTCCTCTTGGGAGGGGCTTCGGGGCCGCCAGTTGAATCGCTTCTTTAGTGGAGCATATGAATGCTCGGGTAAGCCCCTCCGGACTGGTTCACACAGGGGGCCTCTTCAATATAAAACCACTCTGAAACCCACTGTTCGGGGTCCTTCTTTGGTGTCCTATGGGGTATCCCATGCTGGCTATGTGACACACTTTGGCTCCGCCTACTTCAAAAATTGACCCCCGTGGGTGCGAGGGACGAGGCAGAAGTACTTTCTCCATAATTCAAAATGAGCCTCGCAACCGAGGAACATCTCACAAAGAGCAACGAAGCCAGGGATATACAGGATTAATCCAAGGGTGAGGTGGTGGAGTTGGGTCCCATAGAACTCTAATAGGTCCCTTAAGAAGGGGTGAATAGGGAATCCCAAACCTCATAAAAGGAAGGATACAAAACATACCCTCTCATCTTTGCTTGGAGTAGGAAACTTTCCCCAAAGGCCTCGCCGTTTTCTGAGGTCAACCCATCACAAACGGGCATGAGATATGTGACAGGAAGGTTCCCTTGCCGTTGGAGGTCGCATAGCTGGAGCCACGAAATAGAGTAGTCGGACTAGTCACCTAGAGCTTGGCCGTGAGGATGCGAGGATGAGCCCGGGGCGTCAGCCATGAGTGACGAGTTTTCTTTGGGCAAGATTGGATTCCTATCTGGGCAATGACCGGGTCGCTCGATGCACCTTTGGCTTATTGAATAGGCATGATCCCTGATCCTGGAAGGGTGTTTTTGTAAAGAAATGCAAGGATATTCATCTTCTGACACATGTTTAGAAATCAAGGGTCGCCTTTGACCATGTTAATGGTGGGGCCCATTGATAGTTTGACAGAATGGGAAGTCGGCGGCAGCCGAATTGTTAGGGACACTCGAACCTTAGGAGGATAAAGAACTCGTCTCGCAAGCCGAAGACTTTGGGGGGCGTGGAAGAAATGACAATTGGAGCTCCGAGATTGAAGGCTGGTTCGGGGGCTAATGAGGGAGTCCTGGACTAGGGGGTCCTGGGGTGCCGGCTCATCTCACATGGGTCGGACTGTTGGGCCGCACCATATCCGGACCGAAGACCTTTGTGCCTTGGTGTGTACCCCAAGTCACAGATGGAAGATCCGGAGTTTCCTTGATGTAACTGACTATATGTAAACCCTAGTACCCCGGGTGTCTTTATAAACCAGGAGGTTTAGTCCATAGAGACTAGGAGAACAATCACCATCCTACTAGTTAGGGTTCAGTTCCTCTGATCTCGAGGTAGATCAACTCTGTAATCCCAATATACACAAGCAATATAATCAAGTAGGACGTGGGATATTACCTCCTAGAGAGGGCCCGAACCTAGGTAAATATCATGTTATGCGTCCCTTGTTCCCCATCGATCCAAGATCCACAGTTCGGGACCCCCTACCCGAGATCACTCGGTTTTGGCACCGACACCGACCACCCACCGTAACTAGGAACTCTGCCAAAATTTCCTTGCCCTCACTTCTACCATGATTTTTTTATGACATGGACAGCCCAAAGAATGTCATGTAGGTGCGTCCCCGGCTTGTCCAGGAGGGAAAGCCCATTTTCTGTCATGATTTTATGTCATAGAAGTAGGATCCCGCCACATCTATGATGATATGTATTTTTGTTAAAATTATCATCATAGAAGTGTCATAACTATGACAGAAAAAAGTTTCCTTTGGGCCATAATGTCATGGATGTGTCTTTTTTTGTAGTGATTGTTGTCTTTTATGTTGCATACCCCGTTCCACTTTTTTATGCCGAAACAAAATAGTTTGATACATGCTTTCTTTAGATGCGATCGGCTAATAGACCGGGGATCGACTATAAATCTTGACCCAAGCATCATTCCGGAACTATTTTCATCTCATGTGCTCGACCTCTTGGATATTGCAATATATGTATCGGTTCTGAATTATGTCTTTCGTAATAGTTGGGTTGCCGACTCATGTGCTTGCCCTCTTACATTCCGCACTATTCCGCTAGGAGGGTAAAGGAAGAACCACTACGATTGTACTTTGAGCTCGCCTGGTTAAGTACCTTAGTGGAGAAAGCCGAAAACTGACTATCCTAATAAGTGAGAACTGGTCGGCGATCCGATGATAAGTGTCAAACTAGAAATCGATGGAGGTTATTCCGTATCAAACGAAGGGTTTGTTGTCACAGAAACCAAGTGATGATGGCAACAACCTCGGCACACCCGAATATCACACACACTAGGGGCTAGTCACTAACTCCTGCAATCAAGCTCCTATGGCTAAGTGCACTAAAGCCGCATAGTATGATTGCCTTGGTTCCCTTACACACTACCGCCTCCAGACACTGAGACGTTGGCAAGGGTTAAAGTGTTAAGGAGGAAACACCCTTTCCAGTATCTGCAATGGGGTTGAAGCCGACGACTGGCAACTTTGAGTTTAAAACATTCGCACATGAGTCAAAATAAACAAACAAGGCATTATATACAAGGCCAACCAATTGCATTATAAAGCACAAAAGTTTAAACTTCCCCGGATAATGAAAATACATTCATTCATAAATCACATCCTTCGAGCACTAGGCATCTATCGCCTCAGAACCATCCAACAGATGGGAAAATATTGCTTAGGGCGCCTATGCTCCTTCCCAGGAGGCGGGGGGTCTGGTGGCCATTTCGTCTGGCTTGATCTTCAGCCAGTCCACCATAGTCTTGTCGAAGTCCATCCGAGCTCCCTCGATGCATATGGAGCACTTCCAGACATCAATCTGGGCGTGGCGATGCACAATTTCTGCATCAAGCCAAAGTAGCTGCTCGGCAGCGGCTCGGAAGGCCACAACTTGAATGCCTCCTTCAGTTCGTTGTCCACAGACCGAACACTTTTGAAAATTATGCTCATCAGGGCGCGGTGTTCCTCGGTAATGGAGGAGCTGATTAATGCTTCCTCCATCACCTTCGGTCAGCTAGTCAAGACCCGCTCTATAGCGTGTGGGGGTGGCTGGGGCACCTCGGCTCCTTCCTTGGTGGAAGCCAGAATGGTTGGCTCCTGGCGCCTTAGCGGCTCTGGAACCACTTTCGAGGAGAGCTCGGACTAGTTGTGCTCCTCCTCTTTGTTCGCCAAAGGGGTTCTCCCCTCCTGGTCTTCGGCAACTGAGATATTCACCTCGGCTATGATATGGTCGCCTCCTCCCCCCGTGTTCGGCCCGAGAGGGGTCCTCCTGGACAGAACATCCTCGGCCTCCTCGACGACCAAGGGAGGCGAGGTGCGTGATGCGGCCATGCTCTCTGCAGCGCGGATGGTGGGGAGTCCCCCTCCTAGACACGATCGGTAGGGAGGTCGCGTGGAGGGATGTGATATTAAAAGCAGGCACACTATCTATAACAGACTTAGTTCAGTTAAGAGTGCACGGGTGTAATAGGGTATATACCTTTGGGACCAGGGCTTGATTCTGGGGTTCCTTCGAGGAACCTCTTCGGAAGCCTCAGACTCCTCGGCAGAGGCCGTGATGTTGTCAAACAGGGCCACCTTGGCCCTACATTGTCTTTTCAGGGCAGGAGGAGGCTGATCCTCCTCGGGGTCATCAGACGCCACCCTCTTCTTTGTTTGGGAGGAATCGCTTTCCTCCCCGTCCTCTCCCAGCTCCATCTCTCCATCAAGGGTAGAGGGGGCATGGGTTTCCCCGGATCTAGTGTCTGGGGGTCCTTTGGAACGGGGTCCTTCTTTCGCCTCCTACTTATCCTCCTCCTTCTTTTCCTTCTTCTCTAGCGCCTTGTACGGCTTCGCGGCCAACATGGCTGTCAATAAGGCCATCTCGGGGCCCTCGAGCAGCGGGGCTGGGCTGTCAGTCCGCTCCACTTTCCTCAACCAGCTCTGCTGATGGAGGAAGAGGGAGTTGAGTACTTTGTTAAAAAGAAACATCCGAACATAAGAGTAAAACTTATCATACCTCCCGAGGGGGTGTTGCAGTGTCAAGGCTGATGTCTTCCTCCTCGGTCGGCCAGTCCTTCTGAGGCTTGAACAAAACCTTCCATAGTTTGGTGTGGGAAGTGCGGCAGAAGCTTAGCACGGTGGTGGGGTCTTTGGGCTTGTAGGATAACATGGGGTTGGCCCGGTCTTGAAAGGGTAGGATGCGGCGGCGGAGCATGATCTGAATCACGTTGGGAAATTATACCTTCCTCTCTAACATCTGGGGTATCCAGCTCTCCAGCGATGCCACCTCCTTGGTTGACCCCCAATCGAGGTCTTTCTTGGTCCACAAGACCAGCCTCGTGGGGGTCTGAATCTAAAGGCAGGAATCGCCGCCCAATCCACGCCTCGTGGCTGCATGATATAACCACTGCTTTTTCCAGTTCTTGACTACTTCAATGAAGGTGCCTTCTGGCCACTCAACCCATGGGAGTTTGCTGACCATCGCCCTCCCCCCATAGTCCACCTATTGGCCATCAACGATCTTTGGCTTGACGAGGAAAACTTTCAGCCATAGGCCAAAGTGTGGCCAGACTCGAAGAAAGGCCTCACAGATGATGATGAAGGCCGAGATGTGCAGAAAAGAGTTCGGGGGTAAGATCATGGAAATATAACCCATAGAAAACCATTAGGCCCTTGACAAAGGGGTGGAGGGGAAAACTAGTCCCCGGATGAAGTGAGGGAGGAGCAACACCCACTCGCCTGGCTTCGGCGTGGGGATGACCCGACCCACCTCCGGAAGGCGGTGAGCGATGTTGGTGGGAAGATAGTCCGTGTTCTTCAGCTACTAGATGGCGCTCGCAGTGATGATGGAGGCCTCCCACTTACCCTTAGACCCAGAGCCGACCATGGCCGAATTGAGGAGATGTCGGATAGGTTCTTGGAAGGAAGAATGGATCTGGGTGCTGGAGCTCAGGAGATTGGGAAGGCTATGGCACATGAGGGAGTGAGAGCATGCGAAGGAAGTGGTGGTCGCTCCACTTTTATGGGCTACTATAAGGCCAAGAGCCCTTTTACTGTGTCGCAGACCTCACCGCTTCTCGATAGAATCATGCCATTATGCGCGCATGGGATAGCATGAATCATTGATCATATCCCTTAAAACAGGGCACGATTTCCATGTTGATGGGACGTGCCAATAGAGAAACCGCCCCAAACCGCGAATCGAGTTTTCATAACTGGCTTGTGGTTATGGAGGGTCGTGACCCTTCGACAAAAGTTGTCAGATGGGGGTACTATTCACACTTGAGCGACTGGCCTTCGGGGCTAAGTTACATATGCACTTCGGAAGCTATGACACGTGTGGCCATACATGATTAAAGCAACCACGTGATGGCTTCTCGCCCCTCGTTGGTTACCCCAAGTGGAAGGTTGAGATGTAGCGTAGTGGCAAATTTCCCTTGGCAAAGATACCAAGGATCGAATCCCGTGAGACTCCGAGGGTCGACAAGTAGGTGTCAACGGCGCCAGAAACTTAGCGGTTGACGGGACCTGCACACAGATACAGATAACTTTGCTCCCAACGAGTACAGAGAGGTTGTCAATCCCTCCGGCCTTGTTGTTTACAAAGGATCAAACACAAGAGATAATAATGATAGCTATGACTGCAACTAGGAAATAAAAACAGGAAGTAAATAGAAGGTGTGATCAGCGGTGGTAATATGGACCGGGGTCCCATGATGTTCACTAGTGATGTCTCTCTCCCAAAAGACGATAAAACAGCAAAGCGAGATAAACAAATTACAGCTGGGCAATTAACAGGATTATGTGCGCAAACCAATGCTAACTATGCTGCAAAGAAAGGTAGAGGCTCAAAAGCATGGGCGGTACGCCAAGGCAAGTAGACCGAAATCCATCTGCATCTACTACTAATCATCCACCTTGAGATATCTATCCAGAACATCTCGCTGGTATTAAGTTGTGATTCCCACCCAAAGTGTAAACTCAAAGCAACAGACAACTGCATTAAAAGAACTTTGCGTAAAGTAAACAATCCTTGCACCCGCAAGTACAAGCACCGTTGTTTTCTCCCTTGTGGCAACAGCACATCCCCTAGACTCATGTTTCTGTCACTCAAGCTAGTCATCAGGGGGCATGAACCCACAATCAAGCATAACGCTCCCTCTTGGAGTTACTACCTACTACTTGGCCAAAGCAATAAACAGCAACGGAGAACATGCAAGAATAACTCAAGAACAAAGATATAAAAGAGGTGAATCAAATATATTACTCAAACACAATCTGAACATAGTCTCATAATCCATCAGATCCCAGCAAACTCAGCAAAGCAACAGCAGAAAGATTACATATGTGCCTCGATCATGTAGGGCAGCTCACGAGGTCTAAACCATGAAGAGCAAAGAGGGGAGGAGAACATCACATAGCTACTGATCATGGACCCATGGTCCAAGGTGGACTACTCACGACTCATCCGGGAAGTGTCCATGGTGGTGGAGAAGCTCCCGGTGGTGGTTCTCCCCTCCGGCAGGGTGCCGGGAAGAGTTCTCCTGATGCTCCCGATCTTGGAAGCGCTGCGGCGGCGGAACAGAGGCGAGATCTCGAAAAAGGGTTCTGTCCTCGAGGGTTTCGGGACGAGAGGGATATATAGGCGAAGGGGAGCAGCCAGAAGCGGAGCAGGGGCCCCAGGCGCCCCCCTTGCGCGGCCAGGGGTGGGGCCGCGCCAGGTGGCCGCCTGGGCCTCCCCTGGCTCCCCTCTGGCCCATCTTTGGTTCTTCGCGAAGCTTCCTATACGCTGATTTTTCCTATATTTTTCCTGGAATTTTTGGAGCACTTTTAATATGGGGGAAAACCTGAAATAGAAAAACAGCAAAAAACAGGAACTGGCACTGTGGTGCACTAAGTTAATAGGTTAGTCCAAATATGATCAAAAGTGTATGGAAGTGCATCAATATCATAGCAATATCACACAAAAGAAGCATGGAGCAAGCAGAAATTATAGATACGTTTTTGACGTATCAACATCCCCAAGCTTAATTCCTGCTCGTCCTCGAGTAGGTAAATGATAACAAGCATAATTTCTGTGGTGACATGCTACAAACCATATAAGAACTTTTTAAGTAAAGCAATCAAGGCATGTAATTCAATTCAAGTCATAACAAGCAAGAGTCTATATTAGCATTGTAACAAGCAACATAAGAACATAAAGGTGCAAGAGCTCTCGCTGTCTGTGACTCGAATGTCTCCAAATGGTGTTTGCATGCAAGAAAGGGGATATGGATATACGAGAGAGTAAAACATAGTTTTTGTATTGTTGAGAACTTAATCTACTAAAGTTTCACACTTGGTCTTCTTTGGAATCTTATCTTGACTCATCCCCAGACCACTAGCCAGGTACAAGTCAAAATGATCCACTCCCTTTCGATATTTTGAGCACTCATGCAATGGATGAGCGTAAGCAAGAAAGTTGACACTTAGGATGGCAAAAAGAGAAAAATGATGAAGGGGGAAGACAAAAAAGGTGTGAAAGGCTCACATCAATGAGGACAATCATAGGCGAGAGAAAGCCAAATGATAGATATGATGTGAGGAGTAGGGATTGCCATGCAAGGGATGCACATATGATCTAAGTTAAGCTCTCCAATGGAACTAGTGGGGGTGCATCCAACTTGCTCGCTCAAGAAGACCTAGAGCTCTTTTGAGGAGGCTCATCATTGGAATATACAAGCCAAGTTCTATAGTGTGAAGGTCCCCACATAGCTATATGCATGAATGATAATCTCTATGGAGTACAAGGTATAAGAGGAAGTACGAGTGTGGATCTCTCAAAAGGAATAGTAGTGTGCCCCCTTCTCTCTTTTTATTTCTTTTTCTCTTTTTTCTATTTTTTTTGTGTGGCCTCAATGGCTCTTTCTATATAACTCTCATTTGTCCTCTTTGGGATCTTTTGATTTTTGTCCTCTTTGGGATCTTTTCCTCACTTTAGGGGCAACACTCTATGTATTACAAGAAGTATAGAAGATCTTTCACACTTTACAAAAGTACTCAACATAAAGAAGATGAAACTATCATGATGTATGCAAATGTATGCCTCTGCCAGTGTAGCAGGATATGCAATGATACTAGCGCGTCATGTAGCAATGATTAGGGCAAGGCCCAACTAGCATGCGGCTCATCGATCAAGCAAAAGCATGTATGACATGAAGATCAAGTCATGAGAAGATGGATGTTGCATGGCAATGTATCTCGGAAAGGCTATGGAAATGCCTTGATAGGTAGGTATGGTGGCTGTTTTGAGGAAGGATATAATGAGGCTTATGATGACAGAGCGTATCGTGCCAAGGATTTGGATGCATCGGCGAAGTATGCGCCAACTCTCGAGGTGAGAAAGGGCAATGCACGGTACCGAAGAGGCTAGAAAAATGTGGAAGTGTCAACTTTCGAATACTCACATTAGTCCGAAGAACTCATGCACTTATTATCGGTAACTCTCAATCTAATTAGGAGGTTCACAAAGAGACAAGTACCCCGAGGAGGAGTGTATGGGGGTTTGGTTATCCTTGCGCATCCTCGACTCATGGTACGTGAGTGTACTCTAATATTCGATCCCTCCAAAGATTAGTGATCCATCTAGTAGCTAAAGTTCTCAACTATTTTGTAGGTTTTCAAAAATAAACACGGATTGCCCAAAATACGACATCTATCACTAATAGGCTAAAGCTCTAGACACCAAAAGTTCAGACATTACTCATGGCAATACCTCAAAACTATTGCAAGTTACTACTAAAATTAAATAGCAACCTCAATTACCTACTTTAAGTTAAGACACACAACTCAGTGCAACAGGCAAACTCTCTTAACAAGATAAACATGAAAACTCAAGAGAATTCAGCAACCAACTAAACAAAAGCTCTTTAAAAAGAAAAGCATGAAAACTAAGAGCTAAACATGACAGCAGCTATGGAAAGACAAAGAACACATACAGCAAAGATAAGCATGAAAATCTTATGTTGTGTTCTAGGTTGAAGTGGAGCGTGTTTCTCTCCCACACAAAGAAAGCTGGGTTCTAACTTGTTATGAACAGCAAGCAAAGCTAAAGAAAACTAAAAAACAGAAACTAAGAGCAAGACGCTCCAAGCATAGCACATAACGCATGAAGTGATAAAATTATAGTGGAACGAAAGACGAACTGATAATTGTTGATGGAGAAGGGGATGCATGGGGGCATCCCCAAGCTTAGACGCTTGAGTCTTCTTGAATATTTCTTGGGGGTGCACGGGGGCATCCCCAAGCTTGAGCGTTTGACCCTCCTGAATCTTCTTTTATCATCTTCCCTCGCACACTTAAAAACTCCCTTCATACATAACTCATCATAATCTGATTAGCGAGGTTAGTACCCACAATAAAATAATTTTTTCCCTACTGGAAATAAAGATAATCTTGAAGAGCTACTGTTTCTCAAGATTGCCAAAAGGTTTTTGCAAAGAAAAAGCAAGCTCAAGGTTTGCAAAATGAAGAAAAGGCAAAACAGGACATAATCTGTGAAAAACAGACCAGCAGGTAGTAAATAATTTTTTCGGGGCACTTCTGCAACTCAAATCAAAAAACTCAGAACAGATGCTCGAAAGCCAATTGTATAGAGCACGCTGTCAAAAAAATTCAGATCAAAAAGATGATCTGGTGATTTTATTCGTATTTTTCTGTCCAAGGACAGAATCTGTTTTCTGGACAGCACGTCACAACTTTTGAACTTTCTTGCAATCAGAGGCTAAACTTGGCACAAAGCTGAAAAGAAAAGATACAATGATGATGCTACTGTAGTAACAAACAACAAGACACAACAAAAGCAAAATAAAACCTAATTCGTTGTGGGCTGCCTCTCAAAAGCGCTTTCTTTTATGCCTTTAAGCTAGGCATGATGCAAAAAGAGAAGATCAAGTTTTATCAAGACTAAGACAATAGCTAGCCCGTGTAACGGACTCAAAAGGCAACTTAATCTTCTTTCTAGGGAAGTGTTCCATCCCTTTCTTGAGAGGGAATTGGAATTTTATATTCCCCTCTTTCATGTCAATGATAGCACCAACGGTGCGAAGAAAAGGACGTCCCAAAATAATTAGACATGAAGGTTCACATTCAATATCCATAATAGTAAAATCAACGGGAACATAATTGTCATTGACAATGATAAGAACATCGTCGATCTTCCCCAAAGGTTTCTTTACGGAAGAATCAACAAGACGAACACCAAAAGAACAAGGATCAAAAGGTGTCAATTCAAACATATCATACATTCTTTTGGGCATAACGGAGGTACTAGCTCCAACATCACATAAAGCATAGCAAGAGAAGTTATTCAACTTAATTTTAATCATAGGATCCCAACTATCTTCTAGCTTTCTAGGTATGGAGGCTTCTACCCTAAGCTTCTCCTCCCTAGCTTTGATAAGAGCATTAGTGATATGCTCCGTGAAGGCAAGATTAAGTGTGCTAGTGTGGGGATCTCTAGACATCTTGTGAAGAAAACCAATAACTTCAGAAAGGGTGCAATTATCAAAATCAAGGTCACTACTATCAAGTAAAGTGGTAGTGGTGTCCTTTAGGCTCACTTGTTTGGTAGCTTCTATGGTCATAGGAGTTTCTTCTTCTACGGTTGAGGTCATAGCATCACCATTAATAGGTCCAATGGGACTAGGAGTGCATTGGATGCTAAGAGTTTGGATATCCTCAACAACTTGAATAGTAGCAACAGTGTGGTGGGTAGGAAGGCTCTTAATCCTATCTTCTTCCTCCTTTTCTCTAGCCCATCTCTCTTTAAGTTTAGCTATCATCCTAATGTTTTCATTGATTTGCACTTGAATAGCATTCATAGGAGTGGTCTTCCTCTCCTCAAGAGGAGAAGTTCTAATTTTAAGCAACTCTACCTCATGGGCTAAATTGTCTACCTTCGAAGAGAGATTATCCAGTTTGTCTAGTTTTTCTTCTACACTCTTATTGAAGGCCTTTTGGGTAGTGATGAAGCCTTTAAGCATAATCTCTAGTTCAGAAGTGGAGTTCTTGGTGCTAGGATAAGCATTGTTGTTCCCATAGGAATTAGAGGGGAACGGTCTAGGGTTGCTACCAAAATTACTCCTATAAGCATTGTTATTGAAATTGTTTCTAGAGATAAAGTTCACATCTACTTGATCTTGAGCAATCAAAGAATTTAAAGGAACATCATGAGGATCAATAGAAGATTGCTTGGAAAGTAGAGACATGATCAAGTCAACTTTTTCATTTAGGGAGGAAATCTCCTCGACAGAGTTTACCTTCCTACCTGTTGGAGCGCGTTCGGTGTGCCATTGGGAATAATTGGTCATCATCTCGTCGAGAAGCTTCGTGGCAGCACCAAGTGTAGTTGACATAAAGGTTCCTCCCGCGGCCGAATCTAACAAGTTCCGCGAGGTAAAGTTCAAGCCTGCATAAAAAGTTTGGATAACCATCCAAGTAGTCAAACCATGAGTAGTGCAGTTCTTGACAAGAGATTTCATGCGTTCCCAAGCTTGGGCAACGTGTTCATTATCCAATTGTTTAAAATTCATTATGTTACTCCTTAGTTGGATAATTTTAGCAGGGGGATAGTACTTCCCAATAAAGGCATCCTTGCACTTGTCCCAAGAATCTATACTATTCCTAGGCAAGGATTGAAACCAGATTTTAGCTCCTCCTCTCAAGGAGAAAGGAAAAAGCTTAAGCTTAACAATATCACCATCTACTTCTTTGTACTTTTGCATATCACAGAGCTCAACAAAATTATTTAAGTGCAAAGCAGCAGCATCTCCAGCATCGGAGAATTGATCTTTCATAACTAGGTTCAGCAAAGCAGGTTTAATCTCATAAGAAGGTGCTGAAGTGGCAGGTGTAGCAATAGGTGTGCAGATAAAGTCATTGTTGTTATGACTAGCGAAGTCACACAACTTGGTGTTCTCGGTGGAACCCATAGCAGCAGCAAGCAAGATAACTATTTTTGTGATTTTTGGTAAGGGACACTGAAGCAAAAACTACAAGGTAAACTAACAAGACTAAAAAGCAAAGATAAAAGATAGCGTGCAACTCCCCTATCTTGAAGAGTGGAGTCCCCAGCAACGGCGCCAGAAACTTGCTTGATGGCTTCTCGCCCCTCGTTGCTTACCCCAAGTGGAAGGTTGAGATGTAGCATAGCGGCAAATTTCCCTTGGCAAAGATACCAAGGATCGAATCCCGTGAGACTCCGAGGGTCGACAAGTAGGTGTCAACGGCGCCAGAAACTTAGCGGTTGACGGGACCTGCACACAGATACAGATAACTTTGCTCCCAACGAGTACAGAGAGGTTGTCAATCCCTCCGGCCTTGTTGTTTACAAAGGGTCAAACACAAGAGATAATAATGATAGCTATGACTGCAACTAGGAAATAAAAACAGGAAGTAAATAGAAGGTGTGATCAGCGGTGGTAATATGGACCAGGGTCCCATGATGTTCACTAGTGATGTCTCTCTCCCAAAAGACGATAAAACAGCAAAGCGAGGTAAACAAATTACAGCTGGGCAATTGACAGGATTATGTGTGCAAACCAATGCTAACTATGCTGCAAAGAAAGGTAGAGGCTCAAAAGCATGGGTGGTACGCCAAAGCAAGTAGACCGAAATCCATCTGTATCTACTACTAATCATCCACCTTGAGATATATATCCAGAACATCTCGCTGGTATTAAGTTGCGATTCCCACCCAAAGTCTAAACTCAAAGCAACAGACAACTGCATTAAAAGAACTTTGCGTAAAGTAAACAATCCTTGCACCCGCAAGTACAAGCACCGTTGTTTTCTCCCTTGTGGCAACAGCACATCCCCTAGACTCATGTTTTTGTCACTCAAGCTAGTTATCAGGGGGCATGAACCCACAATCAAGCATAACGCTCCCTCTTGGAGTTACTACCTACTACTTGGCCAAAGCAATAAACAGCAACGGAGAACATGCAAGAATTACTGAAGAACAAAGATATAAAAGAGGTGAATCAAATATATTACTCAAACACAATCTGAACATAGTCTCATAATCCATCAGATCCCAGCAAACTCAGCAAAGCAACAGCAGAAAGATTACATATGTGCCTCGATCATGTAGGGCAGCTCACGAGGTCTAAGCCATGAAGAGCACAGAGGGGAGGAGAACATCACATAGCTACTGATCATGGACCCATGGTCCAAGGTGGACTACTCACGACTCATCCGGGAAGCGTCCATGGTGGTGGAGAAGCTCCCGGTGGTGGTTCTCCCCTCCGGCAGGGTGCCGGGAAGAGTTCTCCTGATGCTCCCATCTTGGAAGCGCTACGGCGGCAGAACAGAGGCGAGATCGCGAAAAAGGGTTCTGTCCTCGAGGGTTTCGGGACGAGAGGGATATATAGGCGAAGGGGGGCAGCTAGAGGCGGAGCAGGGGCCCCAGGCGCCCCCCTGGCGCAGCCAGGGGTGGGGCCGCGCCATGTGGCCGCCTGGGCCTCCCCTGGCTCCCCTCTGGCCCATCTTTGGTTCTTCACGAAGCTTCCTGTACGCTGATTTTTTTCCTATATTTTTCCTGGAATTTTTGGAGCACTTTTAATATGGGGGGAAACCTGAAATAGAAAAACATCAGAAAACAGGAACTGGCACTGTGGTGCACTAAGTTAATAGGTTAGTCCAAATATGATCAAAAGTGTATGGAAGTGCATTAATATCATAGCAATATCACACAAAAGAAGCATGGAGCAAGCAGAAATTATAGATACGTTTTGGACGTATCACCACGGAAGGGAAGGAACTGGTCCACAAAGATGGTTATTTCCGCACATAACTTGGCTTCGAAGACTAGTTCAGGGGATACTAAGGGTGTTCGGACTAAGAGGTCCTTGAGCTACTGGCCTATCTCTCATGAGCCGGACAGGTGGGCCGATCTTGATCCATCACTGGAAGGCCGGACTATAGGCGACTTCGTGCTCTATAAGGAAACCTTCAAAGACTTGGCGTGTCCTCCAAGTCAGGATAGCGAAACCGACATGTTTATCCCCTGGTGGTGACTGACCATATGTAACCCTAGGTACCTCTGGTGTCTATATAAACCAAACGGTTTAGCCCGTAGAGGGGAGAACCATCATTATCATACCCACCTAGGGTTTAGTTCATCGGATCTCGTGGTAGATCAACTTTGTAATTGTCATACAAACCCATCAATACAATCAACCAGGATGTAGGGTTTTACCTCTTCGAGAGGGCCCGAACCTGGGTAAACATTGTATTTATGCTCCTTGTTACCCATCGATCCAAGATCCACAGCTCGGGACCCCCTACCCGAGATCTGCCAGTTTTGACACAGACATGTACCTCATAACCCGACACGTTTCATAGAGAGAAAACATGTGCGACCATGCACACAATTACCATTTGTAAAGCGTGTGTGATGTCAGTCAATATCATAAATGGTGCGACCAAACGAAATGTTTGTGATACTCGCCTTATCATGCACGCTTTACAATCATGAATTGTTTGTGATGTAGTATGCCTCGTAAATGTTGCACCACATAATAGCGTGTGCGATAGGTATCCTATCCGACACTAGCATAATAGTCGAACGTTTTGTAAACTCATCCGGCACACATACAATGATTAACTTATCTTCTTAATTATATATCTCATATGGTTCGGAAAAAGTGAATGTGTGTGATAGTCTCCTTATCATACATGCTTTACAATCTTGAACTATTTGTGATGGGGAGCACATCGTAAACATTGCACCAGAGAATATCACGTGCGATGGTAATGCTAACATACACACACAAGTAGCAATGTTGGAGCATCTGGGATATTTGATATATCAGAAATAGTTGTGTAAGTACTCGCGTTTGGGATAGATGTGGGCATCACATATGCTTAGTTCTACAAAACGTATGCATTCCTGCTCCCTATCATCGATGGTTTCTAGATCGTGTGGGATGGAACCCCTATTGCACCATAGGCAAGACGACAGTTTAAAACTCTATCACGGAAAGGGGTAAAAATTGTTTGTATAGCATGTCGTTGCACCAGTGTAGGGGAAGGCATCGTGGAATTATTTTGTAGATTATGGGTTGCGGGGGTAATAGAAACCTAAACCCCAGTTTATGAATTGTTCCGTGAGGAGCTATTTTGGATCCACATGTTTAATGCTATGCTAAGATTTATTTTAATTACTTTTCTTGTATTTGCTTATGTTTGCATGGAGGGTATAATCATAAGTATGTGTTGCTTCAAGTAAGAATAGTGGTGAAAGTAAATTGGCGATGTCAAGTCAATGAATATTAAATCAATGAATTGTGGTGAAAGTAACTTGGTATTATTCCCATGTGTTCTCAAGAGCGTGTTAATCACTACAAAACTATCACCGGCTTGTCCTTAGCACAATTGAGGATTGGGACACTTGCTATATATTGCTACTTTTGTTAGTTGTTACAAGTTATCTTGCTATCAAATTATCTATCAAAACTATCTTACATCACATGTGGTGAAAACCTTGCTAAAAATTGCCTATCTATTTCTTCTGCTACTCGTTGGGTTCGACACCCTTACTTACCGAGAGGACTATAATTGATCTCTGATACTTGTGGGTCATCAATGGCACATCCTTGGTCATGGGGTGTCGTCGGCTTCTCATGATCGGGCCCAAGCATTCTTGGCGATCTTCATCGTCGATGATGGAGGGAACAACTACCAGATAAAGATTCTTTGTGCAGAATACGGTGCTGTGGAGATCAGCCGACATTGTGATCTGAAAGTGCTAGTTATCGACTAGAGGGGGTGAATAGGCGATTTTTATGAAAGTCTTCAATAGATGCAATGTCTTTCCAAGACAGACAAGCAAATAACACCTACATAGTATGCAGTAGAAGCTAAACTACACTAGCCTAGCCATAGTCAAGTAGGCATATAATAGATTAAGCATGAAATCAAATAGTTGCTAGTTAGAACAGCTCGGAATTGGAAGAAGGTATGAAACCAAATATGCTATCAGAGTGAATGTCTTCACACAAGAAGTCAATCAGAATAGGCAAGCAATGAGTTCCCGATGCCAAACAATAAGTAAAGAGGGTAAAGTGATAGAACCAGTTGCTTGATGAAGACAATGATTTGGTAGACCAATTCCAGTTGTTGTGACAACTGTACGTCTAGTTAGGGAGGCAGAGATTGAACGCATAAGACCGTGTCTTCACCTTATTCCCCTTGAGCTAAGGTCACTTAGACCTCGCCCAATCACTCTGGTAAGCCTTCAAGGTAGACTTCCAAACCTTCATAGACTTCGTTCACCGGCGATACACAATGACTCTTGGATCCTCAGAACGCGACGCCTAACCGACTAGAAGATCACAGTCTTCAAGTGTAATAAGTCTTCAGTTCACGCGGACAAAACAACTTCAGTGATGTCAAACACTCTTTCGGCTTTGGGTGTTTTGGGTTCTGTCCTATGATGCCAAACACTCTTTCGGCTCTGGGTGTTTTGGGTTCTGTCCTTTCAAGGACTCTCTCTCAAAGGCTTTGGAGGTGGGATGCTCTCAAACGACAAAAGCCGTGTCTTAACTCTGAGCGGCCACCAAATTATGGTGGAGGGTGGGCTATTTATAGCCAGGAGGCAACCCGACATGATTTGTCCGAAATTACCCTGGGTCATTGGGGAACCGACATGTGTCCAACAGTCAGATTTCAAGCACACGTGGCAGCTTGACTTGGGCTACAAGTAAAGGAGACTTATCCAACTCAGGATAATATTTTCTCTCATTGTCTTCACTCTAAGACATAGGATTTGGGTTGAGCATCATGTCAGTCTTTTCACTTTGTTCACTTGGACCCCACTTGACAGTTTAGTGGTTCCTATGACTCAAGAAAGAAGAAAATGAACTATGAAACAACTATGTCTTCGTGCTCCATTGTCTTCAAACGAATGTCTTCGCACGTCATTGTCTTTGATGTGAATATCTTCTTGAACTACCATTGTCTTCAATGTCTTCGTAAATTTTTGAGGGTCATCTTCGATGAGTAAACTGAATCAATAGGGACCTCTACCTGTGTTCTCCTATGAATCTCACAAACACATTAGTCCCTCAACCACTTTTGTCATCAATACTCAAAAAACACCTAGAGGGTGGCACCAGATGCACTTACAATCTCCCCCTTTTTGGTGATTGATCACAAATTGGTTGAGGTTTTCAACGGGGGTAAAAATATGTGAAGTTAAAGTACATGGTCATTGGCTTCATGAAGTTGAAAGGGCTCCCCTGGAGATGTGCATATAAGTAATTTTCCTTTGAATGCAAATGCACATTGCAGGTTTTGCTTTGTGGAGATCTCCCTCTTTTCATGTAGTAAAATCAGTACGTTGTTCAAGAATTCATCCGATTAACCAGTTAACTTGCCGATTAATCCCGAGTAGCCGACAACCCGATAAATCATCCGATTAATTGATTAAATGGCCGATTAACTTGCCGATTAGCCTATTAATCCCCTACTCACCAGCCGACCAAGCAGCTACCAGTCAACGATTTCCTCAACAATGAGTGGGTATAAGAACATATTGAAGATAATGATATGCACAATGATAAATGGGCGTCTGTAGAACGATTTCGTGTGCATAAGATAGAAATTCAACCACGCAATCAAAACAACATAAAATGAAGTAGGCGTCCCATCCGGACTTAAGTGTTATAACTCAAAAACCAACAGTTCACGAACGAGAGTTGCAAGACTTAAAATAATAGCACCCGACCCATATGGACCCATTTGAATATGCGTATCCCCCTTTTGTCATCAAATGACCAAAATGGAATGAAGACATAGGGTGTCTAAGCTTTTCCTGGAGGTGTTTGTGAAGATGTTGGGGTGGCCGGGTTGATGGTGGAGTTTGGGCGGTGCGGTGCGGCCTGATGCAGCGTCCTGGTGCAGAGAAGCCATAGCTGGTGAAGTGGCGTCATCCTCATCATCAATGACGTGTGCAACCACAGTTGGAGCATATTATGAGTAGTCGGAGTCTTCAATGGAAGGTGCATGATGCCACTTAGCTGATTAAGGGGGCTTGGAGTCGAATTTGAATATTTCTGTGAAGCCATCAACAATTAGTTCATCTTCAGAAAGGAACATTGTGAGGCTCTTCCAAGAACGCGTGCAGGATTCATGAGCAAAAAAATAATTCTTGGTGGAGAGGTTGCGAATCCGATTTACATCCACAAGAAGATTTTGCATTTGATGCTTCATCCAGTCATGATGCATATCATACTCCTGATGTAGAGAAACTAGAAGTTCTCTATCATTCAATACGTGAGCACGCTTCTGAGGCCTTTGAGGAACTGTGCTTGCGGTCGCATCAGTGTTAGCACGATGCGGCGGACAAAGCTGCCTGACAAGGGGACCAGCAGCAATAGGATTTTTCACATGAGTGGCTTCAAGAGGTGTAGAGAAGCTTTGAAAAGCGGAATTATCTTCACGGATGGGTTCCTTGGCATGCTCTTGGTATATGGCTTCATGAGACATATCCACGTCAGGCAAGAATATAGCATGATTGCGCGCTGAATCTTGATGCTTGATAGTTGAGCGAAGATTAATCAGCCGCATGATCCATGGTGCATAGAATTTCATGCCATAATGATCAATGCCAGACGCTGCCAACTGCCTGATGAAGAATCGTGAGTATTGAAGTGGATGCCATTGAGGATGTAGAAGACCAATGTCATCATAGTGCCTTCAAGCTATGCAGAGGAGGAGTGCCCTTTGATTGGCCATAGAGTATGCCTCACAATATGGTAGATAGTGCGGGGCAGGTACTCGAGGTCATTGACGAAAAAGTGTGTGGGATACTCAGCATCTGCATGCAATGGCTTCATCATGGATAGCATTTGGCTCATGTTGGGCCCAGGCTTCTGTAAGATGTTTCCAAGCTCTTTTTCATAGAGCTGACAACCTGGCTCATAAAGATCACCAGGAGTGGGTAGGGAAGTGAGCTCAAGGATATCTTGAGCTTTGGCTTCATGATGGACATCTCCTGCCATCCACTGCAGGACCCATAGATCCGGATCCCTGTTGTAGCCAGATATGTGCAGCATGGCATAGAATTGGAGCAGCAATTTTTCATTCCAGTCTTCCTTGTCGGGGACAAATGGGAGCAGCCCAACATCTCGAAAGCAGTCAAGGGCTTCTTCTAGACATGGTAGTCCAGCCATGGCATCACGGCAAAGACACTTGTGCGGAAAGATTTTGTCTTGATTGTAGAGATTGCATGAGTAATAGCTTCGTCGCATGTGACTCCAGAATCTATTACAAGCTATCTTTGGCTTCTTGTAGGGATTCTTGGGCCTGTCAAAGAATGTATTATGCTCCCTGAAACTTAGCATGATGAAGGAGCTTGCAGTGGTGACTGTGCTGGGAAGCCTTGGCATCCTTGGCTTGGGCTTCTGCGTCTGACGCCTTTGTTCGACATGATAGTCCTATAATGGCCCATGAGCTTCGGGAGGTGTAAGGACATGCCATTTGATGCTAATGAGCTCCCTTTCATGATTGAATGCCCTAGCCATGGTGTGTGGTATAGGTGGAGCTGTAGCAACATCCGAGGTGGATGGCTGAATGGCTTCAAAGGCGTCTCCATTTGCTTCAACCATGATAACATCATTGGCTTCAGTTTGAGTGGCGGCGGTAGCTTCAACTATTGGGGGACTTGTAGATTCACTTCTGATATCACAACAGGTTCTTCTTGATGGTCTTCGGCTGATGCAGCCGGAATATCTTCAGCCGCTTTGGCTTCAGACTCTTGAGTAGTATGTGATAGGAGGGCTTCAGGAAACACTTGACGTGCTACTAGGATTGTGGTGTGCACATCCTCTTTAGGGAACTGGACATGGAGATAGAGGGTCTTGGGCCCGTGCGAAGCCTTCGGCGTGACAGCCTCAAAATTGGGTTATCAATTTTGTGTTGTGATTTCTTCCTAGCAATCCTCTTTCAAATTTTCTCATGAAGATTTCTCAATGACCCTTAGATTTCTGGTCATTTTCAACCTTTCAAAACCTTGCTCATGTCTTTATCAGTGGGCAAGACCTCATTTGCATCAACTCCAATTTCTGTCAACCCTAATTCCAAGCTTTTGGAAATTCTAGGTGGCCTTTGGAGCCATCACTTTCTTTGATCTGTTGATCACTCCATCCTTTCCAAGAAACCACCGTGTCTTCATAATTCTTGGATATGCAAAAATATTGCTAAGTCCTATGCAATATTTTTGAATTGGGATTTATTCCTTTTATTGTCTGTCTGAGGAATAAAATCCAAAGGCATAGTTAGCCATCTCCTAAATTCACGAGAATTGGTGGAGATGATACTCATGCCTAATTCAAGCTCTCGCAAGAATATTGGCTAAAATTAAAATAAGGAAAATTGCCTTTTCCTATTTAATGCCAATATTGCATTTTTGCCACTTTACAAAGGTTATTATTTTTATAGCAGAGAAAATTCTCCCAAAAATTGTGGAGCTTGTCCTTGCTATATAATCATTATTTCCATCATTATTTCTTGTCCCACAGTTCAAATTTTGGGCACATGATCCAATGCAAGTTTCTGCCTTCTCTGAAATTTTGCAAAGGAAGTGCTTTATTCCTAAGTCCAAATGAGCTGTAATTTGGCAGGGTGTTTAACATTGTTAAATGACCCATGGATACCAAAGATGAGCTCCATCCTTCCATCCTAGCTCCTTGGGCAAAATTTTCAAAGTTTCTGACCAGAACACAAGTTTGTGAAGGAAGTACCTTCATGGTGTTTCCAAATGGGATGAAACTTTTCCATCATCTCAAGTATCTCAAATCATTAGCCTCTACCCAAATTCAGTTCATTCAAATGAACTATGTGAGCACATGAGCAATTCTTTGTTTTTGTCCACATTTTTAGTTTGTGAAGCAAGTGTGTTTTATCTTGCTCCATTATGGCTAATAATTTTTCCAGGCCTTTTCCTATCTATATGACCCATCTCCACAAGATTTGGGCTCATTTCATCTAGCCAATTGCCGTGAGGATTCTTCTACAGTTTTTGGACAGAAATGATAGCTGTGAAGGAAGTACCATTTTGGTAAGTCCATTTGGTATGAACTTTTTACAGCATCATGGTATGTTCAAATCATCATAATTTGCCAAGTTTTAGCCCAATCCAACACTCCTAGTGAGTGCTTGATCATCATTCAAATTCTGGGTCAGTTTTGGTGGTTCTACAGCAACTATGGTAAATAGTTGTCCAAATTACCTCAAAACTCCCAGGATTGTAGTCCTTTCTACCCTAAGCCTCCCAGACATCAAGTTTACCTTTTACCCTCTCTTGTTTACTCTCTGGAGTGTGGTAAAGTTTGTAGCAGTAAACTTCTGGAGCTTGTTTCACTCAGCTAGCTTTGTCTCAACCCCTCTCTTTACCATGGTGATACTCCATGTTGGAAGGAATACACGGTAGACATGATCTTACCGCAGTAAAAAAACAGAGCACGACATGCCAGTGGTGACCATGAGGCAGACCAGCCAAAACGGTGGTCTGGCCACTGTGGTCGTCGGCATCGCTGCTCCGGCTGCCTCTGACCTCGCCATTAATGCCCAATAGTTCCCCCTCGACGTCATCTTCCCCCTGGAACTCCTGCCCCCTCTGGTTTCTTCCCCGGCGAGCCGCGCCAACGTTCAAACAGAGCATGCTCGTGAGCTCGTCGTCTTCCTCGCCAGTGTCCGCTTCCTATGTTCGTCTCAGAGCCCGTGCTCGTCTCCGTGACACCCTGGCACTCGTCTGTTCCCTCCTCGTCGCCTTCCCGCCGCTTTCCGAGCTCATTGGCCGCGTATGCCGACACCTGCGCGTCGCCGGCGCACGGCCACTTAGTGAGCCGCGTGTCAGCTGCTCCCCTCCCCCTCGAGCACTCCCGCGGCTATTTAAGCGCGCCCCCGAGCTCTCTCGCTGTCCCCAACCTCTCCCCGAGCACTCGTTCCTCCCCAGAGCTCCTCCCTGACCCCCACCATCGCCATGGCCGCTGCCTCGGGCTCTGCTCGATCCCGGTGATGTCGTGCCCCCCTTGTCGTTCCACCTCCACTCCTGCATTCCTCAGGGTCCAGCAAACCTTCCCGTAGCCTCAGCCCCTCCCCTCCTCCACCATAGCTCTGTAGCCACCGGCGGCCGAACCTCTTTCCGCCGCGGGCCTTGGTGCTCCTTCTCTGGTGCTCCTCGGCGGCAGCAACCACCATCACGGGATGCGCCTCTCGCTCCTGAGCTCGCTAGTAGGTCGCCCGTCGGCTGCGGTGACCGGAGGCGCCGGCGAGCGCCGTAGAGGCGGACGCCTCCCTCGGCCAGTCGCATGCTCGAGCGGGAGAAAGAAGAAGGCTGGCCAGGCGGGCCCCACTCCGCTCGACCCCACCTGTCAAAGACTCAGCCAAGTCCACATCACATAAGTGGAGGCGCCTTCCTCTGGAGTACGTCTTCTTAATTCAAAAGTGCATTTCTGTTATTCTTCGTACAGAAGTACGTTTTCTCTGTTCGAAAGCGTAATCGCTAAAATCAGCTTTCTGTTTTCTCAGTCAGGGGCTTATTTGCAGCAAACTTTTTACAGATAGGTCCCTAGCAGAAAAACTATCACTACTTTTTGCTCGAGACTCCGATTGAGGTGATTCCAAAGCCCACTTCTTCATCTAGTCGAGACCGTTCTGTTGGTAAAATTTCCACTATGGTTTGACACTATGAAAATGACCATTTTTCCCTTGCCGTAAACAGCCCCCTCCGAGAGAGTACTGTTTCTGGTGATTCTTTCCGCGGCTTCACCGCACTTCTTCTCGAAGTATTTGTCGACCCCCGGGCAAGCCAACCTCTTATCATAAGCTCCGAACTCGCACGTTGACTTTGCTTGTACCTTGTGCATGTGTAGTTGCAGTCGTTGGCTTATGGTTTTCATCTGCCATCTTTCCTTTATGTATTTTCATGCATGCTTGTGTTGTCATGATATCTCTTGCAATGCTAGTTAGAATGTTGTTATTAAGAATGCCATGTTGCTACTCTACTTGCTGTCATGCCATAGTTATAAGTTGCTATGATGCTTTTAACATACCGTTAATATGCCAGTAATTAGTATGGTCATATTCTTTAGGCAATACTTGTGCACCTGATAAGTTCGATATTTTGTATATGCTTTTGTATGTTGCATGCTCATTGTTGCATTCTTGTTAAATATGCTCATGATGATGGAGAGTTAATAAAAATGAATTAATCATAAAAAAACTCCTCCGTCATCGATGGGATCGGTTCATAGTGCCACCAAATCAAACTTTTCAGTGCAGCCACATTTTGCCTTTATGGGAAGGCCTTAACACGAACTATTGTTGTGCCTCTCACCGGTACCTCCAACGAGGGAAGGTTATGGACACGCGCTACCATGATTAGGTAGGCGGACATATACCTTGTGTGCCCGTAGTTGTTTTTCTTATGGTACCGAGTTCTCGTTTGGGACAGTTTAGCCACGACGGTGGTCGGTGTGTCTTTGGTAGACACAGTGCCACACAGGACTAGCCCAGTAGGGAAAAGTCGGAGTGGCCGGGAGAGTGTCATGACAGTAGTTCGGTTTCATCGGAACGCCATTAGTCCACCCAAATGGGATAAAGAGGCCATGGGTTCCATGGTGTGAGTACAGTGCGCTACCTCTGTAGAGTGTTCACAAAGTCTATCGATAGCACACAGTTCGTAGTAGGTCACACTATTGGGTCTCGATCGGAATGGAGGATAAACCTGATATAATAAAATTTGTTAATATGGTACTTGAATGAAATAGTCGTGTGAAGTCAAGACTAAGTTGTAATCACGAGACGAGTTCTCGGTGAATATTGGAGACCAAGTGTTGGTTGTGGTTGCGATCACCGAGAGGATCACGGTTATGTGGTAAGATAACCTGTTGGTAGTATAGTCCGATGGGATAGATGTATAAATTTGGTTTGCATGTTTAATAGTCTGCATTAAGCCATGGTAGTAAAAGATTTTGTTGCATAAAGTAATATGTTATGTCTACATTTGTTTATGTATGAATAATAGTTTATTTTGTTAGCTTAGTCTCATGATGCCATGACATGCTCTGTTTTATTCACTAAGTTATGCCATGAGTAAGATAGTTTGTTATGCTTCTATCACCATATTGAAATATATTTGGATATGGCATGATGCTATGTAGTAGTTCAGTCTCCTTTATCTTAATTGCATGCCATGTTTTGATATGAGGTAGTTTGTTGCCTGTGTTTGGCTCTTGCCTTGCCTTCTGCCTGTTTGGATGCTATGTATTTGGTTGTCTTGCAAGTACATTCAATGTACTGACCTGGCGTGTCATGCCAGTTTTGTAGGTTACTCTTGTTTGGATCGTTTGCTTCATCGCGCTAGGCCGTAATCTTGCCAGTCTTGTGAGTTGTGGGGCCCAGCCAGAGCTGTTAAGCTGCCAAACCAAGACTTCCGCCGCCAATTAATAGACTTCCTCTGTCATGTAAATAGTCGTAGGGCTATGCCAGATAATCATATTCATCAATGATGTAATCTTATACCTGGTTATTTGATGAATATTATTGTACCTGGAATGCTGTATCATGTACCTGTCGTGCGTCAGGTGTATTTCTGGGCTGACGTGCGAAGGCCCCCTGGTCCATGCGGACCGGGGTGCCACAGGGAGATGGTATCAGAGCAGCCATGCTGGCATAGATTATCCTAGCCTTAGATAACCACCACCATCAACCCCTAATAACCCTAAGGGATTTGACCCGTCCCCAGCATCCGGCATGGCCACTGTTAATCAACAGGTGGCGTAGTCGGGACCGACACGTCCTCACCCCGTTGTCCCCGCCTAGTTATCCGTGGAGCGAATAGCGCCCTTATCTTTTTCGGTCGAGCGCACCGCTTACCCTTCAGGGTAAAGTGCCGCACCATTCAGGCATGTCCCGCATAGCTGCCTATAAAACCTCCTTTCCGCTAGCCGGACCGCTCACTCCTCGGTCCGCCATGTCTCTGTAGAGAAGCCTAGCTAGTAAAACTCCAGCCATGTCTAGAGCCCTAAAAGCTTCCAAGTTCTACACTCGCACCTTTGCTATCAACCACCCTGGCTTTCCACCTCTTCTCATTGAGATGCTCAGCACAGCCTTGGGCTGTAACGCCAGCCCCGAATATCTGGTGTTTCAGTCATCACCGTCCCTCACCTTCATCGCTATGATGCTAGAGTGCACATCTGCCCAGGTCCCGCAACAGATGGTCTGTCCTTGGTTCTCCAGGGCAGAGCCATGCCCACTACTGATTTGGCTATTCAGTCCGCTGCTGTGGAGGCCATCCTTCACCTCCGAACCAAGTTCCCGCAAGTGGCAGAGAAGCCGGAGTTCTGCTTTTTCCCTATTGTGGAAAAAGCAGTAATGCAACCTTCTCCAGTTATCCAAGGGGATGATCCCACAATCACTCGCCTGGTGCAGTATATCACTGCTCAGGGGATGATGATTTCCAAGATTCTTGCCGAGTTTAGAACCTTGGACAATGATGTTGTACGAGTTGTCAAGGCAGCTTACCGTGAAGCTCGTAGGTTCGCATCTCAAGTTGCTCATCCCATGCCATCCGAACCAGTATTGCCTTCTCGGCCTGTGATGTGGCCTAGACCAACCCCCATCTCCTTCGACCAAGCCCTTTACCGGGTCCACCAACAGCATTTACTGGGATCAACCTCAGCCACACCTGCAGTAGCCGAATCCCCACCCATAGTGCTGTCAGACGATGAAGATGGAGATTGGCTCAGTCTTCATCCTCCTGGAGAACCCCGGCAAGCTCAGCCTTCTGTATGACTTTAGTCACACAGTGAGGTGTTTCTGCAAGTAGGTCGGTCAGTTTGTCCATCCTCAGTAGGAGGATAGCCTTTTGTATCCCGGAGAGAATAGTCTCGTGTAGTGCGTAGCGCGTTCGTGCTTTGTTGGATGTTGTACTAGTGTAATTCTTATGATATGTATGTTTGTGTGCTTTTGAGTTTTGTTTGGTTTTTGCTGGTCGCTCTGTCAAGCAGAAATGTTTGACAGGGTTGGCGGTATTTTGCTAACCAGTTTTTAATTAGTAGATCACATACACTAAAATAACAGTGACTCGCCCCGAGTCTAATATAATAAAATGCGCGCTGGTGTAGGTATATGTGAACCAGGATTACATATACCCGCTAGCATTGAAACACTTTAGAATGTTTTGTCTGGTGTGTTCTTCCTTGCATTTTTATTTCTTTTGTTTTGAGAGTTTGGATTATGCTGCATGTCACACGCACAATTGGTTCACGCACGGGTACTTTTTGGCGGTACTTGTGGGCATGCAAAGTCACATATCTTCTCTCTATCGGTGCACTCTTCATGTGACCGGCTTTCCAAAATCAGAGCCTCGCAGAGGCCTTTCCATCTGGTAAGTTCCCGTATCTGACCCTCGTTTCCGATTTCATTTCCGGAGAAACGCTGCCAACTTTATTTCTCCCACACCAGTACATCGATTGCAGTACAGCTTTCCATTCTGATTCTACCACTACACCTACTTTTTGTGGAATCATCCGCGAAAGCTTTTCCTGCACCCCAGTATGCATCTAGAGCTGGCGCAGCCACCTCGCAAGCATCTAGACCCCGTCACCCTCACCTTGGCCTTGCGTAACGCAGGCAAGTCGCCACCCCGCTCCACCGCAGCACGCACTTACTCCGCCGGCGCAAAGCGACGGAGAACCAAGCGTGGAGGAGGACCACCCAGTGCACCATCTTCTCCTGCACCTCGATTCATCACTCCGAGCCGCGCATTGCCTCGAGCCCGCTCATTCCTAATGAGTATCATCAGAAGGAACGACGAGCCGATCAGCGTGCCCAGCAGAGTAGCCAGGAACCACCGCAGGGCCACCAAGAACACCGCCTCGCCGAAGGAGCTTGGCTCGATTTCGTCCAAGCCAAAGAGGTAGTAGAGTGGCATTGTGTTGGTGTGTTGGAGGAGAAGCCGCGCTGCCATTTTTATAGCCCAACTCCGATGTACGGTGAGCGATGTCCAGGGAAATCACTCGTCGCCCGATTACCGGCGTCCAGGAGGCGAATCCGCGAGCAGTGCCGACAAGGTGCTGGCCCGCGACGTGAGTGCTTGCTGCACCGTCGCCGTGCATGCCGCGCACTACAGCACTAGGATCCTCATCGCCCTAGGAGCTAGATGCGCGCTGCGCTAAGCCGCACGCGGAGCAGCGACGGAGATGAAGCAGCCAGCCGGAGGTAGAAGAAGGAGGCTGCTAGTGGGCCCTGGACCCACATGTCAGCGGGTTAAACCACTGTTCATTTGGGTGCATCCAACATTTGTCGTGAGTCTGATCTTGAGTGCCCATATGCATGGAGGTAACCCTGTTTTGCCCATGACCCTCTTTGAGTGTACCAATTATCGGTACCCCAATTCGTCTATATCCAGCCAAAGGGTTAATTTAACCCAGGGGTTTTTCCCCGGGATGGCTATCCTTTATGGTTGTTGTAACCTTAGAAATCTCGAGGACGAGATTCTTTTTAAGGAGGGAAGAGTTGTCATAGCCTCAAAATTGGGTTATCAATTTTGTGTTGTGATTTCTTCCTAGCAACCGTCTTTCAAATTTTCTCATGAGGATTTCTCAATGACCCTGAGATTTCTGGTCATTCTCAACCTTCCAAAAC
Source organism: Secale cereale (assembly GCA_902687465.1). Taxonomy (NCBI): domain Eukaryota; kingdom Viridiplantae; phylum Streptophyta; class Magnoliopsida; order Poales; family Poaceae; genus Secale; species Secale cereale. Next base: position 479,367,043 of record LR738715.1, read on the forward strand.
CTTGCTCATGTCTTTATAAGCGGGCAAGACCTCATTTGCATCAACTCAAATTTCTGTCAACCCTAATTCCAAGATTTTGGAAATTCTAGGTGGCCTTTGGAGCCATCACTTTCTTTGATATGTTGGTCACTCCATCCTTTCCAAGAAACCACCTTGTCTTCATAATTCTTGGATATGCAAAAATATTGCTAAGTCCTATGCAATATTTTTGAATTGGGATTTATTCCTTTTATTGTCTGTCTGAGGAATAAAATCCAAAGGCATAGTTAGCCATCTCCTAAATTCATGAGAATTCGTGGAGATGATACTCATGCCTAATTCAAGCTCTGGCAAGAATATTGGCCAAAATTAAAATAAGGAAAATTGCCTTTTCCTATTTAATGCCAATATTGCATTTTTGCCACTTTACAAAGGAACTATTATTTCTATAGCAGAGAAAATTCTCCCAAAAATTGTGGAGCTTGTCCTTTCTATATAATCATTAGTTCCATCATTATTTCTTGTCCCACAGTTCAAATTTTGGGCACATGATCCAATGCAAGTTTCTGCCTTCTCTGAAATTTTGCCAAGGAAGTGCTTTATTCCTAAGTCCAAATGAGCTGTAATTTGGCAGGGTGTTTAACATTGTTAAATGACCCATGGATACCAAAGATGAGCTCCATACTTCCATCCTAGCTCCTTGGGCAAAATTTTCAAAGTTTTTGACCAGAACACAAGTTTGTGAAGGAAGTACCTTCATGGTGTTTCCAAATGGGATGAAACTTTTCCATCATCTCAAGTATCTCAAATCATTAGCCTCCACCCAAATTCAGTTCATTCAAATGAACTATGTTAGCACAGGAGCAATTCTTTGTTTCCGTCCACATTTTTAGTTTGTGAAGCAAGTGTGTTTTATCTTGCTCCAGTATGGCTGATAATTTTTCCAGGCCTTCTCCTATCTATATGACCCATCTCCACAAGATTTGGGCTCATTTCATCTAGCCAATTGCCCTGAGGATTTTTCTGCAAATTTTGGACAGAAATGATAGCTGTGAAGGAAGTACCATTTTGGTAAGTCCATTTGCTATGAACTTTTTACAGCATCATGGTATGTTCAAATCGTCATGCTTTGCCAAGTTTTAGCCCAATCCAACACTCCTAGTGAGTGCTTGATCATCACTCAGATTCTGGGTCAGTTTTGGTGGTTCTACAGCAACTATGGTAAATAGTTGTCGAAATTGCCTCAAAACTCCCAGGATTGTAGTCCTTTCTACCCTAAGCCTCCCAGACATCAAGTTTACCTTTTACCCTATCTAGTTTACTCTCTGGAGTTTGGTAAAGTTTGCAGCAGTAAACTTCTGGAGCTTGTTTCACTCAGCTAGCTTTGTCTCTACCCCTCTCTTTACCATGGTGATACTCCACGCTGGAAGGACTACACGGTAGACATGATCTTACCGCAGTAAAAACCCCAGAGCACGCCATGCCAGTGGTGACCACGAGGCAGACCAGCCAAAACGATGGTCTGGCCACTGTGGTCGTCGGCTTCGCTGCTCCGGCTGCCTCTGACCTCGCCATTAATGCCCAATAGTTCCCCCTCGACGTCGACTTCCCCCTGGAACTCCTGCCCCCTCTGGTTTCTTCCCCCGCGAGCCGTGCCAACGTTCGAACAGAGCGTGCCCGTGAGCTCGTCGTCTTCCTCGCCAGTGTCCGCTTCCTCTATTCATCTTAGAGCACGTGCTCGTCTCCGTGACACCCTGGCACTCGTCCGTTCCCTCCTCATCGCCTTCCCACCGCTTTCTGAGCTCTTTGGCCGCGTATGCCGACACCTGCGCGTCGCCGGCGCACGGCCACGTCGTGAGCCGCGTGTCAGCTGCTCCCCTCCCCCTCGAGCTCTCCAGCGGCTATTTAAGCGCGCCCCCGAGTTCTCTCGCTATCCCCAACCTCTCCCCGAGCACTCGTTCCACCCAGGAGCTCCTCCCTGACCCCCACCATCACCATGGCCGCCGCCTCGGGCTCTGCTCGATCCCGTCGATGTCGCGCCCCCCTCGGCGTTCCACCTCCACTTTTGCATTACCCAGGATCCAGAAAACCTTCCCGTAGCCTCAGCCCCTCCCATCCTCCACCATAGCTCTGTAGCCACCGGCGGCCGAACCTCTTTCCGCCGTGGGCCTTGGTGCTCCTTCTCTCGTGCTCCTCGGCGGCAGCAACCACCATCACGGGATGCGCCTCTCGCTCCTGAGCTCGTTGGTAGGTCGCCCCTCGGCTGCGGTGACCGGAGTCGCCGGCGAGCGCCGTCGAGGCGGATGCCTCCCTCGGCCAATCGCGCGCTCGAGCGGGAGAAAGAAGAAGGCTGGCCAGGCGGGCCCCACTCCGCTCGACCCCACCTGTCAAAGACTCAGCCGAGTCCACATGAGATAAGTGGAGGCATCTTCCTTTGGAGTACGTCTTCTTAATTCAAAAGCGCATTTCTGTTCTTCTTCGTACAGAAGTACGTTTTCTTTGTTCGAAAGCGTAATCGCTGAAATCAGCTTTCTGTTTCTCAGTCGGGGGCTTATTTGCAGCAAACTTTTTACAGATAGGCCCTGGCAGAAAAACTATCACTACTTTTTGCTCGAGACTCCGATTGAGGTGATTCCAAAGCCCACTTCTTCATCTCGTCGAGCCCGTTCTGTTGGTAACATTTTCACTATGGTTTGACACTGTGAAAATGACCATTTTGCCCTTGCCGTAAACAGCCCCCTCCGAGAGAGTACTGTTTCCGACGATTCTTTCCGCGGCTTCACCGCACTTCTTCTCGAAGTATTTGTCGACCCCCAGGCAAGCCAACCTCTTATCATAAGGTCCGAACTCGCACGTTGATGTTGCGTGTACCTTGTGCATGTGTAGTTGCAGTCGTTGGCTTATGGTTTTCATCTGCCATCTTTCCTTTATGTAGTTTCATGCATGCTTGTGTTGTCATGATATCACTTGCCATGCTAGTTAGAATGTTGTTATTAAGAATGCCATGATGCTACTCTACTTGCTGTCATGCCATAGTTATAAGTTGCTATGATGCTTTTAACATACCGTTAATATGCTAGTAATTAGTATGGTCATATCTACAAGATCTATTCTATCTCCCTCTAACTATAGAGGCATATGAAGAATTTCTACAAATGGAAGACATCTGCATCCATATGAGACAATCTGAATTCATAGACTGTTTGGAGACATGGAGTTACATTTGGGGAAATGCAACTTATTCATCCTCAAAAGCATACAAAGCTTTGATTGGATATAAACAGGTTCCTCCTCACTTCAAATGGATTTGGCAGAGCTCATGTCAACCAAAGCACAAGGTTTTCTTCTGGCAATTACTACATGACAGGGTTAACACAAGAAATCTTCTTAGACGAAAAAACTTTGTACTTGAATCCTACAACTGTGCAGTCAATGGGTGTCTTCAAGAAGAAACATTACATCACCTATTATGGGGATGTCCATTTGTCCAAGAATGCTGGGACTTTATCTGCCCAACAAGAACACCAAACCTGTCAGTGTTAGAAGCTTTTCAAGATCTGAAAGAGAAGATAAATTATCCTTTCCATATGGAGATCATCATACTTGGTGCATGGGCCATCTGGATCACTAGAAACAATAAAGTTTTCGAGCAAATTTCACCTTCTTTCCGAGGATGGAAATTCATATTCCTAGAAGAACTTAAACTCCTTAGATTCAGAATGAAGAAGAAGCATGAAGGACAATTTTTTGTTTGGCTTGAGAGCCTTCTGTAATTTTTATTTTCTCTCTTTATTTTAGTAGCTTAGCTTAGTGTTTCTTCTTTCCCTTTTCTTGGAGGCTTATCTCAAGCCTCTATGACATCTTGTTTTACTATCTTTATTTATTTATAAAAATCATAGTGGGGTTTTACCCTACTGTTTATATTCAAAAAAAAATGATGGAGAGTTAATAAAAATGAATTAATCAGAACAAACTCCTCCGTCATTGATGGGATCGGTTCATAGTGCCACCAAATCGAACTTTTCAGTGCAGCCACATTTTGCCTTTATGGGAAGGCCTTAACACGAACTATTGTTGTGCCTCTCGCCGGTACCTCCAACGAGGGAAGGTTATGGACACACGCTACCCTGATCAGGTATGCGGACATAGACCTTGTGTGCCTGTAGTTGTTTTTGTTATGGTACCGAGTTCCCGTTTGGGACAGTTTGGCCACGACGGTGGTCGGGGTAGACACAGGGCCACCCAGGACTACCCCAGTAGGGAAAAGTCGGAGTGGCCGGGAGAGTGTCATGACAGTAGTTCGGTTTTGTCGGAACGCCGTTGGTCCACCCGAATGGGATATAGAGGCCATGGGTTCTGTGGTGTGGGTACAGTACGCTACCTCTACAGAGTGTTCACAAAGTCTATCGATAGCACACAGTTCGTAGTAGGTCACACTATTGGGTCTCGATCGGAGTGGAGGATAAACCTGTTATAATAAAATTTGTTAATATGGTACTTGAATGAAATAGTCGTGTGAAGTCAAGACTAAGTTGTAATCACGAGACGAGTTCTCGGTGAATATTGGAGACCAAGTGTTGGTTGTGGTTGCGATCACCGAGAGGATCGCGGTTATGTGGTAAGATAACCCATTGGTAGTATAGTCCGATGGGATAGTTGTACAAATTTGGTCTGCATGTTTAATAGTTTGCATTAAGCCATGGTAGTACAAGATTTTGTTGCATAAAGTAGTATGTTATGTCTACATTTGTTTATGTATGAATAATAGTTTATTTTGTTAGCTTAGTCTCATGATGCCATGCCATGCTCTGTTTTATTCATTAAGTTATGCCATGAGTAAGATAGTTTGTTATGCTTCTATCACCATATTGAAATATATTTGGATATGTCATGATGCTATGTAGTAGTTCAGTCTCCTTTATCTTAATTGCATGCCATGTTTTGATATGAGGTAGTTTGTTGCCTGTGCTTGGCTCTTGCCTTGTCTTCTGCCTGTTTGGATGCTATGTATTTGGTTGTCTTGCAAGTACATTCAATGTACTGACCTGGCGTGTCATGCCAGTTTTGTAGGTCACTCTTGTTTGAATCATTTGCTTCGTCGCGCTAGGCCGTAATCTTGCCAGTCCTGTGAGTTGTGGAGCCCAGCTAGAGCTGTTAAGCTGCCAAACCAAGACTTCCGCCGCCAATTAATAGACTTCCGCTGCCATGTAAATAGCCATAGGGCTATGCCAGATAATCATATTCATCAATGATGTAATATTATACCTGGTTATTTGATGAATATTATTGTACCTGGAATGCTGTATCATGCACTTGTCATGCGTCAGGAGTATTCCTAGGCTGACGTGCGAAGGCCCCCTGTTCCATGCGGATCGGGGTGCCACATTCGGAATGAGGGCGACGCGTGGTGATGGTATAGTCTTCTCCATGTCTTCTGGTGTTGCTTGGGGAGTCTCATGTACTGGAGTAGTGACTTGACTTGGTGATGTCCGTGGAATGACTTCATGTAGCGGGGTGTTAGGTGTTGATCTTCCCAGAACTCATCTTATGCAATTGGCGTCGTGGGATCGCCAATGCTAATAGTGTCACTGTGCGAAGGCACACGCAATGATACCGGGTTCTGGGTCAGCTAAGGAAGGACTTCATCATATTCTACATTGTCTTCACGACCAATGTCTTCAGCTATGGTGGTGTCAACAGCTGGAATCTCTTCAAAGTCATGAGCCTCTGTGGGAGCAGGCTCATGCACAACCATTCTTTGTTGTTTGTGGGAGGAGGCAAGTAAGGCAACTGATATGGGCTTAACAAGTAACGGCTCCTGAGGAGCAGATGGGGACATTTGTGCTTGTTCCCTTTGTGAAGCCTTAGAAGATTTTGTCTTCAGCTTCTTCTGGGAGGGAGCGGCATCAGAGGCTTCTTGGTTCTTGTGCTTCTTGGCTCCGGCTTCAGCTTGCTTGGTCTTCTTCCTTTCTGAAGCAATAGATGGTGTAGATGACCTTGAAGTAGCGAAACCTTAGGGAAAGACGATCTTTGGCCCTTCTTGTTGTGAAGCCCCAGCTGCAGGTGCAACTGGCTTCTTCTTCTTAGCAACAAGCTTGGGATCGATGCTATGATGGTCGAGAGCATTTCTCTTCAAGGCCTCGTTGTGAGCTTAGACGCACTTTTCAGCATAAAGCTTCAGACGGTCACGAGAGCCTTTAGCTTCATCACGACGCCTTTGAAATTCAACTTTTAGATCTGTCATCATGATCTCTGAATTTCCTTAGCGCTCAGCTTGTCAACGCACTTCTTGAAGACAACCTTTTCATGATCAATTTTGTGCTTCTGCTCAACTACCTTCTCAGCAAGAGTGAGCTCTTTGTTTACGACGCCTTGAAAGGTCACGCTGATGCCAATGGGTAGTTGAAGGTTGTCAAGTGAGAGAGATGGGTCATCAAAACATTCATTAATGAAGTTGTTGAGAATGTCAGCATCGAACAATGACATGTCCTTGAAGATATCAGCCTCTTCCTCCTTGTTCTTGATCAAAAGCTCCAGAGCATCTTCTTCAAGATATTCATCATTGCCAGATCTATAATGTCATCATCATTGTGCAAGATGCTTGTTGGAGTTGGGATTTGTATTGATGATTTCTTTGTCTTCAGAGAAGTCTGAGACACATCTCCAGAATGCACACTGGATTCAGGAGGTGCAATTTTTGGAGGCTTCAACTTCGAAGTTGTTGGAGCACCAACATCCTTGGAGGCCTTCTCCCCCTTAGGTTCTGAGGCCTTAGTCTTGCACAGAGGCTTTTGGGAGACTTGGGTAGCTTCGTCTTCAGGCGCGTCGCCTTGAACAACATCACGACAAGCATTGATGTGCTTGATGTAAGCTTGAAGACTGTCCCACGGACCAGTCAGGTTAGGTTCAGCTGCGCGTGAACCATCACTTTGTGGCCTTGAAGGGCCAGGATTGAAGTTGAGTCTATAGTATTTCTTATTCCGATTTTCTAAAGCCTTGCATAAGAGTAATTGGCTTCAAAGAGATCATCGTCACGACACCAGCATGCACGTGATGGATCAGGATTTTCAGGCATAACTAGTCTGACCATACACGGGTTGAATCCCAATTCAATGGCTTCAGTCTTAGTCTTCTGGGCAAGATTTTTGATCAAGATATCCAGCTAAGGTGGTCGAACAACATTCTTAGTAGAGTATTCGGGTGTGATGAAGCGGTTGAGATACCACTGCTCTGCCCAGTATCTCGGTATCCATTGGACTCGAGATTTGCGTTCAGTGTAGGTTTCTTAGGGATCTGACTTTTACATCTCATACAGATCAGTTGGAAGGTCAAGAGCAGTATGGGGGCGTCTCTGTCTTCCTCCCTTTCTTGCTGATTTGTCTCTTGCCATTGGCTTCACAAGTATGATTGGCTTCGCTTTACTCGATAAACAGGAACTGGCTTCAGGAGAGTCAAGGTGACACTATAAGAAGTCTGCAAATGAATTCAGACTATGAGAACCAAGAGACTCCCCCGCGGACATGTACCTGTGAAAGAATTAGATATGTGAGGGAAGTAGGAGAGGTCATATGCATTCTCAAAGGGGTTTGAAGATAAAGTTAGTTTGAATACGTTGACCTCATAGTGCGAAGTGATACGTCTCCAACGTATCTATAATTTTTGATTGTTCCATGCTATTATTTATGATGTTTTGGATGTTTAATGGGCTTTGTCATACACTTTTATATTATTTTTGGGACTAACCTACTAACCCAAAGGCCCAGTCCAGATTGTTGTTTTTTGCCTGTTTTAGGGTTTTACACAAAAGGGATATCAAACGGAGTCCAAACGGAATGAAACCTTCGGGAGATATATTTCTGGAGAAAATCACGCACGGGAGACTTGAGAACCACGAGTAGGGCTTAGTGGTGCCCACAAGGGTTGGGGCGCCCCCTCCCCCCCCCCCCAAGGGCACGCCCCCTGCCTCGTGGGCCCC
>LR738715.1:479375006-479473247 GCA_902687465.1 Secale cereale
CCTACTAACCCAAAGGCCCAGTCCAGATTGTTGTTTTTTGCCTGTTTTAGGGTTTTACACAAAAGGGATATCAAACGGAGTCCAAACGGAATGAAACCTTCGGGAGATATATTTCTGGAGAAAATCACGCACGGGAGACTTGAGAACCACGAGTAGGGCTTAGTGGTGCCCACAAGGGTTGGGGCGCCCCCCCCCCCCCCCCCCAAGGGCACGCCCCCTGCCTCGTGGGCCCCACATAAGTCCCCCGGTGCCCTCATTCCTCATATATATGCCTACGTACCCCGAAACCATTAGAACAACAGAGAAAACCCTAGTTCCACCATTGTAACCTTCTGTTCCCGTGAGATCCCATCTTGGGGCCTGTTCCGGAGATCCGCCGGAGGGGGGATCTTCCACGGAGTGCTTCTACATCATCATCATCGCCTCACCATGAGTTGTCAGTAGTTTACGAGAGACCTTCGGGTCCATAGCTAGTATCTATATGGCTTCTTCTCTCTCTTTGGATCTCAATACAAAGTTCTCCTCGGTCTTCGAGGAGATCTATTCGATGTAATCTCTTTTTGCGGTGTGTTTGTCGAGATCCGATGAATTGTGGGTTTATGATCAAGATTATCTATGAGAAATATTTGGTTCTTCTCTGAACTCTTTATGTATGATTATAATATCCTTGCAAGTCTCTTCGAATTATTGGTTTGGTTTGGCCTACTAGATCTATAGTTCTTGCAATGGGAGAAGTGCTTGGCTTTGGGTTCAATCTTGCGGTGTCCTTTCCCAGTGACAGTAGGGGCAGCAAGGCACGTATTGTATTGTTGCCATCGAGGATAAAAAGATGGGGTTTATATCATATTGCTTGAGTTTATCCCTCTACATCATGTCATCTTTCTTAAGGCGTTACTCTGTTCCTATTAACTCAATAGACTAGATGCATGCTGGATAGCGGTCGATGTGTGGAGTAATAGTAGTAGATGCAGAATCGTTTCGGTCTACTTGTCTCGGACATGATGCCTATATATAATGATCGTGCCTAGATAGTCTCATAATTATTTGATTTTTTATCAATTGCTCGACAGTAATTTGTTTACCCGCCGTAGAATATCGCTATCATGAGAGAAGCCACTAGAGAAAACTATGGCCCCGGGGTCTATTCTCAACATATCAATCTACATCTACTTTACTTTTCTGCTTTTACTTTCTGTTATTATAATCAAAAATACCAAAAATATCAAACTATCATCTCTATCAGATCTCACTTTCGTAAGTGACCGTAAAGGGATTGACAACCCCTTATCGCGTTGGCTGCAAAGTTCTTATTTGTTTGTGCAGGTGCGAGGGACTCGCGCGTGGTCTCCTACTAGATTAATACCTTGGTTCTCAAAAACTAAGGGAAATACTTACACTACTGTGCTGCATCTACATTTCCTCTTCGAGGGAATACAACGCAAGCTCGAGAAGTAGCAAGAAGAATTTCTGGCGCCGTTGCCGAGGAGGCTTACGCAAAAGTCATATACCAAGTACCTATCACAAACCCTTATCCTTCGCATTACATTTTTTGCCTCTCGTTTTCCTCTCCCCCACTTCACCCTTGCCATTTTATTTTCCCTTCTTCTGTCGTGTTTTTATCGTTCGCTTGCTTCTCGTGTGCTCGTGTGTTGCTTGCTTGCTTGTCATCATGTCTAGCACACCTATCATTAATAATACTCCCGAGAGTGAGGTCCTCAACTTTAAGCAAAGGGAGGAAGAAAACTTAAAAGATGCCTGGTATAGAATTTGCAATGCTAAAAATATATCTACTAGGAAGGCTTCCACTTTCGTGCTTCTTCGCAATTTTTATATTGGCATAACCCCTTGGAATAGGCTTGTTCTTGATACCGTTACCGGAGTAAATTTCTTGGGGAATCATACCCTTAATTCTTACAAAGTCCTGATAGATTTATTCGGGCAACCTTCTACCCAGGAAGAGACTCAAGTTTTTTAGAAAATATGCGAAGTAACAAAGATATTATAAAAGTCTCTTGAACCTCTTAAGAATGTTAGTGGAAATATGCATCGCATGAATATGTTGATTACCCTTTGCAATAAGCGGTTGGATTCGTTAGATCTAAAGATTTCTGAATATGAAGGGAAACGTAAAGAACCTCCCGGATTCGAACTTGATACCACCAAAAAGGTAAAAAAAAAACAAGATGGGAATACCTAGATCTATCCATGTATCGTGCCTAGCTAGGGGCGTAAAACGATAGCGCTTGCTGGGAAGCAATCCAATTTTATTTTTTTGCTTTTGCTTCTATTTAGGAATAAATATTGCATCTAGCTTCTGTTTAGATGTGGTTTTGTGTTTTGTTTAGTGTTTGTGCCAAGTAGAACCTTTGGGAAGACTTATGTGAAGTTTATGTGATCTTGCTGTGAAAAACAGAATCGTTAGCGCTCTCTAGAATGGTCATCAGATTTTACTGGAGCGTGCTATTTAGTTGATTCTTTTTGCAGACGATTAATAGACAAATTCCTCACGTTTACCAATTTAGTTTGAAGTTTTTGGAGTTACAGAAGTATGCAAAACCTGCAGATTACTACAAACTGTTTTATTTTTGACACATTCTATTTTTCGTGTGTTGTTTGCTTATTTCAATGCATCTATGAGTAATATTGGGAAGTATGAACCATAGAGAAGTTGGAATACGGTAGTTTTAACACCAATATAAACAAAGAATGAATTCATTGCATTACCTTTGAGTAGTGGTTTGCTTTCTTATACTAACGGAGCTCACGAGATTTTTGTCTAAGTTTTGTGTTGTGAAGGTTTCAAGTTTTGAGTATTGCTTTGATGGACTATGGAACAAAGAGTGGCAAGAGCCTAAGTTTGGGGATGCCCAAGGCACCCCAAGGTAAAATTCAAGGAAAACCAAAATCCTAAGCTTGGGGATGCCCCGGGAAGGCATCCCCTCTTTCGTCTTCATCTATCGGTAACTATACTCGGAGCTATATTTTTATTCACCACATGATATGTGTTTTACTTGGAGCGTCTTGTATAATTTGAGTCTTTGCTTGTTAGTTTGCCACAATTATCCTTGCTGGACACACCTATTTGAGGGAGATAAATATGTCCTAGGAATTGTTAGAACACTCTATGTGCTTCACTTATATCTTTTCAGTTGAATAGTTTTTGCTCTAGTGCTTCACTTATGTCTTTTAGAGCACGGTGGTGATAATATTTTGAAGAAATTGTTGAACTCTCATGCTTCACTTATATCCTTTTGAGAGTCTATTAAAACAGCATGGTAATATGCTTAGGCTATCAAACTAGTCTTCACATGATAGACATCCAATATCAATGTAGTAAAAACTTTCACGCTAAGTGCATTGAATATGATGAGAAGTTGGATGCTTGATAATTGTTTTGAGATATGAGGATAGTGATATTAGAGTCATGCTAGTGGAGTTATTATGAAATTGAGAAATTCTTGTGTTAAGGTTAGTGATTCATGTAGCATGCACGTATGGTGAACCGCTATGTGACGAAGTTAGAGCATGAGATATTTGTAAAGTGTCAACCTTTGTGTGGAGGTCGGGGGCGCGCGATGGTTAACTCCTACCAACCTCCCCCTTAGGAGCATGCGTTGATTGCTTTGTTTTGATGACTCATAAATTTTTACAATAAGTATATGAGTTCTTATGACTAATGTTGAGTCCATGAATATTACGCACTCTCACCCTTCCACCATTGCTAGCCTCTCTTGTACCGCGCAACTTTCGTCGGTACCATACACCCACTATATATCCTTCCTCAAAGTAGCCACCATATATTTTCCTCAAAACAGCAACCATACCTACCTATCATGGCATTTCCATAGCCATTCCGAGATATATTGCCATGCAACTTTCCACCGTTCCGTTCATATGACACGCATCATATTTTCATATTGCCATGCATGATCACGTAGTTGACATCATATTTGTGGCAAAGCCACCATGCATAATTTCTCATACATGTCACTCTTGATTCATTGCACATCCCGGTACACCGCCGGAGGCATTCATATAGAGTCATACTTGTTCTAGTATCGAGTTGTAATATCGAGTTGTAAATCAATAAAAGTGTGATGATCATCATTATTAGAGCATTGTCCCATGTGAGGAAAGGCCAATACAAAAAGGGATGGCCCAAAAAAATAGAGAGGGGCTAATAATAAAAAAATAGAGAGAAAGCCCCTCCAAAAAAATGAGAGAAAAGAGAGAAGGGACAATTGCTACTATCTTTTTCCACACTTGTGCTTCAAAGTAGCACCATGTTCTTCATGATAGAGAGTCTCATGCTTAGTCACTTTCATATACTAGTGGGAACTTTCATTATAGAACTTGGCTTGTATATTCCAACAATGGGATTCCTCAAATGCCCTAGGTCTTCATGAGCAAGCAAGTTGGATGCACACCCACTAGTTTCTTTTGTTGAGCTTTCATACATTTTTAGCTCTAGTGCATCCGTTGCATGGAAATCCCTACTCACTCACAATGATATCTATTGATGGGCATCTCCATAGCCCATTGATACGCCTAGTCGATGTGAGACTATCTCCCTCCTTTTTGTCTTCTCCACAACCACCTCTCTATTCCACCCATAGTGTTATGTCCATGGCTCACGCTCATGTATTGAGTGAAAGTTGAAAGGTTTGAAAGAATAGAGTATGAAAACAAGTGCTTGGCTGAAATCAGGGTTGTGCATGATATAAATATTTTGTGTGATGAAGAGGGAGCATAGCCAGACCATATGATTTTGTAGGGATAACTTTCTTTAGCCATAGTATTTTGAGACATGATTGCTTTAATAGTATGCTTGAAGTATTATTATTTCTTATGTCAATATAGACTTTTGTCTTGAATCTTTCAAATATGAACATTCATGCCACAATTAAGAGAATTACATTGAAAAACTATGTTGGTTAGCATTCCACATCAAAAAAATATGTTTTTATCATTTACCTACTCGAGGACGAGCAGGAATTAAGCTTGGGGATGCTTGATACGTCTCCAACGTATCTATAATTTTTTATTGTTCCATGCTATTATTTATGATGTTTTGGATGTTTAATGGGCTTTGTCATAAACTTTTATATTATTTTTGGGACTAACCTACTAACCCAAAGGCCCAGTCTAGATTGTTGTTTTTCCCTGTTTCAGGGTTTTATAGAAAAGGGATATCAAATGGAGTCCAAACGGAATGAAACCTTCGGGAGAGATATTTTTGGAGAAAATCACGCACGGGAGACTTGAGAACCACGGAGTAGGGCTTATGTGGTGCCCACGAGGGTGCCCCCCCCCAGGGCGCGCCCCCTGCCTCGTGGGCCCCACGTATGGCCCCCGGTGCCCTCCTTCCTCATATATATGCCTACGTACCCCGAAACCATCAGAGCAACAAAGAAAACCCTAGTTCCACCGCCGTAACCTTCTGTTCCCGTGAGATCCCATCTTGGGGCCTGTTCAGTAGCTTCACCGAAGGGAGGATCTTCCACGGAGTGCTTCTACATCATCATCATCGCCTCACCCTGAGTTGTGAGTAGTTTACCATAGACCTTCGGGTCCATAGCTAGTATCTAGATGGATTCTTCACTCTCTTTGGATCTCAATACAAAGTTCTCCTCAGTCGTCGAGGAGATCTATTCGATGTAATCTCTTTTTGCGGTGTGTTTGTCGAGATCCGATGAATTGTGGGTTTATGATCAAGATTATCTATGAGAAATATTTGGTTATTCTATGAACTCTTTATGTATGATTATAATATCCTTGCAAGTCTCTTCGAATTATTGGTTTGGTTTGGCCTACTAGATCTATAGTTCTTGCAATGGGAGAAGTGATTGGCTTTGGGTTCAATCTTGTCGTGTCCTTTTCCAGTGACAGTAGGGGCAGCAAGGCACGTATTGTATTGTTGCCATCGAGGATAAAAAGATGGAGTTTATATCATATTGCTTGAGTTTATCCATCTACATCATGTCATCTTGCTTAAGGCGTTACTCTGTTCTTATGAACCCAATACACTAGATGCATGCTGGATAGTGGTCGATGTGTGGAGTGATAGTAGCAGATGCAGAATCATTTCGGTCTACTTGTCTCGGATGTGATGCCTATATATAATTATCATGCCTAGATAGTCTCATAATTATTCGATTTTCTATCAATTGCTCGACAGTAATTTGTTTACCCGCCGTAGAATATCGCTATCATGAGAGAAGACACTAGAGAAAACTATGGCCCCCGGATCTATTCTCAACATATTAATCTACATCTACTTTACTTTTCCGCTTTTACTTTTTGTTCATATAATCAAAAATACCAAAAATATCAAACTATCATCTCTATCAGATCTCACTTTCGTAAGTGACCGTAAAGGGATTGACAACCCCTTATCGCGTTGCCTGGGAAGTTCTTATTTGTTTGTGCAGGTGCGAGGGACTCGCGCATGGTATCCTACTGGATTGATACCTTGGTTCTCAAAAACTGAGGGAAATACTTACGCTACTGTGTTGCATCTCCCTTTCCTCTTTGAGGGAATACAACGCAAGCTCGAGAAGTAGCACAAAGACATTCACTTGTTCGGATAAGTTGGTTCTAGATTTGTACGAATTCATGGGTAGGTACAAGTGAGGAATCAATCTAGTGGTGAGGCATAAGTTAAGGTACTTGCAAATCATCAGATTTGAAAGATGGAAGATCGAGATTCATAAGTGACAGAACAGCTTTCCCAAGATTTAGAATGTTCATCAGATCAAACAGACGGTAAAAAGTATAGTTTATTTACCGCTCAAGAACAGATGAAGAACTGCTAGACAAGTTTGGAGCGGAGGCCGGGTAGTTTGATCTCCCATGCCCTAACTTGGCGGCAAAAGACATCTACAACGGCGACGGGACGAAGATGACCACTGTTGGCGTGAGTACGACGATGGAGAGGTCGCGACAGTGAAGCACTCCTTCTGCGGCAATGATGAGAGCTAGCAAAGGCGCTAGGGTTGCGAGCGGGGCAACAGTGGAAGTTGAGGATTTACTAACCGCATGGGGAGTAGTATTATAGGATCGAAAGTAGGTCTAGAGGGGGTGATTAGACTACTTGACCAAATAAAATCTAGCCTATTCCCAATTTGAAGTGTTGGCGGATTTTAGCAATTCAAACAAGTCAAGTAACCAACCTACACATGTAATTCTATGAGTGTAGTGGCGGAAAGTAAAGCATTGCATATGAAGGCAAAGGGAGGGGTTTGGAGAGTGCAAACGCAATGGAGACACGGAGATTTTTGGCATGGTTCCGATAGGTGGTGCTATCGTACATCCACGTAGATGGGGACTTCAACCCACAAAGGGTAACGGCTGCGTGAGTCCACGGAGAGCTCCACCCACGAAGGGTCCATGAAGAAGCAACATTGTCTATCCCACCATGGACATCGCCTCCTACTTCTCGAGCTTGCGTTGTATTCCCTCGAACAGGAAAGGGTGATGCAGCACAATAGCGTAAGTATTTCCCTCGGTTTTTGAGAACCAAGGTATCAATCCACTAGGAGACCACGCGCGAGTCCCTCGCACCTGCACAAACAAATAAGAACCTCGCAGCCAACGCGATAAAAGGGTTGTCAATCCCTTCTCGGTCACTTACGAGAGTGAGATCTGATAGCTATGATAAGATAATATTTTTGGTATTTTTGGTATAGAGATTGAAATTAAATAATGCAAAGTAAAGTAAATAGTTGATGGAATATTAATATGATGAGAATAGACCCGGGGGCCATAGGTTTCACTAGTGGCTTCTCTCGTGATAGCAGAATTCTACGGTGGGTGAACAAATTATTGTCGAGCAATTGATAGAAAAGCGCATAGTTATGAGAATATCTAGGCATGATCATTATATATAGGCATCACGTCCGTGACAAGTAGACCAAATGATTCTGCATCTACTACTATTACTCCACACATCGATCTCTATCCAGCATGCATCTAGAGTATTAAGTTCATAAGAACAGAGTAACACCTTAAGCAAGATGACATGATGTAGAGGGATAAACTCAAGCAATATGTTATAAACCCCATATTTTTATCCTCGATGGCAACAATACTATACATGCCTTGCTGCCCCTGCTGTCACTGGGAAAGGACACCGCAAGATTGAACCCAAAGCCAAGCACTTCTCCCATTGCAAGAACTATAGATCTAGTAGGCCAAACCAAACCAATAATTCGAAGAGACTTGCAAGGATATTATAATCTTACATAAAAGATTTCAGAAAAGAATCCGATATTGTTTAAAGCTAATCTTGATCATAAACCCACAATTCATCGGATCTCGACAAACACACAACAAAAAGATTACATCGAATAGATCTCCTCGAAGATCGAGGAGAACTTTGTATTGAGATCCAAAGAGAGAGAAGAAGCCATCTAGCTAATAACTATGGACCCGAAGGTTTGTGGTAAACTACTCACAATTCATCGGAGAGGCTATGGTGTTGATGTAGAAGCCCTCCATGATCGATGCCCCCTCTAGCGGAGCTCCGGAACAGGCCCCAAGATGGGATCTCACGGGAATAGAAGGTTGTGGTGGTGGAATTAGGGTTTCGTCTGTTGATTCGATGTTTTCAGGGTATGAGAGTATATATATGCTCAAGAGGCACATTGGGGGGTCAACAGGTGGCCCACGAGGGTGGGGGCGCACCCTCTGCCCTCGTGGCCACCTCCTTCGCTTCCTGGCGTGTACTCCTAGTCTGTCGTGTTGATATTATTCCAAAAATAACTCTCCCGAAGGTTTCATTCCGTTTGGACTCGGTTTGATATTCCTTTTCTGCGAAACACTGAAATAGGCAAAACAGCAATTTGCACTGGGCCTTGGATTAGTAGGTTAGTCCCAAAAATAATATAAAAGTGTATAATAAAGCCCATTAAACATCCAAAACAGAATATATAATAGCATGGAACAATCAAAAATTATAGATACGTTGGAGACGTATCAAGCAACCCCAAGCTTAATTCCTACTCGTCCTCGAGTAGGTAAATGATTAAAATAGAATTTTTGATGTGGAATGCTGACCAACATAATTCTCAATGTAGTTTTCTTTATTGTGGCATGAATGTTCAGATCCGAAAGATTCAAGACAAAAGTCTATATTGACATAAGAATTATAATACTTCAAGCATACTAACAAAGCAATCATGTCTTCTCAAAATAACATGGCCAAAGAAAGTTATCCCTACAAAATCATATTGTCTGGCTATGCTCCCTCTTCATCACACAAAATATTCATATCATGCACAACCCCGGTTTCAGCCAAGCAATTATCTCATACTCAAAAAAAATCAAACTTCTCAACTTTCACGCAATATATGAGTGTGAGCCATGGATATAGCACTATAGGTGGAATGGAGTGGTGGTTGTGGAGAAGACAAAAGAGGAAGATAGTCTCACATCAACTAGGCGTATCAATGGGCTATGGAGATGCCCATTAATATGTATCAATGTGAGTGAGTAGGGATTGCCATGCAACGTATGCACTAGAGCTATAAATGTATGAAATCTCAACAAAAGAAACTAAGTGGGTGTGCATCCAACTTGCTTGCTCATGAAGACCTAGGGCGTTTTGAGGAAGCCCATCGTGGAATATACAAGCCAAGTTCTATAATGAAAATTCCCACTAGTATATGAATGTGATAAAACAAGAGACTCTCTATCATGAAGATTATGGTGCTACTTTGAAGCACAAGTATGGAAAAGGATAGTAGCATTGTCCCTTCTCTCTTTTTTTGGGCCTTCTCTTTTTTCGGCCTTTCTCTCTTCTTTTTTTTGTTTCCTCACACGGGACAATGCTCTAATAATGAATATCATCACACTTTTATTTACTTACAACTCAAAGATTACAACTCGAAGCTAGAACAAAATATGACTCTAAGTGAATGCCTCCAGCGGTGTACCCGGATGTGCAATGAATCAAGAGTGACATGTATGAATGAATTGTGAATGGTGGCTTTGCCACAAATACGATGTCCACTACATGATCATGCATGGAAATATGACAATATGAAGCGTGTCATAATAATGGAACGGTGGAAAGTTGCATGGCAATATATCTCGGAATGGCTATGGAAATGCCATGATAGGTAGGTATGGTGGCTGTTTTGAGGAAGGTATATGGTGGGTGTATGGTACCGACGAAAGTTGCGCGGTACAAGAGAGGCTAGCAATGGTGGAAGGGTGAGAGTGCGTATAATCCATGCACTCAACATTAGTCATAAACAACTCATATACTTATTGCAAAAATCAAAGAGTCATCAAAACAGAATATTTAACGCATGCTCCTAGGGGAAGGGTTGGTAGGAGCTAACCATCGCACGATCCCGACCTCCACACAAAGGATGACAAACAATAAATACATCATGCTCTAACTTCGTCACATAGTGGTTCACCATACGTGCATGCTACTAGAATCATAAACTTTAACACAAGTATTTATTGAATTCATAATTACCCCGCTAGCATAACTATAATATCATCATCCTCATATGTCAAAACAATCATCAAGTATCCAACTTCTCCTATCATTCAATGCACTTTATGTGAAAGTTTTTACTATACTCATCTTGGATGCCTATCATATTAGGACTAGAATTATAACCAAAGCACATTACCATGTTGTTCTAAGAGACTCTCAAAAAGATAAAAGTGAAGCATGAGAGATCAATAATTTCTACAAAATAAAACCACCACCGTGCTCTAAAAGATATAAGTGAAGCACTAGAGCAAAACTATCTAGCTCAAAAGATATAAGTGAAGCACATAGAGTATTCCGGTAAATTCGGATTCATGTGTATCTCTCTCAAAAGGTGTGTCCAGCAAGGATGATTGTGGTAAACTAAAAAGCAAAGACTCAAATCATACATGACGCTCCAAGCAAAACACATATCATGTGGTGAATAAAAATATAGTCTCGAGTAAAGTTACCGATAGATGAAGACGAAAGAGGGGATGCCTTCCCGGGGCATCCCCAAGCTTAGGCTTTTGGTTATCCTTGAATTTTACCTTGGGGTGCCTTGGGCATCCCCAAGCTTAGGCTCTTGCCACTCTTTGTTCCATAGTCCATCAAATCCTTACTGAAAACTTGAAAACTTCACAACACAAACTTAGCCAAAAATCTCGTGAGTTACGTTAGTATAAGACAACAAACCACCACTCAAAGTGATGCGGAGCATCCCAAGGTCATCCCCATGGACCTACCATCGCCTCACCAAGTGCCAAGTGGACCCATGACACGCGCTAGAGCACGAGCTCTCGAGACCAAGGTGACTTCACTCCTCTCTCTACGTCATTTCGATTCATATGAGACATGGCTGCTACCCTCATCAGAAACTCTATGCATACTCAGGCACCTCGGGAGCAACCATGGAGAAATCAAGGAACAAGAGGAATCAAAGGAGGAAGATGGAGGAGAAATCTGCCAAGTCTCAGATTGGCCGGATGATCCGGACGAAGACCCGGATGATCCACGCAGAGCCCGGACGATCTGGACCCCCGCCCGGACGATCCGGATAATGTGCGCCCCGACACCCGAAGCTACTTCGCCGAAGCCGGCTCATCCGGACCCAGTCTCGGATCATCCGGCCGCACCCGGACGTCCGGACCAGGACCCGAACATCCGGACACCCCGCTGCAGGAAAGACACTGCCGGATCATCCGGACGCCGCCCCGGATCATCCGGACCCCCAAAGCCCGGATCATCCGGACCCCCAAAGCCCAGATCATCCGGACCAAAATCGGGATCATCAGGACCGTGCATGCGTGCATGACCTTGGGTTGAGTCCCATGTACCCCTTCGCCCCTCCTAGCTTATTTATAGCACTCCACCCATACTTTCTAGGGTTAGCTTTTGGTGATAGCTCATCTCATCCTTAGTGGTTCCTCTCCATACGAGACCGCGGCCTCCTCGGAGAAGATCCACATGGATTCAAGACCTCCTTCACGGAGAAGAACATCAAGACCTCCTCACAAAGATGACTACCGCTACTTGTATCGTCCTTAGTGGATCGTGGATCGTGTATCACTCTTTGTGTTCCCGGATCTAGCATTTGTGTGACCCAAAATTGTTGATTTGAGTGTTTTCTTCTTGTCCCTCTTGTGTTTTTCCTCGTGCCCCTCGTGTGCATCCTCGGGATCCCTCCTTTTCGTGAAAGATCGGCCACCTAGGGTTCCACCCTACATCATCTATGTTATCATGATCCTAGGTTGATCACGAATTTGGAGCCGCACACCTTGTTTTCTAGCTTGTTTTTAGTCCAATTTCGAAAATCCCCACAAAAATAGCCATACATTTTACTTCGTGATTTGTGTGTTTTGATGAGATTTTATTGATTATGATCTGTGGTTGAGCTGTGTGACAAGTGGATTTCCTTTTTCCCTACCTCCCCCGCCCTCAAACCCGCCCAAAATCCAAGAAAAATTCACTTTGCACCAAATTTTCACCTCTTCCCTGAGTTCATCCCGAGCAGGTTGACCCACCTGGATCATCCGGAACTCCACCCGGATCATCTGGCTACCACCCGGATCATCCGACCAGACATCCGCATCATCCGGACTACACTGACGAAACTGCATTCTGCAGTTTTTCTCAGCCACCGTTTCCGCCACCGCAACAACCCTACATACCCCTTCTGCTACACCCTCGACATATAACCCACCATCACCTCCATTGCTTACCCGTCTTCCATACGATTTCACTTCATTTTGTCTTTGACACATTTGAGTTGTGGTTTCTCCGTTTTCGTGTGTGTTTCGACTATCTCGGAGCGGAACGACATCGACAAGACCACCTCTCAACCTCGACAAGGACGGTAACATCGACGAGACTTTGTATACTACCTTGCAATTGCAATGATAAACCCTCATCGACCATTTTGCGTAGCTTTCCCGCCGAGACTAGCCATTTGAGTATTGACGGGCAACAACACTTGTGCACATTAGTGATAGTCATATATATTGCATACTACATTATCATATCTCCATGTGAGACAAGAGTGTTCCGCATACACAATAGATATCTTGATCCAAGAAGCATGCATAAGTCGCCAAAGAAAGAGCTCACAAGCTTTTAAGCATAAGGGCCATCCAAAGCTTATAAGCAAATGAACAATAGCATCAAACGCCTTGCATCAAAAGGAGATCATTGAGATAGCAATGCATCATCTTGTGCTCAAGCATCAGCACATCATACACTCATAGCATACTTGTGATAGGAAATCGTTACGTTGCCTTTTATAGGTCGTGCACAAGTGCGTATCCGCCTATTAAGCAATCGGCTAGCGTCTCTCTAGCATTGTACAACAAGAGCATTTTCCGTGGATTCCACATTTTCGCTCACTTTTGGTTGCACAACCACATTTATCTATCCATGCGTGTGTTCCGTGTGCTACTTATTGCTTGTGATCTACCTGTTGCATGAGCCAATTGTGAATCATTTTCAACATAATTGAATCTTACTCACTTTTTGCATTGAATTTATGCCACCATCCTAACCAAGCTCCTCTCAAAGCTTTACTTGTGTAGGTGTGAGAATCGACAAGAAGTGGTACCAATAGTGCTATTTCCGGGTTACATTATTGAGTGATCATTGATCCATTTTCATCTTCGGTCAAGGTACATTTGGTATTGTCTTCTCCTTTCTCCCACTCACATTCTTGCTTGTAATGATGGATAGGCCAAGTACATCTACGAACCCTCTCTTCGATGATCCTCAAGAATCGAACAACTACATCACCAAACTACATCTCTTCGGTGTCCAACGAGCTCTACATTAGGAAAGTGAAGCTATGCGAGAGCACATTGAGCAAGTCGCCACCGACGTGCGCCAATTTGAAGCAAGAACAAGAGAGCAATTCGACATCATCAACACCAACATGTCTACTCAATTCGATGCACTACGGACTTTGATAGTCAACCGACGCTCTTCATCCACATCTTCTCAAAGACGAAGCCGCTCAAGTTGCCATACCGACTCCACGTCCGGCTCAAGTACTCCTACATCAAACACTCTTCGTCAAGCCGCACGTCAAGCTCTACATGACAACCGGAATCCACTTCATGACAAGAGCTCCCAAGAGCTATTTCAAGAGCAAGAAAGTCGACATCGTCAAAACCAAGCTACACTTGAGCAAGCACAAGAACGGCAATGACTTCGCCAACAACAACAAGAGCGAGCACGTCAACACCAAGAAGAACAAGATGACGCGGCTCATCGTCAAGCACAACAACGCCGAGAAGCTCAAGCTCTTGAGGCACAACAAGCATTACGTGATTCACATCGCAATGTGGCAACTCGCAATCGACACACTCGTCAAGAAAACGATTTCCTTCGCGATGAGATGCAAGAGAGGCGCCACCAATCTCGAATGCAAGAAGAAGTTCATCCTCAAGCGCGACAAGAGCAACCACCTCAACAAGAACCACAAGCTCGGCAAGTACATCATGACAATGAACATCTACTCCGCCAAGAGCAACATGAGATTGACACTCGTCCAAATCAAGAACGCCTTCACAATAGGCAAGCCAACGATGAAGAGCATCGCTATGGCAAGCTTAAGTTCACCATGCCAAAGTTTTCCAAAAGCATTGATCCCGAAGACTACCTCTCATGGGCATTGAAGGTTGACAAGATATTTCGCCTACGCAACTTTGATGAAGAAAAGAAGATTGCAATGGCGTCCCTTGAGTTCCAAGACTATGTCCTCATTTGGTGGGAGCAAATCGTAGAACGAAGAGAAGCAAAAGTCGAACCTCCTATCACTACTTGGGCTCAAATGAAGGAAGTCATGAGAGCACGCTTCATGCCAACACACTACAATCGTTACTTGTTCAAGAAGCTACAACTCCTCAAGCAAGGTACCAAGTCCATTGAAGAGTACTACAAGAAGATGGAGATTGCCATGATACAAGCAAACATCACGGAAGATGAAGAACAAACGATGGCGAGATTCTTGAATGGGCTCAACTATCCTATCAAGAAGATTGTGGACTTTCAACCATATACAAATCTCCTCGAGCTAGTACACCAAGCCACCAAAGCGGAGCGACAAGTTCAAGAGGACTACAAGTACTCCAAGTTCACCTCCAAGAACTTCGGCTCTTCCAACCAAGCTTCAGTGACTTCGGTTCCGCCTACCTCTACCAAGCCATCTACAACCTTCGGTGACAAGTCAAGCTACAAGAATGTGAATACATCAAGTCGGACACCTTCTACGAGCAACTTCAAGCCAAGAGCTTCATCATCTACAACTCCAACCGAGGACAACTCAAAGACGAGTTCCACCAAATGTTTCAAGTGCCAAGGGCGAGGCCACAAGTCATTTGAGTGCAAGACCGTTCATACCATGATCATCAATGATGACGGATCTTACGACTCAATGAGCGACGATGAAATGGAAGCCCTTGAACATGTAGCTATGCATCGCCAAGTGAATGAAGATGAAGACCATCAAGTGTTTTGCCACAATGACTCGAGCCCCAATCTCGTTGTCTCCAAGGTTTTGACACTACAACATCAACAAGATGACGATCAACGATGTCACATTTTCCATACCAAGGCCGGCATCAATGGACGCTCCGTCAAGGTTATCATCGATGGTGGAAGTTGCCATAACTTGGCAAGCGAAGAGCTATGAGACAAGCTACAATTGGTGAAGTCGAAGCACCCTCATCCCTACAAGGTCCAATGGCTTAGCGATGCCGGAACTCTTCGAGTCGAGCACACCATGCAAGTATCCTTCAAGATAGGCGCATACGAGGACACACTTGAGTGTGATGTGGTCCCGGTGTCCGTGTGCCACCTTCTTCTTGGACGACCATGGCAATACGATCGTGGAGTCACACACACAATGGACGGACCAACCATTATAGCTTCAAGATGAAGGGTAAAGAGTTCGTGCGACGCCCAATATCACCAAGTCAAGTAGCCGCCGACAAACACTTACCTACCAACCATCGTGGAGAGAGTGGCGAGAGAGTGAGCCACCAAAAGGAGAGTGATAGCCACACGCCAAATATGAGCGACTCCACGATGAGTGACAAGAAACAACTAGTGCTATTCGCCACCAAAAGTGAGATGAGAGAAGTGTGTGAGAACCCCTCGAGTGTCTTTCACCTTGTTCTTTTATGCAAAGGGGAAGCCAAACCTACTAACACTTCACCACCTCTACCTTTAGTGTTGTCTCAATTGTTGCAGTAATTCTTGGACGTCTTTCCCGATGAGCTACCACCGGGTCTACCTCCACTTCGCGGAATCGAACATCGCATCGACCTCATACCCGGCGCACCACTTCCGAACAAGGCTCCTTACCGTATCAACCCCGAGGAAACCAAGGAGATACAACGGCAAGTACAACAACTCATCGACAAAGGTCATGTACGTGAAAGCTTGAGCCCTTGTGCCGTTCCGGTTATTCTCGTTCCTAAGAAACATGGAAGTTTTCGCATGTGCTCCGATTGTCGTCCGATAAATGCTATCACTGTTAGATACCATCATCCTATTCCAGGTTTAGATGACATGCTTGACGAATTATGTGGTGCTACCATCTTTTCAAAAATTGATCTTAAAAGTGGCTAATACCAAATTCGTATTCAAGAGGGTGATGAGTGAAAACGGCTTTCGAAACCAAGTTTGGGTTATATGAGTGGTTGGTCATGCCAATGGGTTTATCGGAAGCACCTGGCTCATTTATGCGTCTCATGCATTTCGTTCTCCGACCCTACATAGGCGTCTTTGTAGTGGTTTATTTTGATGAAATCCTCGTTTTTAGCAAGTCGCTTGAGGACCATGTGACACACATCCGTATGGTTTTACAAACCCTTCGGAAAGAGTGCTTATATGCTAACATGGATAAATGCACTTTTGGCGTTGACAGAGTCGTTTTCCTAGGATTTGTCGTTTCTTCCCAAGGTGTTCATGTTGATGAAACTAAAATTGAAGCAATTAAAACTTGGTGACTTGGCCACAACCGACGAATCTCTAACAAGTGCGTAGCTTTCTTGGTTTATCCGGTTTCTATCGACGTTTTGTGAAGGACTTTAGCACAATTGCTATGCCTCTACATGCCTTGAGCAAGAAGAACGCACCCTTCGTTTGGGGTCCTTCGCAAGACACCACGTTCAATGAGCTAAAAGACTTGCTCACCCACGCACCCCTTCTTGCCCTACCAAAGTTTGATAAACCTTTTGAGATTCATTGTGACGCTAGTGGTACCGGCATAGGTGGCGTGCTCATGCAAGGAAGCGCCCAATTGCATACTTTAGCGAGAAGCTTTCAGGAGCGCAACTTAACTACCCCATTTATGATAAAGGGCTCTATGCCTTGGTGAGAGTTTTGCGTGTTTGGGAACATTACCTTAGACCTCATGAATTCATTCTTCATACGGACCACGAGACGCTCAAGTGTCTCAAGGGCCAAACTAAGTTGAACAAGCGTCATGCTAAGTGGAGTGAGTTCATAGAGTCTTTTCCCTATGTCATCAAGTACATCAAAGGCAAAGAGAATGTTGTGGCGGATGCGCTTTCCCGCAAATGCATGCTTGTCACAAAACTTGAGTTGAATGTTATTGGTTTTGAGCACATAAAAGACTTATATGAGCATGATCCTTTCTTTGCAAATCCTTATGCTAAGTGTTTGACTCACACTTCTTGGGAACGTTACTACATCAAGGATGGATATCTTACGAGAGCTAACAAACTTTGCATTCCCGAGTCTTCGCTTCGTTTGCTCCTTTTGCAGGAATCTCATGGAGGAGGACTCATGGGGCACTCTGGACGCGACAAGACATTTGCTACGCTCTCCAAGAACTACTTTTGGCCCAAGATGCTCCGTGACGTCTCACGCTTCACCAACCGATGCTCTACATGTCGCAAAGCTAAGCCAAAAGCTCAACCTCATGGTCTTTACATGCCACTTCCTATTCCATACCATCCATGGGAAGACATAAGCATGGACTTTATGCTTGGATTGCCTAGGACTCAAAATGGAAAGGATTCTGGGTTTGTTGTTGTGGATAGATTTTCTAAAATGGCTCATTTCATTCCTTGTAACAAGATCGACGATGCTTCACATGTGGCAAATCTCTTTTGTAGGGAAATCATTCGTCTACATGGAGTACCCAAGACTATCGTGTCGGATCGGGACGTCAAGTGCTTGAGCTACTTTTGGAAGACTCTATGTGCCAAACTCGGCATCAAGCTCCTTTTCTCTTCGGCATATCATCCACAAACCGGCGGCCAAAAGGAAGTGACGAACCGCACACTTTCGACGCTTCTTCATGTGTTGATCAAGAAGAACATCAAGGAATGGGAGCAATGCTTGCCCATCGCCGAGTACGCCTACAACCGCGCAAGACATTCGACTACCGGCAAGTCCCCTTTCGAGGTCGTCTACGGCTTCAACCCATTGTCCCCATTGGACATCCTACCTCTACCTCTACAAGAGCGCATGAACTTGGACGCAAGTGCTCGCGTGAGCTACCTCAAGAAGGTGCATGAAGATACAAGGGCAACGATCGAGCGGCAAGTACATCGACTAGCCTCCAAGCTCAACGCCAACAAGAAGCCAATGGTGTTCCACCTGGGAGATCTCGTATGGCTGCATCTTCGCAAGGACCGTTTCCCCAACGAGCGCAAATCCAAACTACTACCTTGAGCCGACGGACCCTTCAAGGTGCTAGCACGCTACAATAACAATGCCTACAAGATCGACATACCACGCGACAAGTACAACGTGAGCGATGTCTTCAACGTCAAGCATCTCTCCCCTTTCCATGTTCATGAAGATTTCGATCCGAGGTCGAATCTTTCCCAAGGGAGGGGAGATGATGCGGAGCATCCCAAGGTCATCCCCATGGACCTACCATCGCCTCACCAAGTGCCGAGTGGACCCATGACACGCGCTTGAGCACGAGCTCTCGAGACCGAGGTGACTTCACTCCTCTCTCTACGTCATCTCGATTCACATGAGACATGGCTGCTACCCTCATCAGAAACTCTATGCATACTCAGGCACCTCGAGAGCAACCATGGAGAAACCAAGGAACAAGAGGAATCGAAGGAGGAAGATGGAGGAGAAATCTGCCAAGTCTCAGATTGGCCGGATGATCCGGATGAAGACCCGGATGATCCGCGCAGAGCCCGGACGATTCGGACCCCCTCCCAGACGATCCGGATAATGTGTGCCCCGACACCCAAAGCTACTTCGCCAAAGTCGGCTCATCCGGACCCAGTCCCGGATCATCCGGCCGCACCTGGACGTTCGGACCAGGACCCGGACATCCGGACCCCCCGCTGCAGAAAAGACACTGCCGGATCATCCGGACGCCGCCCCCGGATCATGCGGACCCCCAAAGCCTGGATCATCCGGACCAACATCCGGATCATCCGGACCGTGCCTGCGTGCATGACCTTGGGTCGAGGCCCATGTACCCCTTCGCCCCTCCTAGCTTATTTATAGCACTCCACCCATACTTTCTAGGGTTAGCTTTTGGTGATAGCACATCTCATCCTTAGTGGTTCCTCTCCATACGAGACCGCGGCCTCCTCGGAGAAGATCCACACGGATTCAAGACCTCCTTCACGGAGAAGAACATCAAGACCTCCTCACGGAGATTACTACTGCTACTTGTATCGTCCTTAGTTGATCGTGGATCGTGTATCACTCTTTGTGTTCCCGGATCTAGCATTTGTGTGACCTAAACTTGTTGATTTGAGTGTTTTCTTCTTGTCCCTCTTGTGTTTTTCCTCGTGCCCCTTGTGTGCATCCTCGGGATCCCTCCTTTTCGTGAAAGATCGGCACCTAGGGCTCCACCCTACATCACAAAGGTGTTGTAATGAACTTATTCTTTGTTTATATTGGTGTTAAACCTACTGTATTCCAACTTCTCTATGATTCATACCCCGATACTACTGATAGATTCATCAAAATAAGCAAACAACACGCGAAAATTAGACTCTGCCAAAAACAGAACAGTCTGTAGAAATCTGTAACTTTCGAATACTTCTGTAACTCTAAAAAAATTGAAATAAATTGGTGGACGTGAGGAATTTTTCTATTAATCATCTGCAAAAGGAATCAACTAAAAAACTATCTCCAATAAAAAATGGTAGCTAATCTCATGAGCGCTAAAGTTTCTGTTTTTTACAGCATGATCGCATAAACTTCACACAAGTCTTCCCAAAGATTCTACTTGGCACAAACACTAATTAAAACACAAAACCACATCTAAACATAAGCTAGATGCAATATTTATTCCTAAACAGAAGCAAAAACAAAGAAAATAAAATTGTGTTGCCTCCCAACAAGCGCTATCGTTTAACGCCCCTAGCTAGGCACGATACAAGAATATATTTAGGTTTTGCCATCTTCTGATTTTTTTTCTTTTAGCGGGATCACACTCGAATCCGGGAGGTTCTCATTTTCCTTCATATTCAAAAATTTTCAGATCTAATGAATCCAACCGCTTATTGCAAAGGGTGATCAACATATTCATGCGATGTAAATTTCCGCCAACACTCTTAAGAGATTCAAGAGACTTTTGTAAAAAAAATGGTTACTTCGCAGATCTTACCAAAAACTTGTGTCTCCTCCGGGGTAGAATGTGGTCCAAACAAATCTATCAAAGCATTATAGGAATCAAAAGTGTGGCTACCCAAGAAATTACCTCTGGTAATGGTATCAAGAACATGCCTATTCCAAGGAGTGATGCGAACATAAAAATTGCGAAGAAGCACGGAAGTGGAATGCTTCCTAGTAGATCTATTTTGAGCATTGCAAATTCTATACCAAGCACTTTTTAGATTTTCTTCCTCCCTTTGCTTAAAATTAAGAACCTCACTCTCGGGAGTATTGATAATGATAGGTGTGCTAGCCATGACGGCAAGGTAAACGATAAAACACACGGAAAAATAAGGGCGAATAAAACGGCAAGGGTGAAGTGGGGGAGAGGAAAACGAGAGGCAAATAATGTAGTGCGAGGGATCAGGGTTTTTGATAGGTACTTGGTATATGAATTTTGCGTAGATCTCCCCGGCAACGGCGCCAGAAATTCTTCTTGCTACTTCTTGAGCTTGCGTTGTATTCCCTCGAAGAGGAAAGGGCGATGCAGCACAGTAGCGTAAGTATTTCCCTCAGTTTTTGAGAACCAAGGTGATGCGGAGCATCCCAAGGTCATCCCCATGGACCTACCATCGTCTCACCAAGTGCCAAGTGGACCCATGACACGTGCTCGAGCACGAGCTCTCGAGGCCGAGGTGACTTCACTCCTCTCTCTACGTCACTTTGATTCACATGAGACATGGCTGCTACCCTCATCGGAGACTCTTTGCATACTCAGGCACCTCGGGAACAACCATGGAGAAGTCAAGGGACAAGAAGAATCGAAGGAGGAAGAAAGAGCACATGAACAGCCAGGACTCAGCCTGCCCAGACGATCCGGCCGAGGCCCGGATGATCCGGACATCCGTCCGGACGATCGGGCTAATGTGGCCAAGGACACCCGAGAGCTCAAGCAGAAGCCGGATCATCTGGATCCAGGCCCGGATCATCCGGACGAACCCGGATGTCCAGACCAAGTCCCGGATATCCGGGTCACCCGGTGCAGTTCAGACACGTCCGGATCATCCGGACGCCGCGCCGGATCGTCCGGACCCCCGAAGCCCGGATCATCCGGACAAACGTTCGGATCATCCGGACAGTGCCTGCGTGCATGATGTTTGGGCCGAGGCCCATGTACCCCTTCGCCCCTCCTAGCCTATATATAGCACTCTACCTAAACTATCTAGGGTTAGCTTTGTGTTAGCTCATACAAAACCCTGAGTGGTTCCTCTCCTACGAGACCGCGGCCTCTTCGGAGAAGATCCACCGGATTCAAGACCTCCTATACAGAGAAGAACATCAAGACCTCCTCACGGAGATGAGTACCGCTACTTGTATCGTCCTTAGTTGATCGTGTATCATGTATCGCACTTTGTGTACCCGAATCTAGCATTTGTGTGACCTAAGCTTGTTGATTTGAGTGTTTTCTCCTTGTCTCTCTTGTGTTTTTCCTCGTGCCCCTCGTGTTCTTCCTCGGGATCCTCCTTTTCGTGAAAGATCGTCCACGTAGGGTCCCACCCTACATCATCTATGGTATCATGAGCCTTGGTTGATCACGAATTTGGAGCCCCACAGCTTGTTTTCTAGCTTGTTTTTGTTGTTTTCGTCCAAATTCGAAAATCCCCAAAAAAATAGCCCCACAATTTTTTTGTGAATTATGTGTTTTGATGAGATTTTGTTGATTGTGATCCGTGATTGAGTTGTGTGACACGTGGATTACCCCTTTTCCCCACCTCTCCCACCCTCGAATCCGCCCAAAAACCCCGAAAAATCTTTTTCCTTCGAATTTTCACCACTTCCCCGACCCCATCCCGACCGGATTGACCCCCCGGATCATCCGGCTGATCACCCGGATCATCCGGCCAATGCCCGGATCATTCGGCCGAACGTCCGGATCATCCGGCTCCGTTTGACGGAACTGCATTTTGCAGTTTTTCTTCGCCACGTTTCCGCCACCGCAAAAACCCTAGACACCTCTTCCGCTATACCCTCGACATATAAACCCCCCCACCACCATTGCCTAGCCAACATCACTACGGTATTACCTCTTTGTGTCTTTGTCAGGCCCAAGATGCGATTCTATCCCGATCACGTGACACTTACGTGATTGGGGCACAACCGCATTTCGGGCGCTTAGCAAGATGGATATCATTACATCGTACCATTACATACATACATGGGGGATACAACAATACATACAATTCACATGATACAACAACATCAATACAAGGCATCCGACTACGGATGCAAACATGAAAAGCACAATGACATCCATCTGCTATCCCAGGCTGCCGACCCGGAAGTACCTAACCCAAGACTGAAGAAGAAGAAGAAAGAACTCCAACACAACGATCATCGCTCTCACGTCAAGACATCGGAAACCTGCACCTGCAACTATTGTTGTAGTATTTGTGAGCCACGAGGACTCGACAATCCCATAACCATGGGTATCAAGACTAGCAAAGCTTAATGGGAAAGGAAGAGTTTAAGTGGTGAGGTTGCAGCAGCGGCTAAGCAAAAGTATGGTGGCTAACTTACGAGTACAAGAATAAGATGAGAATCTACGTAAACGGTCGCAAACTAGTAGTGATCGCTAAAGATCCTGAACTACCTACGAGTCAAACATAAGCCCACCGTGTTCTCTTCTCAAGGTGAAAAGAGCCTGTCACGGTTACTCACACAGTTGTGTGTTTTACTTCGGATCCTCTGTCAAGTTTTCTACAACCGGACATTAACAAATTCCAATCTGCCACATAACCGCGGGCACGGCTTTTGAAAGATCATAACCCTGCAGGGGTGTCCCAACTTAGCCCATCACAAGCTCTCACGATCAGCAGAAGTAATAATAATATTACCCCTTATCTTAGGGACAATCCGATCAGGCTCGGTATCCCGGTGCACAAGACATTTCGACAATGGTAAAACAAGTCCAGCAAGACCTCCCGGTGTGCCGACACCCTGATAGTAGCCGTGCGTATCTCGTCTCAGGCCACGACCGGATTGGAAAGCCTACGGGAGCCAGATACCTCGAGTTTCCACGTGGCGGCCCTGCAGTCTGCCCGTTTGGGACCAACACCATCAGCACTGGCCCCCCTGTATGTAGAAAGAATCCTCGGGTAGCGCTAACTCCCTATGCAATTAATTAATTAATTAAGTTTTTATTATGAGCAAATTAAAACCAATGTTGGGCCTTGCTGGAGAAGTTTTATTCAAAGACGAACTGTCAAGGGGTCCCCATATACCCAACCGTGTAAGGAATGCAAAATCAAGGAACATAATGCCGGTTTATCGGCTCCTGAGGTGGCATGAGTGGAACAAAACACCGAGCAAAAGGCCAAGCCTTCCACCCATGCCCAGTATATAGGTGTGTTAATATATATAAGACATATTGTGATATTTCAACAACAAGTTCCAACATGGAACGATCTTCATCTTCACCTGCAACTAGCAACGCTATAAGAGGGGCTGAGCAAGCGAGTAACATAGCCAAACAATGGTTTTCTGGGAAGGTGTCAAAGGTTAGAGGTTTCATGGCAACAAGGAGAGGGCTGACAAATAGATAGGTAGCGCGACATATAACGAAAGCATCGAGACAACTAAGCATGGCAATGGTAGCAAAGGTAACCAAGGGTATGGTCATCTTGCCTGAGATCCCGCAAGGAAGAAGAACGGATCCCTGAAGAAGACGAAGAAGAAGCCTTGAAGATGAACCACGCGTAGTCGAACGAATCCTCACAATCGCAACGGAAAAGACTAGCGAGAAGAAACACACCACAAGGTAAACACCCAACACAAGAACATGACAAGATGCTCAACCAAGTATGATGCAAGACAAGTCTATATGATGCAATTCATGGCAAGGGAGGAAGCACACAAGAACAACACAAACCAACAAGTTTAAATGAGGCCAGAATCAACACATAACAAATCCGGTAAGTCCTCATATGCACGTTTTGAAATTAGTCCAGATCTGAACAAACCTTATGTTCAAGTTGTTAAACAGCAAGTTAACATGCACCATGATGATCTACTCGAAATTCTAGTCAAGTTTCATATAAAGTTTGTTTAATTCGGAGCTACGGCCTAGAAGATATGAGCAAAACAAGACAAGCATGGCAACAGTGCAAGATGCACCCAAACATCAAGCAAACTCACTCCGAACATGCAAACAATATGATATTATGCTTCTACATGCAAAATCACACAAGTTTCATATAGAGCACGCTCAAAACGGAGCAACGGTTCAACACATACACATGAAACAAGATATAACAACAAGCTGAAGTTAACAGCCACATAGCAACTTTGGAGCAAGGTAACTATAAGCTACAGCACCCAAACATGATAACAATAAGCATGGATGTGAAATAGACATGTTACTTAACAAGCATGAACTTAGAACAGACCCAAAAGCTTGTTGGAACACATTTAAACAATCATGGCAAGTTGCAATAAATTATCCAGACTTGGCCAAAATCTGGGAAGGCAAAAACATCATCACGATGCTGCCTTCGGAGGCACAAAACAACAACCATATCAACTCAACTAAGCATATAAAGATCATGGACATGTAGTAGACATCACATACATCAAACAACTCCATTGGGGCAACTCCATAGGAGGCATGGATCAATAACAACAAGCTCCACCAAATTTAACATGTTGATAAAAACCTGACAGGTATAATTTATAGCAACTTGAGGGCTAGAAATAAATAAGCTACAGCAGGCCATATGAGCAAGTAAGGGCATGAATGGATAGAGAAGAACATGGACAACAAGACATGATCATTGACCACTCCAAAACAAGCATGGATGTGAGTGGGGCATCAAGCAAACATAGCATCAGGTTAAACAGATTCCAGACTTAGCAGTTTTTTCACTAAGTATAAAACAGCAGCAACAACATGGCATGTTTACAAGCTTATTTAAGTCACCTCAAGGCCTATCATGGAAAAAGAATTGAACCACAGCAAAGACCATATGATTGTGATTCTAAAACATATAGACATGTGGTATGAAGACAAACACACCAATAGCAATGAGCAAGTGAAATCAGCATCTCATAACAAGTTTCAGCACTTAACAGCCAAATGCACTTTTGCAACAGAGATTAGCATGGCAATATGGCACCTAACATGAATGCTACAGCAACCAACATGTAGAGCACTTCACAATGAACATTTTGACATATCATATGCTCCATTTAGATAAACATGCACCAAGTTACAAGCATCACAAGTATGCAACAAAATTATAGTTAACAGCAGTTTTAAACATATAGCACTCTTGCAACAGAGATTAGGGCATCAAGATTGCCTCAAACAAGCATGGCACAATGGAACAAAGTGTAGAGCATATCACCACGATCATTTTGACATATTATTTGCATCATTTGGACATACACACAAATAGTTACAGCCACTCAAACATGCAACATTATTAACAGTTTTAGGGACTTGGCAGAAATTGACTAAGGAAAAAAACACAACGAGCGCGGTTTAACTAAGAGACGCACATGCGGCAGATAGCGCAGAGGGGGGCTGCTCACCCACGGGCTCGGCCCAGGTCGAGGAGGAGGCGAGGCAGCTGGGCCGGCGGCGGTCGGAGGCGGGACGAGGCCCAGTCAGTGGCCCACGCGGGCGGCTGGAGGCGGCTGGGCCTCGCTGGAGCGGACTCGGCCCAAGCGGGGAAGGAGGCCGGCCCGGAGGCGCTGGGGCTTCGTCCAGCTCCCGACGCGGCATCGAGCCGGGAGCACGGAACGTCAGCGCGTCCCTCCGGCGAGCGTGGAAGGCAGAGGTCGGATCTGGGACGAGGGCGCTAGATCCGACCATGGGGATCCCGTTCCCAACGATGAGGTGGCTAGGGGCGGCACGGGCACGGAGATCCAAGCGATGGCCGCTATGACGGCGAAGGAGGAGCTCGGGAGGAGCCTGGCGAGGTCCGGCTTGGAGGCAGCGGGAAGGCACAGCGATGGACGGCGGGGCAGCGCGAGCACCGAGGCTCGAGGAGAGGTGCGGCGGGGAGCTGCGCTCCGGCGAGATGCCGCGGTGGCCGACGGGGTCGGCGAGGAGGAGTCCGGCGAGGCTGGGCGGCGGCCGACGGCGGTGGTGCAGCGCGCGAGGCGGTGGCGGTTGCGGGCTCGCGCGGGCCTCGGATGGGCTCCGCGGGCCGCGGCGGTGGGAGGTGGCGGCGGCCACATGGCGTGTGCCCGTTGGCTGGAGGCGGCGGCGGCGCTGACATGGCGCGTGGTGATTGGCTGCGGTGAGGTGGCCGGCTGGGTTGGACATGTCCGGGCGGAGTGGACATGTCCGGCGCGCGGTGGGAGCGGGGCTAGGGTTGGATCTGCGAGAAAAATAGGGGGAAGACACATATATATATGTAGAGGGAGCTAGGAGTGTCCAAATGAGGAGCGGTTCGCGGCCACGCGATCGTGATCGAACGGCCAAGAGCATGGAGGGGGTTAGAATGGGCTTGGGGGCTGGGTTAAAGGGGTGCTGGGCCAAAAGAGAGAAGGCTTCCCGCGGTTAACACGGTTAACCGTTGGGCTATCGAACGAGCTCCGAATGCGACGAAAATTGACAGGCGGTCTACCTATGCTATAATAAGACCACACGCCAAGTTTCAATCCATTCCGAGAACATTTTCCGGCCACTCACAAAATAACGGAGGCGCCGCGGGCGCGTGCAAGTGTGTCTGGGCTCAGAACGGACAACGGGGAGGACGGGCGGACTCGGAAGGATGCAAGTTTTTAAAACATGATGATGCAACACACATGATGACATGGCAAGATGCAACACGCAAGCAGATGACAAGGCAACGGAGACGAATAACTGGCTGACACCTGGCGCATCGGTCTCGGGGTGTCACAACACTCCCCTACTAACAAGAGATCTCGTCCCGAGATCTTAGGAACGAGACGGAAGAGAAAAAGGAAGAACAAAGTTCTTCGAGGACAAAAGAGTGAAACCAAAGAACCATCAGAGGTTGAACAACTTGAAAGAATGAACACGACGAAGAAGAACGAAGTTGCAAAGACTTCGTTAGACGAGAGGAAGAAGGGATATGACAAGAATCAAGGAGGTTGAAAGGCACGAAATCGAGAGCTGAAGGAACAAGAATGAATTCAGAACCACTCCAGTTAATAAGAGATAGACAAGGAATAAGAACAACGAATTTAGATGCCACTCCGATTGAGTATGAATGGAATAGAACAAGAACTTGGAAAGATGAAAACGATACTCGACGAGAGTAACAACACAATGCCTCTAGAAGAATTAAAGAATGGAATGAGAAGAACGGAGAAGAAGATGACAACTTCCATCACGGGTGAATTATAAAGATCATCTTCAAAGAACGACTCGAATGGAGTTGTTGAGAAAATCAACAACAAAAGAATAAGCTTATTGTGGACTTATGAAAATCATCCCAAACTTGAGGTGAAATTATGCCGCAACGAAAAGATGGATTAGCTGAGAATGAAGAAATGCAAAACTCCACTTCAAACGAATACGGAGAATTATTTGCATCTCGGGACACAAAATAATAATGCTTGAACTGATCCAGAAAAATTAGATGAACGATTGAAGAATGGATTATCTCATGAGGAACTACCAAGAGGAACTCTGGTAACAAAAGGATGATGATATAGAAATGACGGGTGAAAAGAATAAGATTAAAGCCTTGAGATTTATTTAGACGGGGTTCCGATGAGAAGGCCGAGAAACTATGAACTCCGGGAAGAAAAACTTAAAGCATTTGGAACTAGGATTTATTCATCAAGAATAAACTCCGAAGGAAGGGATTAAATCAACTCCACAAAGAAGAATAAGAATTATGTTATGCTTATCCTCCATCAATTAAATTGATGAGAAGCAATGGATTCGCATACTACTTATTCCCGTTGAAATGATTAAAGAGGAATATATCGAGAACTTGCGAAATATTCATGAAACACCGGTAGGATTGGAAAGAACAAATGAATTGAGATGATAGCACCGGAAAAGAACTGTTGAGCGAATCACAGTAAAGAATTAAAGCCGAGTGAAGAAAAGAACAAACCACCGGGAAGAATTAAATCGAGTGATGAAAAAGAACAACTACCGTAAAGAATTGAAATTGAGTGAATGCGATGAATCACCGGGACAATAAAGCACTTGAGGAAATTTTATACAAGAGAACGAAGAGATCGCGAATTTATTAAAGAAAAACTTGAACGAAGCACCGGATGAATGTGAGACGAACGAAGAGGCATCGATGAAGAATATTTGGAGGACAAGGTTGAAAACTGAGAACAAAGAAATCTTCTGAAATGATGACCTTCGGAGGAACACAATGAAAATAATTCATGACATACTCCAGAAAAATGAAAGAAGAAAGGTTGAACCCACGATGAAAAGAATTAAAAGCGAACTTGGAGAAGTCATATGACTGATGGAATACATACTTACGTCACACTTGAAAAGAATTTCGGAATGCCCTGGGAAATTAGAAGAGTCAGGTAAGATCCTGGGAAAAGACCTATGGGTTATGAGCCCACCGAAAAAAACATCGTTGAAAAGGATCGAAAGGAGATGATGCACCGGAACGATTAAAAGGCTCGAATGAGGTGACAACCTCGAATTAATTAGAACGCAGACGAATCTGCTGAGATATCTTCGGAACTCCGGGACGGTTAAATGACAAGAGACGAACGAGCAATTGGAATCACTTGAGCCGAGGAAAGAATATGACGAGCACCAAATACAAATTGAATTGGAACCACCGGAAAAGAAAAGAGAAGAAGAATATCAAACGAGAGGAGAAATCATCGGAGAAGAAAAAGAAGAATGATGACGAGTTAGATGAGAATTCACCAGTTGAAATAACTGAGGAAGAACGGAGAGGATCACACGATACTCGATCATGGACTCCAGCTCCGAGAAGCAAAAAGGGTGGGCGGGTGGGAAAAAGAAAGACACCTTCGGACGGGGAAACACCGCCGGTTGAAAAGAACTGAGGATTGAAGCAAAAGACGAGGAGGGTCAAAACGACTTCACGAGAGATGCACCAGATGAAAGAACTGACAACGCAACAAACGAAAACTAACCACGCAATCCTAAAAAAATTTGAAGGGGAAGAGGAGTAATTCAAAACACCTACGTCAAGATTCCTCACCAGAGCGACGAGGGGACTGAGGAGTAAAAAGAATTCCTACTCTCCGTTATAACTAGACTCCGAAAAAGTTTTCTGCTAGACTCAACAACGGCCAGACTATGATCAATCAAGGGGCTCCTATGGTCGGTCGAGGCTCTGATACCAACTTGTAACGCCCCAGACACACCCGCCGGTGGTCGTTACTCCTGGCGGGATCTAGACTGGCCCCACATATCAATACTAATCTTTTCTGCGCACTTTATCCTCACTTGTGCGCATCCGGGAGCAACTTCCCGGTCGGTCACCCATCCTGAAACTCCTGAAACTACTCCAAGCTGAGCACGCTTAACTTTGGAGTTCTATCCGAATGGGCTCCCGGAAAAGAAGGAATTCCTTATTGATATGAGTAGTCTATCATCCCTAATAAGCCAGGCTATCACAGTCTTGGATCATTTGAGTTGTGGTTTTCTCCGTTTCCGTTTGTGTTTCGGCTATCTCGGAGCGGAACGACATCGACAAGACCACCTCCCAACCTCGACAAGGACGGTAACATCGACGACACTTCATTTACTACCTTGAAATTGCATTGATAGACCCTCTTCGACCATTTTGCGTAGCTTTCCTACCGAGACTAGCCATTTGAGTATTGCCGGGCCACGACACTTGTGCACAATAGTGATAGTCATAGACATTGCATACTACATCATCATATCTACGTGTGACACAAGAGTGTTCTGGATACACAATAGCTACCTTGATCCGAGAAGCATGCATAAGTGGCCAAAGAAAGAGCTCACAAGCTTTTAAGCAATAGAGCCATCCAAAGCTTATAAGCAAAACCACAATAGCATCAAAAGCCTTGCATCAAAAGAGATCATATAAGAAAGCAATACATCATCATTGTGCTAAAGCATCGGCACATCATACACTCGTAGCATACTTGTGATAGGAAGTCGTTAGATTGCTCTTATAGGTCGTGCACAAGTGCGTATCCGCCTATTAAGCAATCGGTTAGCGTCTCTCTAGCGTTGTGCAACATGAGCATTTTCCGTGGATTCCACATTTTCGCTCACTTTTGGTTGTGCAACCACATTTATCTATCCATGTGTGTGTTCCGTGTGCTACTTATCGCTTGTGATCTACTTGTTGCATGAGACAATTGTGAATCATTTTCAACATCATTGAATCTTACTCACTTTTTGCATTGAATTTTGCCACCATCCTAACCAAGCCCCTCCCAAAGCTTTACTTGTGTAGGTGTGAGAATCGACAAGACTTGGTACAAATAGTGCTATTTCCGGGTTACATTATTGAGTGATCATTGATCCATTATCAACTTTGGTCAAGGTACATTTGGTATTGTCTTCTCCTTTCTCCCACTCACATACTTGCTTGTGACGATGGATAGGCCAAGTACATCTACGAACCCGCTCTTCGATGATCCTCAAGAATCGAACAACTACGTCACCAAACTACATCTCTTCGGTGTCCAACGAGCTCTACATCAAGAAAGTGAAGCTATGCGCGAACACATTGAGAAAGTCGCCGCCGACGCACGCCAATTTGAAGCAAGAACAAGAGAGCAATTCGACATCATCAACATCAACATGTCTACTCAATTCGATGCGCTACGGACTTTGATAGTCAATTGACGTTCTTCTTCAACATTTTCTCAAAGACGAAGCCACTCAAGTCGACAAATCGACTCCACGGACGGCTCAAGTACACCTACATCAAACACTCTTCGACAAGCCGCACGTCAAGCTTGACATGACAACCGGAATCCACTTCATGACAAGAGTTCTCAAGACCTACCTGACGAACAAGAAAGTCGACATCGTCAAAACCAAGCTACACTTGAGCAAGCACAAGAACAGCAAAGACTACGCCAAGAACAACAAGAGCGAGCACGTCAACACCAAGAAGAACAAGATGCCGAAGCTCATCGTCAAGCACAACACCGCCGATAAGCTCAAGCTCTTGAGGCGCAACGAGCATTATGTGATTCACATCGCAATGAGCCAACTCGCAATCGACACACTCGTCAAGAAGAGGATTTCCTTCGCGATGAGATGCAAGAGAGGCGCCACCAAGCACGAAGGCAACAAGAAGTTACTCCCCAAGCGCGACAAGAGCAACAACCTCAACAAGAACCACAAGCTCGACAAGTACACCATGACAATGAACATCTACTACGCCAAGAGCAACATGAGATTGACAATCGTCCAAATCAAGAACGCCCTCCCAATAGGCAAGCCAACAATGAAGAGCATCGGTATGGCAAGCTTAAGTTCACCATGCCAAAGTTTTCCGGAAGCATTGATCCCGAAGACTACCTCTCATGGGCATTGAAAGTTGATAAAATCTTCCGCCTCACAACTTTGATGAGGAGAAGAAATTTGCTATGGCCTCCCTTGAGTTCCAAGACTATGTTCTCATTTGGTGGGAGCAAATCATTGAGAGAAGAGAAGCAAAAGGCGAACCTCCTATCACTACTTGGGCTCAAATGAAAGAAGTCATGAGAGCACGCTTCGTGCCAACACACTACAACCGTGACTTGTTCAAGAAGCTACAACTCCTCAAGCAAGGTACTAAGTCCGTTGAAGAGTACTACAAGGAGATGGATATTGCCATGATACGAGCAAATATCACGGAAGATGAAGAACAAACGATGGCGAGATTCTTGAATGGACTCAACTATCCTATCAGGAAGATTGCGGACTTTCAACCATATACCAATCTCCTCGAGCTAGTACATCAAGCCACCAAAGCGGAGCGACAAGTTCAAGAGGACTACAAGTACTCCAAGTTTACCTCCAAGAATTCCGTCTCCTACAACCAAGTTTCAACGACTCCTGTTCCTCCTATCTCTACCAAGCCATCTACAAACTTCGGTGACAAGTCAAGCTACAAGAATACGACTACATCTAGTCGGCCACCTTCTACAAACAACTTCAAGCCAAGAGCTTCATCATCTACAACTCCAACCGAGGACAACTCCAAGACGAGTTCCATCAAATGCTTCAAGTGCCAAGGGCGAGGCCACAAGTCCTTTGAGTGCAAGACCGTTCGTACCATGATCATCAATGATGATGGATCTTATGACTCAATGAGCGATGATGAGATAGAAGCCCTTGAACATGTCGATATGCATCGCCAAGTGAATGAAAATGAAGACCATCAAGTATTTTGCGACAATGACTCGAGTCCAAATCTCGTTGTCTCCAAGGTCTTGACACTCCAACATCAACAAGATGACGACCAAAGATGTCATATCTTCCATACCAAGGCCGGCATCAATGGATGCTCTGTCAAGGTTATCATCGATTGAGGAAGTTGTCACAGCTTGGCTAGCGAAGAGCTATGCGACAAGCTAAACTTGGTGAAGTCAAAGCACCCTCATCCCTACAAGTTCCAATGTCTTAGCGACGGCGGAATTCTTCGAGTCGAGCATACCGTGCAAGTCTCCCTCAAGATAGGCGCCTACGAGGACACACTTGAGTGTGATGTGGTCCCTATATCCGTGTGCCACCTTTTACTTGGACAACCATGGCAATATGATCGTGGAGTCACACATAATGGACGGACGAACCACTATAGCTTCAAGATGAAAGGAAAGAGTTCGTGCTACGCCCAATGTCTCCAAGTCAAGTAGCCGCCAACAAACACTTACCTACCAACCATCATGGAGAGAATAGTGAGAGTGTGAGCCATCAAAAGGACAGTGAGAGCCACAAGCCAAATATGAGCGACTCCACGATGAGTGACAATAAACAACTAGTGCTATTCGCCACCAAAAGCGAGATGAGAGAAGCGTGTGAGAACCCCTCAAGTGTCTTTCACCTTGTACTTTTATGCAAAGGGGAAGCCAAACCTACTAACACTTCACCACCTCCACCTTTAGTGTTGTCTAAATTGTTGCAGGAATTCTCGGACGTCTTCCTCGATGAGCTACCTCCGGGTCTACCTCCACTTTGCGGAATCAAACACCGCATCGACCTCATACCCGGCGCACCACTTCCGAACAAAGCTCCTTACCGTGCAACCCCGAGGAAACCAAGGAGATACAATGGCAAGTACAACAACTCATCGACAAAGGTCATGTACGTGAAAGCTTGAGCCCTTGTGCCATTCCGGTTATTCTCGTGCCTAAGAAAGATGGAAGTTTTCGCATGTGCTCTGATTGTCGCCCGATAAATGCTATCACCGTTAGATACCGTCACCCTATCCCACGCTTAGACGACATGCTTGATGAATTATGTGGTGCCACCATCTTTTCAAAAATTGATCTTAAAAGTGGTTACTACCAAATTCGCATTCAAGAGGGTGATGAGTGGAAAACGGCTTTCAAAACCAAGTTTGGGTTATATGAGTGGCTTGTCATGCCAATGGGTTTATCGAAAGCACCCGGTTCTTTTATGCGTCTTATGCATTTTGTTCTACGACCCTACATAGGCGTCTTTGTAGTGGTTTACTTTGATGACATCCTCGTTTTTAGCAAGTGGCTTGAGGACCATGTGACACACATCCGTATGGTTTTACAAACCCTTCGGAAAGAGCGCTTATATGCTAACATGGAAAAATGCACTTTTGGCGTTGACAAGGTCATTTTCTTAGGATTTGTCGTCTCTTCCCAAGGTGTTCACGTTGATGAAACTAAAATTGAAGCAACTAAAACTTGGCCTCAACCAACGAATCTCCAACAAGTGCGTAGCTTTCTTGGTTTAGCCGGTTTCTATCGACGTTTTGTGAAGGACTTTAGCACAATTGCTATGCCTCTACACGCCTTGAGCAAGAAGAACGCACCCTTTGTTTGGGGTCATTCGCAAGACACCGCGTTCATTAAACTCAAAGACTTGCTCACGCACGCCCCACTTCTTGCCCTACCGAACTTTGATAAACCTTTTGTGATTCATTGTGACGCTAGTGGTACCGGCATAGGTGGCGTGCTCATGCAAGAAAAGCACCCAATTGCTTACTTTAGCGAGAAGCTATCCGGAGCACAACTTAACTACCCCATCTATGATAAAGAGCTATATGCCTTGGTGAGAGTTTTGCGTGTTTGGAAACACTATCTTAGACCTCATGAATTCATTCTTCATACGGACCATGAGACTCTCAAGTATCTCAAGGGTCAAACTAAGTTGAACAAGCATCATGTTAAGTGGAGTGAGTTCATTGGGTCTTTCCCATACGTCATCAAGTACATCAAAGGCAAAGAAAATGTTGTGGCGGATGCGCTTTCCCGCAAATGTATGCTTGTCACAAAACTTGAGTTGAATGTTATTGGCTTTGAGCATATTAAAGACTTATATGAGCATGATCCTTTCTTTGTAAATCCTTATGCTAAGTGTTTGACTCACACTTCTTGGGAACATTACTACATCAAGGACGGATATCTTATGAGAGCTAACAAACTTTGCATTCTCGAGTCTTCGCTTCGTTTGCTCCTTTTGCAGGAAGCTCATGGAGGAGGACTCATGGGACACTTTGGTCGTGACAAGACATTTGCTACGCTCTCCAAGAACTACTTTTGGCCCAAGATGCTACGTGCCGTCTCACGTCTCACCAACCGATGCTCTACATGTCGCAAAGCTAAGTCAAAAGCTCAATCTCATGGTCTTTACATGCCACTTCCTATTCCTTTCCATCCATGGGAAGACATAAGCATGGACTTTGTACTTGGATTGCCTAGGTCTCAAAATGGAAAAGATTCCGTGTTTGTTGTGGTGGATAGATTCTCTAAAATGTCTCATTTCATTCCTTGTAACAAGATCGACGATGCTTCACATGTGGCAAATCTCTTTTGTAGGAAATCATTCGTCTACATGGAGTGCCCAAGACGATCATGTCGGACCAGGACGTCAAGTTCTTGAGCTACTTTTGGAAGACTCTATGCGCCAAACTCGGCATCAAGCTCCTCTTCTCTTCGGAATATCATCCGCAAACCGGCGGCCAAACGGAGGTGACGAACCGCACGCTTTCGACACTTCTTCGCGTGTTGATCAAGAAGAACATCAAAGAATGGGAGCAATGCTTGCCCATCGCCGAGTACGTCTACAACCGCGCAAGACATTGGACTACCGGCAAGTCCCCTTTCGAGGTCGTCTACGGCTTCAACCCGTTGTCTCCATTGGACATCCTACCCCTACCTCTACAAGAACGCATCAACTTGGACGCAAGTGCTCGAGCAAGCTATCTCAAGAAGGTGCATGAAGATACAAGTGCAACTATCGAGAGGCAAGTACATTGACTAGCGTCCAAGCTCAATGCCAACAAGAAGCCTATGGTGTTCCAACCGGGAGATCTCGTATGGCTACATCTTCGCAAGGACCGCTTCCCCCACGAGCGCAAGTCCAAAATACTACCTTGAGCCGACGGACCCTTCAAGGTCC
This sequence comes from Secale cereale, assembly GCA_902687465.1. Taxonomy (NCBI): domain Eukaryota; kingdom Viridiplantae; phylum Streptophyta; class Magnoliopsida; order Poales; family Poaceae; genus Secale; species Secale cereale. Next base: position 479,411,165 of record LR738715.1, read on the forward strand.
TAGCACGCTACAACAACAATGCAAACAAGCTCGACCTTCCACGCGACAAGTACAATGTCAGCAATGTCTTCAACGTCAAGGATCTCTCCACTTTCCATGGTGATGAAGATTTCGATCCGAGGTCGGATCTTTCCCAAGGGAGGGGAGATGATGCGGAGCATCCCAAGGTCATCCCCATGGACCTACCATCGTCTAACCAAGTGCCAAGTGGACCCATGACACGTGCTCGAGCACGAGCTCTCGAGGCCGAGGTGACTTCACTCCTCTCTCTACGTCACTTTGATTCACATGAGACATGGCTGCTACCCTCATCGGAGACTCTTTGCATACTCAGGCACCTCGGGAACAACCATGGAGAAGTCAAGGGACAAGAAGAATCGAAGGACGAAGAAAGAGGAGAAGAACAGCCAGGACTCAGCCTGCCTGGACGATCTGGACGATGTCCCGGATGATCCGGCCGAGGCCCGGATGATTTGGACATCCGTCCGTACGATCGGGCTAATGTGGCCAAGGACACCCGAGAGCTCAAGATGAAGCCGGATCATCCGGATCCAGGCCCGGATCATCCGGATGAACCCGGACGTCCGGACCAAGTCCCGGATATCCAGGTCACCCGCTGCAGTTCAGACACGTCCGGATCATCCGGACGCCGCCCCGGATCGTCCGGACTCCCGAAGCCCGGATCATCCGGACAAACGTCCGGATCATCCGGACAGTGCCTGCGTGCATGATGTTTGGGCCGAGGCCCATGTACCCCTTCGCCCCTCCTAGCCTATATATAGCACTCTACCTAAACTATCTAGGGTTAGCTTTTTGTTAGCTCATACAAAACCCTGAGTGGTTCTTCTCCTACAAGACCGCGGCCACTTTGGAGAAGATCCACCGGATTCAAGACCTCCTATACGGAAGAACATCAAGACCTCCTCATGGAGATGACTACCGCTACTTGTATCGTCCTTAGTTGAACATGTATCGTGTATCGCACTTTGTGTACCCGGATCTAGCATTTGTGTGACCTAAGCTTGTTGATTTGAGTGTTTTCTCCTTGTCTCTCTTGTGTTTTTCCTCGTGCCCCTCGTGTTCTTCCTCGGGATCCCTCCTTTTCGTGAAAGATCGGCCACGTAGGGTCCCACCCTACATCACAAGGTATCAATCCAGTAGGAGACCATGCGCGAGTCCCTCGCACCTGCACAAACAAATAAGAACCACGCAGCCAACGCGATAAAAGGGGTTGTCAATCCCTTCTCGGTCACTTACAAGAGTGAGATCAGATAGATATGATAAGACAATATTTTTGGTATTTTTGGTATAGAGATTGAAAGTAAATAATGCAAAGTAAAGTAAATAGTTGATGGAAGATTAATATGATGAGAATAGACCCGAGGGCCATAGGTTTCACTGGTGGCTTCTCTCATGATAGCAGAATTCTACGGTGGGTAAACAAATTACTGTCGAGCAATTGATAGAAAAGCGCATAGTTATGAGAATATCTTGCCATGATCATTATATATAGGCATCACGTCCGTGACAAGTAGACCGAAAGGATTCTGCATCTACTACTATTACTCCACACATCGACCGCTATCCAGCAAGCATCTAGAGTATTAAGTTCATAAGAACATAGTAACGCCTTAAGCAAGATGACATGATGTAGAGGGATAAACTCAAGCAATATGATATAAACCCCGTCTTTTTATCCTCGATGGCAACAATACTATACATGCCTTGCTGCCCCTGCTGTCACTGGGAAAGGACACCGCAAGATTGAACCCAAAGCCAAGCACTTCTCCCATTGCAAGAACTATAGATCTAGTAGGCCAAACCAAACCAATAATTCGAAGAGACTTGCAAGGATATTATAATCATACATAAAAGATTTCAGAAAAGAATCCAATATTGTTCAAAGATAATCTGATCATAAACCCACAATTCATCGGATCTCGACAAACACACCGCAAAAAGATTACATCAAATAGATCTCCTCGAAGATCGAGGAGAACTTTTTATTGAGATCCAAAGAGAGAGAGGAATCCATCTAGCTAATAACTATGGACCCGAAGGTCTGTGGTAAACTACTCACAACTCATCGGAGAGGCTATGGTGTTGATGTAGAAGCCCTCCGTGATCGATGCCCCCTCCGGGGGAGCTCCGGAACAGGCCCCAAGATGGGATCTCATGGGAATAGAAGGTTGCGGCGGTGGAATTAGGGTTTCGTCTATTGCTTCTATGTTTTCAGGGTATGAGAGTATATATAGGCTGAAGAGGCACGTCAGGGGGTCAACAGGTGGCCCATGAGGGTGGGGGCATGCCTACCCCCTGGGCATGCCCCCCTGCCCTCGTGGCCACCTCCTTCGCTTCCTGGCGTGTACTCCAAATCTCTCGTGTTGATATTGTCCCAAAAATAACTCTCCCGAAGGTTTCATTCCGTTTGGACTCCGTTTGATATTCCTTTTCTGCGAAACACTGAAATAGGCAAAAAAACAACAATTTGCATTGGGCCTTGGATTAGTAGGTTAGTCCCAAAAATAATATAAATGTGTATAATAAAGCTCATTAAACATCCAAAGTAGAATATATAATAGCATGGAACAATCAAAAATTATAGATACGTTGGGGACGTATCATCGCCCACGAAGGACTTGCCTCACTCGGGTCGATCATCATGAAGTAGGTGATCTCCTTGCCCTTACAAACTACTTGGTTCAACTCCACAATCTTGTCGAAGGCTCCCAAGTGACACCTAACCGATCTAGGAGACACCACTCTCCAAAAGGTAATAAATGGTGTGTTGATGATGAACTCCTTGCTCTTGTGCTTCAAGTGATAGTCTCCCCAACACTCAACTCTCTCTCATAGATTTGGATGTGGTGGAAAGATTATTTGAGTGGAAAGCAACTTGGGGAAGGCTAGAGATCAAGATTCTTGTGGTAGGATTGGTATATCTTGATCTCAACACATGAGCATGTGGTTCTCTCTCAGTAAATGAGTACTGGAAGTGTAGGCATGTTATGATGGCTCTCTCACAAATGGAGATGGGGGTGTGATAACCCACAAGTGTAGGGGATCGCAAGAGTTTTTGAGGGTAAAGTATTAAACCCAAATTTGTTGATTCGACACAAGGGGAACCAAAGAATACTCTTAAGATTAGCAGCTGAGTTGTCAATTCAACCACACCTGGAAACTTAGTATCCGCAGCAAGATAGTTTAGTAGCAACGTAATATGATAGTGGTGGTAGCAGCAATAAAAGTAAAGATAGTGTTTTTGTAGTTTTTGTAATAGTAGCAACGGAAAAGTAAATAGCAACTAGCAATATAGGTAAAGCTTGTAGGCATTGGATCGGTGATGGGAAATTACGTCGGATGCAATTCATCATGTAGAAGTTATAACCTAGGGTGACACAGAACTAGCTCCAGTTCATCAATGCAATGTAGGCATGTATTCCGAATATAGTCATGCGTGCTTATGGAAAAGAACTTGCATGACATCTTTTGTCCTACCCTCCCGTGGCAGCGGGGTCCTATTGGAAACTAAGGGATATTAAGGCCTCCTTTTAATAGAGTACCGGACCAAAGCATTAACACATAGTGAATACATGAACTCCTCAAACTATGGTCATCACCGGGAGTGGTCCCGATTATTGTCACTTCGGGGTTGCCGGATCATAACACATAGTAGGTGACTATAGACTTGCAAGATAGGATCAAGAACACACATATATTCATGAAAACATAATAGGTTCAGATCTGAAATCATGGCACTCGGGCCCTAGTGACAAGCATTAAGCATAGCAACATCATAGCAACATCAATCTCAGAACATAGTGGATACTAGGGATCAAACCCTAACAAAACTAACTCGATTACATGATAGATCCCATCCAACCCATCACCGTCCAGCAAGCCTACAATGGAATTACTCACACACGACGGTGAGCATCATGGAATTGGTGATGGAGGAAGGTTGATGATGACGATGGCGACGATCTCCACTCTCCGGAGCCCCGAACGGACTCCAGATCAGCCCTCCCGGGAGAGATTAGGGCTTGGCGGCGGCTCCGTCTCGTGAAACGCGATAATTCTTCATCCCTGTTTTTTTTTCTCCCAGAAACGGAATATATAGGACCTGGGGATACGTCGGTGGAGCATCAGGGAGCCCTCGAGGCAGGGGGCGCGCCCTGGGAAGGGGGGCTCACCCCCCACCCTTGAGGACATGCCGTGGGCCCCCCGGTGAGTATCTTCTTGCAGATATTTTTTATATTTACTGAAATAATTCTCCGTTGATTTTCAGGTGATTCCGAGAACTTTTTATTCTGCACAAAAACAACACCATGGTAGTTCTGGTGAAAACAGCGTCAGTCCGGGTTAGTTCCATTCAAATCATGCAAGTTAGAGTCCAACACAAGGGCAAAAGGGTTTGGAAAAGTAGATACGTTGGAGACGTATCAACTCCCCCAAGCTTAAACCTTTGCTTGTCCTCAAGCAATTCAGTTGATAAACTGAAAGTGATAAAGAGAAACTTTGACAAACTCTGTTTGCTCTTGTTGCTGTAAATATGTAAGCTAGCATTCAGGTTTTCAACAAGATCATGAACTAACCACATTCACAATAACTTTCAGGTCTCACTACTACTCATATCAATGGCATAATCAACTAGCGAGCAATAATAATAAACCTCGGATGACAACACTGCTCAAAACAATTATGATATGATAACAGGATGGTATCTTGATGACCCACAACCGTAAGGGATCTATTGCAGCGTTTTCGATAAGTAAGAGTGTCGAACCCAACGAGGAGCAGAAGGTATTGATAAGCGATTCTGAGCAAGAAATTACTGCAAGCACTGAAAGATAACTTTTTAGGGGTTTTCTCGATATAAGCAACAGGAAAGTAAAAGCAAGCAATGTAAAAGGCACTGAGAGTAACAAGTGGCCCAATCCTTTCTTAGCAAAGGAGAGGCCTAGCAACTGAACTTATAAAGGCTAAAGCGTTCCTGAGGACACACGGGAGAGGTAGTCATGTGCTTTCGCCATATTCCGTATCGATACTATGTTATGTGTTGATAAGTGTTGAGTGGGTAGATCTATGCTAGTACATTCTCTAGACTAAGATGAATGCACTCTTATGATTAAACACCTTGCAAGCATCCGCAAATACAAGATAGTATTTAAGGCAAAAGCCTAACCATAGCAATACGATCGAGGATCCATTGTTCCCTTATGCAAAAGCGTGCGAACTGGGGTTCAGGTTTCTGTCACTCCGGCAACCCACCGTAAGCATTCTTTGTACACAATGTATTCTCCTAGGTCCTTAATAAGGCGAAGTGTTGAGTGTTCGACTCACACAACACCACTAGTAGAATGACAACGCAACTTAAGTATCAAACAACACATATTACTTCAACAGCATATGACTACTAACAACAAGACTTTCCCCATGTCCTCAAGAACTAAGGTAACTACTCACGAGACATAAAAGAGATCATGATCAGTGGAGATAAATAGATGATAAACAATCTGGACATAATGATATTTCTCCAACAAAACTCAATAGCATTCACCACGAAGTAGTAATCAACACCGATGGAGTAGAGAGGATAGGTAGTACGAGTTACAACACACGTTGCAATTGTGAGATGAGATTTGGATGAAGATGGAGATGGTGCTGGTGTTGGGGATGATGTTGATGATGATCTCGATGATGCCCGTGACGATGGTGATGACGATGGCGATGATCTCCCCTTCCGGGAGGTGATCTCCCCGGCGGAATCTGCCCGCCGGAGATGGCTTTTTCTTCTCTGGAGGTTTCCGCCACGGAGCGGCGGCGGAACTCCGTAAAAACTCTCGTTTTTAGGGTTTTCGGGTAACGGAGAGTATATAGGCAAAAGAGGGTAGCCGGAGGTGGGCCAGGGGCTCCAGGCACCCCCCCGGCGCGGCCAGGGGGGGCGCCCCCAGGGCGCCTGGGCACCCTGTGGCCCCCCTCTGGTTGCCCTTTCGCATGTCTTCGTGATTCGTCCGGAAAATATCCTCCGTCGATTTTCAGGTAATTTGGAGGTATTCTTCTTCAGCAACTCAGCGTCCACTTTTTACCGTTGAATCTTGCGTCTGCTGCTTCGGCACCGGAAAGTTGCAAACTGTGTAAAATAGGCCAAAACAACATAAGAACATCATCGTAATGTGAAATATATCAATGAATAAGGATAAATTATGATACAAAATAGTGATGCATTTTGGACGTATCAACACCCCCAAGCTTAGACCTCGCTTGTCCCCAAGCGAATACTGAGCTCGGTAAACCTGTCCACAAGTTTAGAGAGTGAAGTGTCGATAAATAGAATACGGACAAGAAGCATCACAGTTTCTTCACCAACTCAAATATCCTCAACAGCAATCTTCAACTCATAAGGCCCTTATAAAAGTGTGGTAACACTTATATTCGGAAGTAGGGCTAAGGAAACTCATTGAATCATGGCAAACATGTCCTTTGGTCAAAGAACAACTAATAACTTTTACTTTTGCTCTTTCTTTATGTTTTGATGAGATTAATTGAAGCTTTTGAAAGAACATGTTATCAGGCAAGAAGTGAAAGTGTTAACACAAAGGAAGATATTTGCCTTAGCTGGGCTTGACAAACAACTTACTTATCAAATGATAATGTCAACAAGGATATGATATGACAAATATTAATGCAACTTTATATGAATGAATCCTTGTCAACATCAAATGTCTGCTCTCTTTGAGAAATAGAAAGAAGTAGGAATAACTGACTCAATCTAAAATTAAAAGATAGGCCCTGCTCTAGGGTAGTAGGGAAAACTCATGTGCTATCCTTAAATCAAATAGAATGAAAACAAGTTTTGAAAGGTGCATGATTTGTCAACGAATGCTAATAGATAACTCAATTACTTCTTGACCTGGACAAGTTTCGAGGAATGGCTCCCGCACGAGGACGATCACATCCTCTTATTCTCCTTTGTTTATCACTGCCAAAGTTTTCTGATTTCTCATGAACAGAGCGTGAAGGAGGGTTTGTTTGTTATATTATTTTTGAGCCGGGCGCACTCTTTGCCAGTTCCTTCTCGTATTATGGGTTTGCACATTAGACATGCAATCCCGGGGTGAAGCTTGTCCAACTCAAAAAGACCATGAATTAATTATTGCTTCCTCATGAGCTAAAACAGAGGCACAAAATAAAAGATTTTTGAACATTTAAGGATAACACATAAATTATGTACTTTAGGAGGTGGTAGTGGAATACCACGAGTAGGAAGGTATGGTGGACTCATATGGAAGGTATTGGTTTAAGGGTATGGATGCACAAGCAGAATTCCGCTTAGTACAGAGTTAGGCTAGCAAAGGTTTTGAGAGAACAGACAATTGATGATGACTAAGATGCAAAACAATATAAAGCATAAACATTGAAATAAGCATAACACATCAAGTTGTCTTCCTTGTCAGCATAACACTTCAAGCATAATAATATAAAGGTTTTGGCTACGTCGATACTTTAGGAAAATCATGCTTGTTGTTATGACCAAAGCTATGTTTTCCAAGATTAAATAAAAGTTTTCACAGTCATACCTGATATAAGGTCAATACCCCCCATAAGAATCATCATATAAGGTCGATTGCGTGAAGAGAATACCGAGTGCAGCAAAAGGAACAAATAAACTTCTCATTAATATTCCATCATAGACGACTCCACACTCACGGATACAATCTCTCCACCGAAGGAGTGATAGTGATAGACCTCAATGCACACACCTATTTCATATAATAACCTCCCTAAACATGATACGACTCTACTTGACTCTAAAAGACAAAAGGTAAAGATAAAGATTCCGGGCACTCCCCCAAGCTTGGAACAAGCCAAGGGAATGCCGTTACCCAAGGAGATTTCACTCCTCATCCTTGTTGGCGTTGATCACGTAGTCCTCGGTGAAACGCTTCCATGGAAGGGGTTCTCCAGTCTCATATGAGAAGTTTGTCTCCTGAATCCTACATGCAGCACCCATACTCATGCGCATAAACCTTAGTTCATACTCACAGTTCTGGCGATGTAGATCATAAATTTGCCCTTGGAGCTCTTCAATTCTTTCTTCAGACGCGGTGATGCTTTTCCACATCTCCTTCATCTCCTTCAGGAAGTAGGTCTTCAGCTCGTTGATGATGTCAAAGTTCGCTTCAACACCACGCTCGATCATCTTCTTGTACTCGAAGACTTCTTGCTCCACTTCTTCCAGCCTGGCCTGGATGCTCCCCTCCTTGATAGGTCCCTTCAGATCTTCTTGATGAAGGACACCGTCCTCCATCCGAACAACCTAAGGGTGCTTCTTCACCTCAGCGAGGTAAGGGTTGATGACGTTGACGACGAAATTGTCCTTGGGGGAACTTGGAGAAGCCATGGCACCTAGATTCAGCTGAAAGATTCCCTGGCAGAAACAGATCGAAAAGAAAACACACGAAATCGCAAGATACGTTGCCGGAACAATCCGGGCAAATATATAGCAAAAATTTATGCACAGAAAGGAAGGTAACAGGCTAAAGCGGGGTCGGAGACGGACTCCCGTGTGTCCAGGCGCCCTGGTGGCGCGGCCAGGAGGTAGGGCGCGCCAGGGGGGCGCCTGGACCCCCTGGAGCTCGTCTCCGGCTCCACTTAGGCTCAGAATTTTACTAATTTTGCAAAAACTCGTAATACAGAACTTTTATGGCGGTTCGCGATGTTTCCTTACCGTACTACATACCTTTTCTTTATTCTGCTTCTGCTGGCGTCTGAAACAGGGCTGCAACATGTTCGTGAGTTGTTGTGTATATTATATTCACATCAACATTGACAGGGTCTCCTGCTATGTAATGTTTAAGTCTTTGCCCATTCACAACTTGAGGTTTGGTGCCTTCAAAATTGTTAATATTAATTGCACCAGACCGATAGACTTCTTCAATATGAAATGGCCCTTCCCACCTGGAAAGTAGTTTGCCTGGAGAAAACCTGAAACAGGATCTAAACAACAAAACTTTATCACCAACATTAAATTCACGTTTCAGAATCTTCCTATCATGCCACTTCTTTACCTTTTCCTTGAACATTTTAGTGCTCTCGTAAGCTTCACTTCTCCATTCATCTAGAGAAGTCAAGTTCATGAGATGCTTCTCACCAGCTAATTTTGGGTCAACATTAAGCTCTCTAACAGCCCAGAAAGCTTTGTGCTCTAACTCTAATGGCAAATGGCAAGCCTTGCCATACACCATCTTATAGGGGGACATGCCCATGGGGTTTTTGTAAGCAGTTCTATATGCCCACAAAGCATCTCCTAACTTATTTGACCAGTCCTTTCTATTTCTGTTTACTGTCTTCTGCAAGATCAACTTAATCTCTCTATTGGTGAGCTCAACTTGCCCACTAGTTTGAGGATGATATGGTGAAGCAATTCTATGGTTGACATCGTATTTGGCTAAAGCTTTTCTAAAAGCTCCGTGCGTGAAGTGTGATCCTCCATCAGTCATGAGATACCTAGGTACACCAAACCTAGGAAAAATTACATCTTTAAGCATTTTCAAAGATGTCTTGTGATCAGCACTTTCAGTGGGGATTGCTTCAACCCACTTGGTCACATAATCAACAGCTACTAAAATGTGAGTGTACTTGTGCGAAGAAGGAAAAGGACCCATAAAATCAAAACCCCAACAATCAAAAGGTTCAATCACTAGTGAGTAATTCATAGGCATCTCATTCCTTCTACTAATGTTACCAACTCTTTGACATTTATCACAGGCTAAAACATAATTTCTAGCATCCTTAAAGAGAGTAGGCCAATAAAAACCTGATTGAAGAACCTTATGTGCAGTCCTCTCACCGGTATGATGTCCTCCATAGGGACTATCATGACACCGTTTGAGAATGTCCTTCTGCTCATGTTCCGGTATGCATCTTCTCACGATCCCGTCGGGACCTTCTTTGAAAAGATGTGGGTCATCCCAAAAGTAGTGCCTCAAATCATGAAAGAACTTCTTCCTTTGCTGAAATGTTAAACCTGGAGGCAAATACTTTGCAACAATAAAATTAGCATAATCTGCATACCAAGGATCGGAAAGAGATTGTACTTTTACAACGGCAAGTTGCTCGTCTGGAAAACTATCGTTGACTGGGATGGGGTCGTGTGGTATATCTTCCATCCTTGAAAGATTGTCCGCCACCGGATTGTCTTCTCCTTTCCTATTAACAATCTGCAAATCAAATTCTTGAAGGAGTACCCATCTGATAAGCCTTGGCTTGGCATCCTTCTTTGTCATAAGGTACTTAATGGCAGCATGATCAGTATGAATAATAACTTTGGAATCAACAATATACTGCCTAAACTTATCACAAGCAAATACTACAGCTAAGAATTCCTTCTCAGTAGTAGCATAATCTTTTGAGCACTATCAAGGGTTTTGCTGGCATAATGTATAACATTCAATTTCTTATCAACTCTTTGTCCTAAAATAGCTCCAACAGCAAAATCACTTGCATCACACATAATCTCAAAAGGTAAATTCCAGTCAGGTGGTTGTACTATAGGAGCGGTTATTAAAGCTTTCTTAAGGACTTCAAAAGCTTCCTTACAATCCTCATTAAATACAAAAGGGACGTCCTTCTGGAGAAGATTAGTGAGGGGCCTCGAGGTCTTAGAAAAGTCTTTAATAAATCTTCTATAGAAACCAGCATGACCAAGAAAACTGCGAATACCTTTGATGTCCCTTGGATAGGGCATCCTCTCAATAGCTTCGATCTTGGCCTTGTCCACCTCAATTCCCCTTTCGGAAATCTTGTGACCAAGAACAATTCCTTTGTTAACCATGAAGTGGCACTTCTCCCAGTTGAGTACCAAATTTGTCTCTTCGCATCTCTGCAAAACTTTATTAAGATTGTGAAGACAATGGTCAAAGGAGGTTCCATAGATGGAGAAATCGTCCATGAAGACTTCCATAATATCCCCACAGAAACCATGAAAGATAGCAGACATACACCTTCGAAAAGTAGCAGGGGCATTACATAAACCAAAAGGCATACGCCTGTAAGCATAAGTACCAAAGGGACAAGTAAAAGTGGTATTCTCTTGATCAGCAGTGTTAACATGAATTTGAGAGAAGCCAGAATAACCATCGAGATAACAAAAGTGGGTATTTTTGGATAACCTTTCAAGCATTTGGTCGATGAACGGCAACGGGTAGTGATCCTTCCTGGTTGCCTTGTTCAGCTTCCTGTAATCAATACACATTCTATATCCAATAATAATTCTTTGAGGTATTAGTTCATTTTTATCATTAGGAACCACAGTTGTACCTCCTTTCTTAGGAACACAACGTACCGGGCTTACCCACTTACTATCAGCTATAGGGTAGATAATACCTGCAGCTAGAAGCTTGAGAATCTCAGTTCTTACAACATCCATCATCTTCGGGTTCAACCGTCGTTGATGATCAACAACTGGTTTAGCATCAGGCTCAAGGTTGATAGTATGTTGACAGATAGATGGACTAGTCCCCTTAAGGTCATCAAGGGTATAGCCAATTGCGCCTCGGTGTTTACGAAGTACTTCCAATAGTCGCTCTTCTTCATATCCTGAAAGGTTAGAATTGATAATAACAGGATATACTTTCTTTTCATCTAAATAAGCATACTTGAGCGTATCGGGAAGAGGTTTAAGGTCGAACACCGGGTCTTCTTTCGGTTTTGATAAAATTCCCAAAGGTTCAACCGGGAGGTTGTGCTTCAGGATAGCAGGTTGCCTCAAGAATATTTCATCTAGTTCATTTCTTTCCTGCATATGCAAATCATTCTCGTGGTCCTCCATATATTGCTGCAAAGGATCATTAGGGGGAATAGCAATAGAAGCAATACTTTCAATAAGTTTATCATCACTAGGTAAATCAGTACCACGAGGCTGCTTAGAGAACTTAGAAAAAATAAATTCATATGGCTCACCATCGAATTCAACAGAAACTTTACCTTTCTTGCAATCTATTATAGCTCCACAAGTTCTAAGAAAAGTTCTACCAAAAATAATTGGACAAAAATTGTCCCTCTCTGAACCAAGTACTAGAAAGTCGGTAGGGTATTTTGCCTTTCCACATAGGACTTCAACGTCCCTCACAATTCTGATAGGAGAGATAGTTGTTCTGTTTGCAAGATGAATAGTAACATCAACTTCTTCAAGTTCACAAGGGGAAATCTCACCGATGATCTCTTCATAAAGTGAATAGGGGATAGCACTTGCACTCGATCCCAAATCGCATAGCCCATAATAATTGTGATCTCCTATTTTAACAGATACCACTGGAGTACCTGAAATTGGGCCTTTATTCTTGGCTGTGACAAGGTTAGTGGAAACAGCACAAAAAATTTTATTGGAATCCAAAACATCATTAGTAACAAGGTCTTTAATCAATGCAACTTGAGGATCGACCCTGATCTGGTCCTCGGGCTCATCAACTCTTCTCTCACTTTTATTTATTATGCCTGTCACAAGAGAGTGCTCCCTTATCCTTGCGGGAAAAGGAGGCTGTTCATATATAACTGCAGGCAAAATAGGGTCAGCAACATGAATATCAACAGGTGGCTCTTTAAAAGGTTCATGATGCTGGTCTCTCTTCTTTTTAAAAGAATCAACGTGAGAGGCAAAATTCTTACAGAAATCAATCATTAGATGGGAATCAAGACCAATCTTAGAGCAAAAAGTATTGAAGTAATCAGTTTTCACATAGCTCTCAATATAATCATGTTCATAATTTATAGCGGGTTCAATACCTTTATCGATTTCCCAGACTTCGGTATTCCTCTGGATCCTTTCAATGAGACCCCACCTTTCTTCAACACTCTTCTTCTGAAACACCCCACTAGAGGAGGCATCCAGCATCTCCTTATCCTGACGAGAAAGCATGGCATAAAAATTTGTAAGTATAATTTCCTTGGGAAGCTTATGAATAGGGCATCTGAGCATTAGGGACTTCAATCTCCCCCAAGCTTGAGCAATGCTTTCTCCGTCACGAGACCTAAAGTTATAGATATAGTTCCTGTCTCGATGAATTTCATGAAGAGGATAAAACTTAGTATAAAAGAGAGACATAAGCTCCTGCAAGTCAAGCAAGTGTGAGTTATCGAGAAGCCTATACCAATCTGAAGCTTTATCTATAAGTCATACATCAAACAATTTCCTCATGACAAACTCCCTCGATACACCTGCAAGCTTAAATAATGAACATAGTTGTGACAAATATAGCAAGTGTTCACCGGGATGTCTGTCTCCTGCATAACGATTAGCCAAAACATAATCGATAATACCAGCTGGTATTTTATAGGGCACAATTTCAGTAGGGGGAGGATCAACCACCACAGGTGTGGGGCGCCTTCCCGCAAGCAACGATCCAATAACAGGGTTGTCCATAAGGGCAAAGAGCAGCAATAGCAAAAATAAAAAACAGAATTATAAAAACTTCCTTACCAGTTTCACTTTACCAATAGCGCTACGCTCCCCAGCAACGGCGCCAGAAAACGGTACTTGATGACCCACAACCGTAAGGGATCTATTGCAGCGTTTTCGATAAGTAAGAGTGTCGAACCCAACGAGGAGCAGAAGGTATTGATAAGCGATTCTGAGCAAGAAATTACTGCAAGCACTGAAAGATAACTTTTTAGGGGTTTTCTCGATATAAGCAACAGGAAAGTAAAAGCAAGCAATGTAAAAGGCACTGAGAGTAACAAGTGGCCCAATCCTTTCTTAGCAAAGGAGAGGCCTAGCAACTGAACTTATAAAGGCTAAAGCGTTCCTGAGGACACACGGGAGAGGTAGTCATGTGCTTTCGCCATATTCCGTATCGATACTATGTTATGTGTTGATAAGTGTTGAGTGGGTAGATCTATGCTAGTACATTCTCTAGACTAAGATGAATGCACTCTTATGATTAAACACCTTGCAAGCTTCCGCAAATACAAGATAGTATTTAAGGCAAAAGCCTAACCATAGCAATACGATCGAGGATCCATTGTTCCCTTATGCAAAAGCGTGCGAACTGGGGTTCAGGTTTCTGTCACTCCGGCAACCCACCGTAAGCATTCTTTGTACACAATGTATTCTCCTAGGTCCTTAATAAGGCGAAGTGTTGAGTGTTCGACTCACACAACACCACTAGTAGAATGACAACGCAACTTAAGTATCAAACAACACATATTACTTCAACAGCATATGACTACTAACAACAAGACTTTCCCCATGTCCTCAAGAACTAAGGTAACTACTCACGAGACATAAAAGAGATCATGATCAGTGGAGAAAAATAGATGATAAACAATCTGGACATAATGATATTTCTCCAACAAAACTCAATAGCATTCACCACAAAGTAGTAATCAACACCGATGGAGTAGAGAGGATAGGTAGTACGAGTTACAACACAAGTTGCAATTGTGAGATGAGATTTGGATGAAGATGGAGATGGTGCTGGTGTTGGGGATGATGTTGATAATGATCTCGATGATGCCCGTGACGATGGTGATGACGATGGCGACGATCTCCCCTTCGGGAGGTGATCTCCCCGGTGGAATATGCCCGCCGGAGATGGCCTTTTCTTCTCTGAAGGTTTCCGCCACGGAGCGGCGGCGGAACTCCGTAAAAACTCTCGTTTTTAGGGTTTTCGGATAACGGAGAGTATATAGGCAAAAGGGGGCAGCCGGAGGTGGGCCAGGGGCTCTAGGCGCCCCCCGGCGCGGCCAGGGGGGCGCGCCCCCAAGGCGCCTGGGCACCCTGTGGCCCCCCTCTGGTTGCCCTTTCGCATGTCTTCGTGATTCGTCCGGAAAATATCCTCCGTCGATTTTCAGGTAATTTGGAGGTATTCTTCTTCAGCAACTCAGCGTCCACTTTTTACCGCTGAATCCTGCGTCTGCTGCTTTGGCACCGGAAAGTTGCAAACTGTGTAAAATAGGCCAAAACAACTAAGAACATCATCGTAATGTGAAATATATCAATGAATAAGGATAAATTATGATACAAAATAGTGATGCATTTTGGACGTATCATATCTCCCTGGCCCTTTCTGAGACTGCAAAACATAAATGCAGAGCACCTTTAAAGATCAAGGACTGACTAGACATTCTAATTCATGGTAAAAGAGATCCAGTCATGATCATACTCAATGCAAATTAATAGTAATACATGCAACGACAGAGGTGATCTCCTACTGGTGCTCTTTGATAAGAGGATGATGACTCTGCATAAAAGTAAATAGATAGGCCCTTCGCAGAGGGAAGCAGGGATTTGTAGAGGTGCCAGAGCTCGATTTTTAAATAGAGGTTGAATAACATTTTGAGCGGTGTACTTTCATTGTCAACATAACAACCAAGAATCTCGATATCTCCCATTCTATGTACATTACAGGCGGTTCCCAAACAGAATGGTAAAGTTTATACTCCCCCAACCACCAACAAGCACACTCCACGGCCAGCCGAATCCACGGGTTACCGTCGAAACAAGCAACAGCCCTGGGGGAGTTTTGTTTAATTATTATGATTTTGAGCATGGGACTGGGCATCCTGGTTACCGGCCATTTTCTCATGAATGATGAGCGGATTCCACTCATCGTTAGAATAACCCACCTAGCATGGAAGATATTGACAACCCTAGTTGATACGTGAGCTATTCGAGCATACAAAACAGAATTTCATTTGAAGGTTTAGAGTTTGGCACGTACAAATTTACTTGGAACGGCAGGTAAATACCGCATAGGAAGGTATGGTGGACTCATGTGGAATAACTGGGGTTTATGGAAGTGGATGCACAAGCAGTATTCCCGCTTAGTACAGGTGAAGGCTAGAAGGAGACTGGGAAGCGACCAGCTAGAGAGCAACAACGGTCATGAACATGCATTAAAATTAATCAACAATGAATGCAAGCATGAGTAGGATATAAATCACAATGAACATAAATATAGTGAAGGCCATGTTGATTTGTTTCAACTACATGCGTGAACATGTGCCAAGTAAAGTCACTTAAATCGTTCAAATGAGGATACCACCCATCATACCACATCACAACCATTTTAATATCATGTTGGCACACAAGATAGACCATTATAAACTCTCAGCTAATTAAGCATGGCATAAGCAGCTATGATCTCTAATTGTCATTGCAAACATGTTTCATTCATAACAAGCTGAATCAGGAACGACGAGCTATCATATTTACAAAAACAAGAGAGGTCGAGTTCATACCAGCTTTTCTCATCTCAATTAGTTCATCATATATCATCTTTATTGCCTTTCACTTGCACGACCGAACGGTGTGGATAACAATAATAGTGCACGTGCATTGGACTAAGCTGGAATCTGCAGGCATTTAATACAAGAGAGAAGACAAGGTAATATGGCTCAAGGTTAAATCAACAACAAAGCATATGAGAGACACTAAGCATTTTAATCATGGTCTTCTACTCTTAACCCCTAAAGAAAAGAAAAGAAACTATTTACACGGGAAAGCTCCCAACAAGCAAAAGAAGAACGGGAAATCTTTTTGGGTTTTCATTTTTTAGTTACTACTACAAGCAAAGAAAGCAAACTAGCTAGAAGCTACAACTAATATTTTTTGTTTTTCTGGGTTTTTCTAGCACACAAGAAAAATACTAAGAAAAAGAAATTTAAATTAAGCATGGATGGTACAGTGAAAGAGTGTGAGCACCGACAACTAGAATAAGTGTGTGAACATGAATGTAAAGTCGGTGAGAAACACGTACTCCCCCAAGCTTAGGCTTTTGGCCTAAGTTGGTCTATGGCCAGTATTGGCCTGACGGATATCCAAAGTTGTAGTTGGGGTCGTACTAAGATGCAGCAGATGCTGCCTGCTGAGCTGTAGCTCGAAGGCGGGCTGCCTCCGTCATGTTATAATGGGCGTTCGCCTCCTCCATAGTTATAGTGTATCTTCCATTTTCCTGAAAGTTAAACAAAGTAGGGGCGGAAAGAACAATAGGGATGGCATGCTTCCGGTTAAAGATTAGTCGATATTTGAGAGTTTGATTATCCCACTCTATAAACTGATGACTAGCCATAGCATTATAGTCTAAATAGGCAGGAGATAAAGGTTCATCATACTGGTGCACAGACACACCAAGATAGCGGGCTATGCGAGTAGCATATATCCCACCAAATAAATCTCCATACAAACCATTATTGTGTAGTCTACATGCAACAATTGCTCCTAAGTTATATTGCCTATCACCTAGTACAGCACTCCTGAGGACGCTAAGATCAGGGACACACATGTGACAAGCCTCATCTTTACCATTTATGCATCTACCGATAAAGAGAGCAAAGTAATGAATGGCAGGAAAATGTATGCTCCCCGTGGTGGCTTGTGTGATATCCCTTGATTCTCCCACTGTAATACTAGCAAGGAATTCTCTAAATTCAGATTTACGAGGATCACTCATACTGCCCCACTATGGGAGCTTGCAGGCAACATTAAAATCCTCTAAGTCCATGGTATAAGATTTATCATAAAGGTCAAACAGGACAGTGTGAGAATTACGTGAAGATGAAAATTTAAACCTTCTCACAAAGCTATCAGTTAAGCCACGAGATTGGAGAAATTTATCTTGCATGAAGTCATCGAGGTCAGCGTTACGCACATATGCGTAAAATTCATCTTTTATGCCCGATTGACCAATAAATTTATCTGACGGCCATTCACAAGGCCGCACATCAGCGTCCCTCGGTGGTTCATCGTCCGGCTCACGGAACACGAGCCTCGGTTTTGCTTCCTTGAAGGACCACCTTGGAAGTTTCTCCTAGACATTTTTCTGAAATTTTCTGAAATTTTTAGTAACTCACAATAAAAGTTAACCAAACTCAACAAGATTGATAGTAAGAACTCCTATAAGTTCCTAGAGGCTATATCCTGCATTAGAACTACTTGGGACCAAGAAAATTTGACATGCAAGCTCAAGAACAAGGTCACCACAGCAGCATAAATTTGCAAAAAATAAAGCACTAGAACAAAAACTAATTGGAGCAATGAAGGAGTCACATACCAAGGAACAATCTCCCCAAACAGTTTGGTGAATGGTGCTTTGAGCAAGGAGATTGAAAATGGCAGCAAAATGAGCTGGAACTCGGGTTTGAGCTGGTTGGGGATTTTTTTGGGAGGAAGAAGAAGAGCATGGGTGAAAGAATAAGTGGAGGGGGCCACGTGGGGCCCTCGAGGCCACGTGCCGGCTCCCCTCGCTGTGTGTTCAGTGGCATATTTTCTTAAATATTCTAGAAAAAATCATATTTCATTTTCATGGCATTTCGAGAACTTTTATTTTCGGGATATTTTTTATTATTATTGCACGGATAAGTCTGGAAACAGACAGATAATGCTATTTTTGTTTTATTTAACCTAACTAACAGAAAGTAAAAGGAGGGTACAAAATATTTGTGCCATTTAGATTCACCTATCCCATGTTCATCAAAAGGAATCCATTAAAAAGGTTGATCAGGTCTTGTTAATAAACTCTTTCCGAGTAACATGAAATCGGAGAATTTTCGAATAACACTATGCTACCTTAATGGGGATATGTATGTCCCCAACAATAAGTATGTCATATGCCTTCTTGATAGTAGGAATAGGAAACTCAAAACCTCCAATAGTAATAGTTGAAGTTTTTCCAATATAATTGATACTACGAACCTGAGGTTGTTTCCTCGGAAAGTGTACCATATGTTCATTACCATTGACATGAAAAGTGACATTGCCTTTGTTGCAATCAATAATAGCCCCTACAGTATTCAAAAAAGGTCTTCAGAGAATAATAGACATACTGTCATCCTCGAGAATATCAAAGGATAACAAAGTCCGTTAGAATAGTAACATTTGCAACTACAACAGACACATCCTCACAAATACCGACAGGTATAGCAGTTGATTTATCAGCCATTTGCAAATATATTTCAGTAGGTGTCAACTTACTCAAGTCAAGTCTACGATATAAAGAGAGAGGCATAACACTAACACCGGCTCCAAGATCACACAAAGCAGTTTTAACATAGTTTTCTTAATGGAGCAAGGTATAGTAGGTACTCCAGGATCTCCTAATTTCTTAGGCATTCCACCCTCAAAAGTGTAATTGGCAAGCATGGTGGAAATTTCTACTTCAGGTATCTTTCTTTTGTTGGTAATAATATCTTTCATATACTTGGCATAAGGATTTGTTTTAAGCACATCAGTCAAACGCATACGCAAAAAGATAGGTCTAATCATTTCAGCGAAGCGCTCAAAATCTTCATCATCCTTTTTCTTGGATGGTTTCGGAGGAAAAGGCATGGGTTTCTGAACCCATGGTTCTCTTTCCCTACCGTGCTTCCTAGCAAAAAAGTCTCTCTTAACATAACGTTGATTCTTTGATTATGGGTTATCAAGATCAACAGCAGGTTCAATCTCTACATCATTATCATTGCTAGGTTGAGCATCAGCATGAACATTATTATTGATATTGTCACTAGGTTCATGTTCATTACCAGATTGTGTCTCAGCATCAAAAACAGATATATCATTGGGATTCTCAGGTGGGTGAGCTACAGGTTCACTAGAAGCATGCAAAGTCCTATCATTTTTCTTTTTCTTCTTCTTCGAAGAACTAGGTGCATCTAAATTAGCTCTCTGAGAATCTTGCTCAATTCTCTTAGGGTGGCCTTCATGATACAGAGGTTCCTGAGTCATTTTACCACCTCTAGTTGCAACTCTAACAGCATAGTCATTATTTTTACTATTTAATTCATTGAGCAAATCATTCTGAGCCTTAAGTACTTGTTCTACTTGAGTGGTGACCATGGAAGCATGTTTACTAATAAGTTTCAGTTCACTTTTAGCACTAGACAAATAATCACTCAAGCGTTCAATCATATAAGGATTGTGTTGTAATTATCTACCAACATAAGCATTGAAGTTTTCTTGTTTCACAATAAAATTGTCAAACTCATCTAAGAATTGGCTAGCAGACTTATAACGAGGAATATCACCTTCATCAAATCTATAAAGAGAATTTACCTTTACTACCTGTGTCGGGTTATCAAGATCATGTATTTCTTCAATAGGTGGTAAATTCTTAACATCTTCAGCTTTAATACATTTTTCTTTCATAGATTTCTTTGCCTCTTGCATGTCTTCAGGACTGGGAAATAGAGCACCTCTTTTCTTCGGAGTTGGCTTAGGGGCTGGTTCAGGAAGTGTCCAATTATTTTCATTGGCCAGCATATTATTCAATAGTAATTCAGCTTGTTCCACTGTTCTTACCCTGAAAACACAACCAGCACAACTATCCAGGTGGTCTCTGGAAGCATCGGTTAGTCCATTATAAAAGACATCAAGTATATCATGCATCTCAAGAGGATGATCAGGCAAAGCATTAAGTAATTGGAGAAGCCTCCCCCAAGCTTGTGGGAGACTCTCTTCTTCAGTTTGAACAAAGTTATATATTTCCCATAAGGCAGCTTGTTTCTTATGAGCGGGAAAATATTTAGCAAAGAAGTAATACATCATATCCTAGGACTACGCACACAACCAGGATCAAGAGAATTAAACCAAGTCTTAGCATCACCCTTTAACGAGAACGGAAATAGCTTAAGGATATAGTAGTAACGAATCTTTTCATCATTGGTAAACAAGGTGGCTATATCATTCAACTTAGTAAGATGTGCCACAACAGTTTCTGACTCATAGCCATGGAAAGGATCAGATTCAACCAAAGTAATTAACTCAGGATCAACAGAGAATTCATAATCCTTATCAGTGACACAAATAGGTGAAGTAGCAAAAGCAGGGTCATGTTTCATTCTAGCATTCAAGGACTTTTCTTTCAGCTTAACTAATAATTTCTCAAGATCATATCTATCATTGCAAGAAAGAAAGTCTCTAGCAGTTTCTTCATGCATTACATAACCCTCAGGCACAACAGGCAATTCATATCTATTGGGAGTAGTTTCATCATCACTTTCATAAATATCATCAACATTTGCACTCTCCCTAACCTTAGCAATTTATTCATCTACAAATTCACCTAGTGGCACAGTATCAGGCATAGAGGTAGTTTCATCATACATAGCAGAAGTAGCATCATCAAGAACATACGACATATCATATTCAATAGCAGGAGTAGGTGTCGCAAGTTTACTCATAACAGAAGGAGAATCAAGTGCAAAGCTAGATGGCAGTTCCTTACCTCCCCTCGTAGTTGAGGGTAAGATCTTGGTTTTTGAGTCCTTCAAATTCTTCATAGTGATAAGCATATATAAATCCCAAGTGACTTAAAGAATAGAGCTGTGCTCCCCGGCAATGGCGCCAGAAAATAGTCTTGATAACCCACAAGTGTAGGGGATCGCAACAGTTTTCGAGGGTAAAGTATTAAACCCAAATTTGTTGATTCGACACAAGGGGAGCCAAAGAATACTCTTAAGTATTAGTAGGTGAGTTGTCAATTCAACCACACCTGGAAACTTAGTATCTGCAGCAAGATAGTTTAGTAGCACAGTAATATGATAGTGGGTAGCAGCAACAAAAGTAATGATAGTGTTTTTGTAGTTTTTGTAATAGTAGCAACGGAAAAGTAAATAGCAACTAGCATTATAGGTAAAGATCGTAGGCATTGGATCGGTGATGGGAAATTACGTCGGATGCAATTCATCATGTAGAAGTTATAACCTAGGGTGACACAGAACTAGCTCCAGTTCATCAATGCAATGTAGGCATGTATTCCGAATATAGTCATACGTGCTTATGGAAAAGAACTTGCATGACATCTTTTGTCCTACCCTCTCGTGGCAGCGGGGTCCTATTGGAAACTAAGGGATATTAAGGCCTCCTTTTAATAGAGTACCGGACCAAAGCATTAACACATAGTGAATACATGAACTCCTCAAACTATGGTCATCACCGGGAGTGGTCCCGATTATTGTCACTTCAGGGCTGCCGGATCATAACACATAGTAGGTGACTATAGACTTGCAAGATAGGATCAAGAACACACATATATTCATGAAAACATAATAGGTTCAAATCTGAAATCATGGCACTCGGGCCCTAGTGACAAGTAT
The DNA here is from genome assembly GCA_902687465.1 of Secale cereale. NCBI lineage: Eukaryota > Viridiplantae > Streptophyta > Magnoliopsida > Poales > Poaceae > Secale > Secale cereale. The sequence continues at coordinate 479,433,257 of LR738715.1, forward strand.
TAAGCATAGCAAAGTCATAGCAACATCAATCTCAGAACATAGTGGATACTATGGATCAAACCCTAACAAAACTAACTCGATTACATGATAGATCGCATCCAACCCATCACCGTCCAGCAAGCCTACGATGGAATTACTCACACACGGCGGTGAGCATCATGGAATTGGTGATGGAGGAAGGTTGATGATGACGATGGCGACGATCTCCACTCTATGGAGCCCCGAACGGACTCCAGATCAGCCCTCCCGAGAGACATTAGGGCTTGGCGGTGGCTCCGTCTCGTGATACGCGATAATTCTTTATCACTGATTTTTTTCTCCCCAAAACGGAATATATAGGACCTGAGGATACGTCGGTGGAGCATCGGGGGGGCCTCGAGGCAGGGGGGCGCCCCCCCACCCTCGAGGACAGGCCGTGGGCCCCCGGTGAGTATCTTCTTGTAGATATTTTTATATTTTCTGAAATAATTCTCCGTTGATTTTCAGGCGATTCCGAGAACTTTTTATTGTGCATAAAAACAACACCATGGCAGTTCTGCTGAAAACAGTGTCAGTCCGGGTTAGTTCCATTCAAATCATGCAAGTTAGAGTCCAAAACAAGGGCAAAAGGGTTTGGAAAAGTAGATACGTTAGAGACGTATTAGGGTGGGGGTATATATAGCATCCACACAAAATCCAACCGTTACACACATTTGACCCAACTTCGTCAAATCAAATAGGAGAAATATGTGAGACCGAAGCAGTTCAAAATGTGAACGTTAGGAATCTCGGTGGGACTGGCATGATCAACTCGGTGTGACAAATGTGCTAAGGCTAGGGCAAAACCTCATCTCGGTGGCGCCGATTGCATGAACTCGGTGAGACCGATTTCCGCAAATAGCAATACAGTGAATTGGTCAAGCAAACTCGGTGGGACCGATCGCTCATTTCCGTGAGACCGAAACGTTACGAAGGGAAACTTAGAGTTTACCATGCAAACTCAGTGGGACCAACTGCTCTTCTCGGTTAGATCGAAATGTTATGAAAGGATCACAAAGAGTTTGCAAAGGCATCTCGGTGAGACCGAGATCCGTATCAGTGTGACCGAATTGTCTAGGGTTTCTGGCAGTGGCTATGTCAAATGAACTCGATGGCGCCAGATGGATCAAAACGGTGGGGTCGAGTTTGACTTAGGGTTTTGGACAGATGTGGAATTTGAGAAAGTGGCTGAGGGTTTTGGAGCAATATCAGTAAGCACTTGAGCAACCAGATCATTAAGCAACACCTCATCCCCTTTTAATAGTACTGGCTTTCCTATAGACTCAATGTGATCTTGGATCACTAAAATGGAAATGTAGAGTCTTGAGATTTTTCCAATCTTTATCCTTGGCATTTTGAGGGGTCCACATCTCTAGTCCATGCCATGCCAATCATTGAACATCCGGAAATATTTAACTTGAATGGATATTAGTTCGATGAGCTATATGTTTATCAAAACCACCTAGGGATTAGTTGCACTTTCAAGTATTTATAAGGAGGAGGATGGCGGTGTGAAATTACTGCGCTGCACCTAGCAGTATGTATATGTGCGACGCGCGGCATGCATGCATAGTTTAACAATTGTGCCATGACCCCACGCATAGCTGATATAACGGGCGATCGTTCTGACTTCTACGGATTCCGGCAAAAGGATAAGGATAATAAAAATGTTTTAAATGTTGGTCTGAAAATATTCAACTGACAAGGACACAGTGAAGACAATCAACACGTGTCAAGTAGAATGCATATGAAGATTTAGAGAAAGAGTAGAAGAGTTAAGCACATATGAGGGAAGGGTCTGATCACATTCACTTACTGCAGAAAAGGGCAACTTGAAGACATAGCTATAAGTGAATGTTGTAGAGGATAGAACATATATGGGATCGAAAACATGGTAAAAGAACTCGAAGATAAGTTGCGAAGATAAATCAAATATTAAAGACATACTGATATGAAGATAATGCACAAATGACGCCAAATGAAAGACTTCAGGAACAGTTGGTGGTGGCGTTACCCACCGTATAGGAAGTACTAGACCCAGACATGGCGCACAATTATCGTGGCGCTCTAAAGTCAAATTTTGCATTAATGTATTCATACTTAGAGTGTATATCTTCATGAATTGAAGACATACGTTACTTTGTGTGTTGTGCACCTAAGTCATCAACATGCATAAGCGTTAGGATGTGTGTCCATTCACTAGGCATTCCGCAGCTTGCAAAACCTTTTCTTGCCCAAGGGCTTTGTGAAGATATCCGCCAATTGCTCTTCAGTGTTGACATGTATGATATGAATTTCTTCCTTCATCACATGATCTTCGAGAAAGTGATGTCTAATCTGAATGTGCTTTGTCTTCGAGTGTTGAACTTGATTGTGTGAAATTTTGATGGCGCTTTCATTGTCGCGGTAGAGTGGCGCCTTCTTCATGTTGATGCCATGGTCCTTTAGAGTTTTCTTCATCCAGAGAAGTTGAGCGCAACAATATCCAGCAGCAATGTATTCAGCTTCAGCAGTAGAGAGAGACACGTAGTTTTGCTTCTTTGAAGACCAACAGACAAGGGATCGTCCAAGGAAGTGGTAGGTGCCTCATGTAGACTTGCAATCCACCTTGCCACCAGCATAATCCGCATCTGAGAATCCAGCTAGATCAAACTATGAACCCTTTGGATACCATAATCCTAGCATTGGGGTGTGAGCCAAATATCGAAGTATTCGCTTCACTGCCAGGTGATGCGACTCCTTTGGTGCTGCTTGGAATCGAGCACACATGCAAATGCTAAGCATTATATCTGGCCTAGATGCACATAAGTACAATAAAGAACCAATCATGGAGCGGTATACCTTTTGATCGAACTCTTTACCATTGTCGTCGGAGCCCAGTTGACCATTGGTTGGCATTGGTGTCTTGTAACCATTGCAATCTTGCATTCCAAACGTCTTCAGAAAATCTTTAAGATATTTTTCTTGAGAAATGAAGATGCCATTGCTTTGTTGACGAATTTGAAGACCAAGAAAGAATTTAAATTTCCCCATCATGGACATTTGATATTGCTCTTGCATCATATAACCGAACTCATCACTGTATCTTGTCAGTGCAGCCGAAAATAATGCCATCCACATAGATTTGGCATACAAACAGTTCTATGGCATATGTCTTCATGAAGCGAGTGGGATCTACATAACCAGGTTCGAAGCCTTTCCTCTTCAGGAATTCTTTGAGTGTCTCATACCAAGCTTGTGGTGCTTGTTTGAGGCCATACAGTGCCTTATTGATCTTATAGACCATGACATGACGTCTGGGGTCTTCAAAACCAGGTGGTTGGGCAACATAGACTTCTTCTTCGATTTTTCCGTTGAGGAAAGTGCTCTTCACATCCATTTGATACATAAGGATGCTATTATGATTTGCATAGGCAAGCAGTATGCGAATGGCTTCAAGCCTAGACACAGGAGCAAATGTTTCATAGAAGTCAATTCCATCTACTTGTGTGTAACCTTGAGCATGAGACGAGCTTTGTTTCTGACCACTTGTCCATGTTCATCTTGTTTGTTGTGATAGATCCATTTTGTGCTAATGATATTGTGCTTACGTGAATCGGGACGTTTGACTAGCTCCCAGACGTTATTGAGCTCAAACTATTGAAGTTCTTCTTGCATAGCTTGAATCCATTGTGGTTCCATGAAGGCTTCATCAACTATAACACCCAAGATGTGGCTACATCTCCCACGTGTCGAGGCACGACTTAGTGGCATAACCACATTTTGGTATGATCGCAAGATGGTCATGTTCACACATTCCCATGTACAAGAACAAAGGGGAAAATATATAGTCGGCTTACAATCGCCACTTCACACAATGCATAAATAAGTCATACATTCATCCAAGTACAATCATGGTCCGGCTACGGACAAATCCAATGAAAAGAAGATAACCACCCACTATGCCCAATCGGCCCTAGTAGGAACCACTACTGATCATCGGGATGTGTCGCATACATACGCCCACGCTCCTCATCGAACTCCCACTTGAGTTCTTGATCATCACCTGCATCGTACTTGGTTGTACCTGCACCTGTGTTTGTAGTAAACCATGAGTCACGAGGACTCAACAATCCCATTCCCGGGTATCAAAATTGTCCAAGCCTTCGGGTAAGGAGAAAGTGTATAAGTGGCTGCTGCAAGCGCTAAGCGTAGATGAGGTGGCTAGCTTACGTACCTTCAGAGCGAGAAGAGAAGTGAAATTCATTGGACGTGAACTAATTCATGATCACTAGATGATCATGTCTACGTACGAGCCATCCAAAACATAGCCGTGTTCTCTTTCCGAACTCCCTCGAAAAGAGACCATCACGACTACTCACACAGTAGTGTATTATGTTTGTGTTATTGTGTCAAGTTATCTACAACCAGATATTAACAAAGTCCAATCCGCCACATAACCGCGGGCACGGCTTTCGAAAGTTCATAACCCTGTAGGGGTGTCCCAACTTAGCTCATCACAAGCTCTCGCGATCAACAGAGGTAAATCCTCTTATCTTAGGGACTACCCGACAATGTTGAGGATATCGCTTATCGTTATCGTCTCGGCCAGCTAAGGATTAGAGATTAATCGGAAATCGGCCGATTAATCGATTTTATCAGTCGACTATTAATCGGATAATTTGTTTCAAATCTCAGGTTTTCAACACTAAAATACGCTATAGTCAACACCAAAACAATATTTGACAGAAGTGTTACCTTGATTCCTAGCCTTTGAATCCTCGTATAATGGCAAACAAAATAAAACAATAGTACAGATTCCGTAACAAGGTCCACAAAACATAAATAAACATAGTTTTTGCAAAGATAGAGTTACGAGTAGGTGTGATTTATCGGTAGATTCCCGATAAATCGCATATCAGGATGATAAATCGGTCCAAAAGATAAATGGCAAAGGTAAGGCATAATCTTATCGGTCACCCCCGATTAGCGATAAATTGGAAGATTAATCGGTGAATCGGAAGATTTCTTGAACAGTGCTACCCGACCAGACTCGGTATCCCGGTGTACAAGAATTTCGACAATGGTAAAACAAGTCCAGCAAGACCTCCTGACGTGCCGACACCCTGATAGGAGTCGTGCATATCTCTTCTCAGGCCACGATCGGATAAGCGATGCATACAGGTAAAACCAAGTCCTCGGGTTTCCCCATGGTGGCCCCGCACAGTGCTCTAGTTTGGACCAACACTCATGAGGAGCACTGGCCCAGGTTGTTAATTAAGTCCTCGAGTGCTAGCCGGTCCCTATGCAAGTTTTAGTTATTAGGCAAATGATAAAACCAAAGTTGGGCCTTGCTAGAGGAGTTTTATTCAAAGCGAACTATCAAGGGGGCCCATAAACCCCAATCGCGTTAGGAATGCAAAATCGAGGAACATAACACCGGTTTATCGGTTCCTAAGGCGGCATGAGTGGAACAAAACACGGAGCAAAAGGCCAAGCCTTCCACCCATTGCCATGTATATAGGTGCATTACTGTAAATAATAGATATTGTGTTATTCCCAAATATCCAAACCAACATGGAGCAAACATCATCTACACCTGCAACCAGCAACGCTATAAGAGGGGGCTTAAGGAAAACCGTAACTTAGCCAAACAACAGTTTGCTAGGAAGGTAGTTAGAGGTTTCACTGCAAGGTAGGGGCTGGCGTGCAAATAGATAGGTATCGCGACAAAGCAATAGAGCAAGGCAACTAGCATAGCAACAATAGAGGTGACATCAAGGAATGGTCATCTTGCCTGGTAAGTCTTCGGTGGGATCGTAAACTTATTCCTCGAACACGGTCTTGATAGGACCCTCGAACTCCGAATCGTCACCAGGCTCTACCCAACACAAGAATACAAACATCGGAACAAAATCAATCACGATGCAATGCACAAGCACATGATGCAAAACATGATGCATATGAGCATGAACATAGTATGATGCATCACAAATGGAACATGATGGGTGCAACAACCACAACTCATTTAAGTGGAACCCAACATGCAAGGGAAAGCATATTAACGAAACACCACATTCTATTTATTTAGTTGACTCTCGTTATGAACCCAACAAGTTTAAATGTTCTTTAACATGGCAAGAGGTGAAGCATGAGCAAACTACACTATCTAGGCATTTTAAATGAGGCCGGAAATAACAACAGCAATTCCAGAAAATCCCCATGTCATTTAGCAATTATTAAAGCACACAACAATTTTAACCATTTAAATGTTGGTATCATGATGCGGGTGACATATACAAGTTTTATGCAATTTTATGAAAATGTTGACATGAGCATGTTAAGAAGCATTTGGTCCCCCGACGGAAAGAAAGGGGTGTCATGGCGGCGAAAACGGAAACGGTGCCACGGCAATGTTTCGATGATCCGACAACTCGTCGAGATGCCGATGCAAAAGAAAGGTGGCGTGAGTGTGTCATGCGAAAGAAGGTGGGGTGATCCTGTTACCAGGTTCCCACGGGACGATGGCATGGCAAACGCAGAGAAACGTGCAACGTCAATTCGGGCTCGAGGCAAACAAGGGTTCAACTCATACATCGCGAGCATTCGTCCACGCGTAATCGTCTCGGCGGGTGTACCTTTGAAGCGTGCGTTATCGAAGCGGATCGAGTCGTAGTGGACGTAGTGGTTCTCGCGGCAGTAGTGGAAGTAGTCCTTCACGGGACATCATGGGAAGTAGTGGTACTCACGGTCTTGGCATCAGTAGTCATACACGGTTCGTAGTCATACACTCTCCGTAGATGTTCAGGGTCACGGTGAGGAACTTGATGTCCATGGGGTTTTCGAGGGTCGACGGTAGTGGTACACATCTCGTCGTGGAAGAAGTGGTACACACGAACGTAGTCGAACTTGAAGGTTTTTGGTTGTCTTCGGCGACGGTGGTCGTTCTAGGCACTTGGCGAAAATCCATCCCACTTGTGGTCGTTGTGGTCCATCCGGGCATTGGATCGGAGTGGATCGACGCTAGCAAACCCGCTCGCTCGATGCAGAGTCAGCAGTGGCTGAAGACGAACTTGGCGCGGGGGCTCCTGCGTGCGGTGGAGGTGCAGGAGAGGTATCAGAGGGACGCGAGCGATCCGGCTCGCCGAAGCGGTGGACGGCAGGGCAAGGGCGATGGCTTGAGGCGTGACGACGGGGCGGCGGTTCGGCGACCTCCGGCGCGGTGAGGTGGGTCCATGGCGGAGGCGGCGAGATCCAGCGACGGGGTCGACTCAGGGCAGGGCATGGCCGTCCATGGCGGCAACGGGGCGAAGCTCCTGGGCGGCCGGGTCGAGCGCCTCGGGCGCACGAGGGCTCTCGACGGCGGGGACTTGGCCGGGACGCGGGCCGGGAGCGGGAGGCGAGGTTGGATGGCTGCGGGGTGGTTGCGGCTTGGGAAGGAGGCGGTGCCGGACGAGGGAGGTGGTGGTGCGGCGAAGCTGGCAAGGCGGGCGTGGGGTCAAGGCGAGGCTGGTGAGGGAATCGGGCACATGGAGCTCCTCTCCCTGGCTCGATGCGTGCGTGTGTGGCGACGGATGGGGAACGAGAAGAGGGATCGAGGGGAGAGCAAGGGAAGGGGCTAGGTTAAGGGCGCCAGCTCGGCCTAGGGAGGCTGGGGGCTAGGCCTGGCTGCTACGGTACACGAGGCCCAACTGGCCGGCTGGGCCTTGGAGGCTAGATGGCTGGCTGCAGCTTTGTAGCAAAAGGACAACCCTCTCGCTATTTCCATCTACTAAAAAAAATAGACTGAAGGAAAAGGAGAAGAAAAGGAATAGCTAGGAGTTTTGGAAAATGCAGAAACTTTTGCTAAAGAGTCTAAGATTTATACTTAGCCCAACAAAAGAAGTTTCACGCAATAAGGAAGAGTTGAATTCAAACTCATTTGAATTTCATTCAAATGGTTTGAACTAGGAGGAGGTTTTAGGAGTGTCCAAAAAAATATTGTAATTTTCAGAGGAACCTCGATAAACGAGAAAAGAATTTCGGGGAAGGTTTGAGGCAAGGAATTGAGATAGAAAAAGCATGGAACTTAAGTTGCAGGTGTGTTATGGTTAATGCCAAATTAATGGAATACTTTATAATAGCTCCCTTAATACTATTTGGAGTATATGTTCTAAAGAGAAATCACCATTGTGAATATCCCTCGATTTAAATAGATCAAAAGATCTATGCAATCTATTTATTTGAGTTTTGAAAATTAAATGACATGATGCAAAGCAAAAGCAAATAAAACACACGGCGAAACCCGGAATAGCTGGAAGTCTTCTGGAGCATCAGTCTTGGGGCGTCACAACTCTCCCACACTAACAGAGGATCTCGACCCGAGATCCTAGAGATGGCACCGTATAGAAATGGAAAAGGAAGAGGTAAAACAAAGTTGCTTCTTTGACAAACGAGTGGAACCAACAAACCTTGGGAAGTTGAACAACTTGAATGAAAGAATACAACAGAGATGAACGGGACTTCAAACGAACTGTTGGACAAGAGGAACAAGGAATACTACGAGAATGAAGAGCTTAGGTGACAAGATAGACATTGAAACCACTCCGGTTAAAACAAGATAGAGAAGGAATAAGAATGAAATAATTCGGACAGCACTCCGACTAAAAATGGAAGGAATTAACATGAAGTTGACAAGATGGGATGATGATTGATGAAATCAACAACACACTGCCTCCAAAACAATTAAAAGAATGGCACAAGATGTAAGAAGGATTTAGATAGCACTCCGGTTGAAAAGAAAGGCAGAACTTGATTGGTTGAGGAAACTTGAATGGAGAATACAACACTCCTGTTGAATGGAACAGAAAGGAAAAGAACATGATCTTGATATGACAAGATGATGGTTCGAATAGAGCAATATCACAATGCCTCCAGAATGAAAGAATATAATATCAATCAATGAAAGAAATGAATGGAGAAGAAAATGACAACTTCTCCCACAATTGAATTCGAAAGGGCGTCCTTACAAAGATGGATTGAATATACTTGTTGGAAATTCAACAATGAAAAGAATAAGCTTGATGTGGGCTTATGGAAAATATATCAAAACTTGAGGTGAAATTCTACCACTAACAGAAACAATTGATTTGATTGAGAGCACCAAAGAGATGAAAAATTTATATCACCGGAAGAATAGATGAAGAAGTTGGGTCATTTATATGCACCATAAATAATAACAATCCTTAGGGAAAGCTTTTAGGTGAGATGCAACCCAAGATTACTCCAACGAAGAAATGGAAGGGTCGAAAAGATCTCCTGAACGAAGAAAAATGATGGGTTTAAATATCTCATTCCTGACAACTTGTGAATCATGAAACACGAAATGAAATTGTCAAGAATGACATAAAACCACCTCAAAAGAAAAGGTAGCAAATATTTGCACTTCGAAGTGCAAAGAGAAGAATACTTGAGCTCCTCCAACAAGAATCTTGATGAACACTTCGAGAATGAAACGAATCTTTGATGAACCACCATGAAGAACTTCGGTAACAAAAGGATGAGAAGTGAATGATGAAAAGAATAAGATTGAAGCCTTGCAATAATTTATATGGATCTTCGAGATGAGACAATAGAGAGAGGTTAGAACACCGGGGGACAAGATGAACAACTTGAAACCAATAATTTATTCCTTCTGAACAAACTCCAAAGGAAGGGATTAATCACTTGGATGAAACAAGAATAAGAATTATGTTATTCGTATCCTTCACCAATATAAATTGATGACCACCAATGTATTCGGCATACTACTTATTCGCGTTGAAAATGATTAAAGAGAGATATAGCGCAAACTTGAGAAAAGTCTTGAAGGACTCACCGGTAGGATTTCAAAAATAACTAGTGAATTGGCGTGGTAACAAAGAAAATGAATCTTGGATGAACTACCATAAGAATTGAAACGAATGAAGAAAATAGAACGAATCGTCGGGAAGAATTAGAAAACGAACGAAGATACATGAGGCAATTTATATATATGAGAACAAAGAGATCACGAGCTGACTAGAGATTCCTTCGAACAATGCAGCAGAAGAATTTGAGAACGATAGATGACGTTGAGAATGGAGAATTTTGAAATGATGAGATAAACAACACAAAACACTCCTGAAATGCTTCGTATGGGTATGAAAAGAATTCCTCACAATCGGATCAATAATGAGGATGGCATGAAGCTAGAACCATGAATCTTCAAGAGAACAGACCAAGATTTAAGGGAAACTCCTTTTCAGTCTTCAACATCTGAGAATGACAATGAGATACACTACCATGAATTGTTGAGGCACTCCGGAATGAAGAATAGAAATGTTGAACCAACGATGAAAAGAATTTGACAGCGATATTGGAGAAGGCATATGAGTGATGGAAATCCATTCTCACGTCAAACTTAAAAAATGAAAATAGCTCCGAAAACATTAGAAGAGTCAGGTAAGATCCTGGGAAAAGACCTGTGGGTTAGGGGCCACTCAAAAGAAACACCGTCGAATAAGATTGCTTGAGAGATATTGCACCGGTTGAATTAAATGGCTGGAATGAGATGACAACCTCAAAATAGTTTGAACGGATTGAAAATGGAAACATGAATCTTCTGAGATATCTTGTACACTCCGGATATGAATAGAGAGAGATTAATAAAGCTACTAAGAAAGATCATTACCCCTTGCCATTTATTGATCAAATGCTAGAAAGATTATCCAAACATACTCATTTCTGCTTTCTAGATGGTTATTCTGGTTTCTCTCAAATACCTGTGTCAAAAGGGGATCAAGAAAAGACCACCTTTACTTGTCCTTTCGGTACCTTTGCTTATAGACGTATGCCTTTCGGTTTATGTAACGCACCTGCTACCTTTCAAAGATGCATGATGGCTATATTCTCTGACTTTTGTGAAAAGATTGTTGAGGTATTCATGGATGATTTCGCCGTTTAAGGAACTTCTTTTGATGATTGCTTAAGCAACCTTGATCGAGTTTTGCAGAGATGTGAAGACACTAACCTTGTCTTGAATTGGGAGAAGTGTCGCTTTATGGTCAATGAAGGCATTGTCTTGGGACATAAAATCACTGAAAGAGGTATTAAAGTTGACAAAGCTAAAGTGGATGCTATTGAAAAGATGCCATGCCCTAAGGATATCAAAGGTATACGAAGTTTCCTTGGTCATGCCGGGTTTTATAGGAGGTTCATTAAGGACTTCTCCAAAATCTCCAGGCCTTTGACTAACCTTTTACAGAAATATATTCCTTTTGTCTTTGATGATGATTGTCTAGAAGCATTTGAAATACTTAAGAAAGCATTGATCTCTGCACCCATTGTCCAGCCTCCTGACTGGAACTTACCCTTTGAGATTATGTGCGATGCTAGTGATTATGTTGTAGGAGCTGTTCTAGGGCAAAGAGTTGATAAGAAATTGAATGTTATCCAGTATGCTAGTAAAACTCTAGATAGTGCCCAAAGAAATTGTGCTACCACTGAGAAAGAATTTTTAGCAGTTGTGTTTGCTTGTGATAAGTTTAGACCCTATATCGTCGATTCTAAAGTAACTATTCACACTGATCATGCTGCTATCAAATACCTTATGGAAAAGAAAGATGCTAAACCTAGACTTATTAGACGGGTCCTCTTGCTGCAAGAATTTGACTTGCATATTATTGATAGAAAGGGAGCTGAGAACCCCGTAGCAGATAACTTGTCTAGGTTAGAGAATATACTTGATGACCCACAACCTATTGATGATAGCTTTCCTGATGAACAACTAGCTGTCATAAATACTTCTCGTACTGCTCCTTGGTATGCTGATTATGCTAATTACATTGTTGCTAAGTTTATACCTCCTAACTTCACATATCAGCAAAAGAAAAAGTTCTTCTATGATTTGAGACATTACTTTTGGGATGACCCACACCTTTATAAAGAAGGAGTAGATGGTATTATTAGACGTTGTGTACCTGAGCATGAACAGGAACATATCTTCCGCAAGTGCCACTCCGAAGCTTATGGAGGACACCATGCGGGAGACAGAACTGCACACAAGGTATTGCAATCCGGTTTTTATTAGCCTACTCTCTTCAAGGATGCCTGTAAGTTTGTGTTATCATGTGATGAATGTCAAAGAATCGGTAATATTACTAGACGTCAAGAAATGCCTATGAATTATTCACTTGTTATTGAACCATTTGATGTTTGGGGTTTTGATTATATGGGACCTTTTCCTGCCTCTAATGGGTACACACATATTCTAGTTGTTGTTGATTACGTTACTAAGTGGGTAGAAGCTATTCCAACTAGTAGTGCTGATCATAACACCTCTATTAAGATGCTTAAAGAAGTTATATTTCCAAGGCTTGGAGTCCCTAGATATCTAATGACTGATGGTGGTTCACACTTTATTCATGGTGCTTTCCGTAAGATGCTTGCTAAGTACGATGTCAACCATAGAATTGCATCACCCTATCACCCACAGACTAGTGGCCAGGTAGAACTAAGTAATAGGGAGTTGAAATTAATCTTGCAGAAGACAGTTAATAGGTCTAGAAAGAATTGGTCCAAGAAACTAGATGATGCATTATGGGCCTATAGAACTGCATATAAAAATCCTATGGGTATGTCTCCATATAAGATGCTATATGGAAAAACTTGTCACTTACCTCTTGAGCTGGAACATAAGGCATATTGGGCTATCAAAGGGCTCAATTATGATTTCAAACTTGCCAGTGAAAAGAGACTATTTGATATTAGCTGTCTCGATGAATGGAGAACACATGCCTACGAGAATGCCAAGTTATTTAAAGAAAAGGTTAAAAGATAGCATGACAAAAGGATACAAAAGTGTGAGTTCAACGTAGGTGATTAGATTTTGCTATTCAACTCTCATTTAAGATTTTTTGCAGGAAAACTTCTCTCCAAGTGGGAAGGACCTTACGTTATCGAGGAGGTCTATCGTTCCGGTGCCATAAAGATCAACAACTCCGAAGGCACAAATCCGAAGGTGGTGAATGGTCAAAGGATCAAACATTATATCTCAGGTAATCCTATAAATGTTGAAACTAATATTATTGAAACCATAACCCCGGAGGAACACATAAGGGACACTTTCCAGAATGATTCAGCCTCCGAAAAGGAAGAGGTACGTGATACGGTAAGTAAACCGATCCAAAACAGCTCTAAAGGCAATTTTTCTCCGTTTTGGAATATTTAGAAAAATAGAAAAATAAACCACAGTCCGGAGGAGACACGAGGTGGCCTCAGGGTAGGGGGCGCGCCCCCCTTCCCAGGGCGCACCCCACTGCCTCGAGGGCACCCTGTGTGTCCCCTGGACTCCGTTTTCTTGTGGGTTACTCCTTTCGTGCTGGAAAAATTCATTATATATACTCCCAAAGGTTTTGACCTCTGTATCACGCAGAATTCCTCTATTTTCATTTTGAGCTGTTGTTTTTGACAGATCTAGATCATCATGGCATCCTCCAACACCCCCAAGGACACGTTCTTCGAGAAGGTCATCAACCCCTACCTCGCGGAGGTGCCGCACCACCCCAAAACCATGGAGTTGCATGAGGAGGTGCTGCACATCCGTGATGTTGAAGGGCCTAGGAGGACCGAAAGCGTGGAGACAAGACTCGAAGCAATGGAGCAACAAGTTTTCAAGTGCCAAGGTATGGTGGAACGAGGTCTCAACGCCAACCACATGATGATCTCGGAGCTTGCCAACAATCTCAAGATGGACTCAAGGATCTTCGGAGAAGCAATCTCCAATCTCCAACAGAAGATCGATCACCTCCAAGCCCAGATCTATGACCTGCAAAACCAAAACTGTGAGTATGAATATAGATTCTAGAACATGAGTTTGGCTGCAGATTTGAGTATCCCGGAGACTCGATCATCCTTCTACGATGGTGAGCCCATGCCTTGGAAGAACAATAGGCCTACGTCAGCAACAACTCCATCATCACCAACCCCGAAGAAGGAGACATGATCATATGGGTATGGGCACTCCCCTTGGCAACTGCCAAGCTTGGGGGAGTGACCCCGGTATCGTATCACCATCACTCCTATCTTTACCGTTTTACTTAGTTCGATACTTTTGGTAGTATCTCGATCTATTAGAATAAAGTTAGCATGATCTAGTTGTGAGCTTTTGCTTTGTGAGCTTTATCCTTTGTAATCGAGTCCGTGAGCTATATAATAAAGATTAGTGTTGAGTCAAGGGCTTGATTTCCTCACTTGGGTCACGATAAAAGAAAGAAAACAAAAAGAAAATCAAAGAGATCATATCATCTTATGGGAAGTAATGACTTCACATACAAGAGTATGATAAATAAAAGTTGTTGGGAGATGACAAACATAGTTTTGGTCATCGTTGCAATTAATAGGAAGTAATAAAAGAAGAGAGAATTCACATACAAATATACTATCTTGGACATCTTTTATGATTGTGAGCACTCACTAAAGTACGACATGCTAAAGAGTTGATGTTGGACAAGGAAGACAACATAATGGGTTATGTCTTCTTATATCTGAAATAAAGTATATTATCATGGATCTTCCAACATGTTGAGCTTGCCTTTCCCTCTCATGCTAACCAAAACTCCTTGCACTAAGTAGAGATACTACTTGTGCTTCCATATAACCTTAAACCCAGTTTTGCCATGAGAGTCCACCATACCTACCTATAGATTGAGAAAGATCCTTCCAAGTAAGTTATCATGTTGTAAACCCGCTAATATATGCATGATTTATTTGTGTGGGAGAAATTATCTTTGTATGAGCTTGTGATATGGAAGTAATAAAAGCGACGGACTGCATAATAAAGGTCCTTATCACAAGTGGCAATATAAAGCGAAGTTGTTTTATGCTAAGACTTTGTGCATCCAACCATAAAAACACATGACAACCTCTGCTTCCCTCTATGAAGGGCCTATCGTTTATTCTTGTCTTATAAGTGTCAAGGTGAGATCAACCTTTCCTTTTTCATTTTACCCTTTGGCAAGCACATTGTGTTGGAAAGATCCTGGTATATATACCCACTTGGATGTAAGTTCGCATAATCTATTACTGTTGACATTACCCTTGAGGTAAAAGGTTGGGAGGCAATACCATAAGCCCCTATCTTTCTCTGTGTCCGATTAAAACTCCATAAATATAAGTATTGCATGAGTGTGAGCAATTATGAAAGATTATATGATAGTCGAGTATGTAGGCTTGCTGAAAAGCTCTTATATTGACTCGTTCCGATGTTACGATAAATTGCAATTGCTTCAATGACCGAGACCAAAGTTTGTTAGTTTCCAATGAAGTTTATGATGCATACTTGATATTGTGGATGAATTGTTACTTTTGCATAATGATCATATGACTATATTCATATAAGTTGCCGTTATGAGAATGATCATAATGCCCTCATGTCTGTATTCTGTTTTTATCGACACCTCTATCTCTAAACATGTGGGCATATTTTTTGATATCAGCTTTCGCTTGAGGACAAGCGAGGTCTAAGCTTGGGGGAGTTGATACGTCCATTTTGCATCATGCTTATAAGTTGATATTTATTGCATTACAGGTTGTTCATACATGTTTTGTCACAATACTTATGCCATTTCCCTCTTATTTTGCAAGGTTTACATGAAGAAGGGGGATGCCGACAGCTGGAATTCTGGGCTGGAAAAGGAGCAAACTCTGGAAACCTATTATGCACAACTCCAAAAGCCGCGAAACTCCATAGAACATTTTTTTCGGAAAATATATAAAATACCTGGCGAAAGAAACCCACGAGGGGGGCCACTGGCTGGCCTCGAGGGTGGGGGGCGCGCCCCCCTTCCGAGGGCGCGCCCCCTGCCTCGAGGGCCAGCCGGTGGGCCCCAGGTGACCATCTTCACCTATATGAAGTGTTTTGACCTGGAAAAAATCACAAGAAGGCTTTCGGGACCAGACGCCACCGTCTCGAGGCGGAACCGAGGCGGAAACCAATCTAGGGCTCCGGCAGAACTGTTCTGCCGGGGATACTTCCCTCCGGGAGGGGGAAATCGTCACCGCCGTCATCACCAACAACTCTCCAATCTTGGGGAGAGCTATCTTCATCAACATCTTCACCAGCACCATCTCCTCTCAAACCCTAGTTCATCTCTTGTATCCAATCTTTGTATCAAAACCTCAGATTGGTACCTGTGGGTTGCTAGTAGTGTTGATTACTCCTTGTAGTTGATGCTAGTTGGTTTATTTGGTGGAAGATCATATGTTCAGATCCATCATGCATATTAATACCCCTCTGATCATGAATAATATTATGTCTTGTGAGTAGTTGCTTTTGTTCCTGAGGACATGGGAGAAGTCTTGCTATTAGTAGTCATGTGAATTTGGTCTTCGTTCGATATTTTGATGAGATGTATGTTGTCTCTCCTCTAGTGGTGTCATGTGAACGTCGACTACATGACACTTCACCATTATTTGGGCCTAGAGGAAGGCATTGGGAAGTAATAAGTAGATGATGGGTTGCTAGAGTGACAGAAGCTTAAACCCTAGTTTATGTGTTGCTTCGTAAGGGGCTGATTTGGATCCATATGTTTCAGGCTATGGTTAGGTTTACCTTAATACTTATTTTGTAGTTGCGGATGCTTGCATTAGAGGTTAATCATAAGTGGGAGGCTTGTCCAAGTAAGGGCAGCACCCAAGCACCGGTCCACCCACATACCAAATTATCCAAGTACCGAACGCGAATCAGACGATCATGATGAAAACTAGCTTGACGATAATTCCCATATGTCCTCGGGAGCACTTTACCTTGCATAAGAGTTTGTCCAGGCTTGTCCTTTGCTACAAAAAGGATTGGGCCACCTTGCTGCACCTATTTACTTTTACCGTTTGTCACTTGCTACCAATTATCTAATCACAAAACTATCTGTTACCTATAATTTCAGTGCTTGTAGAAAATACCTTACTGAAAACTGCCTATCATTTCCTTCTGGTCCTCGTTGGGTTTGACACTCTTACTTATCGAAAGGACTACGATAGATCCCCTACACTTGTGGGTCATCAGGGCGCGAGGGCTCTCAACGGCGAGGACTTGGCCGGGACGCGGGCCGGTAGCGGGAGGCGAGGATGGACGGTTGTGGGGTGGTTGCGGCTTGGGAAGGAGGCGACGCCGGACGAGGGAGGTGGTGGTGCGGCGAAGCTGGCAAGGCGGGCACGCGGTCGAGGCGAGGCTAGTGAGGGTATCGGGCACAGGGAACTTTTCTCCCTGGCTCGATGCGTGTGGGTGTGGCGGCGGATGGGAACGAGGAGAGGGATCGAGGGGAGAGTGAGGGAAGGGGCTAGGTTAAGGGCGCCAGCTGGGCCTAGGGAGGCTGGCGGCTGGGCCTGGCTGCTGCGATACACGAGGCCCAAGTGGCCGGCTCGGCCTACGAGGCTAGATGGCTGGCTGCAGCTTTGGAGCAAAAGGCCAACCCTCTCACTATTTCCATCTACAGAAAAAAAATAGACAGAAGGAAAAAGAGAAGAAAAGGAATAGCTAGGGGTTTTGGAAAATGCAAAAACTTTTGCTAAAGAGTCTAAGATTTATACTTATCCCAACAAAAGAAGTTTCACGCAATAAGGAAGAGTTGAATTCAAACTCATTTGAATTTAATTCAAATGGTTTGAACTAGGAGGAGGTTTTAGGAGTGTCCAAAAAATATTGTAATTTTCGGAGGAACCTGGATAAACAAGAAAAGAATTTCGGGGAAGGTTTGAGGCAAGGAATTGAGATAGAAAAAGCATGGAACTTAAACTGTAGGTGTGTTATGGTTAATGCCAAATCAATGTAATACTTTATAATAGCTCCCTTAGTACTATTGGGAGTATATGTTCTAAAGAGAAATCACCATTGTGAATATCCCTCGATTTAAATAGATCAAAAGATCTATGCAATTTATTTATTTGAGTTTTGAAAATTAAATGACATGATGCAAAGCAAAAGCAAATAAAACACACGGTGAAACCCGGAATAGCTGGAAGTCTTCTGGAGCATCAGTCTTGGGGCGTCACATCAACTTTCTTGGGTTCGGATATGGAGACGAAAGCAAAGTGTCCCTTGATCGACTGAGCGGATCGGGTGCATTGATGTTATCAATGATCTTCTCAATCTGAACTTCATTAACCACATGAGGATGAACAATGCTAATATTTTGCTGCCATTGAGCATTTTCTTTAGGCTCAGCATTATCTTCATGCTGATGTTGAGATGGAATCGCAACTTCTTCTTCATGATCTTCAGTGGGTATTATTTCTCGAGTACCCATTAGTCTAGTAGCTTCACTTGGTGAGGGTTCATCTATCACAGGTGGCAGGTGTTCTCTGATGCGGAGCATCCGTCAAGCATCCCCATGGACAACCCGACATCGACACAAGCACTTAAGGGACCAATGACGAGAGCACGTGCACGCGCTATCGAGGCCGAGGTGAATTCTCTCCTCTTCGAGCTTCGTTTGGATTCGCATGAGGATTGGGTTCTACCTCACAAGGAGATGTTGTGCATTTTCAGTTACCAAGGAGGTGATCGCGTGGAAGCAAAGGAGAACCCATTCAACCCGGAAGCAAGTGAAGACCCGTCCAACCCGGAACGAGCGGTACTACCATTTCCCCAAGACGGTACTACCGCTCCTGGCTAGTCCGGCACCAGCGGTACTACCGCTCCTTAAGCGGTACTACCGCCTGCAAGCGGTACTACCGCTCGAGCGGGCGGTACTACCGCCCTGCCTGCGTGCAGCCTGCGGCCCTTGGCCCTGTACCCCTTTCTCCTCGTACCCCTTCGTAGCATAAACTATAAATAGACCTCCCCCATGTCTTTTGGAGGGTTAGCAAAGATATTGAGAGACCTTGAGAGCTTTGCTCCTTATATCCCCTCCGTGAGGAGATCAAGACCTCCCAAGGGAGAAGAATCCTCGTGGATTGCAAGACCTCCCAAGGGAGAAGAATCCTCTTGGATTGCAAGACCTCACCTCCTCTAGGAGTGGGAAGAACCTTACCGTCGTGCTTATTTCCTTGGATTGATCTTGTAATCTTGTGGATCCTTCGTGTGCTACTCTAGTGGATGTGATATTGGGTTTGTTTTGAGTGAATTGTGTTTTGTGTTCTTGTGTGTTCTTCCTCTTTTTCCCCTCCAAGTGTGAAAAGATCCCCCCCTAGGGTTTCACCCTACAACATCTTGGTATCAAGAGCAAGGTTGATTCACATCTTGGAGTCCCATCCCCCCACTTTCTAGCTTGTTTTTGTTGTGTTCTTACCCAATTTCGAAAATCCCCACAAAAAATAGCCCAAATTTTTTCTTGCAATTTGTTAGTTCTTGTGAGATTTGGTTGTTTTGGTCCATGGATTTGACGTTTGGCACGTGGATCTAGCCCCTCCACTACTTTCCCCACACATCCACCACGAAATTCATCCAATTTGCCCCGCCGACACCATCCATTTCCGCCCAAAATTCGCCCCAATCTCGAGCTGCAAAAATTTTCCCGACACCAGCGGTACTACCGCCCATACAAGCGGTACTACCGCACTACAACGCGGTACTAAAATTTTTCTTCCGCCTTGCCAAGCGGCACAAATTTTTTACTTCCGCATCCCTAAGCGGTACTACCGCCCTACAAAGCGGTACTACCGCCCCGCATCCACCTTCCGCATTTGACACGTTTCGAGTTGCGATTTCGCGTTTCCTAAGGTGTTTCAGCTACTTAGGAGCGTTTGCCCTCGACATCATCGCCTCGGAATCATCTTCACCACTAACCGTAAGCAAGGACGGTAACCTCGACGACACTTACCTTTTGCTTTTGCATTGATAGCCCGAGCCATTTGTGTTGCTTACCTATCGAGACTAGCAAGTTGAGAATTGCCGGGCCACGCTTTTGTGCACCGTAGTGATCATGTTATCATCTTAGTGCCGTAAGTCTCTCCCGTGCATATCTTACATACTTGTCTCATATTATCATCGGCTCGAGCATCATACTCTCAAAAAAAAGCTTTTAAGCAAAGAGAGGAGCAACAATGAGCTTTGAGCCACTTTACATACTCATATCATCTTGGTCACCACATACATAGCATAGTTGGGATCGAGGACGGCACGTTTCTCTCATAGGTTGGTGCACAAAGCGTATCTCGCCCATTTGAGCAATCGAGCTACCGTCTCTCTAGTATTCGCACAACAAGAGCATTTTGCGTGATCACTCACATTTTGCGCTCACCCTTGGTTGTGTGGATCCCATCTATCCTTCGTGCGTGTGTTCCTAGTGATACTCTTGGCTTTGATCTATTTGCTTTACGTGCATCTTTGTGACTCTTCTCAACCTTATCGATATCTTGACTAACATTTTGTTTGAAATTTTGCCACCATCCTATCCAAGCTACTCCATAGGCCCCTTTACTTGTAGGTGTGAGGAACAAACCCGGTTCCAATTCTACTATTGTGGCATTTCATTGAGTGACACTTGTTACATTTTCAATCTTCGGAAGAGGTAACCTTGGTATTGTTCTCTCATTTACCTACTCACCTACTACTTCCATGATGGATAGGCCAAGTTCTTCGACCGACCCGACCGACGAGCATCTAGTGGAAGCACCGAACTACGTCACCAAGAATCACCTTTTCGGCGTCCAACGAGCTCTTCATCAAGAAAGCGAAGCGTTGGGCGACCGCATCGAGCAACTCGCTTCCGACTTCTGCACGCAAATGCAAGAGTTCCGCCACATCTTGGTGAACCGCACGTCTCCGCCTCATTCATCAAGACGGCGCCATTCAAGTCGACGCTCAAGTGACAACTCTTCAGCTTACTCTTCCACGGATGCAAGTCCTCCTCGTCCTCGGCAAGCCCAACAAGGCGTCAATCAAGATCAACATTCTTTGGACAATCCATTCCATGGCAATGGGTTACGAGATCGAGTTCGAGCACGCGAGCAAGGGCGCCACCAAGAGCAACAACGCCCACATCAAGTACACGAAGATGACGATACAATCCGACAAGCTCAAGAACGGCGTGACAATCAAGCACGCAACGCACAACAAGCTCTTCGTGACTCGACGCGCGTCTTCGCCAACCGCAACCGCCAAGTACGTCAACAAGAAGAACTTCATCAAGAGCGACAAGAGGAAGCCGCTCATCACGAAGCGGAGCAAGAACGACGAAATGGAAACGATGTGCCACGACACCACCAACGACAAGACCATCGTGAAGAGCAAGCTTTCATGGAGCGACTACCCCGTCATGAGCGACATCACCGTCATCAACATGATGAAGAACAACGCTTCGGCAAGCTCAAGTTCACTATGCCCAAGTTCTCCGGAAGTACCGGCCCCGAGGAATACCTCTCATGGGCATTGAAGGTCGACAAGATATTCCGCCTCCACAACTTCGAAGAAGAGAAGAAAATTGCCATGGCCTCTCTCAAGTTTCAAGACTATGTCCTCATTTGGTGGGAACAAACGATCAAGCGACGACATACAAGAGGTGAACCACCCATTACAACTTGGTCAGAAATGAAGAATGTCATGCGAGCTCGCTTCGTGCCTACACACTACACCCGCGATCTCTTCAAGAAGTTGCAACTTCTCAAACAAGGCACGACGATGGTGGAGGAATACTACCAAGAAATGGAGATTGCTATGATACGAGCCAACGTCAAGGAAGATGACGAGAAAACAATGGCCCGCTTCTTGAACGGCCTCAATCACCCAATCAAGCGGATTGCCGACTTCCAACCATACTCCAACCTTCTCGAGCTAGTTCGTCAAGCGTCCAAGGCCGAGCGACAAGTCCAGGATGACTTCAAGTATGCCAAATACTCATCCAAGACCTACGGCTCCTACTCTCAAGCACCCGCGACTTCGGCACCTCCTACCTCAACTAGAGCATCACCAAGTACCGGCGACAAGTCAAGTTCCAAGCAAACTACACCTTCCTCGACTCGTTCTCCGGCAAGCAACTACAAACCCAAGACTCCCCCACCCTCGGCTCCACCTTACGACACCGCGAAGACTAGTTCCTTCAAGTGCTTCACATGTGGTGGCCGAGGTCACAAGTCCTTCGAGTGCACCAACAAGAGAACCATGATCTTCAACGACGACGGCACATATGACTCGATGAGCGAAGACGAAGTGGAAGCTATTGAGCATGTGGCCATGCACCGGCGCATCAACGAAGATGAAGATGGTCAAGTATTTTGTGACAATGATTCAAGTCCCTCTCTCGTGGTATCCAAGGTCTTGACCCTCCAACACAATCAAGACGAAGACCAACGATGCCATATTTTCCACACAAAGGCCGGCATCAACGGACGCTCCGTCAAGGTCATCATCGATGGAGGAAGTTGTCACAACTTGGCAAGTGATGAGCTATGTTCCAAGCTCCAATTGGTCAAGAAAAAGCACCCTCGTCCATACAAGGTACAATGGTTGAGCGACTCCGGAACCATTCAAGTGGAGCATACGGTACAAGTTTCTTTCAAGATCGGCGCCTACGAGGACACCTTGGAATGTGATGTAGTTCCCATGACGGTGTGCCACCTCCTCTTGGGACGACCTTGGCAATTTGACCGTGGAGTCATCCACAACGGACGAACCAACTACTATAGCTTCAAGATGAAAGGCAAGGAATATGTGCTTCGCCCAATATCACCAAGCCAAGTGATCGTGATGTAGGGTGGAACCCTAATCAGCGGATCTTTCACGTTTGGAGAGTATCCCACGATGAACACGGAGAACACAAGGAGGAAAACAGGGAAAACACGAGAGGAAACACTCAAATCAACACGAAGATGATCACACAAGTGCTAGATTCACGATACATATTCGAGCTACACGATCCAAAGTCAACGTCGGTGGTACAAGGGTAGTCTTCTCCGTGAGGAGGTCTTGGTATCCCGTAGGATCTTCCCCGATGTGGAGGCCTTGAATCCGTGGTGGATCTTCTCCGAAGAGGCACACGGTATCGTGGGAGAGAATCCACACAAGTCTGAAAATGAGCTATCCCACAGCTACCTCGAAAGGAGGGAAGTCAACGAGTATATATTACACGAATGGACATCGTCGGGGCGGACGTCCGCTGGTTATCGGACGTCCGGAGGTTCCGGAGGGACCGGACATCCGGTAATCCTCGGATTTCCGCTATTTAGCTTCTGTCGTCGTTGTCACGGACGTCCGGTGGCTTCCGATCGTCCGGTCGTCTGGGAGAGGCCGGACGTCCGGTGTCTTCCGGTCGTCCGGTGCCTGGAAGTCACCGGTCATCCGGTGCAGACCGGACGTCCGGTGCCTGTAGCATCTTCAGCCTTCCTTCTTCTTGTCTCGTGTACTTGTCGGGCCTGTCATCTTGACCATTGTGCAGAGCTGTCCCGTGGCCTTCGTCCAAGTACCTGAGTATGCACAGGGTCCCTGATGAGGGTAGAAGCCATGTCTCAAGTGAATCCGAAAGATGTAGAGAGAGGAGAGAAGTCACCTCGGTCTCGAGAGCTCTTGCACGGGCTCGAGTCATTGGTCCTTTGGGCACTTGGTGCGGCGATGAAGGATCCATGGGGATGTCCTTAGGGTGCTCCGCATCATCTCCCCTCCCTTGGGAAAGATCCGACCTCGGATCGAAATCTTCATCACCATGGAAAGGAGATAGGTCCTTGACGTTGAAAGTATCGCTCACGGAGTACTTGTCTCGTGGGATGTCGATCTTGTAGGCATTGTCGTTGTAGCGAGCTAGCACCTTGAAGGGTCCGTCGGCGCGAGGTAGAAGTTTGGACTTGCGCTCGTGTGGGAAGCGGTCCTTGAGAAGATGAAGCCAAACAAGATCTCCCGGTTGGAACACCATTGGTGCCTTGTTGACGTTGAGCTTGGTGGCGAGACGTTGGACTTGTCGCTCGATCATTGCCCTTGTATCTTCGTGCACCTTTTTGAGATAGCTTGCTCGTGCACTTGCGTCCATGTTGATGCGCTCTTGTAGAGGTAGAGGTAGAATGTCCAATGGGGACAACGGATTGAAGCCGTAGACAACCTCGAAGGGCGACTTGCCGGTGGTCGAATGTCTTGCGCGGTTGTAGGCGTACTCGGCGATGCGCAAGCATTGCTCCCATTCCCGGATGTTCCTCTTGATCAACACACGAAGAAGAGTGGAAAGCGTGTGGTTCGTCACCTCCGTCTGGCCGTCCGTTTGTGGGTGGTACGCCGAAGAAAAGAGTAGCTTGATTTCGAGCTTGGCACATAGTGTTTTCCAAAAGTAACTCAAGAACTTGACGTCCCGGTCCGACATGATCGTTTTGGGCACGCCGTGTAGACGAAGTATCTCCCTACAAAAGAGAGTTGCAACATGTGAAGCATCGTCGATCTTGTTACAAGGAATGAAATGAGCCATTTTAGAGAATCTATCTACCACGACAAGCACGGAATCTTTGCCATTTTGAGTCCTAGGCAAGCCAAGTATGAAATCCATGCTTATGTCTTCCCATGGATGGTATGGAATAGGAAGAGGCATGTAAAGACCATGAGATTGAGCTTTGGACTTAGCTTTGCGGCATGTAGAACATCGGTTGGTGAGGCGTGAGACGTCACGAAGCATCTTGGGCCAAAAATAGTTCTTGGAGAGGGTAGCAAACGTCTTGTCGCGTCCGAAGTGTCCCATGAGTCCTCCATGAGATTCCTGCAAAAGGAGCAAACGAAGCGAAGACTCGGGAATGCAAAGTTTGTTAGCTCTCATAAGATATCCATCCTTGATGTAGTAATGTTCCCAAGAAGTGTGAGTCACGCATTTAGCATAGGCATTAGCAAAGAAAGGATCATGCTCATATAAATCTTTAATATGCTCAAAGCCAATCACATTTTTCCATATTAGCATATAATTGTTGGTTGCGAAGGGCTTGCAAAACCAGATGGACATGGTTAACATGTTCCTCAAGCGACTTGCTAAAGACTAGAATGTCATCAAAGTAAACCACTACAAAGACGCCTATATAAGGTCGGAGAACAAAGTGCATAAGACGCACGAATGTGCCGGGTGCTTCCGATAAGCCCATTGGCATGACCAACCACTTATAGAGTCCAAACTTGGTTTTGAAAGCTGTTTTCCATTCATCACCCTCTTGAATGCGAATTTGGTAATAGCCACTTTTAAGGTCAATTTTGGAAAAAATTGTGGCACCACATAATTCATCAAGCATGTCGTCTAAGCGTGGAATAGGGTGATGGTATCTAACGGTGATAGCATTTATCGGACGACAATCGGAACACATGCGAAAACTTCCATCTTTCTTAGGCACGAGAATAACGGGAACGACACAAGGGCTTAAGCTTTCACGTACATGACCCTTGTCGATGAGTTTTTGCACTTGTCGTTGTATCTCCTTAGTTTCCTCGGGGTTGACGCGATAGGGAGCCTTGTTTGGAAGTGGTGCACCGGGTGTGAGGTCGATGCGGTGTTCGATTCCGTGAAGTGGAGGTAGACCCGGAGGTAGTTCATCAGGAAAGACGTCCGAGAATTCCTGCAACAATTGAGACAACACAAAAGGTGGAGGTGGTGAAGCGTTAGTAGGTTTGGCTTCCCCTTTGCATAAGAGCACAAGGTGGAAGACGCTTGATGGGTTCTCACACACTTCTCTCATCTCACGTTTGGTGGCAAATAGAACTAGTTGCTTCTTGTCGCTCACCGTGGAGTCGCTCATATTTGGCTTGTGGCTCTCACTTGCTTTTTGGTGGTTCACTCGCTCACCATTCTCTCCACGATGGTTGGTGGGTACAAGCTTGTCGGTGGCTACTTGACTTGGAGTCATTGGTCGGAGCACGAATTCCTTGCCCTTCATCTTGAAATGATAGTGATTTGTCCGTCCATTGTGTGTGACTCCACGATCATATTGCCATGGACGTCCAAGAATAAGGTGGCACACGGACATGGGTATCACATCACATTCAAGAGTGTCCTCGTAGGCGCCAATCTTGAAAGAGACTTGCATGGTGTGCTCGACTCGAAGAATTCCGGCGTCGTTGAGCCACTGGACCTTGTAGGGGTGAGGATGCTTCGTCTTGGCCAAATGAAGCTTGTCGCATAGCTCTTCGCTTGCCAAGTTGTGACAACTTCCTCCATCGATGATAACCTTGACGGAGCGTCCATTGATGCCGGCCTTCGTATGGAAAATGTGACATCGTTGGTCGTCATCTTGTTGATGTTGGAGTGTCAAGACTTTGGAGACAACAAGATTGGGACTTGAGTCATTGTCGCAAAACACTTGATGGTCTTCTTCTTCATTTACTTGGCGATGCATAGCGACATGCTCAAGTGCTTCCATCTCATCATCGCTCATGGAATCATAAGATCCGTCATCGTTGATGATCATGGTGCGAACGGTCTTGCACTCAAATGACTTGTGGCCTCATCCTTGGCACTTGAAGCATTTGATGGAGCTCGTCTTGTTGTTGTCTTCGGTTGGAGTTGGAGTTGAGGAAGCTCTTGGCTTGAAGTTGTTTGTAGAAGGTGGACGACTTTATGTAGTCGCATTCTTGTAGCTTGACTTGTCACCGAAGTTTGTAGATGGCTTGGTAGAGGTAGGAGGAGTAGCCGAAGTCGTTGAAGCTTGGTTGTAGGAGCCGTAGTTCTTGGAGTTGAACTTGGAATACTTGTAGTCCTCTTGAACTTGTCGCTCCGCTTTTGTTGCTTGATGTACTAGCTCGAGGATATTGTTGTATGGTTGGAAGTCCGCAATCTTCTTGATGGGATAGTTGAGTCCATTCAAGAATCTCGCCATTGTTTGCTCGTCATCTTCCGTGATGTTTGCTCGTATCATAGCAATCTCCATCTCCTTGTAGTACTCTTCAACGGACTTGGTACCTTGCTTGAGGAGTTGTAGCTTCTTGAACAAGTCGCGGTTGTAGTGGGTAGGCACAAATCTTGCTCTCATGACTTCCTTCATTTGAGCCCAAGTGGTTATAGGAGGTTCGCCTTTTGCTTCTCTTCTCTCGATGATTTGCTCCCACCAAATGAGAACATAGTCTTGGAACTCAAGGGATGCCATAGCAATCTTCTTCTCTTCATCGAAGTTGTGAAGGCGGAAGATCTTGTCGACCTTCAATGCCCATGAGAGATAGTCTTCGGGATCAATGCTTCCGGAGAACTTTGGCATGGTGAACTTGAGCTTGCCATAGCGATGCTCATCGTTGTTTCCTTGCCTATTGGGAGGGCGGTCTCGATTTTGGCGGTTTGCCATATCTTGTTGCTCTTTTTGATGTAGATGTTCTTGTTGGAGTTGATGTTCTTGCCGTGCTTGAGGAGGAGCTTCTTCTTGCATTCTTGCTTGATGGCGCCTCTCTTGCATCTCATCACGAAGGAATTCCTCTTCTTGACGAGTGTGTCGAGTGCGGGCAGCCACATTGCGATGTGCATCTTGTAGTGCTCGTTGCGCCTCCATAGCTTGAGCTTCTCGACGTTGTTGTGCTTGGCGGTTAGCCTCGGCATCTTGTTCTTCTGGATATTGACGTGCTCGCTCTTGTTGTTGTTGGCGTAGTCGTTGCCGTTCTTGTGCTTGCTCAAGTGTAGCTTGGTTTTGACGACGTCGACTTTCGTGGTCGTCGAATAGCTCTTGTGAACTCTTGTCATGTAGAGGCTGCCGTTGGTCATGTCGAGCTTGACGTGCGGCTTGACGAAGAGTGTTGGACGTAGGTGTACTTGAGTCTTGCGTGGAGTCGGAGTGTTGACTTGAGCGGCTCCGTCTTTGAGATGATGTTGAGGAAGAACGTCTGTTGATTATCAAAGTCCGGAGCTCGTTGTATTGAGTAGTCATGTTGGTATTGATGATGTCGAATTGTTCTTTTGTCCTTGCTTCAAATTGGCGCGCGTCCTCGGCGACTTGACCAATGTACTCACGCATAGCTTCACTCTCTTGATGTAGAGCTCGTTGGACACCGAAAAGATGTAGTTTGGTGACGTAGTTGTTCGCTTCTTGAGGATCGTCGAAGATCGGGTTGGAAGATGTACTTGGCCTATCCATTATCACAAGCAAGTATGTGAGTGGGAGAAAGGAGAAGACAATACCAAATGTATCGTAACCGAAGTTGAAAATGGATCAATGATCACTCAATAATGTAACCCGGAAATAGCACTATTGGTATCACTTCGTGTCGATTCTCACACCTACACAAGTAAAGCTTTGAGAGGAGCTTGGTTAGGATGCGGCACAAATTCAATGCAATCGTCAAAGTGACTCAATGATGTTGAAAATGGTTCACAATTTGCTCATGCAACAAGTAGATCACTAGCAAAGTAGCACACGGAACACACGCATGGATAGATAAATGTGGTTGTGCAACCAAGGTTGAGCGAAAATGTGGAATCCACGGAAAATGCTCGTGTTGCACAACACTAGAGAGACGCTAACCGATAGCTTAATAGGCGGATACGCACTTGTGCACGACCTATAAGAGGCAAAACGTAACGACTATCTATCACAAGTATGCTATGAGTGTATGATGTGCCGATGCTTGAGCACAAGATGATGTTGCTATGATGTATGATCTCCTTTGATGCAAAGCGTATGATGCTATTGTCTTTATGCTTTGGTTGGCTCTTTTGCTTAAAAGCTTGTGAGCTCCTTCTTTGGGCACATATGCATGCTTCTCGTATCAAGGTAGTTATTGTGTATGCGGAGCACTCTTGTGGCACACGGAGGTATGATGATACCAAGATGAATGTAGTATGCAATATCTATGACTATCACTAATGTGCACAAGTGTCGTGGCCCGGCAATACTCAAATGGTTAGTCTCAATGGGAAAGCTACGCAAAGATGGTTCATAGGGTGACAATGCGATTGCAAGTTAGGATGAGCGAAGTGTCGTCGATGTTACCGTCCTTGCCGAAGTTGTTCGGTGGTGTTGTCGAAGTCTTGCCATTCCAAGGTAGCCTAAACATCCAAGGAAACGGTGAAACCACAACTCATGTATCCAAGGCAAAGGGAGACACACTTTTCAAACTCGGAGCGGGTAAGCGATGGTGGTTGCGGAAGGTGGGATGAAAGGTAGGTGGTAGCGGAAGGTGGTACGGAACTGAACAAAGTCAGCTTCGTCAAGGTCTATCGGACGTCCGGAAGTTACCGGTCGTCCGGTCTGTCGGAAGGGGTCGGACGTCCGGAAGTCCCGGAAATCCGGTAAAAGTTTCTGTAAGCGGGGTGCCGGTCGTCCGGTGTGTAGCGGACGTCCGGTGTCTCGAGAGGTGCCGGATGTCCGGTAAACGTCGGTCGTCCGGTAGGTCTGGAACTGGTGTTGGTGGATCCGTGGACAAATTGGTCAAACTTGCCCGAATTCGCGGAGGAAAATTGGTGAAACAGTGGGGAAATGCTAGATCGACACGTGGCACAGCAAATCCATGGAACAAAGTCAACAAAATCTTGCCAAATCAACAGATCACAAAAAAAATTGGGGCTATTTTTGTGGGGAATTTTCGAAATTGGGAAGAACACAACAAAAACAAGCTAGAAAACAGGGTGTGGGGCTCCAAAATCGTGATCAACCTTGCTCTTGATACCAAGATGATGTAGGGTGGAACCCTAATCAACGGATCTTTCACGTTTGGAGAGTATCCCACGATGAACACGGAGAACACAAGGAGGAAAACGGGGAAAACACGAGAGGAAACACTCAAATCAACACGAAGATGATCACACAAGTGCTAGATTCACGATACATATTCGAGCTACACGATCCAAAGTCAACGTCGGTGGTACAAGGCTAGTCTTCTCCGTGAGGAGGTTTTGGTATCCCGTAGGATCTTCCCCGATGTGGAGGCCTTGAATCCGTGGTGGATCTTCTCCGAAGAGGCACACGGTCTCGTGGGAGAGAATCCACACAAGTCTGAAAATGAGCTATCCCACAGCTACCTCGAAAGGAGGGAAGTCAACGAGTATATATTACACGAATGGACACCGTCGGGGCGGACGTCCGCTGGTTACCGGACGTCCGGAGGTTTCGGAGGGACCGGACGTCCGGTAATCCTTGGATTTCCGCTATTTAGCTTTTGTCGTCGTTGTCACGGACGTCCGGTGGCTTCCGGTCGTCCGGTCGTCTGGGAGAGGCCGGACGTCCGGTGTCTTCTGGTCGTCCGGTGCCTGGAAGTCGCCGGTCGTCCGGTGCAGGCCGGACGTCCGGTGCCTGTAGCATCTTCAGCCTTCCTTCTTCTTGTCTCGTGTACTTGTCGGGCCTGTCGTCTTGACCATTGTGCAGAGTTGTCCCGTGGCCTTCGTCCAAGTACCTGAGTATGCACAGAGTCCCTGATGAGGGTAGAAGCCATGTCTCAAGTGAATCCGAAAGATGTAGAGAGAGGAGCGAAGTCACCTCGGTCTCGAGAGCTCTTGCACGGGCTCGAGTCATTGGTCCTTTGGGCACTTGGTGCGGCGATGAAGGATCCATGGGGATGTCCTTAGGGTGCTCCGCAGCAGATCGCCAATAAGCAAGCACACACCCATCGTGAAGATCCTAGTGAGAGAGTGATCCACCAAAAAGAAAGTGAGAGCCACAAGCCAAAATTGAGCGCCTCTTCGCCAAGAGAGAAAAACTTAGTCCTCCTAGCCACCAAACGTGAGATGAGAGAAGTGTGTGAGAACCCCTCGAGCGTCTTCCACCTTGTGCTTCTATGCAAAGGGGAAGCCAAACCTACTAACACTTCACCACCTCCACCTTTTGTGTTGTCTCAATTGTTGCAGGAATTCTCGGACGTCTTTCCCGATGAGCTACCACCGGGTCTACCTCCACTTCGCGGCATCGAACACCGCATCGACCTCGTACCCGGTGCACCACTTCCGAACAAGGCTCCCTACCGCGTCAACCCGGAGGAAACAAAGGAGATACAACGTCAAGTACAACAACTCATCGACAAAGGTCATGTACGTGAAAGCCTAAGCCCTTGTGCAGTTCCCGTTATTCTCGTGCCTAAGAAAGATGGAAGCTTTCGCATGTGTTCCGATTGTCGTCCGATAAATGCTATCACCGTTAGATACCGTCACCCTATTCCACGCCTAGATGACATGCTTGATGAATTATGTGGTGCCACCATCTTTTCCAAAATTGACCTTAAAAGTGGCTATTACCAAATTCGCATTCAAGAGGGTGATGAGTGGAAAACAACTTTCAAAACCAAGTTTGGGTTATACGAGTGGTTGGTCATGCCGATGGGCTTATCGGAAGCGCCCGGCACATTCGTGCGTCTTATGCATTTCGTTCTCCGACCTTATATAGGCGTCTTTGTAGTGGTTTACTTCGATGACATTCTAGTCTTTAGCAAGTCGCTTGAGGAACATGTTGACCATGTCCATATGGTTTTGCAAGCCCTTCGCAAACAACAATTATATGCTAATATGGAGAAATGCACTTTTGGTGTTGATAAAGTTGTCTTCCTAGGATTTGTCGTGTCTTCACAAGGTGTTCACGTTGATGAAACTAAAACTGAAGCAATTAAAACTTGGCCTCAACCAGCGAACCTTCAACAAGTGCGTAGCTTTCTTGGTTTAGCCGGTTTCTATCGACGTTTTGTGAAGGACTTTAGCACCATCGCTATGCCTCTACACGCCTTGAGCAAGAAGAACGCACCCTTTGTTTGGGGTCCTTCGCAAGACACCGCGTTCACTAAGCTCAAACACTTGCTCTCGCACGCACCACTTCTTGCCCTACCCAACTTTGATAAGCCTTTTGAGATTCATTGTGACGCTAGTGGTACCGGCATAGGTGGCGTGCTCATGCAAGAGAAACGCCCAATTGCGTATTTTAGTGAAAAACTATCCGGCGCACAACTTAACTACCCCATCTATGATAAAGAGCTCTATGCTTTGGTGAGAGTTTTATGTGTTTGGGAACACTATCTTCGACCCCATGAATTTATTCTTCACATGGACCATGAGACGCTCAAGTATCTCAAAGGTCAAACGAAGTTAAACAAGCGCCATGCTAAGTGGAGTGAATTCATTGAGTCTTTTCCCTATGTCATCAAGTACATCAAAGGCAAAGAAAATGTTGTGGCGGATGCCCTTTCCCGCAAATGCATGCTTGTTACCAAACTTGAGTTGAATGTTATTGGCTTTGAGCACATAAAAGACTTATATGATCATGATGTTTTCTTTTCAAATCCTTATGCCAAATGTGTAGCACATACTTCTTGGGAGAAATACTACATCAACGATGGATATCTCATGAAAGCTAACAAACTTTGCATTCCCGAGTCTTCGCTACGTTTGCTCCTTTTGCAGGAATCTCACGGAGGAGGGCTCATGGGACACTTCGGACGCGACAAGACTTTTGCTATGCTCTCCAAGAATTATTTTTGGCCAAAGATGTTCCGTGACGTCTACCGCTTCACCAACCGGTGCTCTACATGCCGCAAAGCTAAGTCACAAGCTCAATCCCATGGCCTCCACATGCCACTTCCTATTCCTTTCCATCCTTGGGAAGACATTAGCATGGATTTCATTCTTGGATTACCTAGAACTCGCAATGGAAAGGATTCCGTATTCGTTGTTGTTGATAGATTTTCCAAGATGGCACATTTCATTCCTTGTCACAAGATAGACGATGCTTCACATATTGCGACTCTCTTTTGTAGGGAAATATTGCGCCTACACGGCATACCAAAGACGATTGTCTCGGACCGTGACGTCAAGTTCTTGAGTTACTTTTGGAAAACACTATGCTCCAAGCTCGGCATCAAGCTACTATTCTCCACGGCATACCACCCGCAAACTGATGGCCAAACCGAAGTCACCAACCGGACGCTTGCCACTCTCCTACGCGTGTTGATCAAGAAGAACATCAAGGAGTGGGAGGAGTGCCTACCCATCGCCGAGTACGCCTACAATCGCGCAAGACACTCTACGACCGGCAAGTCCCCCTTCGAGGTTGTCTACGGCTTCAATCCATTGTCACCATTGGACATCCTTCCTCTTCCGCTTCAAGAACGTGCCGACATGGACGCAAGTGCAAGAGCAGCCCACCTCAAGAAGATGCATGAAGAAACACGTTCCATGACCGAGCGTCAAGTTCAACGCCGCGCCATCAAGCTCAACATCAACAAAACACCAATGGTGTTCCATCCGGGCGATCTCGTTTGGCTACACCTTCGCAAAGACCACTTCCCCAAGGAACGCAAGTCCAAGCTTCTTCCACGAGCCGACGGACCATTCAAGGTGCTCGCACGCTACAACGACAACGCTTACAAGATCGACATCCCACGCGACAAGTACAACGTAAGCGACATCTTCAACGTCACCGACTTGGCCAAGTACCATGGAGATGAAGACCACGATCCGTGGACGGATCTTCCCCAAGGGGGGGGGGAGATGATGCGGAGCATCCGTCAAGCATCCCCATGGACAACCCGGCATCGGCACAAGCACTCAAGGGACCAATGACGAGAGCACGTGCACGCGCTATCGAGGCCGAGGTGAATTCTCTCCTCTTCGAGCTTCGTTTGGATTCGCATGAGGATTGGGTTCTACCTCACAAGGAGATGTTGTGCATTCTCAGTTACCAAGGAGGTGATCGCGTGGAAGCAAAGGAGAACCCATTCAGCCCGGAAGCAAGTGAAGACCCGTCCAACCCGGAACGAGCGGTACTACTGTTTCCCCAAGACGGTACTACCGCTCCTGGCCAGTCCGGCACCAGCGGTACTACCGCTCCTTAAGCGGTACTACCGCCTGCAAGCGGTACTACCGCTCGAGCGGGCGGTACTACCGCTCGAGCGGGCGGTACTACCGCCCTGCCTGCGTGCAGTCTGCGGCCCTTGGCCCTGTACCCCTCTCTCCTCGTACCCCTTCGTAGCATAAACTATAAATATACCTCCCCCATGTCTTTTGGAGGGTTAGCAAAGATATTGAGAGACCTTGAGAGCTTTGCTCCTTATATCCCCTCCGTGAGGAGATCAAGACCTCCCAAGGGAGAAGAATCCTCGTGGATTGCAAGACCTCCCAAGGGAGAAGAATCCTCTTGGATTGCAAGACCTCACCTCCTCTAGGAGTGGGAAGAACCTTACCGTTGTGCTTATTTCCTTGGATTGATCTTGTAATCTTGTGGATCCTTCGTGTGCTACTCTAGTGGATGTGATATTGGGTTTGTTTTGAGTGAATTGTGTTTTGTGTTCTTGTGTGTTCTTCCTCTTTTTCCCCTCCAAGTGTGAAAAGATCCCCCCTAGGGTTTCACCCTACAACATTCTCTTTGCGAGCCATTAGTTTTCTCGAACCGCACGTCCATAGTTTCAACCACTTTACAGTGAAAGAGGTTGAAGACCCTCTAGGTGTGTGAATCCTATCCATAAACAAGCATAAAACCCTCATGTGCTTTTGGTGCAAATTTTGAAGTGTGATGTGGATCCTTTATCCAACATCTTGCACCGAAGACTTTGAAGTAACTTTCATTTGGCTTCTTATCAGTGAGTAGTTCATATGATGTTTTCCCGATGAACTTGTGAAGATAAACTATGTTGATGATGTGGCAAGCAGTGTCAATGGCTTCAGGCCACCACTTTTGTGGTGTCTTGTAATCATCAAGCATCATACGAGCCATCTCAATTAGAGTCTTGTTCTTGCGCTCCACGACGCCATTTTGCTGAGGAGTATAAGGAGCAGAGAACTCATGGGTGATGCCGAGAGTGTCGAGATAAGTGTCAAGTCCAGTGTTCTTGAACTCATTGCCACTATCACTCATGGTATGCTTGATCTTGATGACATAGTTTGTAATGGCACGATTAGAGAATCGCCTGAAGACATCCTGCACTTCAGTCTTATACAAGATTACATGCACCCAAATGTATCTAGAGTAATCATCAACAATTAGGAAGCCATATAAGCACGCAGGTGTAGTAAGAGTAGAGTAGTGAGTAGGGCCAAATAAGTCCATGTGGAACAGCTCAAAGGGACGTGAGGTCATCATGATTGTCTTCGAAGGATGCTTGGCCCTAGTCATCTTTCCAGCTTCACAAGCACCACAAAGATGATCCTTCTTGAACTTGATGCCCTCGATGCCAATGATGTGATTCTTCTTCACCAGGGTGTGCAAGTTCCTCATGCCCGCATGTCCTAGCCTTCGATGCCAGAGCCAACACTCTGAAGCTTTTGCTAGAAGACATTCGAATAACTATGGTCTTGCAAAAAAGTCTACCATGTACAAGTCACCTCTTCAATATCCTTCAAAGACTTGTGATCTATCCTTGGCCATTAGCACAACACAATGATATTTTCCAAAGAGCACAATCATATCAAAATCACAAAGCATTGAGACATATATTAGGTTGTATCCAAGGGATTAAACCAGCATAACGTTGTCCATGTGTTGATCCTTTGAGATATCAACCCTACCTAGACCCAATACCTTGCTTTTACCAGTGTCAGCATATGTGATGTGGCTCTTTGAAGATGGTCGAATAGTAGAATCCATGAGAAGACTTTGATCACTAGTCATGTGGTTGGTGCAACCACTGTCCATGATCCATTTAGTGGCTTTCTGAGTTGTACCCTACGGTGCAATTAGCGGGATAGGCTTTACTGAGAGATTTGTGACGTAAGAACGTTTTAGCAAGTGTTTTATAGCTAGGTTTGGATTCACATTCAGAATCATCATCACTGGAGGTCTGAAAGTAAGCATCGCGCGAGTTTACCTTAGCGCCTCTAGCCATGAAGAAGTAGGTAGGAGCAGAGTCGTCATCCTCACTGGCTTCAGCGTTGATGGAGTGATCATTGTCTTCATTATTGAAGATGGACTTGGTGACGAATGCCGAAGCTAGAGGCAGACTAGCAACGCCTGAATCAGACTCCGCCTCTGCCTCCTCAGAGTCAGACTCCTCTTCTGAGTCCATTTCCTTGCCAACGAAAGCACACGCCTTGCCAGGAGATCTTTTCATACGAGATGTAGACTTTGAGAATTTCTTCTTCTTCTTCTTTTTGCCAGAGTCATAATCTTTGCTCTTCTTCCTCTTCTTCTTCGTTTCCTTTTCCCATTGAGGACATTCATATATGTAATGGCCTAGTTTCTTGCATTTGTGACAGGTTCTCTTCTTAGTCACGAGTGGAAGCCTCAGTGTTTTTGGAGCTGGATCTTGAAGACTTTCCGAAGCGATTCTTCTTGGTGAGCTTTTGGAAAATTCTCACCGGCATTGTGAACTCTTTGCCTAAGTCTTTAGGATCATCAGAACTGCAGCCATAGTCTTCTGATAAGGGAACAACCTTTGCCTTCAAAGCACGTGATCACCCATAGTTAGGACCATAGATATCTCTCTTCTCAGATAGCTGGAACTCATGTGTATTGAGCCTCTCGAGTATGTGAGATGGACCAAGTTCTTTGAAGTTAGGACGTTCTTGGATCATCAGTGATAGGGTGTCAAATGAGCTGTCAAGTGATCTCAACAGCTTCTTCATGACTTCATGCTTGGTGATCTTAGTGGCGCCAAAAGCACGAAGCTCATTGGTGATATCAGTAAGACGATCAAAGGTGAGCCGGACATTCTCATTGTCAAGCCTCTTGAAGCAGTTGAGGATATTGCGAAGCACATCGATTCTTGAGTCTCTCTAAGTAGAAACACCTTTGTTGACCTTGGACAACCAGTCCCAAATTAGCTTCGCAGACTCCAAAACACTCACACGGCCAAACTGCCCTTTGGTCAGATGACCACAGATGGTGTTCTTAGAAGTTGAGTCCAATTGTGAAAATCTCTTGACATTAGCTGTGGTGACACCTTCACCGACTTTGGGAACGCCAATCCTGACGACGTACCAGAGGGGTCGTTGTCAATGGCTTCAATATGCACGCGCATCTTATTCTTCCACTAGGAGTAATCAGTGCCATCGAAGAGGGCGCAGGCAGCGGAGACCTTGATTATCCCTGCAGTCGACATAACTAAAACTTCAGGTGGTTAAACTGAATCACACAGAACAAGGGAGCACCTTGCTCCGATACCAATTGAAAGTGCTAGTTATCGACTAGAGGGGGGTGAATAGGCGATTTTTATGAAAGTATTCAAGACATGCAATGTCTTCGAAGACAGACAAGCTAATAACACCTACACAATATGCAACAGACGATAAACTACACTAGCCTAGCCATAGTCAAGTAGGCATAATAGATTAAGCACGAAGACAAATAGCTACTAGGTAGAACAAATCAGAGTTGGAAGAAGGTATGAAACCAAATATGCAATCAGAGTGAATGTCTTCACACAAGAAGAGAATTAGAATAGGCAAGCAATGACTTCACGATGCCAAACAGTAAGTAAAGAGGGTGAAGTGATAGAATATGTTGCTTGACGAAGACAAGAATTTGGTAGACCGGTTCCAGTTGTTGTGACAACTATACGTCTAGTTAGGGAGGCTGAGATTGAACTCAGAAGACCGTGTCTTCACCTTATTCCCCTTGAGCTAAGGTCACTTAGACCTCGCCCAATCACTCTGGTAAATCTTCAAGGTAGACTTCCAAACCTTCATAGACTTCGTTCACCGGCGATCCATAATGACTCTTGGATCCTCAGAACGCGACACCTAACCGACTCGAAGATCACATCCTTCGAGTGTAACGAGTCTTCAGATCACGCGGACAAAAAGGCTTTGGTGATGCCAAACACTCTTTTGGTTCTAGGTGTTTTGGGTTTTGTCCTTGCAAGGATTCTCTCTCAAAGGCTTCGAAGATGTGATGCTCTCAAATGACAAAAGCCGTGTCTTAACTCTGAGCAGCCACCAATTTATGGTGGAGGGGGTGGGCTATTTATAGCGAGGAGGCAACCCGACATGATTTGTCCGAAATGACTGTGGGTCATTGGGGAACCGACACATGTCCAACGGTCGGATTTCAAACACACGCGACATCTTGACTTGGGTTGCAAGTAAAGCCAACTTATCCAACTCAGGATATGATTTTCTCTCATTGTCTTCACTCGAAGAGATAGGATTTGGGTTGAGCATCATGTCATTTTTCTGAATTTGTTCACTTGGATCCAACTTGACAGTTCGGTGGTTCCTATGACTCAAGAAAGAAGAAAATGAAACTACGAAATAACTATGTCTTCGCGCTCCATTGTCTTCAAATGAATGTCTTCACACGTCATTGTCTTTGACGAGAATGTCTTCTCGAACTACCATTGTCTTCAATGTCTTCATACATTTTTAGGGGCCATCTTTGATGAGTAAACCGAATCAATAGGGACTTCTACCCGTATTCTCCTGTGAATCTCACAAACACATTAATCCCTCAACCACATTTGTCGCCAATACTCCAAAACCAACTAGGGGTGGCACTAGATGCACTTGCATGATCATGCCACAAGGTTTGGGTATCTTGATAGTGAGATAGGCATGGTGTACATCCACCATGATTTTCGGTGGCCATCAAGGACACTCGCTCGAGAGGCACTTGCATCTTCTCAGAATGTTGTTGTACGGTGGAACGAATTCAATGATGTCAAAGATGATGCTCTCCGTCATGTAGTCGTCCCTGGTTTCAAAGGTGACCATCAAGGACACTCGCTCGAGAAGCATACTAGTCTTCCGGGTGACATCGTGAAACGATATCATTGGATGTAGGTGCTCGGGAGGCACTTGCATCTTCTTAAAAACATCAGGGGAGAGGACGTTGAGGCCCGCCCCGACTCACCAGCATGGGGTGACCTGGATATTGCATATCGTCGAGAAGACCACCAACGGGAGGCGGTCCACCCCCGATGTGCTCTTAGGGTGATCCGCATGACCCAACATGATTCGCGTTTCCGATCACTTGAGTGGCGAGGACACAT
Source organism: Secale cereale (assembly GCA_902687465.1). Classification (NCBI taxonomy): domain Eukaryota; kingdom Viridiplantae; phylum Streptophyta; class Magnoliopsida; order Poales; family Poaceae; genus Secale; species Secale cereale. Next base: position 479,472,009 of record LR738715.1, read on the forward strand.
CGATCCTCAGGAGCGCGACATTCACCTCATGCGTCGACAACTTGAACTAGCGGCGTGAAGCGGCATGGAGGCGTCGTGTGGATGCAAGCGACGACCTTGCCCCCTAGAAGCCGAAGCTGTTTGTCTTGGCCGTCGCGGGCGTTCTCGTCTTCATGGTCGCACTAGGGACGATGTGGTCTCGACCACCGCATGCGTCGTGATCACCTTCGCGGTGTGATCGTCGCTAGTTGTCAACCAGGATTTTGACTTCTCAGCATTGTGAGGTCGTGCTTGTTGGATTACTATTTGTATACATGTTTATCATTTAAAAAATACATGATTAATATTTTAAAAAAATATGTTTTAAGGTTTACTTTTGTTTTCATAAAACATGGAACATTTTTTATACTCGTTAAACATTTTTTAAATACACAACTAACATTTTTCCAGAGATTTGTTTTTTTCATACAGATTGTGTATTTTTCGTGTATGCAAATTTTTATAGTAGCTCCGTCCCAAAATTCTTGTCTTAGTTTTTTTTAGATACGTATGTATCTAACACTAAAGTGTAACTAGATACATCCGTATTTGGACAAATGTAAGACAAGAATTTTGGGACGGAGGGAGTACATGTTTGACATCTTTCAAATACATGATTAACATTTTTCGATATTGTTTTGATGTCTATTTTTTCATATAATTTGCACAGTTTTCATACACATAAGAAACATTTTTCTTATACACGTTTAACATTTTTCAAGTACATGAATAAATTTTTTCAAATATATACATTTTGATGTCTACATTTTTTATGCTACATATTCTACATTGTTTTTTATACATATGAAATATTTTCTTATACACGTTTAACATATTTTATCACCCGCGCGCTACAGTATCGGTCAAACCCAATGGGCCATCCGGTTGTCAGCGAAACGTCCACCCCAGTAGCGACCGGGCCAGTTTCACGGGCCTGTTCGTCCAAACGGTTCCTGCGTCAAACCCACACACATCACACGACGGCATCAGCCTCCTCGCCGTGAACGAGCCCCATCAACCCCCATCGACTGCTCGGCTGCTCCTCTCCCAACCATGGCGGCCGTGGCGCCTACCCCCGACAACCTCGACCCCCTGCCGTCCACCCCTCCCAACACGGCAACCCCACCTCAGGCCACCGCCACGTCCACCCCGCCGAACCCGGCAACCCCTAATCGCCCGGTCTCCAACCCCACGATGTCAAGCCCTAACCCTAACCCCGCC
>LR738715.1:479473435-479533182 GCA_902687465.1 Secale cereale
CCCCCGCCCCTCCGGTCGTCCTGCCGCCGGTGCCTCCTGCTCCGGTATCCTTCGTCCCTTCCTTCCGGCCGCTGGGTGCACCGCCCCCGCCGCAGGTGCAGCAGTACGGTGCTATACGTAATCCGGGCTACCTGATGGGACAGCCGATGCAGCCGCCAGGCGTGCACCACGTGATGCGCCCACCGACCATGTACGCGCCCCAGCCGGGTCCGTACATGCAGCAGCCGGGCGTCGCCGTTCCTCCCGGTGGGTCCCGTTCTCCATCCATCTGTAGGCATATACGATTGAATGACAATAGATTTATGCTTCCTCCGAATTGTGCCTGGGAAACCTCCAGACGTTCCATGTGCTGCGCTGTAGGAAATCTGGTGGAATCGACTAGATATGTCGTTGACGCGGGTAGGATCCGGGATTAGGGTTTGGAGGTGGGATGCGCCTGATGCTAGTGATTTACAGTAGTGTTTAGAGCAACTGGCATCCCCTCGCTTGATAACGATGACAGGGTATTTCTCTGCTACAGCGGTGGTCGTGCCGGCCGTTACTCCTTCAGCGAGAGGTGCTGGCTCATGTTTGATTCTGCTGCTCTAACTGAAGCTATAACAGATCATTTTCTCCCTCACTGCATGTGGTATGCTGAATGTTTGAATTTGAACTGGTTATATTTACATTGTGTGAAATTGATTTAAATGCTTTAGCTTGCCGTTTAATTAGGCTCGGTTTCTGTATGTACTTAGATCCTTCAACAATGGGTTGTTCAAAAAATGGGCTAAGGTACCATGGTTTCCTGTCGCTTAATTTCATGTCAAATATTTCTTTCTTAATTTGGTTTGTATTACTTTTATCGTTAATAAGAAGTTTAGAGTGAGTGACACATTTGCTTAAGCTGATATATCTTGAGTAGTGCAATGCAATGGTGTGAGCTATCCCAAGTTTTGCAAATAACCAATACAAGTACGTTATCATGCCTAATAGGCACTAAGAGGTAAGGCTAGCTTTCCCTAGTTCTTATTTTATGTGAAAATAATATTGTTTTTCTGTTGATGTTCACCCCGGTTATTCTGATTATGCAAGATACCTGCTTATCTATTTAGTGCTGCTCTTTGTTCCTTGTGTCTTATGCTAGCTTACATATTTTTATAGGATTAATGTATGCACTCTGTGCTCTGTTTTCTGGACTGTTACTAATGTGGTAGCATAGATGTTTGTTTGTTTCTTTCTTCAGGCGTGCATCGTTATCCTGGACCATACACTATGATGCGTCCATGTTTTCCTCCACGCCCAATGCCTCCTGTTGGTGTTGTGCAAATTCAACGGCCAGCAACAATTCCTGGAATCCGTGGTGCTCCTCCTATGGTAGCCCCTCCTGCCAGACCGCCTGCTCCAGCTGTCACACCCGTTGACAAACCACCAACTGCAGTTTATGTCGGGAAGATTGCCCCAACAGTGGACAATGGTTTGCTTCTTTCACTTCTTCGGGTATATCTCTTTTTCCCTATTATTTTTGTAGTATATTAACATGGCAATAGTCAGCTTTTCTGTTTATGCCATCAACTGCTTTTAGCATGCGTGTTTAAATGTTTCCTTATCTTCAGATTTGCGGACCTGTCAAGAGTTGGAAGCGCACCCAAAATCCAAGTAATGGCAAACCCGTAGCGTTTGGCTTTTGTGAGTTTGAATCTGCTGAAGGCATCCTTCGTGCGACGCGGTTGCTAAACAAATTGAGCATTGATGGGCAAGAACTGGTGGTATGTATCATTCTTACATATTTCTTATGCTTGTGGAATCGGTGGATTTGATTAATATGGGAACTAAAATCTAATTTCATTCGGAAGTATAAGGACCTGCATATAACCTAATAATAGGACATCAGTTGTTTCTAACAAACTCTGTTTTGTAAAAGCTGACAAAACGGTTTGTAAACTGATTCTTAGTAACTTGCATGTTTCCATGTATGTACCAAAGGGAACTTATTGAATTTGTATTTCTTTGTCGCTCACATGTTGGTTCCAGACCAATCTGTTAAAATATGTTTGACCTGTTGGATTGATGGAAAATGAGGGCCCACAAATTCTAATTCACAAAGCTTAATTCTTATGTACTAGAACCCTGTGTCGAAGGATTAGAATAATACTTTCCTTTTGCCTCTATGTTGTTGTGTTAGGGTATTAGGGATTAATTTTTGAAACCTTGTAGCCTGAAGGCATCCTAGTCATAGAATGTTTGTTTTACCATCATGTGCATGTTTTTACCTTACATTGTACCAACACCAGAGATGCTTTTGTCCATATGTGAGATACGGTACCGTTCAAGTAGTAGCAGATAGACCAATTAAATTTCTTGGTTGTTTGGTGTGAAAAACGCCTACCCTAACCTTTCTTGTGTACCATTGTTCAGTCATTGAATTATCTGTTACTGTGCGCATAGGCAGAACTTGTAAAGGATCCCTCCATTCGATTGTTACAGTTTATTTCTGTGCTAGCCCCATGTTCAACCATCATTTGAATTGGCCTGCAGTTCTTTTTATCAAGGATTGTGTAAGGAATATGTTTACTTCGAAAATCCTGCATGATGTAGTCTAATCCCATTTCAAGGAGGCTACCAAGATGTATTTTTCCCCAGTTGACATGGTTAGACACTTTTGTGTGTTTCCTGTTAAATACTCCCTCCTTCCCAAAATAAGTGAGTCACTTATTTTGGAACGGAGGGAGTATATGTGTAAATATCCCGTATGTTCTCGCAAAAGTAATGATAATGTTACTGTGCCTCCTTATATTTTTTTGAACTCCTTGTATTTATTTCAATGCAAGGTTAATATTAATGATGCCACCAAAGAGTACCTGAAGAAACATGTTGAAGAAAAGAAGAAGGTACATGAGAACGCCAAAAAGGAGGAAGATGAAGGTGGGGATGGGACTTCTGCTGTTGCTGAAAATGAATCATTGAAGCTTATTTCTGGTAAAACAGATGAAACTGAAGATTCTGGAGATAAGGACACTGAAGAAAACGCCAAGAAATTTGGGATTGTTACAAATGAAGATTCTGAGGCTGATAAGGCTGCTGCAGAACTAATAAACAGTATGATTGAGGAGTGGTTAAAGACTCGACCCCCGCCGCCGCCACCACCACCACCACCGCCGCCGGTTCAAGCATCTGCTGACATCTCATCCAAACATAATAATGGGGAGTCTGTTGTCGACATGGCAATGACTGGTATGGAATAATGGTAATAGTGTTTTGGCCAAATTTGCATTTGAATAATATGTATTTCATCACTGCTGCAGATTCTGAAGATAATAATGATGATTGTGTTGACAAAAGGACAGTTAGTGAAACTGAAAAGACAGAAAATGACTCTCTTGATAGGAGGAAAGATAAAGAGCATGATAAGGAGAAGCAGGAAAAGGAAAAAGAACTTCAAAGATATGAGCGTGAGCGTGAGCGAGAAAGAGTCAGGAGGGATAGAGATAAGGAACACAAGCATAGAGAAGTCGAAAGGCTGTACAAAGATCACCTTAAGGAGTGGGAATCCAGGGAGAGAGATAAAGAATATCAAAGACAATACGAGAAGGACCGTGAGAAGGAAAAAGAACGTGAACGCAAAAGGGAGATCATGAAGCAGGAAGATGAAAGCGATGAAGAGGATTCGAGGAAAAGAAGACGAAGGAGCAGTAACGCACTTGAAGAGAGGAAAAGGCGGAGGCAACGCGAAAAGCAGGAAGACTTGGCGGACAAATTAAAAGAGGAACAGGAAATTGCTGAAGCAAGGAGGCGTGCAATAGAGCTGCAACAGCAGGCAGATGAAGCAGCTGCGGCAGAGTCTGCTATATTTATGGAGGTTGATGGTGATGACGGGAAGGAAACAGATGCACCAAACAAGCCGGTTGATTCAGATGATGATAATGTTGTCAGCATTGCTAATGGTGTTGACGCAGGTAAGTAAATATTTCCTCACAAAGTTAATCACATTAGCTACATTCTAGTTCCAACACTTTTGCATCCATTCTACAGATGATGGCAAAACTCATAAGGACTGTAACGGTGACGAAGCAAGTATGGTACCTGGTCAAATTCTAGATATCAAACAAAATAGCAATGCTCCAGCAAAAAAGTTGGGTTTTGGTTTGATTGGCTCTGGTAGACGGACATCTGTTCCATCAGTTTTTGCTGAAGAGGATGACGATGATAATAAGGATAAACGGATAAGACCTTTAGTACCTATTGATTACTCCACTGAGGAATTGCAAGCTGTGGAGGCGGATTCTTATTCTGACCAACCCAATAATATTGTAGCAGCTGCTGAGTTTGCTAAACGCATCTTGGTATCTAATAAAAAAGAAGAGCAGCCTGAAACCGAAAGGAGTAGGCGAGCCATTGATAGATCAACCCTAAGGGATAAAAGTCGAAATGATGAAGATGGTGCACGCCTTAGTGCTGACAGAAGAGAAATGATGCATGATCGAGACAACGATAAGCCCAAGCTAGAGAACAAGAAAGTTTTGGATGCAAAACAATTGATCGACATGATTCCGAGGACAAAGGAAGAGCTTTTTTCCTATGATATTAATTGGGCAATATATGAGAAGGTGAATTATTTCTCTTGATTGACCTTGTATTTTCAGTACTTAAAAGTTGGGTAATGTTTTGTTTCTTCACCCAATCAAGTTATTTTCATGTCATATCTTTGTGCATGCATGTTATTTCTTTTGATGTTCTGTGAGGTCTTTATGGAAGCAGTTTAGGTATGTTTGCCAGTGGTTACAAAAAGAAAAAAAACACGGGATGTAGTGCTCCTTAAACCATTGCAGATCTGAAGATATTTTTTCCTGAATAGATACGAGATCCACCACATAATTATTTCATTAGTATAATGTTAAACCTGTTATTATTTTTCATTCCGGTTAACATGCATAATTCACAATTTGATCTCAGAGGCACCATATGTTGGGTCCACAAGTGTAAGGTGTGTCAGATTGCCTTTACTCTGCACTATTTGATTTTGCTTTCCCTGTTGTGTTTGTGGTGTGGTTGTATTCAACACTAACATCATCGTTCTTTTGTGTCAGCATGAGTTGCATGATAGAATGAGGCCTTGGATCTCGAAAAAGATAATCGAATTTCTTGGTGAGGAGGAATCGACTTTGGTGGAATATATTGTCTCGTGCACCAAAGACCATGTCCATGCGTCAAAAATGCTGGAGCTCTTACAGTCGATTTTGGACGTCGAGGCTGAAATGTTTGTCCTTAAGATGTGGAGGATGCTAATATTTGAAATTAAGAAAGTTGAAGCAGGACTATCAGTAAGAGGGAAGGCTTGAAGTTGAGGCAACTGTCTTGTATAACATTTTCTGCTTTTTGTCTGCAACTGTTTTCTTACTTCTAAGCTTATGTTGTAAGACAGCTGCTGTAAACATTTGAGTGAGGTCGAATTACTGGTTCCCATATGTTCTGATGTCTATTGTAGAAATGTATACATGAACTGTTGCTGCTCAATATTTGATGTGAAGCTGCTGTTGTTCCTAGGAGTACATACTCCCGTGCCACGTGTAACTTTTTATTTTGGGTCTCGCTAACAAACCTGCTTAGCGCTTAAATAGTTAGTTTGTTATTTAAATACATATGGCAATATCGGGCGTACAGAAGAGATTACATAAAGTTTGAAAAGTTGTTACATACTAATAAGGATAAGCCACGTACGGTTGTTGGCCGCATATTAGGATATTTGTTTCTTCTTCCATTAAACCAATTCACGTTACATGGTCTAGACAAAGGCTTGATAAGCACATTGACCTGGACTCGGAGACAAGAGCGGCTCGACATGGGAGACAGGATGCAGCTGGCGACGACTCGACCTGATGCAGTTAGAAGATGGAGGCCGATGCACGATGGAGCGCCTGACATGCATATTCAAATAGGCATGTCTAATGTCAAGGTAGGTATGTATGTAGGTTAATTCGTACGCATGCATCCATAATGTGATTGTCTGCATCCCGTGTAGTACTAATTTATTTATAATATTCTTGATGGATCTAGATGACGACCGCTCTACATTACTATTATGAAGCTTCACCTCATCCGAATCAGATTGGCCAGTCATCTTCACAGGCCAATGTGAAACACATCGACAGATGCTACTCAAAAGACTTATGACGCAAGATACTTCCCAGTCTCTGCCACCGTGGAACTCCGGCCAAGATTGATCGATGCGGCATGTGATGCACATACATAGTTACAAGTGTTATTTGAGTGGCCAAATGCTAGCATTCAAAATGAATTATACATCTTTTCTATTATACTTCTTGTAGAATTAATTGTAGTTGTTTTTAGATTCCTATGTACACTCCATCGCTAAAATAATGTAAAGATATGGTATATACTCCATTGTAATGAATATACTCATCATGAATTTGTATGTACTAATCACGGGGGGATTCGGTTTATAAGGTTTAGAAGAAAAAAAAACCTACCCCCGTGTCGTCCGCCTGGGCGACTCGGGCGGCGCTCGATCCGCTTTTCCCGGCGACGTCCCTGCGCGCCCTCCCTTCGCGGCCGCCGGTCGGCGTCATCGGGCTTGCCCGGGCGGCTGACGGAGGCGGCGGGGTTCCGTTCCCGTGGATCTTTTGGGCAACGTGTTTGACGAGATGCAGTTGGCGGCCGGCGGCTGTGAAGGTTGATGCTGCAGCGGCGGATCCGGCGCTTCACGTATCTGACGGAAGCATGGCTTGGGATAACTAGGTCGGCACCATGGGGGCTCGTGACGCAGTCATCTTGGTTGACAGGACCACTGGAGCATGCACATCTGTTGCTCCTCTGCATCTTGTGCTGTGACTTCCTCCGATGCATCCAACCTGAGAGCACACCCAAGATAGGGCCGCTGCTCCATGGGTGCATCTTTGGTGTTGGTGCGTAGTGCTCATGGTGGTCGTTCCCTCAGGTTCGGCCGTGAATCTGGTCCGCAGGCTGCTGTGTGGTTGTGGGCTAGACCGGTTACCTGAAGAGCTTCAAACCTGGATGATCTGCGTTCACTGGCGAGGACGGCGAAGGTAGTGGCAGCTCGTGGAGCTGTCGTCTGATAAAGATCAGTCAACAGCTGCTACTTGTGAGGATGGTGTAGGCCTTCAGAGTGTCCCCATCCCGGGATTTTGGTCGCGCCTACAGTCCTTCTTCCCCGTCAAAGTCATCGCTGGATGGTGGTGAGAGAAGATCTTGTCATGTCTTGTCAGCTTGCTGGTACGGGCGTGGACACCCCCGTCATAAGGACCGTGCGTATATGCAACTACTGTGATCGAGGAAAGTGGAGGAGACGACATATGACTATTTTGATTGGGTGGTACTTCTGTAGTACCTTGTCTCGAGCTCCGTGGTGAAAACCATAGGTTTGGTCATCGTTGGTCATATCTAGCAGTGACGACGTTCTTTTGCGTCGTTACCCTGATGAGGGCATTGCTCGGAATTGGCCCGGACAACATCTTCAGGGTGAAAACCCATTATCTAACCTTGGTGGTTGGATTCGGCGACGGCGGCGCTTCAACGTCATTCCCTTCCTGGAGGCGTCGTTTTTGGAGAGCCTTTCTCGTAGTCCTTGTGTTGTGAAGAGATGGTTAACGCCGATAGTCACTGTTGTATATCGTTTATCGTTGCTTTCAATTCTTCGGGTTTTCTTTTCTCCACCTAGGCATAGCTTCGGTCTTTTATGACTTTGCTCTTTGCCGAAGTGATCGTGTGGGTGTGTGTTGTGTTGGCTGTGTGCATCCTAGTTGTGCAGAGGCCGGGTGTATACTCATTATGGTTGTATCCCTCGATGCTACACTATGAGTCAACAAAAAGCACCCTTTATCGAAAAATGTACTCATCACAGAAAATATGGCATACACTCCATATACTCCATGGCAAAGAATTGAACATATAAATCCGGCTGCACTACCCGCCATTCTAGCGCTATGGCGTCGGGCGAGCGACTCTGTTCGCACGATCTACCACGGTGAGTACTTTTCAGGCTGCTGTCAAAAATCCATCGGTTGGTTTCTTTCCACATTGTGCTTTTGCACTCCAGTGAATGACTGGTGGGCCTACTTCCCCGAGGGGCCTAACTATGTGGTCTATTTTGCGTGCGTTTTTGGTGAGAAAAGAAGTGCGCTGCCGCGAGCGGCGCATTGGGCGGATCGTGTGGGTCGACAGAAATATCTCCCTCGTCACCCCCTTTCTCTCCCTCCTCTCTTCCCATCCCTATCCTCTTCTCCATGCCGCCGCCGCCGCTTCCCCCTCCCTCTCAGCAGCCCGTCCCCTCCACCTCCACCACCTCCTCCTCTCCTGCCTCCTCACCCAACCAGCACAGCCAGACCAGCGATGTGGACGAGGAGGCGACAGATCGGGAGGCGGGCAAGAGGAACCAGGCGGTTCTCCTTCCATGGCCGGGCCTCGACCTGCCGCATCTTCCTCCTCTCAGTCCGGGGTAGAGGAGTGGTGGATCCGCCTCCTCAAGCGAGCATGGGCACATGGGGATTCGATTCAGGGATCTCCTTGCGAGAGGCCGCCACCGTACCGACTCCAACATGCAATCTGTTCCAACTCAGGTTTGTCTTTACTTTCCTTGGTAGGCCACTGGCAGGAACATGTACGCTGATGTATTTGATGCGGTTAATTGCAATCTCTAGCCCTCCTACCATCCTCCCCTTTATCCCTGTTGATATGCGAATTAGGTTTCTAGCTAGCGATGCCTCACTATATTATGTTGCAGCAAAACAATGATATAGATTTGAAAAATTAATAATCAAGTTACCTTTCAACAGAAAATAAATGGTTGGTGAACAAATACATATGTACAAAAAGTCTGCACAAATAGATATGTTCAATGGAAATACGCAAAATAATAGTCCTATGCATCCAAGATACAGTACTGTGTGCCATAGATATAGCCTGAAATCTAATTCTTAGTCTCTAAATAATGTGAGCCGGTGCTTAATTATAAAACTTGTGATTCAATTTATAAATATACTCATGCTTTCCGATTAACCATCCCAGCTAAAACACCAAGAAATATATCATGTTGACAACTTTACTACTTGCTTGCAGAAAGTGACAGTTAAAGAAGAACCAGATGCCACTGAAGACGCCAACGATAACCATGTGTCTCAGTTTGTATTATATATGGGTTCTTTATAACTGCCTTCAAATCCTTCTTAATTTTCCCTGTGCAGTCCTAGCGCTGCCATAAGCATCGCAAACCACTCGAGTATCTTCATTCCCTGCGTAGAACTGTTCAAGAAAAGCACATGTCAAACCAAGTTCGTCTTTCTCTCTGCAAACCTGCTAAAAAATAGTAGTCATCCATTGAGACTTATTAGTCCATTGTTTCCCATATCTCAGCAGCGCGGAGGAGCCGGCTTACCGTGTCAGAGTTGTGTGTAATTGCGGGCTACTTCACCGTCATCAGCCCATTGGCAGGTATGCTAGCTCCTCCTCTTCTCTTCTTTGATGCGAATGCACAAAAGGTGACGCTCAAATCTGGAGAGTAGCCAATGAGATGTAGTTTTAAATTTTGTCTTTCTGCTGCAGTATTGTAGGGATGGACATATGGATTGAGTGCTACCCTCCTGAAAGATACACATCTCAGCAGCCAAGAACATCAATAAAAATGTATATCCAAACTCCTTTTATAATCTTGAATGCTTCTCGGTCAATGTCGATGTCACTTCCAGTCTTGGTTGCTACCAGGATGCTAGGTGCAAACTTCATGGAGGCATAATAGCTTTATACTAGCTTCTCTTGATGAATGAAAGTGGTACTGCTGATATGGACTATCTGAACAATCCACATTAGGTGGGTTTCTGCAATTAGTAAAAAAAATGACTAACGTAGTTAGCGGACTACATGGGTGCACTGACCAAGCTCTATTTACATTACCCGTTTTCCGTTTGAGTGATGTTACTTTGCTTGAAATTTTGAGATTGCACTATTAGCTTACTATCAGGTCTCCACCATTCTAGATATCATCTTGACTTTTAACTTCTTCAAATGCAATATTAGATAACATAAATAGGAAAAAATATCAAATTGTGAAACTGTAAGTAATAGCTTCACCTAAATATTGATCTGTTGTGTTATTTCAGGGAAGAGGTATGAAATTCTCAACTTAGGAAGGAACATCCAACCTGTAATGTGTCGATCACTAACTAATAAACATGAATATGATGTTGGAAAGAAGCAATTGGATATCAAAGCAAAAGGATCACGGCTTCTCTTAAAAATCAGTGAAGTATTATAATTCTGGCGATCTAAGCGTTGGTCCAGGGTGATTTACCTCTTCCAGCCACTTTCAGTTTGTTCCAATTCAGTCCCCTCTTAGTTTGTGCTAAACGAAAGTTCTTGTTAGGGATTTGAGTTTACCCTTTTAACGTGTGCTTGTGCTAGAGCAGCGGCGCTCCCTCGGCTACTCCTGGGTGTTCGAGCTGTCAGTGTGGCACAAGAGCATCAGCCACCACCGCTGCCAAGGAGCTCCAGCAATCACATGATCACTCTTGCTTCACAGACTATGTATGGTCAGTTCAGGTGATTTTTCCTCGGTGATTGTTGGCACCCAGGATGTTACAATCTTATTCCCTCGGCTACTCCTGGGTGTTCGAGCTGTCAGTGTGGCACAAGAGCATCAGCCACCACCGCTGCCAAGGAGCTCCAGCAATCACATGATCACTCTTGCTTCACAGACTATGTATGGTCAGTTCAGGTGATTTTTCCTCGGTGATTGTTGGCACCCAGGATGTTACAATCTTATTCATGATCTAATAATTAGCTAGGAATTTTTGAAATAGGATTTTAATCAGTTAATGTTTCTTCATTTGGTCCAGAAAATTGGAGGTTTTAGGATCTTTGGAAGTTCTTTGAGGCATCACCCTTCTTGTCCGTGGTTGAAAGGTGTGTGTGAGTCTAAGAAAAATACTTTTGCTTTATTTATGTTCCAACTTTGGCAAGGCATGTTTGTATAGGTAGTAAAAATGTGGTGGGAATGTTTCTTTTGCTAATTGGGGATTTTGATAGTAGGATTTTGTTTTGGGCTGGTGCTAAGGATCATTCAGTTTCAAGGAAAAAAATATATGTGTGGTTTCTTTTCCTTTACAGAAGATGCATTATATGATGTTTTCATTCTGGTAACCATCAGAAATTTTACATTTGATGGTGAATTTCAAAATTATTTTGTTTGGATTCTGAATCGTGCTAGGCAATGTCGTCTTTGTAACACTTTAAAAGGGGTGCTAGGCAGAACCAAGCCATCCATGCAGGCTATGAATAGTGCAGCGAGCGAGCGAGTGGGCAGCGAGTAAAAACCTAGCTTCCCCACACATGCCCACGACAGCACACGATCTTCCCTCCTCCCCGACCTCCCTCCTAGCCGCCGCCACCTCCTCCCTTCCTCCTCCAGAGAAAAGCCATGAGTTGTTTGGATTAGGAAGTAGACCAGCAGGAGGAAGAGAGGGTCTCGGGACGCGCTCATAAGAGAGATTAAACGTGTTTAGAAGAGAGAGCACTAAGATAGACACGATAAACCATAAATTGTAGCCTTGTACAGACAAGCAGAAGAACAAGAACATGAGATGATGCAGAAAAGAGAGTGATATAGTGAGAATACATAAGTAAATCTCGTCCGTACCTAATTTGGGGGAAAAGAGAGATGAATTTGGGAGAGTCTTCTTCAGTCTGTGATTCTTGGGGGCTGTACATTTTTTTGGTAGTGTACGTGTTGTGTCGTACCGACAAATATCTGTTCTGCACCATGATAGCATGAGCTTGCTGCAGCCATATGGTTCTTATGAGTATGGTGCTTGTTAAAAAAAGAGTTTGGTAGTCCAATCTGGTTCTCATTGTGGTATGTTTCCGATCATCTCCTTTTTTAGTTTCTAACTTTATGCTTTCATTTTTTTCTCTTGGCCAGCAAGAGCAGTAGGAGGCGGCGGGGAGGATGAGCAAGGAGATAGCGGGAGGAAGATATATTCTTGGCGGCGCGCTTGCCTTATTGGACATGTTGTGCAGCTCACTGTTTTTTTCTCTTGCCATCATCTCCAATAGTGTTGAGTCCCCTTCCTGGCGCCAATTGCAACACATATCTCCTTTGACTGATTAGCCATTGTTTCCCACAGCCGGTTTAGTTTTGTCTCGAACATCCATTTTCTTTGAGATTTGTTTTTGTAGTGTGCTGATTACTTAGACATCCTCGCTGCCACCACAACCTATCCAAGCAAGCAACAGATCGAGGAGGACGGAGGCACGGCGCGACGACGACCGTGGCATAGATCAAGAGCATGGTCATGGGCTCATGGCCTGGGAGCGAATCAGGTATCCTGGGTCACGACGGAAGCTCGAAGCCGCGAGAGCTGCCTGAAGAAGAGGGCGACGACATGGGGTGGAGGCCGAGGAAGAGGGCGGCGAAGCGGGGGTGGAAGAGGGTGTGTCTGTGGTTATCGCTTTCCGAGACGACGCGACTTGACGATTTACATTCGCCTTCCGAGACGATGCGACGCGGCAATTCCGATTTCTCTCCTTCCTCGCCTCAACGACATGCTCTGCTTCTGTAGCTTGTAGGTTGTGGCCTTTTCTCTTCTCCTCTTGTTTCCTTGCATTCTGATCAAGCCATGGTGCATGTTGCCTCTGGTTTTCTTATGTGAGTGCGCTTCTATAAAGAAAATTTGATTTCCTTGTTTTTCACTTCTTTAGGGGTATGAGGAGAGAGCTCTATTGTCTGCAGCGGCTGCATCATTTCGACAAGTGATATGATTGATCTTTGCTATGTGGACCAATGGCATGATCTGTACCTAAGGTTGGAGATGCTGAATTGGGTAAGAAAAAGATGACATCCATTTGCTTGTTTTTCACTTCTTTAGGGATATGAGGAGAAAACTCTATTGTTAGTCAGCTACTTCCATTTTGGATAATCTATTATTTGCATGAAGGTTCAGAGAATGTCCATTATTGCCTTACAGTCCAACTGGTAAACAGAACAGTGCCTTACATAAGCACTAATGGCGATCTTATATACTTATATGTGTATGTTTTCTTTATGCAGAACATGTGAGAAATCACTGATGCGCATGGCTGGCAGCCTTCGCACGACGAAGTAAAATTGGCAGGTGCTTTTCTCTACTTCCTAATATTATCCATATATCACAGGGAAATGATAGTTAGTTTTAGCAGGGATTAGTGCTTCATCACAATTTTTCTAGCTTCTTTTGTCCTCCAAATGATACAGAAGGCAGTCAAGTTCCATCCTCTAATTTCTTGTGATCTTTGTAGGACCAATTAGGATGCATAGCTGAAGGAGTGAATCTACTGGTTCAGCTGAAAATTGATCTCTATTTGGTTTCTGTTTTTGCGTTTGGTTTTGCAGGTCGCTCGTCATTCGTATGCTCATCCATCTTGGCTGCTCTGCTTGCCTGTTTCTCCTCTCTAACTCAGGTAAATGGACCGTTCTTTAATTTGTCTGGGGAACGACTCTTCTTTTATCTGTCTATTCCATAGCATGTCGGTGCACTGACCACTTCATGTCCATTTATCTATTAGGTTCTGCGATCTCTTGTGTTGCTGCGTCCCGATCTTCTGCTTTGTTGCATCTCTGTTCTATCATCGAGGTTTGCTTGCTTTCTGTCTAGCTAAAATGCATATTTCCTTTCGTGTACGTGTTGTCATGGTGTTTAAATTGCTGATCATTTTAATTTTCGGGATCTGGCACACCATCGTTTACTGTTCGGCATCGTCCTGCTTATATGTCATGCTTGTGTGTGAGCAGAATGTGTCCGCTTATTTCAGTCGTTATACATGTTTTGGAGGTCGTGGCGGCGGCGTAGTGCGGTGTGCTTTATGACGCTTTCGTATCTGTGTGAGGTTGCAAAGGACGTGTCTGTACTTGCTGGGGCAGAATTCAAATTGTGAGGGATGGTTGTGCTCAGATTTGGTCGCTGCTGGTCGGTTCTTGACTTCAGCGCATGAAAACCTGCAACTGCTATCAAGCGAACCACATGTAACTAAACTTTTGATTTCGTGATGTAGACATAGAAATAGCTGATCCCAATTGCTGGAGTATTTATTCTATTGATTTGTAGCATCTATATTATTAGACATACACTTACGGATGTGCTTCTTTAGTGTGCCTTCTCTCATCTCACAGTAAATTGTTTTGTTGTTCTAAATAATTGCTGCAGGAGGGAGCACCAGGCATATATAGAAGAAATCCCAAACCAATTTTGCTCAGTTGTAGCGTCTTCCACTAACAATAAGTCTGCACAGCAGCCTGGTGAGGTTTGTTCTTGCATTTAAATACATAAGTCTTTCAGTTGCTCTCTACTCGCTGGTAAAAAAGCATAGTGAATTTCCTTTATAAATACCCAGCTGAAGAATACTTTTGTTAAATCAATCAATAGTGAGTTACCTTCTTATTACTAGAGAGTAGAGACGTAAGAAAACACCCTTAGGTGTGACACTCTACGTGGTTACCTTCTTAGTCCCAGCTATTGCCATCATACTAAGATCACAGCCTAATTGTAGCGTCTTCCACTAACAATAAGTCTACCAAGCCGAATGTTTGTTTCTACGTACTTCTGGATGCTAATTTACCGATCTTAATTTTCATGGGGATATTCCTTCTTTATTTGGTTACCTGTCAATGCTCGGTCCTATTTCCCACCTTGTGCTTTGACTTCTTGCATTTTTTACGTCTAAGTTATTAGGCTACTGCTGCCTGGTTTACGTACGATGAACCACTAATTATGATGCACTGCTGGCTGGTCTGCCTTTTTTTATGCTTTTTTAGTGACAACATTCAGACTTAATGTTTATTACTTCATTTCAGAATTTTAAATTAAGACATCGCGGTCAATTTATATGGTCTTCTGAAGTTTCACCTTCCCTTTGTCATATTGGTTTGATCAAATCAATGGGAAGCCAGCATTACTTTGATGTACTGGCTTACAGTCTTATTAAGTACTCCCTCTTCAAACTAATACAAGACCGTCTTACGTCTTAGCGCACATTTAACTACTTATTTGCTGTACTATCGTGGATGTACCGCAGAATAAAGCAGTCCTTCATTTTTCTTCTCTGCAGGCTGATGTTCTTGCTCAGTATAAGCCAACAATGGAGAAACTGACCAAGCTATCTTTCATGATCAGTTACACACCAAGCCTATATTTTTGTTGCTTCTACATGTTGCTATGATGGTCATTCAACCCATTTTCTTGAACCTGCACTACAACGAGAGATCTGGGCTGCTTCTTTGTGGCTTCCAAACTTGAAATGTTTGTTTGGAAGTTAGTTTAGTTTTTTTGTTGTGGATTCACAGCTTCTCACATGTACCGTCCTCTTAGACCTTTAGATTTCCAAAGAAACTAAATGAAGATATGGTGGTATGGTCTCAATAGTACAACTTAAAGCCTTCCATGCTTTATATTTTCTCTGAAATTTGCTCTCGAAGAATCATGTATCTATGTTAGATCCGGTGAGAAAAGGCGGCTTCCAAGCAGAGGACGTGGGAGTGTTGGCCACATTTGGTTTTCGACTTGATGTCTAAATATTCTCACAATACTTGGCTTCCTCTCGGCCTTTGCGCCATTGGCGCAACGAGTCATCTAGTATACCCATAAAAAATGATATATACCCCATCACAAAAAATATGGTACATACTCCATCCCACAATATATTGTATAGAGAGAATTCCTTATTTGACACTACCTTAAAATGTGGTTCCCTATTCGGCCCTGAAGTTTTTCCCCCCTATTTGACATGTAGTCTAATTTTTCTTCCTTACGTGACACTCTAGTGCATTTTGTTCACTAACGGTGTTAAAGACAGACGTGAAAATACCTTTCTACCCCTGGTGCATTAAGTGACCAAAAATCTGTACATGACAATACCTACAGTTATGTTACATACTTGGTCATGTTAAATGACCAATTGAGACTCCATAATTTGGTCAATGAACTGATTTCGATCCAAAAAATTGTCCTCTCATTTTAATTCAAAAAATCGAAAATTTGGCAGAACATCCCCTGTAATTCATACTGTTTCACACATGAGGTCAGGTCCACAAGTACATCACATGAGCAGCACAAAAGAACATCCAAAAGTAACCATGACACTAAGGAACACACGAGAATCACAAACTAAGCCGCCTTTTGCTTCTTGTGCTCATTGAAGGGCTTGCAGGGTGATTTTTTTTGCTTCTTGTGCACATTGCTGGGCTGTCTTGTGGCACCACAGGAATCTTTTCGGTGCACTCCTTCTTACTCTTGGATCTGCACTTAGGCATGTAAGGCAGCAGCAGTTTTTAGCAATTGAAAACAAAAAAAATATTCGTAACATGTCAACTAAAAAGAGAAACAATACCTCTTGGATCGAACCGATTCAAATTTCCCCCCTTTTCCCTTTTTGTTTGTATTCTCCAAGCTTTTTCTACGGTGAGAAGAAAACAATCATAATACAGAACAAGTTTTAATTTCATTAAATCTAAAAATCTGAATTAGTTGTAATCACCTTTTTGATGCTCCACCACTAGAGTTAACATGTTTTCCCTTTTTTTGGTTGTAGTTTCCAAGCTTTTGCTATGGCGAGCAGAAAGGTACTTAGAATTCAAACATTGTTTCCATGTATTTATGAGCATAAGTGTAAAATTACAAACCTTGGGGGGAAACACATTCTTGTTGGTACTCCATCTTCGCAAGGCACAATGGATAACTCAGCTGTTTTGGTTGTCTTTGTCCTTTTCTTTGGTGGTTCTCTACACAAGAGATAGGAAAGTACTGGACATGTATAGTTGGAAGAATAATGCAAAAATGAGTAAATCTATACTACCTCACAGCCATCATTGCAGCAATGTCCTCTCGGTTTCCCTTCTTACATTTGTGCCAATGATGCCCATATTCCTTACAAATAGGGCATAAGTGTTGACCACTTTTCCTTTTCTTCTCACTGCAACCTTTGTACCTCTCAGTTTCATGCCTACCAGCCGTGGCCTTCAATAGTGGTGGATGGATGAAGAATCCATGGTCAGATTTAGGCCATTGGGTCTTGTCCGGCATAGCAGGAATTAGGTGGGCATAAGCTGCTCTATATTTGTCAACGGAGAAATACAAGTCCACATAATGTCGTATGTGTGCATTGCTAAGTGACATGATGAATGCAAGAGCATGTTTGCAAGGAAGGTTGGAAACTTGCCACTGTCGACAAGAACATGTCCCCTGTTGCAAGTTGACCACAAACCTAAAGCCACTACCACCTAATGCAGTTACTTCAGCCACTTCTTCTGATCTTTCTACCACCTCCAAGTTTAATTCCATGGTCATTGCATTCAGCTTCTTAATTATGTGGGGCAGAATCAAACCATCTAACTCCTTTGCTACTTTTCTCCTTCGGTTCCACAATATCATAATCAATTGTCTCGCCTTATCAAAGAGGCCGTCCAAGTTCAAGGACTTGTGGTGCTTAATCCAATTGTTAAAGCTCTCAGCCAGGTTGTTGGTTACATAGTCTACCTTGCATATAGTTGAGAATTGACTCCTAAACCACAACCTATTGTGCCACTTCCTTATATATGCAGTTGCAGCTGGCTTTGTTGTCTCCATAGCAACCCAATGTTTGTCAAATAAATATGGGTTCCATGAGTAAGCAGCATCCCAAAGGTGGTCATCAAACACCTTCCCATGGAACTTCTTCTTGAAGTTGGTCACCAAGTGAAACATGCATTCCCTATGTTCCACCTCTGGGAACACTTCTTTCACCCCTGTCATTACTGCTTGACCAGCATCGGTGCATATGGCCAACCCATTTGGTGATCCTATGACCTGTCTTAGCAATTGCATGAACCAAATCCAATTCTCGTTAGTTTCAGAATCAAAGACTCCAAAACTAACCAGATACATCCAATTATGGCCATCAACAGCGGTAGCACTAGCCAGCTGCCCCTTGAACCTGCCCATCAAGAATGTGCTATCTGTTGCCAAATATGATCTGCAACCACTAAGGAACCCCTCTATGCAAGGTTTCATAGCAACAAAAATTCTTCTAAACCTGATTTTACCATTTATTGTGTGATGATCAATCTGCACTATGCTACCAGGGCAAGAACTTTCAACTCGTGCTTTAAACCTATACACATTGTCAAAGCTGATATTCCAATCACCAAATAGTTGCTTCAAGGCTAGCAACTTACCCATATATACTCTCTTGTAGTTGATTTTGACCTTGTGGTGTTCTTTAAGCTTCTTTCGCAATTCCTTTGCTCCTAGAGTTGCATCTTCAATGAGCCAGTCCTTCACCTTCTCACATATCCAGTACTTAGTTGCATTCTTCAACTTCTTTTTCCTTCTTGCACTAGAGCAATCATGACCAAAAGGTTTTTTTCACCTACAAAAGAAGAATATAATTAGTTAGCTACAAACTCTCAAACAATCAAGAAATGTTTACAAACGAGCAAAGTTAGATAGTTACCACTATGGTACACAAATCATCTGTTGTAGAAGCATGTATCCTCCATGGACAATTATCTTCATCTATTCTTTTACAATAGCCCATGAACCTACATGGTGCATTCTTCTCCGTGTTATACTCAAATTCATATTTGATTGCATGCTGAGAAAGGGCCAACTTAAACTCCTTCATATTGGGAAATATGAAACCTTCAGTCATAGGAGGGTCATCCTTATCATACTCTATATTTGGGGCATGATTTACCTCATGCAACTCCTCATCCTCCTCTACTTCAGTCTCGTCCTCGCTCTCATCCTTATTCTCATCCTCACTCTCATCCTCACTTTCCCCATCAACAACATAGTCTTGGTCCTTCTCTTTATAAGGAAAAAGAACCACATTTAGAGCTTTAGGTTCTTCCTTCAAATACATATTCTCTTCATCAATACCAACATGTTCATTCTTCGGTATTGGGTTGCGAAGATAACTATCATCGTCTTGGTCTGCGTTGTTGTTAGGTTGGATATGCACATCACTACAATAATCAATGATAGGCTCATATGGTCCAGAGGGTTTCCAATATACAATGAACATCGGCACCATCTTTCACTTAGCGTGTTTCTCAAACATATACATCAACTCTTGGTCTAATTTTGTTTCTGGAATGTTTTTAGAACTTCATCATAGCAGTGAACATGCGCAACTTCCAAATAACGTGGCTAATACTGCACTATAATTGATTCAACCAAATCTTCATAATTTGTCAAGTCGGAATCAATAACCTTTTCTAGCTTTTTTTGGGTTGCCAAGCAATCTAATTTTCAGCACATAACAAGAATTTGGATCCATCATGTACATAGAAGAGAAACTTATGCATGAGCATTGCTACTGGATATGGGTCAACCTGCTCCTCCTTCTAATCCTGCATTTGGAGAGAAATTTGTGGAAGGAACTCACCCTTGTAAGTTTACAGCCGCACCGTGGCCCAAGACCGCATCCATGCCCGCAGCACCACCATGGCCTGCGCCCGCAGCTAAGCTCACCAGCGAGTCCTGCATAGCCGCGCCATGGTCGGCACCAATAGCTGGCCTCACCAGCGAGCCATCCCCAGCCCCGCCTTGGCCGCCGTCCGCCGTGCCTGGGTCACCGTCCGCCGTGTCTGGGTCGCCGTCCACCATGGTGCTAGCTCCGGCGCCCGCATCCACCACTTGAGCCATGGCCCCTCAGCTCACGCCGCCGCCGCCATACAAGCCAGCAACTCTGCCGCCGCCGCTAGGGTTGGGGTGGGGAATCGAGAGGAACAGAGACGAGAGCTAGATCGGGATCGGGCTTGTGGGCTAGCGACACATGGGTATTTTGGTCCATCAAAAATATATATTAATGGAGCGGTGTAACTAAACGGACGGCGATGTCAGGTAAGGAAGAAAATTTAGACTACATGTCAAATAGGGAAAACAAATCTTCAGGGTCAAATAAGAAACCATATTTTAAGGTAGTGTCAAATAAGGAATTCTCTCTATGGTATATCCATCAATAGTACACAAGGAAGTGGTATTTTTTTTTTGCGAAATAAGTAGTATGTACTTCATCGCAAAAATGTGGTATATGTGTGCGCCATCCAAATTAGTATATACTTCATCAGAAATAGTATATATGACCTACTATATAAAATGAACAATGCATGCAAGCTCAGCAAATTCGTATAATCCAAACGTACACATACTATTTCCTTTCAAGTTGAAGGTATATTCCTCTATATACTATATGAATGGCTTCTAAAAAAACTAGGAGTATATGAATGAAACACACATGCAGATGAAGGTAGCTTGGGTTTTGTTTTGCCAAAAATGGTATCTGATTTTTATTCCTTAATTCTAGGATGAAGCACCTGCATGCACGGTAGAAGAAAGTAGTTGCGTGCAGGCTACAAAATAGCTACAAAAAATACACCCACCCTGAAAGCATCCCCAATCCCCACGCCTCTATAACCACTGCCGACAATACCGACCTCCTCGCGCCGCCGCGAGGGCACCTCCGCCACCATTACCGACCTCCGCCATGACCGACCTTCCCCAGCAGTCACCCGCGCGCCACCGTGGCCATGCGCCACCCGTCTAGCATCCCCTGCGTGACAGCATCCCGCCGTTGCGCTTCCATGGCCACCGGTAACCACCAAACGATCGTCGTCGCCTGCAGTCCAACCTCATGCGCCTGCGCCGTTCAACTTGTTCCTTGAATACGTTAGCGACGGATGCGTGCCACCCCCGGCTATGGATAAGGAGTGACCCGCCCTCATCTTCTCTCATGGCTCATGGGGCAGACGACTCTTAGAGCACCTCGGGGCATCCTGCTGGGGTGCCGTTCAACTACACCAACTGGCGTCGTTCAACAAACTCACCCGATAACGTCCGAGGCCGAGTCCCAGCGTGGAGCTTGTCGCCTCCTATGCTATGTGCTGCACGAGGACTGTGGGGCTCCTGTTCGTCAACATCCCAGCGAGGGTCGAGCACCCAGACCACAGTACCCCCCTAATCTTGCTCTACATCGGTATGAACCGTATGATACTATAACACTGACATATTTTGTTTTGTTTTATGTCAATGTATGAAGTGTTGACACAGATGCAAACTTAGACACCCAAGCTGTGCGTGTGCAGATTGCAGAGCCGTAGGTGACGCATCCATGAGAGCACTCCATTCAGGATTGCAGATTTCTGCTAAAGCTCAGAGGCACCAAGGTGTGCACCCGACACCCCACACAGCTAAGGACGAGTTCAGACAAGAAATGGGAACTAAAAATAAAAGGCAGAATGTTCTAGGCATAAAGAGAGTTGAATTGGCCTAAATCTGCATGCACCTTCTTCCTCCCCGGACGGCGGCATTTGTTCTTCTTCCTCGTAGCGGTAGCCGAGTAGATTGGAGGCAGGAGGGCGTGTGTGGCTCGCATGGCAGCGCAAAGATGGCATGGAGATGGCGCGGCATATGGGTTCCCGTGGTGGCGCTCGGCTGGTTGACCTTCTCGCAAGGGCCGCCTCGACCTTCCCGATGAAGGTTGCTTTCGGGGCTCAGGATCGCTAGGTGCACACAATCTGTCTTAACCAGCCCATGATCATGCTGCTGGGTGAAGATCAGCCAGCCTGAAGATGCGAGAGGAAGACTTTCCAGCTAATGGTCCCGCTACACTTTTTGCCAATCCCGCTTTTTGTTCTCTCCCGATGAAGGTGATAGCTTGATTTTGTTGGATAAGCAAGAATACAGTAGATGGAGAGAGATACAGAGCATATGCAGAATTAGATAAACGAAGAACGGGGTAACACTAAAAGTGTGTGTGCCATGCACGTAGTGTACTACTTGTACGGGAGGTGGTCGGGTGGGCATGCACTAGTTGAGATGTCTACTGTAGTAGGAAATTTTGGTTTTCCCTTTATTCTCTTGTCTTGGTATCCACTAGTCCAATTCTGCACCTATGCCTCCCATGGATCCCACTGGCTTGTGCTTTTCTCTTTTCTATGAGTCTGGAATTGAAGTTGAGACATAACAGGAGATGAAAAATTTCCGAGAGTTTTTGCATCAAAATTTAGAAGTTCAAATTAAAATAACAAAGAAGTTCAAAGATTATAAAAGTCAAATTTTTCTCGTTACTAAAGAATAAAATGAAGAAGTTCAAATTTTAAAAAAGGAACAACTAAAAAAGTCCAAAATACTTTTTCGCCATTCCTAAAAAATCTAGAAGTTCAAAGGAAAATAACGAAGTGGTTCGATATTCTTTTAATACTCCATCCATCCCATAATATAAGAGCGTTTTTTACCATTATTAAAATACTCAAATATCCCTTAATAATAAGGAATCAACCATGAAGTTCAAATTAAAAAAAGTGAACCACGATGTTTATTTAAAAATCAAAAAACGATTCTTTAAACTAAAAAAAAGTGAAGTTCAAATTAAAATAGCATAGAAGTTCAAAGTATATCAAACCCTATGATTTACTAGTTCGAAAAACAAAACAAAAAACTTCATTTTTGGCATTTTTAGGAAACTCAAATTTTTCTTATTGCTAAAGAATAAACGAAGAAGTTTAAATTAAAATAACGGAGAAATTTCGATGTATACAAAAAACTTACATTCCTCTCGTTTCTAGAAAAAAAGTATTTAATTCAATTCAAAAAAGTTGTTCGGTGCTTTCTTAGAAAAATCAATTTTTCTTCTTCTATAAAAATAGAACTGAGAAGTTCAAATCTATAATATCTAAATAGTTCATTCCCACTACCATATTTCTCTTGACATGCAGCCTATGCACCTCAGCACACCCGCGACATCACCATTCTTCTATTGACTTACATATGGGACCAACCACTATGAGGCCCCTGCCACATAAGCATCAGTTATGTGCTAAGGACACACCACCTCATAGCGTCTCTCTCCCTTATATGGCACTTCGCAAAGTGATTAATTCAGTGAACACATCCAGCCTCCTCCGGTACATGGTTGTTACGTCCATTTTGCATCATGTTTTCTTACTGTTATTTATAATGTTTTTTATCCATAATAATGCTTTTTGGAGTAATTCTAATGCCTTTTCTCTCATAATTTGCAAGGAACATACCAAGAGGGAGAATTCTGGCAGCTGGAAATATGGACCTGGAAAAGCTACGTCAGGCCACCTATTCTGCACAACTCCAAACAAGCTGAAACTTCACGGAGAATTTTTTATGGATTATTTAATAAATACCGGAGTCAATAAACACCAGAGGGGGGCCATAAGGTGGGCACAACCCACCTGGGCGCTAGGCCCACCAGGCGCGCCCTGGTGGGTTATGGCCTCCTCTGCCCACCTCTGGTGCCCATCTTCTGGTATATAAGTCATTTTGACCTAGAAAAATTAAGGAGAAGGCTTTCGGGACGGAACGCCGCCATCTCGGGACGGAACTTGGGTAGGAGCACTTTTGCCCTCCGGCGGAGCGATTCTGCCGGGGGAACTTCCCTCCCGGAGGGGGAAATCATCGTCATCATCATTACCAACCACTCTCCCATCTTGGGGAGGGCAATCTCCATCAAAATATTCAAAAGCACAATCTCATCTCAAACCCTAGTTCATCTCTTGTATTCAATGTTGTTACCGGAACTATAGATTGGTGCTTGTGGGTGACTAGTAGTGTTGATTACATCTTGTAGTTGATTACTATATGGTTTATTTGGTGGAAGATTATATGTTCAGATCCATTATGCTATATATTACCTCTCTGATCTTGAGAATGTTTATCACTTGTGAGTAGTTATCTTTGTTCTTGAGGTCACGGGAGAAATCATGTTGCAAGTAATCATGTGAATTTGATATGTGTTTGATATTTTGATAGTATGTATGTTGCGATTCCCTTAGTGGTGTCATGTGAACATCGACTACATGACACTTCACCATATTTGGGCCTAAGGGAATGCATTGTGGAGTAGTAATTAGATGGTGGGTTCCGAGAGTGACAGAAACTTAAACCCCAGTTTATGCACTATTCCGTAAGGGACCGATTGGATCCAAAAGTTTAATGCTATGGTTAGAATTTATTCTTAATACCTTTCTCGTAGTTGCGGATGCTTGCGGGAGGGTTAATCATAAGTAGGAGGTTTGTTCAAGTAAGAACAACACCTAAGACCGATCCACTCACATATCAAATTATCAAAGTAGCGAACACGAATCAAACCAACATAATGAAAGTGACTAGATGAAATTCTCGTGTACCCTCAAGAACGATTTGCTTATTATAAGAGACCGTTTTGGCCTGTCCTTTGCCTCAAAAGGATTGGGCTATATTGCTACATACTTGTTACTATTATCGTTAATTGCTCGTTACAAATTATCTTGCTATCAAACAACTCGCTACTTACAGTTTCAACACTTGCAGACATTACCTTACTAAAAACTACTTGTCATTTCCTTATGCTCCTCGTTGGATTTGACACTCTTACCTATTGAAAAGAGCTACAATTGATCCCCTATACTTGTGGGTCATCAATGGCGGGGATCCATCTCCACCCTGATTCTTCTCCTCCTGTCTCCCATCGGCAAAGGTGCCGCCGACGTCATTGGGGAGGTTGATTTCGATCGGTCCCAATGGAATCAGACCAGCCGCTGGGCTCTCACCTGGAAGGATACTCTGCTCGGATACTCAACCATGGAGTGGACGCCGCATCAGGCAGGTCTCCAGCTGGGTGGACGCTTTCTTTTCGGGCTCGAAGGGCTTTGCTGGTGGTCGCGTCGTGGAGGGCCTCAATTCACAGCCACGACTTCCAAGACCTCCTCCTACATGTGCCCTGGGTTCTCTCCATTTTATCACCCTGATGGTCAGGCGATGCATGCATCCACGAGCTGGCATCCATGTTGCCCGTGCGATGCCTTCATCCTCCAGTTGATGGCAGGTTCAGTGTTTTACTGAACATAGTCTATTCTGATTCTGTACATTTAGTTTTCAGTTCCTAGCAAACCGGCAAGCCATTCAACTCTGAGCGCTCTGTTTTCTATCACTAGAAATCTGACGATGACATGCGACAATTATTAGATGTCCAGAAGAAACGATTGGACAGGAAATCAATGGACGCAATCAAGAAACAATGTGCCGTCTTCTCCCCTTCCAATTCATCACACATATCTCTTTCCGTTCCATACATCTTATTTTTCCTTCCTATAAAACGGCCATATCTCCATATTATGAATCTGTCACAAACAGAATACAACTTCTCCTTGCCAAGCATACACTGCCATTCCCCCGCCTTGGCTCCACCAAGATCCTTTCTTGCCACCATGGCCTGCTCGGCAACATCGAAGGTTAATATTTGGATGATTCTGTGGGTTTATCTACATTTTGATTTTTTCAGATCAAGGAGAGTTGGGTGGGCTCCAACTCAGTGAAATCAGATGTACCATTGCCAGTTAGTGAGTACAAGTCCTCTTATATACCTCAAATTTCTCCTATGTTACGTATAAGATTGAAATCTGGCAAGTACTCTTGAATTTCTATGTTTTTTTGCCTAGTTTGATTTCTTCAATTGCATGTTGTAGCTAAGAAAGAGATTCAACTGTCCAAGAAATTGGACACTTGGGTACAGGTGAATAACAACATCTGTTTTGAAGTCAATTTCGGCCAATACAGTCCACCCCTCAATACCTGCATATGCATAATTGTTTCAGTGGTCATATCCTCGCACATCACCGCAGATAATGTGTTTGTTCTTTCACTGACTAGATATCATAAATTCAAAGCACCACATTCATACGTTGGTTTCTATTGAATTATTCGTCATACATATGAGAGTTGGAACCATGGGAATGCTCATGTGGATTGAGGAGTGAGTCAGGTAATAATTTTTATCTATTTGAAGAAACGTGTCTCAACCTATTTCACTATTTGCATCCCTTTGGCTAGAGGTAGCACTTTCATTTCAGATGGTTACCCTCCAACATACTAAAAAGTGCCTGCAAGCAGAGCCAACTAAAATGTTAGATTTTCGCCAGTTCTAAACAACAATAAATCATAGTGTTCCTGTTATTTTATACCATGCTCAACTTATTGCTCTCTAGAAGATAATAAAGTCTATATCGTATGATTACTCGCCCACATGGTATTTCTTGCACTGGCATAGTTGTGTGACAAATATATAAATTTATTATTGCAAATGACTGTTTGTCTGTCATAGCAGATAATTATAAAATGGACTTATTATTGTTATGTTTTCCCATAAGGTTTGTTGGTTCCTATGATATATATTGTGTTTGCATAATGATTTTCCATTTCTACACTAGCACATTAGGACAAGTAATACACTAATGGCATATAAATGGATGCATAGATTTTGTTATAATTTCTCCATGAGCTTGAGTTGACAACTATAAGTAATATTTCACCGCGGAGTCACTTGGCTCTCTTGGGGACCAAGACTTAATTCTACACGGGGGACCAAGAATAAAATACTTCTAGACATGTCTTGGTATGTTTGATTTTCCCTGACCAATTAAAAGTTTGGATACTTCATATAAATTAGAATTCTTGATCTATCATCTACCTGATTTATTCGTTTTATCTGACCGCACAATGGAAAGAGGAATAACAAACAAAGACAATATGGTGCTAATATGCTACTTACTACTATGTGTTTCATAGAGATTCATTTAGTATTACCTTTAATGATTGTTTAGAGTTAGATAAATCTTTTGAGGTGCTGCATAAATTTTAACGGCTGCAACCTTCAGACAAAAACAAGTAAATGAGGTTTATTTTAATGTGTAGCTTGGGTGATCAGAATGTAATAAGCATCTTTGACTTCCTTGCACAATCACCTCTGCCTACGGTCACCTTTTGTTTTCATGCACTACATGATATTATTACCATTCCACGCCAGCATAAAATTAATAGTTTCACTATTTCGGAACTATTTGTCTATTGTTTACATTTAAACTCATTATAAGCTTACTTTTCCGCTGCAACGCGCGGGGAATTATCTAATTAAAATAATAGAGAAGTATGAAGTTTGTAAAAAAACTCAGTTTTCTCCAATACACAAAAATGTGACAGAAGTTCATAGTGAAAACAATGAGAAGTTCAAGTACTGCAAAAAATACATTTCAGGTGAGAATAAAAGTATAAAAAAATAAAAGCTTAAGAGGTTTGTTGAAATAAGTTCAAGTGCTCTGTCCGAGGAAGTTCAAAAATTCTCGCGAGAGAGGTTCACCTTGTATTTCCATGTTCAAAAACACAAAAAATAAATTGTTTTTTGCGTTTTACAAAAATTATCTCAATCCACAAAGAAGTTTAGTTATTATTTGGGAGCAATTTGATTTCAAAAAGGAAAAAAAATCGAATTATAAAAATGGAAAAAGTTCATTTACTACATGGTATGTGTTTAATATGAGAAAAATGAATTAAAAGGCCATGTCCAATTTTGTTGTTGTTATAAGTTCATGTACTCGGTCGGAGAAAGTTTAAAAATATATTGTGAGAGAGGTTTGTAACAAAGGAATATCATTTGTGTAACACTCAAGAATGGATGAGAAAATTACAAACGAAAATACGTCATAGAAGTTCAACATGAAAACAAAAGGAACTTCAACTACTACATGATACGTCTCCAATGTATCCATAATTTTTGAATGTTCCATGCTATTATATTATCTGTTTTGGTTGTTTTATATGCATTCTTATGTTATTTTATATTATTTTTGGGACTAACCAATTAACCTAGAGCTCAGTGCTAGTTTCGGTTTTGTCCTTGTTTTTGAGTTTCGCAGAAAAGGAATATCAAACAGAGTCCAAATGGAACGAAAATTTACGGTGATTTTTCTTGGACCAGAAGACATCCAGAGGACTTGGAGTGCACATCAGGGAAGCCACAAGGTGGACACAAGATGGAGGGCGCACCTAGGGGGTAGGGCGCGCCCCCACCCTTGTGCCCCCCGTGACTCCATCGACATATTTCTTCGGCCTATATATTCACATATATTCTAGAAGCCCTAGAGGAGGTATCGAAACCACTTTTCAACCACCGTAACTTTCTATATCCGCGAGATCCCATCTGGAGGCCTTTTTCGGTACTCTGCTGGAGGGGGATTCGACCACGGAGGGCATCTACAACAACCCTATTGCCCTTCCGATGAAGCGTGAGTAGTTTACCACAGACCGACGGGTCTATAGCTAGTAGCTAGATGGCTTATTCTCTCTCTTTGATTCTCAATATCATGTTCTCCTCAATGTTCTTGGAGATCTATCCGATGTAATCTTCTTTTGCATTGTGTTTGCCAAGATCCAATGAATTAAGGATTTATGATCAGCTTATCTATGAATATTATTTGAATCTTCTTTGAATTCTTCTATGCATGATTTGATATCTTAGTAATTCTCTTCAAACTATCGGTTTGGTTTGGCCAACTAGATTGGTTTTTCATGCAATGGGAGAAGTGCTATACTTTGGGTTCAATCTTGCAGTGCTCAATCCCAGCGACAGAAAGGGACATGACACGTATTGTATTGTTTCCACCGAGGATAACAAGATGGGGTTTTCATCATATTGCTTGAGTTAATTCTGCTACATCATGTCATCTTACTTAATGCGTTACTCTGTTCTTTATGGACTTAATACTCTAGATGCAGAATCATTTCGGTCGATGTGTGGAGTAATAGTAGTAGATGCAGGCAGGAGTCGGTCTACTTGACACGGATGTGATGCCTATATTCATGCTCATTGCCTTAGATATCATCATAATTATGCGCTCTTCTATCAATTGCTTGGCAGTAATTTGTTTACACACCGTGATATTTGCCTATTCCGGTACTCTGCCAGAGGGGGATTCGACCACTAAGGACATCTACATCAACCTTATTTCCCTTCCGATGAACTGTGAGTAGTTTACCACAGACCTACGGGTCTATAGCTAGTAGCTAGATGGCTTTTTCTCTCTCTTTGATTCTCAATATCATGTTCTCCTCGATGTTCTTGGAGATCTATCCGATGTAATCTTCTTTTGCGGCGTGTTTGCCAAGATCCGATGAATTATGGATTTATGATCAGCTTATCTATGATTATTATTTGAATCTTCTCTGAATTCTTATATGCATGATTTGATATCTTAGTAATTCTCTTCGAACTATCGGTTTGGTTTGGCCAACTAGATTGGGATTTCTTGCAATGGGAGAAGTGCTTTGCTTTGGGTTCAATCTTGCGGTGCTCAATCCTAGTGACAGAAAGGGACATGACACGTATTGTATTGTTGCCATCGAGGATAACAAGATGGGGTTTTCATCATATTGCTTGAGTTAATTCCGCTACATCATGTCATCTTACTTAATGCGTTACTCTGTTCTTTGTGGACTTGAAACTCTAGATGCAGAATCATTTCAGTCAATCTGTGGAGTAATAGTAGTAGATGCAGGCAGGAGTTGATCTACTTGACACAGACGTGATGCCTATATTCATGATCATTGCCTTAGATATTGTCATAATTATGTGCTCTTCTATCAATTGCTTGACAGTAATTTGTTTACCCACCGTGATATTTGCCTTTTCCGGTACTCTGTCGGAGGGGGATTCGACCACAGAGGACATCTACATCAACCCTATTGCCCTTCCGATGAAGCGTGAGTAGTTTACCACAGACCTACAGGTCTATAGTTCGTAGCTAGATGGCTTCTTCTCTCTCTTTGATTCTCAATATCATGCTCTCCTCGATGTTCTTGGAGATCTATCTGATGTAATCTTCTTTTGCGGTGTGTTTGCCAAGATCCGATGAATTATGGATTTATGGCCAGCTTATCAATGAATATTATTTGAATCTGCTTTGAATTCTTATATGCATGATTTGATATCTTAGTAATTCTCTTAGAACTATCGGTTTGGTTTGGCCAACTAGATTGGGTTTTCTTGCAATGGGAGAACTTCTTTGCTTTGGGTTCAATCTTGCGGTGCTCAATCCCAGTGATAGAAAGGGACATGACACATATTGTATTGTTGCCATCGAGAATAACAAGATGGGGTTTTCATCATATTGCTTGAGTTAATTCCGCTACATCGTGTCACCTTACTTAATGCGTTACTCTGCTCTTTATGGACTTAGTACTCTAGATGCAGAATCGTTTCGATCGATGTGTGGAGTAATAGTAGTAGATGCAGGCAGGAGTCAGTCTACTTGACATGGAGGCGATCCCTATATTCATGATCATTGCCTTAGATATCATCATAATTATGCGCTCTTCTATCAATTGCTTGGCAGTAATTTGTTTACCCACCGTGATATTTGCTATCTTGAGAGAAGCCTCTAGTGAAACCTATGGCCCCCGGGTCTATTTTCCATCATATAAGTATCTGATCTACTATTTTGCAATCTTTTTACTTTCCAATCTATAAACCAAAACTACCAAAAATATTTACTTTACAGTTTATTTATCTCTATCAGATCTCACTTTTGCAAGTATCCATGAAGGGATTGACAACCCCTTTATCACGTTGGGTGCAAGTTGTTTATTGTTTGTGCAGGTATTTGGCAACTTGCATGTTGGCTCCTACTGGATTGATACCTTGGTTCTCAAACTGATGGAAATACTTACTGTACTTTGGTGCATCACTCTTTCCTCTTCAAGGGAAAAACCAACGCAAGCTTAAGAGGTAGCAGGAAGAATTTTTGGCGCCGTTGCCACGGAGATATATGCCAAGTCAAGGCAAGATTTATCTTCTTACGTCAAGTCAAGACCTGCCAAGTACCCTTCATTAAACTCTCATCTCTTGCATTTACATTATTTGCCATCCGCCTCTCATTTTCCTCTCCCCCACTTCTAAAATGATTTTCGAAAAGATTTTCCTTTTTTTCGCCCTTTTTCTATTCGTCTTGTTCGCTTGCTTTTTGTGTGCTCGTGTGTTGGATTACTTGCTTTCACGCTATGGCTCAACCAAAAAACTCTGATCCTCACCTTAGGACGTTGGAAGAAATTGAAAATAATGTGAGGAGCTTCATGTCTTTGCAATTTGAGCACAATAATTTCTTTAGAAATGAGCTCAAGGAGCATAAAAGTTTCATGGAATATATGAATAAAGAGCTCAACGATATGTCTAAGGAATTTTACGGTCTGAAATCTCAATTTACGCATCTTGAAAATTTAGTTGGCCAAATCTCTGATAAGCAAGCCACCTTAGTAAATAAGATGGCTGCTAAACCAGAATCTGAACATAATGATGAAGATCTTAAAGTGATTGATGTGAATCCTATTGAATCTTTGTTTTCCAATATAAATCCTGATAAAGATGGGACTGGAGATGAGTCAACTTTAGTTAAAAGACGTCCCAATGATTCGGAGTTCTTAGATCTTGATGCAAAAATTGATAAAAGTGAGATTGGAGAGGTCAAAACTTTAAGTAGCAATGAACCCACTATTTTGGATTTCAAGGAATTTAATTATGATAATTGTTCTTTAATAGATTGTATTTTCTTGTTGCAATCCATGTTGAATTCTTCTCATGCTTATAATCAAAATAAAGCTTTTACTAAACATATCGTAGATGCTATGATGCAATCTTTTGAAGAAAAGCTTGAATTGGAAGTTTCTATTCCTAGAAAACTTTATGATGAGTGGGAACCTACTATTAAGTCAAGATTAAATATTATGAGTGCCATGCTTTGTGTGATTTGGGTGCTAGCGTTTCAACGATTCCAAAAACTTTATGTGATGTGTTAGGTTTCCGTGAATTTGATGAGTGTTCTTCAAATTTGTGTCTTGCGGATTCCACTATAAAGAAACCTATGGGAAGGAATAATGATGTTCTTATTGTCGAAAATAGGAATTATGTGCCCTTAGATTTCATTGTTCTTGATATAGATTGCAATCCTACATGGCCTATTATTCTTGGTAGACCTTTCCTTAGAACGATTGGTGCAATTATTGCTATGAAAGAAGGAAACATTAGATTTCAATTTCCATTAAGGAAGGGCATGGAACACTTTCCAAGAAAGAAAATTAAATTGCCTTATGAATCGCTACTTATAGATTGCATACCAAAGATGACAACACCTAGATCTATTCGTGTTTTATGCCTAGCTAAGGGCGTTAAACAATAGCGCTTGTTGGGAGGCAACCCAATTTTATTTTTTATTTTTTTATTTTTGGTTCTGTTTTTCAATTTTCACACATTATTACTTCTGTAGTAATTGTGTTTTGGTGTTTCAATTAGTGTTTGAGCCAAGTAAGACCTTTGGGATGGCTTACGGTGATCGTTGATTTGATTTTGCTGAAAAATAGAAACTTTTGCGCACAATGCATAAAATTTAATAATTCAATGGAACGCGAAAACTTTCTGAAATTTTTACACAAAATTAATATACAAATTCCCCACGTCTTGCTAAATTTTCAGAATTTTTAGAGTTACAAAAGTATGCGAAGTTTTCAGATTGCTAGAGACTGTTCTGTTTTTGACAGATTCTATTTTTGATGTGTTGTTTGCTTATTTTGATGAATCTATGGCTAGTATCGGGGTTTATGAACCATGAAAAAGTTGGAATACAGTAGATATTACACCAATATAAAATAATAATAAGATGACAACAGTACCTTGAGTGGTTATTTGCTTTGTTTTACTAACGGATCTCACGAGTTTTCTGTTGAGTTTTGTGTTGTGAAGTTTTCAAGTTTTGAGTAAGGATTTAATGGACTATGGAATAAGGAGTGGCAAGAGCCTAATCTTGGGGATGCCCAAGGCACCCCAAGGTAAAATTCAAGGATAACCAAGAGCCTAAGCTTGGGGATGCCCTAGGAAGGCATCCCCTCTTTCGTCTTTGTCTATCGGTAACTTTACTTGAGGCTATATTTTTATTCACAACATAATATGTGTTTTGCTTGGAGCGTCTTGTATGATACGATTCTTTGATTTTTAGTGTGCCACAATCAGCCTCGCTGTACACACCTTTTGAAAAGGACACCCTTGAATCGTGATTTATTAGAATACTCTTTGTGCTTCACTTATATCTTTTGAGCTAGACAATTTTGCTCTAGTGCTTCACTTATATCTTTTTAGAGCACGATGGTGGTTTTTATTTTATAGAAATTGTTGAACTCTCTTGATTTACTTATATTATTTTGAGAATCTTTAAAAACATCATGATAATTTGCTTGGGTTATGAATTTAGTCCTAATATGATATGCATTCAAAGGAGATATAATAAAAACTTTCATATAAAGAGCATTGATAACCCACAAGTATAGGGGATCGCAATAGTTTTCGAGGGTAGAGTATTCAACCCAAATTTATTGATTCGACACAAGGGGAGCCAACGAATATTCTCAAGTATTAGCAGTTGAATTGTCAATTCAACCACACCTGAAAGAGTTAATATCTGCAGCAAAGTATTTAGTAGCAAAGTAGTATGGAAGTAACAGTAACGATGGCACAAGTAACAGTAGCAGTTTTTGTAGCAATCGTAACAGTGGCAACAAAAAAGTAACTAAGCAAAGATCGATATGTGAAAAGCTCGTAGGAAATGGATCAATGATGGATAATTATGTCAGATGCAATTCCTCATGCAACAATTATAACATAGGGTGACACAGAACTAGCTCCAGTTCATCAATGTAATGTAGGCATGTATTCCGAATATAGTCATACATGCTTATGGAAAAGAACTTGCATGACATCTTTTGTCCTACCCTCCCGTGGCAGCGGGGTCCTATTGGAAACTACGGGATATCAAGGTCTCCTTTTAATAGAGTACCGGACCAAAGCATTAACACTTAGTGAATACATGAACTCCTCAAACTACGGTCATCACCGGGCGTGGTCCAGATTATTGTCACTTCGGAGTTGCCGGATCATAACATATAGTAGGTGACCGTTGACTTGCCAGATAGGATCAAGAACTCACATATATTCATGAAAACATAATAGGTTCAGATCTGAAATCATGGCACTCAGGCCCTAGTGACAAGCATTAAGCATAGCAAAGTCATAACAACATCAATCTTAGAACATAATGGATACTAGGGATCAAACCCTAACAAAACTAACTCGATTACAAGGTAAATCTCATCCAACCCATCACCGTCCAGCAAGCCTATGATGGTATTACCCACGCACGGCGGTGAGCATCATGAAATTGGTGATGGAGGATGGTTGATGATGCTGATGGCGACGGATTCCCCTCTCCCGAGCCTCGAACGGACTCCAGATCAGCTCTCCTGAGGAAGATTAGGGCTTGGCGGCGGCTCCGTATCGTAAAACGCGATGAATCCTTCTCTCTGATTTTTCCTCCCTGGAAGTGAATATATGGAGTTGGGGTTGAGGTCGATGGAGTCCCAGGGGGCCCATGAGGCAGGGGGGCGCCCCGCACCCTCGTGGACAGGGTGTGGGCCCCCTGATGCTGATTCTTTCGCCAATATTTTTCATTAATTCCAAAATGTGTCTCCGTAGATTTTCAAGTCATTCCGAGAACTTTTATTTCTGCACAAAAATAACACCATGGTAGTTCTGCTAAAATTAGCGTCTGTCCGGGTTAGTTCCATTCAAATCATGCAAGTTAGAGTCCAAAACAAGGGCAAAAGTGTTTGGAGAAGTAGATACGTTGGATACGTATCAACTCCCCCAAGCTTCAACCTTTGCTTGTCCTCAAGCAATTCAGTTGACAAACTGAAAGTGATAAAGAAAATCTTTTACAAATTCTGTTTGATCTTGTTGTTGCAAATATGTAAAAGTCAGCATTCAAGCTTCAACAAAGATTATGAACTAACCATATTCACAATAACATTTAGGTCTCATGTTTACTCATATAAATGGCATAATCAACTAGCGAGCAATAATAATAAATCTCGAATGACAACACTTTCTCAAAACAATCATCACATGATATAACAAGATGGTATCTCGCTAGCCCTTTTTGAGACTGCAAAACATATATGCAGAGCACCCCTGAAGATCAAGGACTGACTAGACATTGTAATTCATGGTAAAAGAGATCTGGTCACAGTCATACTCAATGTAAATTAATAGCAATGCATGCGAATGATAGCGGTGCTCTCCAACAGGTGCTTTATAAAAATAGGATGATGACCCAACATAAAAGTAAATAGATAGGCCCTTAACACAGAGAAGCAGTGATTTGCAAAGGTGCCTGATAACCCACAAGTGTAGGGATCGCAACAGTTTTCGAGGGTAAATTATTCAACCCAAATTTATTGATTTGACACAAGGGGAGCCAAAGAATACTCTTAAGTATTAACAGCTGAGTTGTCAATTCAACCACACCTGGAAACTTAGTATTTGTAGCAAGGTAGTTTAGTAGCAAAGTAATATGATAGTGGCGGTAGCAGCAATAAAAGTAACGGTAGTGTTTTTGGTAGTTTTTGTAATAGTAGCAACGGAAAAGTAAATAAGCAACAGGCAATATGTGAAAAGCTCGTAGGCATTGGATCGGTGATGGGGAATTATGTCAGATGCAATTCAGCATGTAGAAGTTATAACCTAGGGTGACACAGAAATAGCTCCAGTTCATCAATGCAATGTAGGCATGTATTCCGAATATAGTCATACGTGCTTATGGAAAAGAATTTACATGACATCTTTTGTCCTACCCTCCCGTGGCAGGGGGGTCCCATTGGAAACTAAGGGATATTAAGGCCTCCTTTTAATAGAGTACCGGACCAAAGCATTAACACATAGTGAATACAGAACTCCTCAAACTATGGTCATCACCGGGGGTGGTCCCGATTATTGTCACTTCGGGGTTGCCGGATCATAACACATAGTAGGTGACTATATACTTGCAAGATAGGATCAATAACACACATATATTCATGAAAACATAATAGGTTCAGATCTGAAATCATGGCACTCGGGCCCTAGTGACAAGCATTAAGCATAGCAAAGTCATAGCAACATCAATCTAAGAACATATTGGATACTAGGGATCAAACCCTAACAAAACTAAGTCGGTTACATGATAGATCCCATCCAACCCATCACCGTTCAGCAAGCCTACGATTGAATTACTCATGCACGGCGGTGAACATCATGGAATTAGTGATGGAGGAAGGTTGATGATGACGATGGCGATGATCTCCACTCTCCAGAGCCCCGAACGGACTCCAAATCAGCCCTCCCGAGAGAGATTAGGGCTTGCCGGCGGCTCCGTATCGTAAAACACGATAATTCTTCCTCTCTGATTTTTATCTCCCCGAAAGTGAATATATGGGGTCTTGGGATACGTCGGTGGAGCGTCAGGGGGCCCACGAGGCAGGGGGCACGCCCAGGGGGAGGGGGCGCGCTCCCCACCCTCATGGACAGGGTGTGGGCCCCCTGACGTAGATCTTTCCGGAGGTATTTTTTATGTTTTCCAAAACAATTCTCCATGGATTTTCAGGTCATTCAGAGAACTTTTTATTTCTGCACAAAAACAACACCATGGCAATTCTGCTGAAAACAGCGTCAGTCCGGGTTAGTTCCACTCAAATCATGCAAGTTAGAGTCC
Organism: Secale cereale; assembly: GCA_902687465.1. Lineage (NCBI taxonomy): Eukaryota > Viridiplantae > Streptophyta > Magnoliopsida > Poales > Poaceae > Secale > Secale cereale. The sequence continues at coordinate 479,509,854 of LR738715.1, forward strand.
AAAACAAGGGCAAAAGGATTGGAAAAGTAGATACGTTGGAGACGTATCAACTCCCCCAAGCTTAAACCTTTGCTTGTCCTCAAGCAATTCAGTCGATTAAACTGAAAGTGATAAAGAACAACTTTGACAAAATCTGTTTGCTCTTTTTGTTGTAAAAATGTAAGCCAACATTCATGTTTTCAGCAAGATCATGAACTAACCATGTTCACAATAACTTTCAGGTCTCCAGTCTACTCACATCAACGACATAATCAACTAGCGAGCAATAATAATAAACCTCGAATGACAACACTTTCTCAAAACAATCATGATATGATATAACAAGATGGTATCTCACTAGCCCTTTCTCAGACCGCAAAACATAAATGCAGAGCACCTTTAAAGATCAAGGACTGACTAGGCATTGTAATTCATGGTAAAAGAGATCCAGTCATGATCATACTCAATGCAGATTAATAGTAATATATGCAAATGACAGAGGTGCTCTCCTACTGGTGCTCTTTTATAAGAGGATGATGACTCTGCATAAAATTAAATAGATAGGCCCTTCGCAGAGGGAAGCAGGGATTTGTAGAGGTGCCACAGGTCGATTTTTAAATAGAGATGAATAACATTTTGAGCGGTATACTTTCATTGTCAACATATCAACCAAGAATCTCGATATCTCCCATGCTACACACATTATAGGCGGTTCCCAAACAGAATGGTAAAGTTTATACTCCCCCAACCACCAACAAGCACACTCCACGACTGGTTCGAAACAACGGGTACCGTCCAAACTAACAACAGCCCTGGGGGAGTTTTGTTTAATTATTATGATTTTGAGCCTGGGACTGGGCATCCCGGTTACAAGCCATTTTCTCATGAATGATGAGTGGAGTCCACTCATCGTGAGAATAACCCACCTAGCATGGAAGATATAGACAACCCTAGTTGATACATGAGCTGTTCAAGCATACAAAACAGAATTTCATTTGAAGGTTTAGAGTTTGGCACTGTGACGCCCGAGACTGACGTCCCAGAAGATCCCAGAAGGTTCCAGAAGATTCCGGATGTTCCGGGTCCTCCCGTGGGTTGCATTGTGCTTGTGTTATTTATTTTTGCATTGCATCATGTCATCATGCCATCATGTCATTTTTTTTTATTTGGCATCTCAACCTAATAAACCATGTGGACCTTCGGTCCATTTAAATCGAGGGAAGATGACTTCTCTTTATAACATATAAAAGCCTCCTAATAAATAGGGAGCTATATTAATAAGTATTCCATTTGTTGGAATTCACCTTAACACACTTGCATAATTTCCCCATTGCCTTTTCACTTCAAGTTTATTGCCTCAAACCTTGCTTTATTTCTTTTCAGTGTTTCGAGGTCCTTCCAACAAACCCTCCTTCTATTTTATTAAATCCCTGACATTTTTGTGAGCCCGGGGTTTTTGACCTCGTGTGCTAATTCTGCCCCTAACCCCTTTATCTTTTTCTTTCTTTCTTTGTATCTATTTTTTTCTTTTCTTTTCTCTCTTTATTAAGAGACAACCGCCTCTTGGGCCTCCCTAGGCCTTCCCTGGCCCATCTCCTCCCTCCTCCCTCCTCTAGGCCACCTGGCCCGTTCCAGCCCGAGCAGCCTCAGCGCACCGAACCCTAGCCTCCCCTCGCTCCCTCCTGATTCCTCCGCCGCCACCCCATCGACCGCTCGCACCTCGTTCTCCCGATCCGTTTTCCCCTCGATCGAGCCCCGCGTCCAGCCCCGTTTCCCTCAGCCTCGCTCTCCCTCTTCCGTGAGCAGGCCTGCCTCCCGAGCCCCTCCTCTCCTTCGACCCTCTCCCTCGTCGCGGGAGACTGGAGCCGATCTCCCGTGGCCTCCCTCGCTGGAGCCCCAGGCCGGCGCCCCCTTCCTTCCAGAGCGCCCGCGCCGGCCGGACCTGCTCCCTCCGGCCTGCTCCTCGCCCGCGACCCCGAGGCGCCTTCTCCTCCTCCAGCAAGGCGAGGGCCCGGCCCTCGTTCCCCCCGTCCTCAGGCAGCAGCGCCGCAGGGCCCTCCCTTCGTCCTCGAGGCCGCCCTGCCCCGATGCCTCCAGCGCCATGGCTGTAGCCGCCGCCGCGCCAAGGTCGGGCTCCGTGCGCAGCAGCAGCGCCGGCCCGAGCGCGACCTCCTCCGTCCAGGCTCCAGCCAGGAGCTCACCGCCCCGCGGCTCCCGACGCCTTCCTTCCAGCGCCTCGAGCCCGGCCTTCTTCTTCGCCTCGCCGAGGTCTCTCCTCCGACCCCGGCCAGCACCTCGTCTGCGTGGATCCGCGAGCCTCCCCGAGTACCCCGTCCTCAGGCCGAGACCGGGCTCCTTCCTCCGTGCGCAGCAGCCGCACCTTCCAGCGCGAGGCCGCACCGTGTGCCTCGGCCAGGCAGCAGCCGCGTGCAGCCGCCTCCGCCTCCTTCCGCAGCTCCTGCTGTCCCGTGCTGCTGTGTACCGTGACCTTGTCCTGCTGCTGTTGTTTTTTGTTGTTGTTGTGTGTGTTGCCCGTGCTGTAATTTTTGAACAGATGACACCGAGTACCTCTACATGACCCGGCAAGTACCCCTACGACCAAGTACCTCGACGAACCGAACATCTACGAAAAAACAAGCTCGTGAACACCTCCGGGAACAAGTACCGCGACCGACTCGTCAAGTACCTCTTCGGATGCGTCAAGTTCCACTACTTCCACTACCGTCGCAAACGGGAACCCCGAGTACCACGACGCCCCGAACGACTACCGATGACCGTGAACAACTACCGCCGTCGTGGAACCGCCAAGACGAACGGAACAACTACTTCCCACTACGATCGTGTACCACTACCGTCGCCCCGTGTACCACTACTTCCTCTACTACGACCTCGAACCCCTCCGAGAACGATGGTTCCGAAGGTATAACCCCGTCGATGACCCGTGGATGCATGCTTGTTGTGTTGTATGAAATGTCTCCCGTGTGTGCTTCGTGCCCGTTCCACCTTTTGTCATGTTCCTCGGTTGCCTCGCCACCGACTCGTGGGAACCCGGCAACGGGATCACCCCATCATCTCGTTTGACTCACTCCGCCTTAGCTTTTGCCCGGACTCTCAACGAGTTACCGGAACCGAGTTGTTGCCTTTGCATCATTTCGGATCGTTGCCGTGGCACCCTTTTCTTCCACCACGGTGACAGATGCTTCATATCTTGTTAATTGTCAACCTTTTAATAAAACTTGCATAAACTTGATCATGTCATCCGCATCATGTTAACAACCTTGAATGTTTAATTGTTGTTTGCTTATAATTATTAAACATGCTCATGGGGATTTTCCGGAATATGTTGTTGTTATTTCCGGCCTCATTTAAAATGTCTTAATAGTGTAGTTTCTTTATGCTTCACCTCTTGCCATGTTAACAAACATTTAACCTTGTCCAGTAAATAACGAGAGTCAACTAAATAATTAAATGTGGTGTTTCGTCAATATGCAACTCGTTGCATATTGATCTCCACTTAACTTGTAGTTTTGTTTGTGCACTTGCCATGCCTTGCATATTTAAACCGGACATGCATCATACTTGTTTGTGCATCGTATGTCATGTTTATGTTTGTGTGTTTACCGTGTTGTTTTCTTCTTTCCGGTTGCTTCTCTTGTTAGCTTCGGTTTCGTTCCGGAGTTGTGAGGATCCGCTCGACTGTTGCTCCGTCTCCTTCTTGGATCCGTTCTTCTCCCTTGTGGAATTCCAGGCAAGATGACCGAACCCGGATACCATTACTATCTTTGCCTATTGCTAGAGTATCGCTCTATAGTTTGCCTCGATGCCCATGTCTTCTTGTCAGCCTCCTACTTGTAACCAATTGCCATGTTTAACCACCCTACCTATGCAAACCGTTGCTTGGCTAAGTACGCTTTGCTCAGCCCTTCTTATAGCATTGTTAGTTGCAGGTGAAGATTGAAGATGCTTGCTTCATGTTGAAGTTTGGTTGGGTTATATCACACTATATAAATGCTTAAAAATGAAATCATCTATATACTCGCAGGGTGGAAGGCTAAGCCTTTTGCTTGGTGTTTTGTTCCACTCATGCCGTTAGGAACCGTATAAACCGGTGTTATGTTCCTTGATTATGCGTTCTTAACACGGTTGGGGTGTATGGGACCCCCTTGATAAACCGCTAAGTGCTAAGTCTTTTCCAGCAAGTCCCAACATTTGGTACTATTTGCCTCATAATAACAACTTAATTAATTAATTAAATTTGCATAGAGGGTCGCTCCCTCGAGGATCCTTTATTTCTACATAGCAGGGGGGGCCAGTGCCGATGGTGTTGGTCCCAAACGGGGGTCCTGCGGGAACCACCACGGGGAAACTCGAGGTTTGGGTCCTGTAGCATCGCCCATCCGGTCGTGTCCTGAGACCTAGATACGCGCGGCTACTATCAGGGTGTCGACACGCCGGGAGGATTTGCTGGATTAGCCTTACCTTAGTTCGGTTTAACTTGAGCACGGGATTCCGAGAATACTCGGGTCTTCCCAACTATGGAGTTGCGACTCCGCGGATCGTGGGCTTGTAATGGGTCAAGTTGGAACACCCCTGCAGGGTTTTGAACTTTCGAAAGCCGTGCCCGCGGTTATGTGGCAGATGGGAGCTTGTTAATTCCGGTTGTAGATAACTTGACACAATGTTTCAATACACTACCAGCGTGTGTTCCGTGACTGTCAATTTCCGAATAGGGATTCGGGAGTTGAACACGGTGGGGTTATGTTTGACCGGCTTTAGTTAGGATCACTTCGTGATCATCTTTCGACCGATGCTCTTCTCTTCTCGCTCTCTTTTACGTAAGTTAGTGCTAGTTGCTGCTGCAGACTCTTGTTTGTTCCTTCACCTCTCGTTCTTTCTTCAGCCTTGTCCTCACCCAAGGCTTAAATAGTCTTGTTACCCGGGAACGGGATTGCTGAGTCCTCTGTGGCTCACAGTTACTCCACCACACCAGTTGCAGGTTCAGCCGAGTTTGATGCAGGAGCTGGTTCAGTTCTTCACCGGGAGCCCGATGAAGAGAGTTGCCGTTTGCTTGAGACGTTTCGATGTTCAGTAGTGGTTTCTACTAGGATTCGATCCTGACCTGTGGCTTTTGTTGTTTTGGTATCTTTCGTTTGGATCTTACCCGTAGTCGGGTTGTGATGTTTTGAATGATGATTGTTTATGTAATGTATTGTGTGAAGTGGCGAGTGTAAGCCAACTATCTCCTTTTGCATTTTAATCCCTCTTTTACATGAGTCGTGCAAAGATACCAAACTTGAGATCATTCTAGGATGGGCTTATATCTTTAAGTCGTGCCTCGACACGTAGGAGATATAGTCCCATCCTGGGCATTACAAGTTGGTATCAGAGCCTTCTCCGACCTAGAAGCCCCCACTGATTGATCGAATCGTTGACGGTTGAGTCTAGGCACACACTGAAAAATATTTTGAGTCCTATATATATCGGAGAGTAGGATTTTCTTTGCTTCTCATCCCCTTTCTCTCTGGTGAGGACTCCTGACGATTACTCTTTTCTCTTCTACTTTCAAAAATTGCACCAATTTTTTTTTTAGGATCTCGCGAGTATTCTGGGATTGTTTCGATGTTCTTGTGACAAGGATATTGTTCTCGATGCCTCCTGTTACCGAGGAGTTGAGCTTCGAGGTATCATTGTAACAAGTATATCGCAACAGTACTAAATACTTAAGACGGCCGACATCGAAAATCTCTCCTATACGGCCAGTGGCAAGATAACCCCGACATCACCCAGTACTGGGGAGGTAGTTCGAGAGTATTGCCATAGCTTGTTATAGTAGATGCTTTTCGAAGGTCCGAGGTACACAGTTTCCGAGAAAGACTGGTTATGTGTTGAAGGATGGATACACCTGGATGTAGGTTTAGAGTTGATTGCGCGGTGCTTCCCGTGTATCCCCAACACCTGATTGCATAACTGGAATCTTTTGGAAATCTATAGGTGGGTTCATCTAGTAGTTCTAGGCATTCTTCAAACGGATGCTCGATATGAAGTTCGGGGTTCTATATTGAGTGAAGTGGTTTTATGGACTTGTTCTGATCGGGAGTTGCATCTTAAAGGATCCTTGGCTATGCTGATCCGGGGATTGCAAAACCCTTTTGTAACACGTTCCATGAGCTTTCAGCACAAAGATGTCGAACGAAACTTCTATCTTGTATTTGTTCTATCTGTTCCTTGTTCCTTTTTATTTTCATTTTGCTCTCCAAGTGGCTTCAAGTCAAGTTGATGTACCTGCAGAATTCATTCGTTCAATCCTCTGTTCGAATGATGTTGTGAAGATTAGGCTGTTGCATATCTACCCTTTGTTCTTGTTTTGATTCTGGTATTCGAGTTGCTTCGATGTCAAATGTTGATTCCATACCTTTCTTAATTGGTGTTCTCATATTTCTATGGGAGTGCTAGTCCTTCTTGATCATCAAGATCTTCATGTTTAATTCTTTTCAACCGGTGCCCATTTTGTTCATCCCAAGTTATCTTTGCTTTTCCCCACCCTCCCACCCCTTTTTCTTTATGGAGCTGGAATTCTCAGATGAAATATCCATTTTATTCATGTGATATTTTCTTCATTCTTTTCCTTCAATGTTCTTATCCGGTGATTTATCATGAAGATGCTCAAGAGCTTCAAGTTCATCATTCTTTTGTTCTCTAATTCTGCCAGTGGATGTAATTCAAGATTTCGGTGTTCATCTTATCCTTTTTCCTCTTTTCACAGTGCTTTCTTATTCCGGTGCACCAATTAATCATTCTCCTCTTGTTATTCATTCCGGAGTGCTCAAGATTCATAATTCCATTCTTAATCCGTTCAAGTTATTTTGAGGATTGTCTTCTTACTCAAGCCATTTAATTCAACCGGTGCAATATCTCTTAAGCAATCTTTTCAACGGTGATTTCTTTAGTGGGCCCTAACCCATAGGTCTTTTCCCAGGATCTTACCTGACTCTTCTTTTCCGAAGTTATTTCGAAATTCTTTCAAATGTGACGTAAGAATGATTCCCATCAGTCACATGCCTTCTCCAAGATCGCTTTCAATTCTTTTTCATCATTGGTTCAACTTTTAATTCTTCATTCCGGAGTGCCTATACAATTCATGGTGGTGTATCTCATCGTCTTCTTAGATTTTGAAGTCTCGAAGACGAGTTCCTATTCAATCCTGACCCGTTCTCTTGAAGATTCGTGGTTCTAGCTTCATGCCATCCTCATTATTGTTTTGATTGTGAGGAATTCTTTTATACCCATCCGGAGCTTTTAATGAATTCTTTCCATTGTGATCCTCCGAAGGCCATCATTTCAGAAGATTTCTTCGTTCTCAGTTTTCAACTTCGTCCTCCAAATACTCTTCATTGATGTCTCTTCGTTCGTCTCCTAATTCTTACGGTGGTTCATTCAAGTTTACCCTTCCGTTGTTATCGTTTTAATTCATTTGTTCTTTTCATAATCCTACCGGTGGTTTGTTGAAGATTTATCCAAGCTTGTGCGAGATCTCTCTTTAATTCTTTCCAACGAGAATAAGTAGTATGCCAAATCCTTTGGTTGTCATCAATTTAAATTGGTGAAGGATATGCATGACATAATTCTTATTCTTATTCCTTCAAGGTGTTTTAATTCTTCTGTCTGGAGCTTGTTCATCAGATCATATCCTTGGTTCTAAATTCTTCATCTTGTTTTCCGGAGCTCCAAGTTATTCCAATTATATCATTTCAAGCTCAATCTAATTCATCGCAGGCCTTGAATCTTATTCTTTTCATCTTTCACTTCTCATGCTTTCATTACCGGAGTTCTTCATGGTGGTTCATCATCACTTAATTCATCCTCAGTTTTCATCAAGATTCTTGTTGTAGCTCAAACAGTCTTCATCATGCTCTCCATTTACAATTCTTTATCTTTTCAGATGGTGTTATGCCATTCTTGACAATTCCTTCATGTTGTATGATTCACGAGTTATCAAGAATGAGATATTTCAAACCATCATTTTTCTTTGTTCAAGAGATCTTTCCAACCCTCCAATTTATTCATTGGAGTTATCTTGGGTTGTTTTTCACCTAAAGCTTTTCCCTAAGGTTTTTTCTATTATGGTGCTTATAAATGACCCAAGTTCTTCATTTATCATTCCGATGAAATAAGTTTTTCATCTCCTTGTTGATCTCAATCCAATCAAATGTTTTTGTAAGTGGCTGGTTGTCACCTCTTAGTTTTGATATGTTTTCCATAAGCCCACATCGAGCTTATTCTTTCGTTGTTGAATTTCCAACAACTCCTTTCAACCCTTCTTCGTAAGGATGCTCTTTCAAATTCATTTTGGGAGAAGTTGTCTTTTTCTTCTCCATTCATTCTTCATTGAGTTATATGCTATTCTGTCATTCCGGAGGCTTTGTGATATTGCTCTCGTTAACCATCATCTCGTTTTGATCAGGATCATGTTCTTTCCCTTGCTTATCATTTAACCGGAGTGTCGTATTCTTCATTCTAGTTCCGTCATCTTATCAAGTTTTTGTTTATCTTTTAACCGGAGTGTTATCTGAATCTTTCTTACCCTTGTGCCATTCTTTTAATTGTTCCGGAGGCTGTGTGTTGTTGTTTTCATCAAGTATCATTCCATCTCCTCAAGTTCTGTTCTATTCCTTCCATTTTCAGACGGAGTGCTGTCCAAATTCTGTCATTCTTATTCCATGGCTATACCATTGCAGTTTCACATTCTTTTGGTTCGTAAGCTCTTGTTTCATGTCTTTCAACCTTCAAGGTTCTCATTATGTTCCTTGTTACTCTTTCTAACGGAGTTTTCATCTTCGTTCATCTCCGTTGCATTCTTTCTTTCAGTTTGTTTAACCTCTCAAGGTTCCTTGGTTTCACTCGTCCGTCAAAGAAGCAACTTTGTTTTACCTCTTCCTCTTCCGTTTTTACCCGGTGATATCTCTAGGATCTCGGGTCGAGATCCTCTGTTAGTGTGGGAGAGTTGTGACGCCCGAGACTGACGTCCCAGAAGATCCCAGAAGGTTCCAGAAGATTCCGGATGTTCCGGGTCCTCCCGTGGGTTGCATTGTGCTTGTGTTATTTATTTTTGCATTGCATCATGTCATCATGCCATCATGTCATTTTTTTTATTTGGCATCTCAACCTAATAAACCGTGTGGACCTTCGGTCCATTTAAATCGAGGGAAGATGACTTCTCTTTATAACATATAAAAGCCTCCTAATAAATAGGGAGCTATATTAATAAGTATTCCATTTGTTGGAATTCACCTTAACACACTTGCATAATTTCCCCATTGCCTTTTCACTTCAAGTTTATTGCCTCAAACCTTGCTTTATTTCTTTTCAGTGTTTCGAGGTCCTTCCAACAAACCCTCCTTCTATTTTATTAAATCCCTGACATTTTTGTGAGCCCGGGGTTTTTGACCTCGTGTGCTAATTCTGCCCCTAACCCCTTTATCTTTTTCTTTCTTTCTTTGTATCTATTTTTTTCTTTTCTTTTCTCTCTTTATTAAGAGACAACCGCCTCTTGGGCCTCCCTAGGCCTTCCCTGGCCCATCTCCTCCCTCCTCCCTCCTCTAGGCCACCTGGCCCGTTCCAGCCCGAGCAGCCTCAGCGCACCGAACCCTAGCCTCCCCTCGCTCCCTCCTGATTCCTCCGCCGCCACCCCATCGACCGCTCGCACCTCGTTCTCCCGATCCGTTTTCCCCTCGATCGAGCCCCGCGTCCAGCCCCGTTTCCCTCAGCCTCGCTCTCCCTCTTCCGCGAGCAGGCCTGCCTCCCGAGCCCCTCCTCTCCTTCGACCCTCTCCCTCGTCGCGGGAGACTGGAGCCGATCTCCCGTGGCCTCCCTCGCTGGAGCCCCAGGCCGGCGCCCCCTTCCTTCCAGAGCGCCCGCGCCGGCCGGACCTGCTCCCTCCGGCCTGCTCCTCGCCCGCGACCCCGAGGCGCCTTCTCCTCCTCCAGCAAGGCGAGGGCCCGGCCCTCGTTCCCCCCGTCCTTAGGCAGCAGCGCCGCAGGGCCCTCCCTTCGTCCTCGAGGCCGCCCTGCCCCGATGCCTCCAGCGCCATGGCTGTAGCCGCCGCCGCGCCAAGGTCGGGCTCCGTGCGCAGCAGCAGCGCCGGCCCGAGCGCGACCTCCTCCGTCCAGGCTCCAGCCAGGAGCTCACCGCCCCGCGGCTCCCGACGCCTTCCTTCCAGCGCCCCGAGCCCGGCCTTCTTCTTCGCCTCGCCGAGGTCTCTCCTCCGACCCCGGCCAGCACCTCGTCTGCGTGGATCCGCGAGCCTCCCCGAGTACCCCGTCCTCAGGCCGAGACCGGGCTCCTTCCTCCGTGCGCAGCAGCCGCACCTTCCAGCGCGAGGCCGCACCGTGTGCCTCGGCCAGGCAGCAGCCGCGTGCAGCCGCCTCCGCCTCCTTCCGCAGCTCCTGCTGTCCCGTGCTGCTGTGTACCGTGACCTTGTCCTGCTGCTGTTGTTTTTTTTTGTTGTTGTGTGTGTTGCCCGTGCTGTAATTTTTGAACAGATGACACCGAGTACCTCTACATGACCCGGCAAGTACCCCTACGACCAAGTACCTCGACGAACCGAACATCTACGGAAAAACAAGCTCGTGAACACCTCCGGGAACAAGTACCGCGACCGACTCGTCAAGTACCTCTTCGGATGCGTCAAGTTCCACTACTTCCACTACCGTCGCAAACGGGAACCCCGAGTACCACGACGCCCCGAACGACTACCGATGACCGTGAACAACTACCGCCGTCGTGGAACCGCCAAGACGAACGGAACAACTACTTCCCACTACGATCGTGTACCACTACCGTCGCCCCGTGTACCACTACTTCCTCTACTACGACCTCGAACCCCTCCGAGAACGATGGTTCCGAAGGTATAACCCCGTCGATGACCCGTGGATGCATGCTTGTTGTGTTGTATGAAATGTCTCCCGTGTGTGCTTCGTGCCCGTTCCACCTTTTGTCATGTTCCTCGGTTGCCTCGCCACCGACTCGTGGGAACCCGGCAACCGAGTTGTTGCCTTTGCTTTTGCCCGGACTCACTCCATCATCTCGTTTGACTCACTCCGCCTTTGCTTTTGCCCGGACTCTCAACGAGTTACCGGAACCGAGTTGTTGCCTTTGCATCATTTCGGATCGTTGCCGTGGCACCCTTTTCTTCCACCACGGTGACAGATGCTTCATATCTTGTTAATTGTCAACCTTTTAATAAAACTTGCATAAACTTGATCATGTCATCCGCATCATGTTAACAACCTTGAATGTTTAATTGTTGTTTGCTTATAATTATTAAACATGCTCATGGGGATTTTCCAGAATATGTTGTTGTTATTTCCGGCCTCATTTAAAATGTCTTAATAGTGTAGTTTCTTTATGCTTCACCTCTTGCCATGTTAACAAACATTTAACCTTGTCCAGTAAATAACGAGAGTCAACTAAATAATTAAATGTGGTGTTTCGTCAATATGCAACTCGTTGCATATTGATCTCCACTTAACTTGTAGTTTTGTTTGTGCACTTGCCATGCCTTGCATATTTAAACCGGACATGCATCATACTTGTTTGTGCATCGTATGTCATGTTTATGTTTGTGTGTTTACCGTGTTGTTTTCTTCTTTCCGGTTGCTTCTCTTGTTAGCTTCGGTTTCGTTCCGGAGTTGTGAGGATCCGCTCGACTGTTGCTCCGTCTCCTTCTTGGATCCGTTCTTCTCCCTTGTGGAATTCCAGGCAAGATGACCGAACCCGGATACCATTACTATCTTTGCCTATTGCTAGAGTATCGCTCTATAGTTTGCCTCGATGCCCATGTCTTCTTGTCAGCCTCCTACTTGTAACCAATTGCCATGTTTAACCACCCTACCTATGCAAACCGTTGCTTGGCTAAGTATGCTTTGCTCAGCCCTTCTTATAGCATTGTTAGTTGCAGGTGAAGATTGAAGATGCTTGCTTCATGTTGAAGTTTGGTTGGGTTATATCACACTATATAAATGCTTAAAAATGAAATCATCTATATACTGGCAGGGTGGAAGGCTAAGCCTTTTGCTTGGTGTTTTGTTCCACTCATGCCGTTAGGAACCGTATAAACCGGTGTTATGTTCCTTGATTTTTGCGTTCCTAACACGGTTGGGGTGTATGGGACCCCCTTGATAAACCGCTAAGTGCTAAGTCTTTTCCAGCAAGTCCCAACATTGGTACTATTTGCCTAATAACTAATAAAACTTGCATATGGGACTAGCTATCCCTTTTATTTTAATTCAACCCCCCGGGCCAGTGCTCCACATGAGTGTTGGTCCGAAACGAGCAGACTGCGGGGCCACCTCAAGGAAACTTGAGGTTTGGTAAAAACCTGTAGGATGACTCATCCGGTCGTGTCCTGAGACCTAGATACGCGCGGCTACTATCAGGGTGACGACACGCCGGGAGGATTTGCTGGATTAGCCTTACCTTAGTTCGGTTTAACTCGAGCACGGGATTCCGAGAATACTCGGGTCTTCCCAACTATGGAGTTGCGACTCCGCGGATCGTGGGCTTGTAATGGGTCAAGTTGGAACACCCCTGCAGGGTTTGAACTTTCGAAAGCCGTGCCCGCGGTTATGTGGCAGATGGGAGCTTGTTAATTCCGGTTGTAGATAACTTGACACAATGTTTCAATACACTACCAGCGTGTGTTCCGTGACTGTCAATTTCCGAATAGGGATTCGGGAGTTGAACACGGTGGGGTTATGTTTGACCGGCTTTAGTTAGGATCACTTCGTGATCATCTTTCGACCGATGCTCTTCTCTTCTCGCTCTCTTTTACGTAAGTTAGTGCTAGTTGCTGCTGCAGACTCTTGTTTGTTCCTTCACCTCTCGTTCTTTCTTCAGCCTTGTCCTCACCCAAGGCTTAAATAGTCTTGTTACCCGGGAACGGGATTGCTGAGTCCTCTGTGGCTCACAGTTACTCCACCACACCAGTTGTAGGTTCAGCCGAGTTTGATGCAGGAGCTGGTTCAGTTCTTCACCGGGAGCCCGATGAAGAGAGTTGCCGTTTGCTTGAGACGTTTCGATGTTCAGTAGTGGTTTCTACTAGGATTCGATCCTGACCTGTGGCTTTTGTTGTTTTGGTATCTTTCGTTTGGATCTTACCCGTAGTCGGGTTGTGATGTTTTGAATGATGATTGTTTATGTAATGTATTGTGTGAAGTGGCGAGTGTAAGCCAACTATCTCCTTTTGCATTTTAATCCCTCTTTTACATGAGTCGTGCAAAGATACCAAACTTGAGATCATTCTAGGATGGGCTTATATCTTTAAGTCGTGCCTCGACACGTAGGAGATATAGTCCCATCCTGGGCATTACAGGCACATACAAATTTACTTGGAGCGGCAGGTAAATACCGCATATAGGAAGGTATGGTGGACTCATGTGGAATAAATTTGGCGTTTATGGAAGTGGATGCACAAGCAGTATTCCCGCTTAGTACATGTGAAGGCTAGAAAGAGACTGGGAAGCGACCAACTAGAGAGCAACAACGGTCACGAACATGCATTAAAATTAACCAACAATGAATGCAAGCATGAGTAGGATATAAATCACCATGAACATAAATATCGTGGAGGCTATGTTGATTTGTTTCAACTACATGCGTGAACATGTGCCAAGTCAGATCACTTAAATCGCTCAAAGGAGGATACCACCTCATCATACCACATCACAACTATTTTAATATCATGTTGGCACGCAAGATAGACCATTATAAACTCTCAGCTAATTAAGCATGGCATAAGCAATTATGATCTCTAATTGTCATTGCAAGCATGTTTCATTCATAATAAGCTAAATCAGGAACGATGAACTATCATATTTACGAAAACAAGAGAGGTCGAGTTCATACCAGCTTTTTTCATCTCAATTAGTTCATCATATATCATCCTTATTGCCTTTCACTCGCACGACCGAACATTGTGGATAATAATAATAGTACATGTGCATTGGACTAAGTTGGAATCTACGAACATTTAATACAAGAGAGAAGATAAGGTAATATGGCTCAAGGTTAAATCAACAATAAAGCATATGAGAGCCACTAAGCAATTTAATCATGGTCTTCTAGTCTTAACCCCCAAGAAAACAAAAGAAATATTTACACGGGAAAGCTCCCAACAAGCAAAAGAAGAACAGGAAATCTTTTTTGGGGTTTCTTTTAATTACTACTACAAGGAAAGTAAACTAGCTAAGGTTTTTCTAGCACACGAGAAAAAGACTAAGAAAAAGAAATTGAAACTAAACATGGATGGTACAATGAAAGAGTGTGAGCACCGACAACTAGAATAAGTGTGTGAACATGAATGTAAAGTCGGTGAGAAACACGTAGTCCCCCAAGCTTAGACTTTCGGCCTAAGTTGGTCTATGGCCACGGATCGAAGCTACTCCCTCTAGTGTACTGAGATGTGTCCTCTGGGTGCCACTGGTTGGCAAGCTCATCCAGATCCCACCCATAAACAGACTGACGGTAAGGATCAAGTGGTGGCTCCGGCTCAGGCTCTGAAGTTTGTGCCTGGCCTTGGTACTTGTAGAAGGCATATGATGTAACGAGATATATGCCTGTAGATAGATCAAACAGAGATGGTTCAGGTGCAGGCAAGGTAACAATTTCACAATATTTTTTATCAAACCTTAATTTATAATTAAGCAACCTATCCTTGTCTTTAACAATAAAATCATGTGCTACCATGCTCTTGTAGTCTAGATAAACAGGAGCAAGCAATTTTTCCTCCTTCTCATAATGCCTAATAGGTATTCTAAAATGTCCAGCAAGGCGAGAAGCAAAAATGCCTCCAAAGACGGGCCCCTTTGAGCGGTTCAGACTCAATCGTTTAGCAACGACGACAACCAAGCTAAAGGTTGTGTCTTGAAACAAAGCATGGCGTAAAATGACAATATCAGGGGCACTAAGATTCCCACTGTTCCCGCGACCAATTAAACATCTACTAGCGAATAAAGAAAAGTAGCGCAGAACAGGAAAGTGTATACTAATGATTCTTGCCCCTGAGACTTGTCTAGTTTCCCCTACAGCTATCATGTCTATAAACGCTTCAACGTCTTCACGATGTGGCTCATCAAGTCTACCTCCGAAGGGTATCTTGCATACTTCAAAATTCTAAGAGTGATATCTCCTTAATCTCATCATATAAACGAAACTCCACTGTAGGTGGTGTTTTCTTAGCATGAAAATGAAAACTTTGCGTGAAAATATTGGTGAGTAAGAGATACTGTTCACGCTGGCCGTGGAGGAAGTCGATGAGGCCTGCATTATTTGCCAACCAATAAAAGTCTTTGTAAATCTCGACGGACATCATGAAATCATTGCAAGGCCATTCACACGGCCGAACTTCCGCCATGCGAGGAAGATTATATTTGGGCTTCTTATTTTCTTTCTTCTTCTTCTCCTCTGAACTCTTACTGGAGGATCCCCTCAACAATCTCTTTATCATTTTCCTCCTCTGAAAATTTCTGAAATTTTTAGTAACTCAAAATAGAAGTTAACCAAACTCAACAAGATTGATAGCAACAACTCCTACTAGTGCCTAGAGACTATATCATGCATTAGAACTACTTGGGACCAAGAAAATTTGACATGCAATCTCAAGAACAAGGTCACCACAACAGCAAAAATTTACAATAAATAAAGCACTAGAACAAAAACCAATTGGACCAATGGAGGAGTCACATACCAAGGAACAATCCCCCCCAAACAGTTTGGTGAAAGGTGCTTTGAGCAAGGAGATCGAAAATGGCAGCAAGATGAGCTAGAACTCGGGTTTGAGCTGGTTGGTGATTTTTTTGGGAGGAAGAAGAAGAGTATGGGTGCAGGAATAAGTGGAGGGGGGCCACGTGGGGCCCATGAGGCAGGGGGCGTGCCCTGTGAGGGGGGGGGGGCGCCCTGGACCCTCGTGGCCAGGTGCTGGCTCCCCTCGTTGTGTGTTCTGTGCCATATGTTCTCTAATATTCTAGAAAAAATCATATTTCATTTTCAGGGCATTTGGAGAACTTCTATTTTCGGGTTATTTTTTTATTGCACGGATAAGTCTGAAAACAGACGGAGAATACTATTTTTTCTTTATTTAATCTAATTAACAGAAAGTAAAAGTGGGATACAAAAGGTTGTGCTATCTAGATTCACCTATCTCATGCTCATCAAAAGGAATCCATTAACAAGGTTGATCAGGTCTTGTTAATAAACTCTTTCCGAATAACATGAAACCGGAGAATTTTCGAATAAGACTAGGTTACCTCAATGGGGATATGTATGTCCCCAACAATAAGAATGTCATATGTCTTCTTGATAGTAGGAAGAGGAAATTCAAAACCTCCAATAGTAATAGTTGAATTTTTTCCAATATAATTGGTACTGTGGACCTGAGGTTGTTTCCTCGGAAAGTGTATCGTATGCTCATTACCATTGACATGAAAAGTGACATTGCCTTTGTTGCAATCAATAACAGTCCCTGCAGTATTCAAAAAGGGTCTACCAAGGATAATAGACATACTATCGTCCTCGGGAATATCAAGTATAACAAAGTCCGTTAGAATAGTAACATTTGCAACCACAACAGGCACATCCTCACAAATACCGACAGGTATAGCAGTTGATTTATTAGCCATTTGCAAAGATATTTCAGTAGGTGTCAACTTACTCAAGTCAAGTCTACGATATAAAGAGAGAGGCATAACACTAACACCGGCTCCAAGATCACATAAAGCAGTTTTAACATAGTTTCCTTTAATGGAGCAAGGTATAGTAGGTACTCCTGGATCTCCTAGTTTCTTAGGTATTCCACCTTTGAAAGTGTAATTGGAAAGCATGGCGGAAATTTCTACTCCAGGTATCTTCCTTTTGTTGGTAATAATATCTTTAATATATTTAGCATAAGGATTTGTTTTAAGCACATCAGTCAAACGCATACGCAAAAAGATAGGTCTAATCATTTCAGCAAAGCGCTCAAAATCCTCCTCATCAACCTTTTTCTTGGATGGTTTCGGAGGAAAAGGCATGTGTTTCTGAACCCATGGTTCTCTTTCCCTACCGTGTTTCCTAGCAACAAAGTCTCTCTTATCATAACGTTGATTCTTTGATTGTGGGTTATCAAGATCAACAACATGTTCAATCTCTACATCATTATCATTGCTAGGTTGAGCATCATTATGAACATCATCAGTTATATTATCACTAGGTTCATGTTCATTACTAGATTGTGTCTCAGCATCAGAAACAGATATATCATTTGGATTCTCAGGTGTGTCAGCTACAAGTTCACTAGAAGCATGCAGAGTCCTATCATTTTTCTTTTTATCCTTCTTAGAAGAACTAGGTGCATCTAAATTAGCTCTCTGAGAATCTTGGTCAATTCTCTTAGGGTGGCCTTCAGGATACAAAGGTTCTTGAGTCATCTTACCACCTCTAGTAGCAACTCTAACAGCATAGTCATTATTCTTACTATTTAATTCATTGAGCAAATCATTCTGAGCCTTAAGTACTTGTTCTACTTGAGTGGTGTAATGCCCCGGATGTAATACTTTCCCTTTTGGGTAATATATATATCTCTGGCTTCATCAATTCCATTCCGAGTTCTTCGTCTTTCGGGTTTTTTGTCGTTTTGTTGTGTGCGTGTGTGGCATTCATCCATATCATGTAGTCATGTGCATCGCATTGCATTTGTGTTGTCGTTTGCATCCGGTCCCATTCGTTCATTTCCGTTGTCCGTTTCGAGTTCCGGAGCTCTCTCACGTGTCCGTGGCATCCCCTAGGCCTACTTTGGTGTTTGGCCATGTAACGTTTCCGTTTTGGTGTGAGACTTGTCGTGCGATGTTGTTTTGGTGTGTGTAACCCGCCTGTCAAATCTCGTCGCGTTTGGAGTTCGTTTGCTACCCCAACAGTTATTCTCGTGGGCTGAAAGTACCCCTCTTTGAGGCCCAAGACACCCCTCCAACAGCCCACCAAACCAACCCAAACCCCTCCCTTCATCTAGGCCATCCATTTGTGATCGCGTGGCCAAAAACCTTACCTCATTTGGACAACCCTAGCTCCTTGTGCCTATATAAACGTCCATCTCCCCCAATTTTCGCGTCCAGAAACCCTAATGCTTCCACAGTTCGCCGCCGGTGCTTCCACCGTTGATCCGCGGTGCTTCCACCGTTGAGCCACCGTGCTTCCGACGTCCCAAAAATCGTGCTTCTGAAGTTGTCGCCGTGCTTCCGAAGGCCGCCCGCCTCCTTCGTCGGCCGCCTCGCAGGGGTCGTCGAGGAGCGCCGCCGCCCGCTGGATCGAGATCCAGATCGAGCTGGTCGCCAGCCCTAACGGGCCCGAGGGCGCCGCCCGACCCATTAGTCGGCCGATCCGCGCCGCGCCCGAAGCCCGTTTGACCCCGCGTCGGATCCGCATTGACCCCGCCGCCGTTGACCCGTTGACCACCCTGAGGTTGCTCTCTTTTTCCACTAAGTCCCTGAATTTTTGATGTCTGATGCAGTTTTGCAATGTGGATAACTTTTTGTGTGCATGTCCGATTTGAGCAAATGATATGTCAAAATGACCGTGGAGACTTGTACTACGTTTTGTTCCATTGTGCCATGCGTGTTTGAGGTCATCTAGATGACTTAATCTTCATGAGAAGAGTGCTACTTGTTATAAACTGCTGTTAGTAGTTGTTTTCATGCCATGTTTGCAATGTGATATCTTGGTGCATGTTTATCCAAATGAAGCAAATGATATGTCCACGTGTTCATCATGTTATGCTCTACATGTTGGTTGCTTTAGCTTGCATGATAGATTTCATCTTGCTATGTTTATCTCCTTTGCAAAGTGCTATGTGGCTGTTATGTCGTTAAACTTGTTACGAGATGCCTCGTAGAGGAGCTCGTTGCTATTGATGTGGTTGTCCCCTTGATGCATGCTTAGATGTTTTGGTTTCACCATCATGTGTACTTTGCTGTGGTGCAAACCACTTGTCTTGTTTTGCATTGAGGTGACTTAAACTTGCTCACAAGGATGCCATGATATTACTATTGTTTTAACACTTAGTGAAATTTCACTAAGTCTGGAATCTGTAATTTCCAGATGCCATGTTTGCTTGTTGTTCTAGGCAAATCCATGATAGTTTTGGGGTGACTCTTGATGATTCCTTGTTGTATATATTATTGGCTATCCATTCATGCTCTCAGATGCTTATTTGGGTGGCTGTAGCATATTTAACTTTTGCTCCCAAGTTGCAATAAATTACTGCTGTCAGGCTTTTGTTATCAAGTTCAATATGTCATAGCTTGTTGCTTTTGATCCATGGCTCCTTAGGGGATGCTCCAATGGAGTTGTTTGCTGTAGGATATGTCTAGTTTATGTCCATGCTCATTGACATGATGTTTGAGTGCTGTAGACTAATTATCTCTTGCTCCAAAGTTGCTATGTGGCTGTTAATTTCAGCTTTGCCATGTTTATTGTTTCGGGTGTAACTTTTAGCCCGTTGCTCCGTTTTGAGCAAGTCCTATATGTAACTTCTGTGTTTTTGCATGTAGATTCATAATATCCTATTGTTATCATGTTTTGAAGTATTTTGCTTGAATGCAAATTGCCATGCTCCTTGTGCTGTAACATTGTGCTTCCTATGTAGACTTTCTGTGCTTCCATAGTGCATCTGTTTTGCTTCCATAGTGCATCAGCCATGCATCCAGTAGTTTTGTGCATTGCATCTTGTTGATTGTCTTGCCTTATGTGTTTGTGTTGAGTAGAGCCGGAAGCTAAGTACGAGTACGAGCATGAGGTTACTACCGAGGTTGAGAACGAGGAGCTCTCTTACGATCCCATCGACAACTCTTCAGGCAAGATGACCGAACCCCGATAACATTACTATCTTTGCCTATTGTTAGAAGTCTCGTTCTATAGTTTTGCCTCAATGCCCATGTTTTTCCTGTCAGCCTCCTATTGTAACCATGAATCTGTCTAACCACCCTACCTATGCAAACCATTGATTGGCTATACGTAGGCTTCGCTCAGCCCCTCTTATAGCATTGTTAGTTGTAGGAGAAGATTGAAGATTCTTGCTTCTCGTTGAAGCTTGTTGGGATATCACACTATATTAATTATTAAATGAAATCATCTATATATTGGTAATGGGTGGAAGGCTGAGCCTTTTGCTTGGTGATTTGTTCCACTCATGCCGCCCTAGGAACCGTATAAACCGGTGTTGTGTTCCTTGATTATGCGTTCCACACACGGTTGGGGTTATGGGACCCCCTCGATAAACCGCTAAGTGCTAAGTCTTTTCCAGCAAGTCCCAACATTGGTACTATTTGCCTAATAACTAAAAACTTGCATAGGGAGTAATTAACCCTCTTTCTTAATCAACAACCCCGGGCCAATGCTCCACATGAGTGTTGGTCCGAACTGGGCAACCTGCGGGGCCACCTCGAGGAAACTCAAGGTCTGGTAAAAACCCGTAGCTTGTCCCATCCGGTCGTGGCCTGAGACTAGATACGCGCGGCTACTGTCAGGGTGTCGGCACGCTGGGAGGATTTTCTGGATTAGCCTTACCTTAGTCGGAGTATCTTGAGCACGGGATTCCGAGGATACTCGGGCCTTCCCACCTTGGAGTTGCGACTCCGCGGATCGTGGGCTTGTCATGGGCCAAGTTGGAACACCCCTGCAGGGTTATGAACTTTCGAAAGCCGTGCCCGCAGTTATGTGGCAGATGGGAATTTGTTAATATCCGGTTATAGAAAACTTGACACCATGTTCGAATACACTACCAGCGTGAGTACCGTGACGGTCATTTTCCGAAAGGGATTCGGGAGATGAACACGGTGGGGTTATGTTTGACTAAGTTTAGTTAGGATCACTTCGTGATCATCTCTCGACCGAGGCGCCTTCTCTTCTCGCTCTCTTTTACGTAAGCTAGGCTAGTGCTGCTGCAACCTCTTGTTCTTTCTTCAGCCTTGTTCCACACCCAAGGCTGGGATAGTCGTGTTACCCGGGAACGGGATTGCTGAGTCCTCTGTGGCTCACAGTTACTTCACCACACCAGATGCATGTACGATGGTGAGCTACACAGGCGATGGTGCTGAGCTAGACTGGGAGTACAACGAGGAGCGTAGCCATTACTATGTGAACTATCCGGTTGATCAGTAGAGCTTCTACTAGGATTCGATCTAGACCTGTGGTTCTAAGTTATGTTTGGTATCTTTCATTTGGATCTTACCCTTAGATGGGCTGTGATGTTTATTGAATGATGTTTGGACATGTAATGAATTTGTGTGACGTGGCGAGTGTAAGCCAACTATCTTTTCAGTTTTCAACCCTATTTTTACATGATATGTGCAAAGGTACCAAACTTGCGATCATTCTAGAATGGGCTTATATCTTTAAGTCGTGCCTCGACACGTAGGAGATATAGTCCCATCCTGGGCATTACAAGTGGTGACCATGGAAGCATGTTTACTAATGAGTTTCAGTTCACCTTTAGCTCTAGACAGATAACCACTCAAGCGTTCAATCATATAAGCATTGTGTTGTAATTGTCTACCAACATAAGCATTAAAGTTTTCTTGTTTCACAATGAAATTGTCAAACTCATCTAAGCATTGGCTAGTAGACTTATAACGAGGAATATCACCTTCATCAAATCTATAAAGAGAATTTACCTTTACTACCTATGTCAGGTTATCAAGGACATGTATTTCTTCAATACGTGGTAAATTCTTAACATCTTCATCTTTAATACCTTTTTCTTTCATAGATTTCTTTGCCTCTTGCTTATCTTCAGGACTGAGAAATAGAACACCTCTTTTCTTCGGAGTTGGCTTAGGGGCTGGTTCAGGAAGTGTCCAATTATTTTCATTGGCCAGCATAATATTCAATAGTAATTCAGCTTGATCAACTGTTCTTTCCCTGAAAACACAACCAGCACAACTATCCAGGTGGTCTCTGGAAGCATCGGTTAGCCCATTATAAAAGACATCAAGTATATCGTGCATCTCAAGAGGATGATCAGGCAAAGCATTAAGTAATTGGAGAAGCCTCCCCCAAGCTTGTGGGAGACTCTCTTCTTCAATTTGCACAAAGTTATATATTTCCCGTAAGGCAACTTGTTTCTTATGAGCGGGAAAATATTTAGCAGAGAAGTAATACATCATATCCTGGGGACTACACACACCACCAGGATCAAGAAAATTAAACCAAGTCTTAGCATCACCCTTTAACGAGAAAGGAAATAACTTAAGGATATAGTAATAACGAATCTTTTCATCATTGGTAAACAGGGTGGCTATATCATTCAACTTAGTAAGATGTGCCACAACAGTTTCAGATTCATAGCCATGGAAAGGATCAGATTCAACCAAAGTAATTAACTCAGGAGCAACAGAGAATTCATAATCCTTATCAGTAACACAGATAGGTGAAGTAGCGAAAGCAGGGTCATGTTTCATTCTAGCATTCAAGGACTTTTCTTTCAGCTTAGCTAATAATTTCTTAAGATCATATCTATCTTTGCAAGCAAGA
Organism: Secale cereale; assembly: GCA_902687465.1. Classification (NCBI taxonomy): domain Eukaryota; kingdom Viridiplantae; phylum Streptophyta; class Magnoliopsida; order Poales; family Poaceae; genus Secale; species Secale cereale. Next base: position 479,532,387 of record LR738715.1, read on the forward strand.
AAGTCTCTAGTAGTTTCTTCATCCATAACATAACCCTCAGGAATAACAGGCAATTCATATCTATTGGGAGAAGCTTCATCATCACTTCCATAAATATCATCAGTTTCAATATTTGCATTTTCCCTAACCTTAGCAATTTGTTCATCTAGAAATTCACCTAGTGGCACAGTATCAGGCATAGAAGTAGTTTCATCATACATAGCAGAAGTGGCATCATCAAGAACATACGACATATCATATTCAATAGCAGGAGTAGGTCTCGCAAATTTACCCATAACAGAAGGAGAATCAAGTGCAGAGCTAGATGGCAGTTCCTTACCTCCCCTCGTAGTTGAGGGTAAGATCTTGGTTTTTGAGTCCTTCAAATTCTTCATAGTGATCAGCAGATATAAATCCCAAGTGACTTAAGAATAGAGCTATGCTCCCCGGCAACGGCGCCAAAAATAGTCTTGATAACCCACAAGTGTAGGGGATCGCAACAGTTTTCGAGGGTAAAGTATTCAACCCAAATTTATTGATTCGACACAAGGGGAGCCAAAGAATACTCTTAAGTATTAGCAGCTGAGTTGTCAATTCAACCACACCTGGAAACTTAGTATCTGCAGCAAGGTAGTTTAGTAGCAAAGTAATATGATAGTGGCGGTAGCAGCAATAAAAGTAACGGTAGTGTTTTTGGTAGTTTTTGTAATAGTAGCAACAGAAAAGTAAATAAGCAACAAGCAATATGTGAAAAACTCGTAGGCATTGGATCAGTGATGGGGAATTATGTCGGATGCAATTCATCATGTAGAAGTTA
>LR738715.1:479533192-479547597 GCA_902687465.1 Secale cereale
AAGAATAGAGCTATGCTCCCCGGCAACGGCGCCAAAAATAGTCTTGATAACCCACAAGTGTAGGGGATCGCAACAGTTTTCGAGGGTAAAGTATTCAACCCAAATTTATTGATTCGACACAAGGGGAGCCAAAGAATACTCTTAAGTATTAGCAGCTGAGTTGTCAATTCAACCACACCTGGAAACTTAGTATCTGCAACAAGGTAGTTTAGTAGCAAAGTAATATGATAGTGGCGGTAGCAGCAATAAAAGTAACGGTAGTGTTTTTGGTAGTTTTTGTAATAGTAGCAACAGAAAAGTAAATAAGCAACAAGCAATATGTGAAAAACTCGTAGGCATTGGATCAGTGATGGGGAATTATGTCGGATGCAATTCATCATGTAGAAGTTATAACCTAGGGTGACACAAAACTAGCTCCAGTTCATCAATGCAATGTAGGCATGTATTCCGAATATAGTCATACGTGCTTATGGAAAGAACTTGGATGACATCTTTTGTCCTACCCTCCCGTCGCAGCGGGGTACTATTGGAAACTAAGGGATATTAAGGCCTCCTTTTAATAGAGTACCAGACCAAAGCATTAACACATAGTGAATACATGAACTCCTCAAACTATGGTCATCATCGGGAGTGGTCCCGATTATTGTCACTTCGGGGTTGCTGGATCATAACACATAGTAGGTGACTATAGACTTGCAAGATAGGATCAAGAACACACATATATTCATAAAAACATAACAGGTTCAAATCTGAAATCATGGCACTCGGGCCCTAGTTACAAGCATTAAGCATAGCACAGTCATAGCAACATCAATCTGAGAACAAAGTGTATACTAGGGATCAAACCCTAACAAAACTAACTCGATTACATGATAGATCCCGTCCAACCCATCACCGTCCAGCAAGCCTACGATGGAATTACTCACGCACGGCGGTGAGCATCATGGAATTGGTGATGGAGGAAGGTTGATGATGACAATGGCGACGATCTCCACTCTCCGGAGCCTCGAACGGACTCCAGATCATCCCTCCCGAGAGAGATTAGGGCTTGGCGGCGGCTCCGTATCGTAAAACGCGATAATTCTTCCTCTCTGATTTTTTCTCCCCGAAATTGAATATATGGGGTCTTGGGATACGTCGGTGGAGCGTCAGGAGGCCCACGAGGCAGGGGGGCGCGCCTAGGGGGAGGGGGCGCCCCCCCACCGTCGTGGACAGGGTGTGGGCCCCCTGACATAGATCTTTCCGCATGTATTTTTTATATTTTCCAAAATAATTCTCCGTGGATTTTCAGGTCATTCTAAGAACTTTTTATTTCTGCACGAAAACAACACCATGGCAATTCTGCTGAAAACAGCGTCAGTCCGGGTTAGTTCCATTCAAATCATGCAAGTTAGAGACCAAAACAAAGGCAAAAGGGTTTGGAAAAGTAGATACGTTGGCGACGTATCTGTGCCAGAGCTCGAGTTTTGGAACAGAGATAAATAATATTTTGAATGGCATGCTTTCATTATCAACATAACAACCAAGAGATCTCGATATCTTCCATGCTACACACATTATAGGCGGTTCCCAAACAGAATGGTAAAGTTCATACTCCCCCACCACCAACAAACATCAATCCATGGCTTGTCCGAAACAACGGGTGCCGTCCAACTAACAACAATCCTGGGGGAGTTTTGTTTGCAATTATTTTGATTTGATTTGAGCATGGGACTGGGCATCCCGGTTACCGGCCATTTTCTCGTGAATGATGAGCGGAGTCCATTCATCGTGAGAATAACCAACCTAGCATGGAAGATATAGACATCCCTAGTTGATACATGAGCTATTCGAGCATACAAAACAGAATTTCATTTGAAAGTTTAGAGTTTGGTACATACAAATTTACTTGGAACGGCAGGTAAGTACCGCATATAGGAAGGTATGGTGGACTCATATGGAATAACTCTGGGGTTTATGGAAGTGGATGCAGAAGAAGTATTCCCGCTTAGTACAAGTGAAGCCTAGAAAGAGACTGGGAAGTGACCAACTAGAGAGCGACAACAGTCATGAACATGCATTAAGATTAATCAACAATGAGTGCAAGCATGAGTAGGATATAAATCACCATGAACATAAATATCATGGAGACTATGTTTATTTTGTTTCAACTACATGCGTGAACATGTGCCAAGTCAAGCCACTCGAATCATACAAAGGAGGATACCACCCTATCATACCACATCACAACCATTTTAATAGCATGTTGGCACGCAAGGTAAACCTTTATAAACTCCTAGCTAATTAAGCATGGCATGAGAAACTGTAATCTCTAATTGCCATTGCAAGCATGTTTCATTCATAATAGGCTGAATCAGGAACGATGAATTAATCATATTTACAAAAACAAGATAGGTCGAGTTCATACCAGCTTCTCTCATCTCAATCAGTCCATCTTATATCGTCATGATTGCCTTTCACTCGCATGACCGAACAGTGTGGATAATAATAATAGTGCATGTGTGATACGTCTCCAACGTATCTAGAATTTTTGATTGTTCCTTGCTATTATTTATGAAGTCTTGGATGTTTAATGGGCTTTATCATTTACTTTTATATCATTTTTGGGACTAACCTACTAACCCAAAGGCCTAGTCCAGATTGCTGTTTTTTTGCCTGTTTCAGGGTTTTGCAGAGAAGGAATATCAAACGGAGTCCAAACGGAATGAAACCTTTGCGAGAGATATTTTTGGAGGAAACCACGCTCGGGAGTCTTCGGGGCCAAGTTAGGGGATGTAGGGCCAGCCCTCGAGGGTGGGGGGCGTGCCCCCTTCCCAGGGCGCGCCCCCTGCCTCGAGGCTGGCCCACACGGCCCCCGGTGCCCCCTTCTTCCTATATATACCTACGTACCCCAGAAACTCCATACGCAGAGAGAAAACCCTAATTCCACCGCCGTAGCTGCTGTTCCCGTGGAGATCCCATCTTGGAGCCTGTTCCGGGAGGGGGATCCATCACGGAGGCCTTCATCATCATCATCATCATCATCGCCTTCACCATGAGTTGTGAGTAGTTTACCACAGACCTTCGGGTCCATAGCTAGTATCTAGATGGCTTCTTCTCTCTCTCTGGATCTCAATACAAAGTTCTCCTCGGTCTTCAAGGAGATCTATTCGATGTAATCTCTTTTTGCGGTGTGTTTGTCGAGATCCGATGAATTGCGAGTTTATGATCAAGGTTATCTATGAAAGATATTTGGTTCTTCTCTGAACTTTTTATGTGCGCTCATAATATCCTTGCAAGTCTCTTCAAATTATTGGTTTGGTTTGGCCTACTAGATCTATAGTTCTTGCAATGGGAGAAGTGCTTGGCTTTGGGTTCAATCTTGTGGTGTCCTTTCCCAGTGACAGTAGGGGCAGCAAGGCACGTATTGTATTGTTGCCATCGAGGATAAAAAGATGGGGTTTTCATCATATTGCTTGAGTTTATCCCTCTACATCATGTCATCTTGCTTAAGGCGTTACTCTGTTCGTATGAACTCAATACACTAGATGCATGCTGGATAGCGGTCGTTGTGTGGAGTAATAGTAGTAGATGCAAAATCGTTTCGGTCTACTTGTCTCAGACGTGATGCCTATATACAATGATCATGCCTAGATAGTCTCATAATTATTCGCTTTTCTATCAATTGCTCGACAGTAATTTGTTTACCCGCCGTAGAATACCGCTATCATGAGAGAAGCCACTAGTGAAAACTATGGCCCCCGAGTCTATCTTTATCATATTACCTTTCCGTCAACTAGCCAATTTCTGCCGCCATTGTTTATTTGCTTTCTTTACTTTATGTTTCTATATAAAAAATACCAAAAATATTATCTTATCATCTCTATCAGATCTCACTCTCGTAAGTAACCGTAAAGGGAATGGACAACCCCTTATCGCATTGGTTGCGAAGTTCTTATTTGTTTGTGCTGGTGCGAGGGACTGGCGCGTGGTCTCCTAATGGATTTATACCTTGGTTCTCAAAAACTGAGGGAAATACTTATGCTACTGTCATGCATCTCCCTTTCCTCTTCGAGGGAATACAACGCAAGCTCTAGAGGTAGCAAGAAGAATTTCTGGCACCATTGCCGGGGAGGCTTATGCAAAAGTCATATACCATGTACCTATCACAAACCCTTATCCTTCGCATTACATTTATTTGCCTCTCGTTTTCCTCTCCCCCACTTCACCTTTGCTGTTTTATTCGCCCTTATTCCGCCGTGTGTTTCTCGTTCACTTGCTTCTTTTTTGCTCGTGTGCTGCTTGCTTGCTTGTCATCATGTCTAGCACACCTATCATTATCACCACTCCCGAGAGTGAAGTCCTCAACTTTAAACAAAGGGAGGAAGAAAACTTAAAAGATGCCTGGTATAGACTTTGCAATGCTCAAAATAGATCTAATCGGAAGCTTTCCACTTCCGTGCTTCTTCGCAATTTTTATATTGGCATAACTCCGTGGAATATATTTATCTTAGATACCATTACCAGAGGGAACTTCTTGGGTAGCCACACCGTTGATTCTTATAAAGCTATGACTGAATTATTTGGCTCCCCACCCCTTATGGTTAATGGGACCGTTTTAACTTTGGAGCATGTTATGCAAAGGTTAGAAATTGTTGAGAACAAAGTAGCTACGATAGAATTGGTAGAGAACTTGGATAGAAAAATTCATAATGAAATCACCCAATATGGATCCAAGGTAGGAGTTGTTCTGAAAAATCTGAAGGAAAAAGAGCCCATAGTTAAAAAGAAGCTAGGTCAGGATTCTACTAGAATCAATAAGCTTGAGGATGTTATCACTAATATGGGTTCTGCTCTTTCCGCTATAAAAACTACTCCAAATACCTCCACTAAATTATCTAACTTCATGTATGTCCCTAAAGACAAGGGTGAAACATCTAGACTCGCGGATCTCAAATCCATAAGTGTTCACCCTAATTTTCTTACTTTTGGAAGAAATCCTTTTGACACTTTAGAATTTCTTGATTTCTTGCCCAAGAGTTTGATTATTCATAGGGACAAATAAGTGCCCAAAAATCATAAGTGCTTAATCAAAGAATTGCCTTCCAAAGATGGGAATACCTGGATCTATCTTGTATCGTGCCTAGCTAGGGGCGTAAAACGATAACGCTTGTTGGGAGGCAACCCAATTTTATTTTTTTTGCTTTTGTTGCTGTTAGGGAATAAATATTTCATCTAGCCTCTGATTATATGTGTTTTCATGTTTTGTTTAGTGTTCGTGCCAAGTAGAACCTTCGGTAGGACTTGTGTGAAGTTTATTTGATCTTGCTGTGAAAAACAGAATCGGTAGCGCTCGCTAAAGTAGTCTTCAGATTTTACTGGAGCGTGATTTTTAGTTGATTCTTTTTTATGATGATTTTTAGACAAATTGCGCAAATTTACCAATTTAGTTTCGATTTTTTGGAGTTCCATAAGTAGGCAAACCCAGCAGATTACTACAGACTGTTCTGTTTTTGACAGATTCTGTTTTTCGTGTGTTGTTTGCTTATTCCGATGCATCTATGAGTAATATTGGAGGATATGAACCATAGAGAACTTGGATTACAGTAGGTTTAAAACCAATATAAACAATTAATGAATTCCTTGCTGCACCTTTGAGTGGTGATTTGCTTTCTCTTACTAACGGAGCTCACGAGAATTTTTGACTAAGTTTTGTGTTGTGAAGTTTTCAAGTTTTGAGTATTGCTTTGATGGACTATGGAACAAGGAGTAGCAAAGGCCTAAGCTTGGGGATGCCCATGGCACCCCAAGTAAATTCAAGATAATCAAAAGGCTAAGCTTGGGGATGCCCCGGGAAGGCATCCCCTCTTTCGTCTTCATCCATCGGTAACTATACTTGGAGCTATATTTTTATTCGCAACATGCTATGTGTTTTGCTTGGAGCGTCTTGTATAATTTGAGTCTTTGATTGTTAGTTTGACACAATCATCCTTGCTGGACACACCTATTTGAGAGAGTTAAATATGCCCTAGAAATTGTTGGAACACTCTATGTGCTTCACTTATATCTTCTGAGTTGAATAGTTTCTGCTCTAGTGCTTCACTTTTATCTTTTAGAGCATGGCTGTGGTTATATTTTGTAGAAATTGTTGAACTCTCATGCTTCACTTAGATCTATTTTAGAGTCTATTAAAACAGCATGGTAAAGTGTTATGCTAAAGAAACTAGTCTTCACATGATAAACATCCAATGTCAATGTAGTAATTTTTTTTCACATCAAGTGCATTGAATAGAAAGAGATGTTGGATGCTTGATAATTGTTTCGAGACATGAGGATAGTGATATTAGAGTCATGCTAGTGGAGTGATTATGAAATTGAGAAATATTTGTGTTAAGGTTAGTGATTCCCGTAGCATGCACGTATGATGAACCGTTGTGTGACTAAGTTAAAGCATGAGGTATTTGTAGAGTGTCAACCTTTGTGTGGAGGTCGGGGGCGTGCGATGGTTAACTCCTACCAACCTCCCCCCTAGGGGCATGCATTGATTGCTTTGTTTTGATGACTCGTAAATTTTTGCAATAAGTATATGAGTTCTTATGACTAATGTTGAGTCCATGGATTATACACACTCTCACCCTTCCACCATTGCTAGCCTCTCTTGTACCGCACAACTTTCGTCGGTGCCATAAACCCACTATATATCCTTCCTCAAAGCAGCCACCATATTGTTCCTCAAAACAGCCACCATACCTACCTATCATGGCATTTCCATAGCCATTCCGAGATATATTGCCATGCAACTTTCCACCGTTCCGTTTATATGACACGCATCATATTGTCATATTGCGATGCATGATCATGTAGTTGACATCGTATTCGTGGAAAGGCCACCATGCATAATCTTTTTATACATGTCACTCTTGTTTCATTGCACATACCGGTACACCGCCGGAGGCATTCATATAGAGTCATACTTTGTTGTTGTAGTATCGAGTTGTAATATCGAGTTGTAACGAAAGTGTGATGATCATCAGTATTAGAGCATTGTCCCATGGGAGGAAAGGCTGAATCTATAAAGCCCCTCCGCAAAAAAAAGAAAAAAAAGAAAGGCCAAAGAAAAAAAAGAAAGGCCAAAAAAAGAAAAAAAAAGAAAGAAAAAGGGACAATTGCTACTATCTTTTTCCACACTTGTGCTTCAAAGTAGCACCATGTTCTTCATTGTAGAGAGTCTCATGCTTAGTCACTTTCATATACTAGTGGGAATTTTCGTTATAGAACTTGACTTGTATATTCCAACGATGGGCTTCCTCAAATGCCCTAGGTCTTCGTGAGCAAGCAAGTTGGATGCACACCCACTAGTTTCTTTTGTTGAGCTTCCATTCATATTTAGCTCTAGTGCATCCGTTGCATGGCAATCCCTACTCACTCACATTGTTATCTATTGATGGGCATCTCCATAGCCTGTTGATACGCCTAGTCGATGTGAGACTATCTCCCTCTTTTTGTCTTCTACACAACCACCTCTATTCCACCCATAGTGCTATATCCATGGCTCACGCTCATGTATTGCGTGAAGGTTGAAAGGTTTGAAAAGATAGAGCATGAAAACAAATGCTTGGCTGAAATCCGGGTTGTGCATGATATGAATATTTTTGTGTGATAATAAGGGAGCATAGCCAACACTATATGATTTTTTAGGGATAACTTTCTTTAGCCATAGTATTTGAGAAGACATATTGTTAGTATTGCTTGAAGTATTGTTATTTCTTGTGTCAATATAGACTTTTATCTTGAATCCTTCAGATCTGAACATTCATGCCACAATTAAGAGAATTACATTGAAAAACTATATTGGTTAGCATTCCACATCAAAAATTCTTTCTTTATCATTTACCTACTCGAGGACTAGCAGGAATTAAGCTTGGGGATGCTTGATACGTCTCCAACGTATCTATAATTTTTGATTGTTCCATGCTATTACTTATGAAGTCTTGGATGTTTAATGGGCTTTATCATTTACTTTTATATCATTTTTGGGACTAACCTACTAACCCAAAGGCCCAGTCCATATTGCTGTTTTTTGCCTATTTCAGGGTTTTGCAGAAAAGGAATATCAAACGGAGTCCAAACAAAATTAAACCTTCACGAGAGATATTTTTGGAGGAAATCACGCTCGGGAGTCTTTGGGGCCAAGTCAGGGGACATAGGGCCGACCCTCGAGGGTGGGGGGCGCGCCCCCCTTCCCAGGGCGCGCCCCCTGCATCGAGGCTGGCCCACACAGCCCCCGGTGCCCCCCTTCTTCCTATATATACCTACGTACCCCGGAAACTCCATACGTAGAGAGAAAACCCTAATTCCACTGCCGTAGCAGCTGTTCCCGTGGAGATCCCATCTTGGAGCCTGTTCCGGGAGGGGGATCCATCACAGAGGCCTTCATCATCATCATCATCGCCCTCACCATGAGTTGTGAGTAGTTTACCACAGACCTTCGGGTCCATAGCTAGTATCTAGATGGCTTCTTCTCTCTCTCTGGATCTCAATACAAAGTTCTCCTCGGTCTTCGAGGAGATCTATTCGATGTAATCTCTTTTTGCGGTGTGTTTGTCGAGATCCGATGAATTGTGAGTTTATGATCAACGTTATCTATGAAAGATATTTGGTTCTTATCTGAACTTTTTATGTGTGCTCATAATATCCTTGCAAGTCTCTTCGAATTATTGGTTTGGTTTGGCCTACTAGATATATAGTTCTTGCAGTGGGAGAAGTGCTTGGCTTTGGGTTCAATCTTGCGGTGTCCTTTCCCAGTGAAAGTACTGGTAGCAAGGCACGTATTGTATTGTTGCCATCGAGGATAAAAAGATGGGGTTTTCATCATATTGCTTGAGTTTATCCCTCTACACCATGTCATCTTGCTTAAGGCGTTGCTCTGTTCGTATGAACTCTATACACTAGATGCATGCTGGATAGCGGTCGATGTGTGGAGTAATAGTAGTAGATGCAGAATTGTTTCGGTCTACTTGTCTCGGACGTGATGCCTATATACAATGATCATGCCTAGATAGTCTCATAATTATTCGCTTTTCTATCAATTGCTCGACAGTAATTTGTTTACCCGCCGTAGAATACCGCTATCATGAGAGAAGCCACTAGAGAAAACTATGGCCCCCGGGTCTATCTTTATCATATTACCTTTCCGTCAACTAACCAATTTCTGCCGCCGTTGTTTATTTGCTTTCTTTACTTTCTGTTTCTATGTCAAAAATACCAAAAATATTTATCATCTCTATCAGATCTCACTCTCGTAAGTGACCGTAAAGGGATTGACAACCCCTTATCGCGTTGGCTGCGAAATTCTTATTTGTTTGTGCTGGTGCGAGGGACTGGCGCGTGGTCTCCTACTGGATTGATACCTTTGTTCTAAAAAACTGAGGGAAATACGTACGCTACTGTGCTGCATCTCCCTTTCCTCTTCGAGGGAATAGAACGCAAGCTCAAGAGGTAGCAACGTGCATTGGACTGAGCTGGAATCTGCAAGCATTTAATACAAGGGAGAAGACAAGGTAATATGGGCTCTTGGTTAAATCAACAATAATGCATATGAGAGCCACTCAACATTTTCATCATGGTCTTCTCCTCTCGACCCCAAAAGAAAAGAAAAGAAATAAAACTATTTACACGGGAAAGCTCCCAACAAGCAAAAGAAGAACGAGAAATGTTTTTGGGTTTTCTTTTAATTACTACTACTATAGGCATGGAAAGTAAACTAGCTAAAAGCTGCAACTAATTTTTTTTGGATTTTTTCTTAAGTTTTTTTAGACACACAAGAAGTAGGCTTAGAAAAGAAAATAAACTAGCATGAATAGTACAATGAAAAAGTATGAGCACCGACAACTAGAATGAGTGTGTGAACATGAATGTAATGTCAGTGAGAAATACGACTTCCCCAAGCTTAGGCTTTTGGCCTAAGTTGGTCTACGGCCACTGCTGGCCTGTCGGATATCCAAAGTCGTAGCTGGGGTTGTACTGAGATGTAGCAGCTACTGCCTGAAGAGCTGCAGCTTGGAGGCGAGCCGCCTCCGTCCTCCTCTCATACTCGTTCACCTCTTCCTTGGTTATAACTTATCTCCTTTTTGCCTGAAAGTTAAAGAAAGTAGGAGCAGGGAGGGCAACATGGACAATGCGCTGTCTGTCAAAGATCAGTCGGTACTGGAGGAACTGTTCATTCCTCTAAAGAACTGATGGCGAACCATAGCACTATAATCTAGATAAGCAGGAGGCAACTCCATATCATTTCCATGTATGGGTACACCAAGATAATTAGCTACACGAGTTGCATAAATTCCACCAAACAAATCTCCACTTGTACCGTTAAGATGCAACCTTCATGCAACAATGGCCCCCAAGTTATATTGTTTATCAGCTAATTCCGCACTCTTGAGGACACTACGATCTAGAACACACATGTGACAAGCCTCATCTTTACCGTTAATGCATCTACATATAAAGAGAGCAAAATAAGATATGGAAGGAAATGAATGGTCCCTATGGTAGCTTGTGTGATTTCTCTAGATTCCCCACAGTGATACTAGCAAGAAAGTCTTTATATTCAGATTTGCGAGGTTCACTAACATTGCCCCACTGCGGGAGTTTACAAGCAGTATTAAAATCTTCTAGGTCCATCGTATATGATTTATCATAAATATCAAATAAAACAGTGTGAGAATTACGCGAGGATGTAAATTTAAACCTCCTTACAAAGGGATCAGTTAGGTAGTGGTACTGTAGTGTGAGAACCCGGAATTAGCTTCCAGACCCTCCTGTGTATATTTGTCAACCCCAGGATCATTGTTGACAACACAGCGAAATGATATCATTGCACAATACGTAAAAGTATTACAAGTAGTATATTTGTCACAAGACATACCTAGCGAATTGTCTCATGACATTTACAATCAGAAAACAGCGAAAAGTACAATGCGTAGCGACTCCATCTCAGCCACAGGCAGTCGATGTAGTCCACGTGACCTCACTCCTATGGATCACCATAGTTGTCGTAGTCATCACCTTTGTCTTCATGAAACTCTGTTGTCAACAAAATTATTGCCATGAGTACATTACGTACTCAACATGCCTCCCGCGGGGAAGGTCCTAACAACTACATGTGGCTTCAAAGGAAGGCTGTATGGCTCATTTGCATAAAAGCTAATTTTGTTTGAAAAACATATAGCAGTTGGATAATAGCAGTTTTAGATGGAAACATGTTTTGTCTCCAGAATAACTTTCATCAAAGTGAGGATCCTCGATCAACTCACACTCTTCATAAGTTCCAAGAATAGGGGAAAGTGGGAATAAGAAAGACAGGTCCTGTACGTCAAGAAAGATTCATGTGCTGTCCATGACCGTGGACACGGCTATTCGAATAGTTTTACACTCTGCAGAGGTTGTACACTTTACCCACACGACACAATCCCGACTTGTTGCCACTAGCCGTCGCTAGCGTAGTACACCATTTGGTATACCGGCAGGGAGATTGTGACGAGGTCTTTCATTAGACCAAACTTAATGTGCCAAGCCCACTAGGTTTCAACACGGAAGTAACCGCAGTTCACAGTCCGAGCCCCCTTTTGTGCCGAGGACACTCCTCGCAAGGCAGCTATCCCATCTGCGGTACGGCAATGACGACAATAAGAGTGAGCTAACTAATTAACCAAGCCAGTGCCCATATAGCATGTGGCTGTACTGTTATCACAATCTTCAAATCCAAGACTTATTAGGCCTCATGCGGCACGGACGACTGATTGCCCCCTTCAACTCGTGAAGGGCGGCCAATCGCTCCTTCAATCCTTGATTCAGCTGTCGCCCGCGCCAGTATTCAGATGGTAAGTTTCACCCAGAGTAGAAGAGAGTAGAGAAGGTCAACAAGGTCAACCGACCTAGCTCAGCGAGCTCAGCAACAAGTTCCAAGTGTCAATGATCCAAAGATCATTCAAATAAGGACCTATAGAATAATAAGCATGGCTAAGCATTTCTACTCTACCGGAATAATATATAATTCTACTCAGGTGTCAAGTGAATAGGCGACAAGCGGATCAAGGCATGTGTCAATCGACACGCTAGCTACGACATTAAAAGCATGCATATAGTAACTATAAAACTCAATGCAATTTTGTAAAACATAGGATAAGTATGATCAAAGAAGGAGGCATGCCTTCGTTGTTGAGTCCTTCTTCGGTAGCCTGATTATGTCCATATCTGACATCGTCGTCACTCCCTACTCGTCGTAATGATATCAAATGAAAATCAAGTAAATACCAAAGTAAAAGTAAATCCAAATAACATCCAAAACAAATAAGAGTGGATGGATAACAAGATATTGATCGAGATGGAGATTCGAAATGAGATAACACGATAGGGAGGTAAGTAGAGAGGATTCAACGAAGTGACAATGTTTAGGTGACACAACTATGGAAGGATTTACGATCAAGACTAAAGTTCTGATAGGAACTATGATACTAACCATGAGTAGCGCGCACTACACATCTCAACTAACTATATATAGGAACTACTATATAGCTAACACAATGGCAACAACACACATGGAATGAAACCAGTGTATGCATTTTAACTACACAATCACAGCATGGCATGATAAAGGTAAAAGTTAACCACAAGTAAATATTTGAATATAATCCAAATATTTATAATGGTCAATAGTAGTCAAACATATACATCAACTATAATAACTTAAAAGACAATAGTTCATAAGGCAAACAAACAACCATTAGAAATCATACTAGCAAGCAATGAAACGTCATACAACAACATGAATTGAGTTGGATCTAGATTCTATCCTAAAGCAAAACTAAAGAAAATAGGATCAACTTCATTATATCAAACCAACACTATGGCCACACAATTTAACAAGAGGACACATATTACACATGGTATGTGAATGATAAGTTATAAATATGTATTGACTAATATCACAAGCATCAAGCATAAAGTGACCATGGCAATATACTACACTAGGACATGCTCTTTATGATAATAAATAACAAATGTCTAATTAACCACTACCAACAACATTATCAGCACATGATTGTAACAACATGGCAAACTATGCACACTTGGCATATGAGAAAGACACAACTCAACTAACGAATGGTAAACTATCCAAACCATGTGATGAACTAATGAAACAAGTATTAAACACTCATAATACTAACATGATACAGAGGTAACATCTATAAGAAAGAACTGAACTAGGCAACTGTAATACACCAAACATCATAAAGCATGAAAGATGTCAAAGCATAGAATAACGCATTAGCGAGGTAAACAATGTAATTTCTAAACATGGATGATCGAGATACCACATTAGGCTACCAATAGAATACCGTAACTATGAGATAACTAACATCGCGATCAAGTAGGGTAGTAGCACGCAACCCTGCACACTATTTATGACATGTAAGAACATGGAAGCATGGCATTATCACACAACACTATCATGCTTGTTATAAAATATAACCACACCGAGAAAGCAAAATGAGCATGTAGGCATGTAATACTAGATAATGGTATCAACCAATGAACATGTATTCTACCAGAACGATTAGCAAGATGATATGCATTTCTATCTAGTATAACTTACTATTGTAATGACAAATGATACACAATTAGAAATGATCTATAACATGAACTGATACAACACACTATGTAATCTAGTTATACAAGCATAACAACTTGGCATATTGATTAATCAACAACCTACTACGATATATATCTACCAAGTAAAGTCTAATCACATGTATGAACATAAGGTACAAACTACTAATGATACAACACATTATAGGCATACAACCAAATATGTATTTTACTTTGAGTAAGTACTAACATGGCTCGTCAATCAACTAAGCATGCTTAGGTACCATCCTAGGTGAATGAAACAACTTGGATAAATAACAAGAAGCAATAGACTAGGTTATATGCAACAAGCATGACCTATATGTAGCAATAAAAAGAACATGCGACATGGACGGAAATAAATATGTAAACCATATCTATGATGTCACCATGCTAAACAAAATTAAATAGTCAAGATATGAAATATTTCATTATTCAATAAACAAAGTAAAGCCTATAATAATCCTACGAAATTATAAGCATGGCGAGTGTTTACCTAATATTCTACGCATGCAATATAGGGCTACATGCTACACAAAAATAATATCTGCGACAACGTACAATACAATATAATATAAATAAATAGATAAATAAAATCCTCACGGCAAATCCAATCAATGATATCTAACTTAGAATTATGAAATAAATAGGAGCGACTCCTAGGCATATAATAAAGAATATAAAAAATATCATACTAACATAAAAGTTCACCGATCAACTACTATGCGTGTTAATAAATC
>LR738715.1:479556157-479592427 GCA_902687465.1 Secale cereale
CACCTGTGCTTCCGACTCGTCGCCGCCGTGCTTCCGACTCTTCGCCGCCGTGCTTCCGACCTCGTCTTCAACCTCGCTGCGCATGTGCTTCCGACTCGTCGCCGCCGTGCTTCCGACTCTTCGCCACCGTGCTTCCGACCTCGCCGCCGAGCCGTGCTTCCGAAGTCGCCGAGCCGTGCTTCCGAAGTCGTCGTGCCGTGCTTCCGAAGCTGACGCGCCGTGCTTCCAAGCCAGCCGCCGTCATTCGAAGAGCATCGGGAGGAGCCCGATCCAGATCTGCCTCTTCGGGCCGAAACCCTAGCGGGCCGGGACCCGGTAGCCCGTTAGCCTGCGGGGATCCGCCACCCGCTTCGGCCCGCGCCGGATCTTTTGAGCGCGCCCGTTGACTTTGACCCTGAGGTTGCTTCTAATTTCACCAAGTCCCCAGTTTTCAGTTTTTGATGTTGTTTTGCGAGGTGGATAACTTTTACTGTGCATGTCCGATTTGAGCATATGATATGTCAAAATGATCGTGGTGACTTGTACTATGTTTCGTTCCATTGTGCTATGCATGTTCGAGGTCATCTAGATGTCTTAATCTTCATGGGAAGAGTGCTACTTGTTATAAACTGCTGCTATTAGATGTTTTCATGCCATGTTTGCAATGTGATATCTTGGTGCATGTTTATCCAAATGAAGCAAATGATATGTCCAGATGTTCATCATTAGATGCTCTACGTGTTGGTTGCTATAGCATGCTTGTTTGGGTTCATAATGCCATGTTTATCTCCTTTGCAAAGTGCATTTGGTTGTTATGTTGTTAAACTTGTTACGAGATGCCTAGTTGAGGAGCTTGTTGCTATTGATGTGTTTGTCCCCATGTCACATGCTTAGATGTTTTAGAATCTCCATGTTGTGCTCTTTGATGTGGTGCATTTAACTTTCCATGATATGCCTTGTGTTGACTTAAACATGCTCACAAACATGCCATGTTGTTATTGCTGCTTTAACACTTAGTGAAATTTCACTAAGTCTGGAATTTGTAATGTCCAGATGCCATGTTTGCTTGTTGTTCTAGGAAAATCCACGATAGTTTTGGGGTGACTATTGATGATTCCTTGTTGTATATGTTGTTGGCTATCCATTCATGCTCTCACATGCTCATTTGACCTGCTGTAGCATATTTATCTCTTGCTCCCAAGTTGCTATAAATTACTGCTGTCAGGATTTTGTTGTCATGTTCAAAATGTTATAGCTTGTTGCTATCGATCCATGCCTCCTATGGAGATGCTCCAATGGACTTGTTTGTTGTAGGATATGTCTACTTCATGTTCATACTTCTTATCACCATGTTTGAGTGATGTAGCTTATATATATCATGCTCCAAAGTTGCTATGTGGCTGTTAATTTTAGCTTGTTGTTATATCTTGTTTCATGTGTATCTTTTAGCCCGTTGCTCCGTTTGGAGTGTTCTTTATATGAAACTTGTGTGATTTTGCATGTAGATTCATAATATCCTCTGTTTATCATGTTTTGAAGTATCTAGCTTGTTGCATATTGTCATGCTCCTTGTGATGTATCTCTGTGCTTCCTTTGTTGACTTTCTGTGCTTCCTAAGTGCATCTGCAGTGCTTCCTTAGTGCATCAGCCATGCTTCCTGTATAGATTGTCATGCATCATACCTTGTCATGTATTGCATTATATAGATAGACTTGTGTTGTTTTCTGTGCTTCGTACCTTGCCCTGTTATGCTTCCTGTATAGACTTGCTGTGCTTCCTATATAGACTTGTTTGCTTCATACTTGCTTAAGCACATTGCCATGTTTCCTGTGATGTTTTTTGTGCTTCCTACCTTGTCTTGCTGTGCTTCCTGTTTAGTCTTGTCATGCATCATACCTTGCCATGTATTGCATCACATATAGACTTGTGTTGTTTGCTGTGCTTCCTACCTTGCCATGTTTTGCTTCCTGTGTAGACTTTCTGTGCATCATAAGTAGACTTGTTTTGCATCATACTTGGTAGTGCATATTGTTATGTTCTTGAGTGGTTTGTTTACCGTATTGCTTGCTTCTTCTTATTAGTGCTTGTTCCGTTGCGTCGTGAGGATTCGTTCGTCTACCCGTGGCTCTTCTTCAAGGCTTCTTCTCTGTCTTCTTAATGGAACCGTTCTTCTTCCTTGCGGGATCTCAGGCAAGATGACCATACCCTTGGATACCTTTACTATCATTGCCTTTGCTTAGTGTCTCGATGCTATCGTTACATGTCGCGCTACCCATCTTTATTGTCAGCCTCTCCTTGTTGCCGTGAAACCTCTAACCTTGGAAACCTTCCTAGCAAAACCATTGTTTGGCTATGTTACCCGCTTGCTCAGCCCCTCTTATAGCGTTGTTAGTTGTAGGTGAAGATGAAGATTGTTCCAGGAGGGAACTTGTTCTTGGTATATCACGATATCTATAATTATTATTAACACACCTATATACTGGGCATGGGTGGAAGGCTTGGCCTTTTGCTCGGTGTTTTGTTCCACTCATGCCACCTTAGGCGCCGATAAACCGGCATTATGTTCCTTGATTTTGCGTTCCTTACACGATGGGTATATGGGATCCCTTGACAGTTCGTCTTTGAATAAAACTCCTCCAGCAAGGCCCAACATTGGTTTTAATTTGCTCACAATAACAACTTAATTAATTAATTAAATTGCATAGGGAGTTAGCGCTACCCGAGGATTCTTTCTACATAGCAGGGGGACCAGTGCTGATGGTGTTGGTCCCAAATAGAGTCGTGTGCGGCGCCCCCCCCCCTTGGAAACTTGTGGTTTGGCTGTTGTACGTTGTGCTCATCCGGTCGTGGCCTGAGACGAGATACGCGCGGCTACTATCAGGGTGTCGGCACACCGGGAGGTCTTGCTGGACTTGTTTTACCATTGTCGAAATGTCTTGTGCACCGGGATGCCGAGCCTGATCGGATTTCCCTAAGATAAGGGGTGATGATATTATATTTATCACTTCAGCTAATCGTGAGAGCTTGTGATGGGCTAAGTTGGGACACCCCTGCAGGGTTATGATCTTTCGAAAGCCGTGCCAGCGGTTATGTGGCAGATTGGAATTTGTTAATGTCCGGTTGTAGAAAACTTGACAGAGGATCCGAAGTAAAACACACAACTGTGTGAGTAACCGTGACTGTCTCTTTTCACTTTGAGAAGAGAACACGGTGGGGTTATGTTTGACTCGTATGTAGTTCAGGATCTTTAGCTATCACTACTAGTTGCGACCGTTTGCGTAGATGCTCATCTTATTCTTGTACTCGTAAGTTAGCCACCATATTTTGCTTAGCCGCTGCTGCAACCTCACCACTTTACCTCTTCCTACCTATTAAGCTTTGATAGTCTTGTTGTTGGGGAACGTAGCAGAATTCAAAAAAATTCTACGCTTTCACCAAGATCCAACTAAGGAGACATCTAGCAACGAGCAAGTAAGAGTGCATCTACATACCGTTATGTAGATTGCGTGCGGAAGCTTTCGAAGAAGTGTGGATGAAGTAGTCGTACTCTTCGCGTTCTTCGTCACCGATGATCTAGCGCCGAACGGACGGCACCTCCGCGTTCAACACACATCCGGTGCAGCAATGTCACCTCCTTCTTGATCCAGCAAGGGGGGAGGAGAAGTCGTCAGAGATCCAGCAGCACAACGGCGTGGTGGTGGATGCAGTGGAGATCGCAGCAGGGCTTCGCCGAGCGCCCTGCGTTGGGAGTATGGAGGTGTGACGGGAGGGGGAGATGCGCCAGGGCTTGGGTGCGGCTGCCCTCTCCCCCCCCCCACATATATATAGGGGGGCAGGGGGTGCGCCAGGGCCCTGCAGATCCAATCTGCAGGGGGGCGGCGGCCAGGGGGTGTCCTTGCCACCCAAGGCAAGTGGGGCGCCCCCTCCCCCCTAGGGTTTCAACCCTAGGCGCATGGGGAGGTAGGCCCCTAGTGGTGCGCCAGCCCATTAGGGCTGGAAACTTCCCCTTGCGGCCTAGGGGCCCCACCGGGATGGGTGGCCCCACCCGGTGGACCCCCGGGGCCCCTCCGGTGGTCCCGGGACGCTCCCGGTGACCCCTGGAGATCACCCGATGGCCGAAACCTGACTTCCTGTATATCAATCTTTACCTCCGGACCATTCCGGAACTCCTCGTGACGTCCGGGATCTCATCCGGGACTCCGAACAACTTTCGGGTTTCCACGTGCATGTATCTCTACGACCCTAGCGTTACCGAACCTTAAGTGTGTAGACCCTACGGGTTCGGGAGACACGTAGACATGACCGAGACCACTCTCCGGTCAATAACCAACAGCGGGATCTGGATACCCATGTTGGTTCCCACGTGTTCCTCGATGATCTTCATCGGATGAACCACCGTGTCAAGGATTCACTCAATCCCGTATGTTATTCCCTTTGTCCATCGGTACGGTACTTGCCCGAGATTCGATCGTCGGTATTCCTGATACCTTGTTCAATCTCGTCATGGCAAGTCTCTTTACTCGATCCGTAATCCATCATCCCATGACTAACTACTTAGTCACATTGAGCTCATTATGATGATGTCTTACCGAGTGGGCCCAGAGGTACCTCTCCGTCATATGGAGTGACAACATCCCAGTATCGCTTCGTACCAACTCAACAGACACTTTCGGAGATACCCGATGCGTACCTTTATTGCCACCCAGTTACGTTGTGACGTTTGGCACACCCAAAGTATTCCTACGGCATCCGGGAGTTGTACAACCTCATGGTCTAAGGAATAAATACTTGACACTGAAAAGCTTATGCATTACGAACTATACGATCTCGTGCTATGCTCAGGATTGGGTCTTGTCCATCACATCATTCTCCTAATGATGTGATCCCGTTATCACCGACATCCCATGTCCATGGTCAGGAAACCGTGACCATCTGTTGATCAACGAGCTGGTAACTAGAGGCCTACCAGGGACTCATTTTGGTCTATGTATTCACACATGTATCGCTGTTTCCGTACAATACAATTCAAGCATGAATAACAGACGATTATCATGAACAAGAAAATATAATAATAATACTTTTATTATTGCCTCTAGGGCATATTTCCAACAGTCTCCCACTTGCACTAGAGGCAATAATCTAGTTACATTGTGATGAATCGAACACCCATAGAGTTCTGGTGTTGATCATGTTTTGCCCGTGAAAGAGGTTTAGTCAACGGGTCTGCTACATTCAGATCCGTATGCACTTTACAAATATCTATGTCTCCATCCTGAACATAATTCCGGATGGAGTTGAAATGGAGCTTGATGTGCTTGGTCTTCTTGTGAAACCTGGGCTCCTTGGTAATGGCAATAGCACCAGTGTTGTCACAGAAGAGAGTCATCGGACTTGACGCGCTTGGAATGACTCCTAGGTCGGTGATGAACTCCTTCATCCAGACTCCTTCTTGCGCTGCTTCGGAAGCAGCTATGTACTCCGCTTCACATGTAGATGCTGCCACGACGCTTTGCTTGCAACTGCACCAGCTGACTGCCCCTCAGTTCAAAATATACACGTATCCGGTTTGAGACTTAGAGTCATCCAGATCTGTGTCGAAGCTAGCATCGACGTAACCCTTTACGACGAGCTCTTCGTCACCTCCATAAACGAGAAACATATCCTTAGTCCTTTTCAGGTACTTTAGGATGTTCTTGACCATTGTCCAGTGTTCCGTACCGGGATCACTTTGGTACCTCCCTACCAAACTTATGGCAAGGTTCACATCAGGTCTGGTACACAGCATGGCATACATGATAGAACCTATGGCCGAGGCATAGGGAATGACACTCATTATTTTCTCTATCTTCTGCCGTGGTCGGCGACTGAGCCTTGCTCAATCGCATACCTTGCAAAACAGGCAAGAATCCTTTCTTTGACTGATCCATATTGAACTTCTTCAATATTTTGTCAAGGTATGTACTTTGTGAAAGACCAATGAGGCGTCTTGATCTATCTCTATAGATTTTGATGCCTAGTATGTAAGCAGCTTCTCCAAGGTCCTTCATTGAAAAACTTCTATTCAAGTAGGCCTTTACATTTTCGAAGAATTCTATATCATTTCCCATCAGCAATATGTCATCCACATATAATATGAGAAATGCCACAGAGCTCCCACTCACTTTCTTGTAAATACAGGCTTCTCCATAAGTCTGTATAAATCCAAACGCTTTGATCACTTCATCAAAGCGAATATTCCAACTCTGAGATGCTTGCACCAGCCCGTAAATCGTGCGCTAGAGCTTGCATACCTTGTTAGCGTTCTCTGGATCGACAAAACCTTCCGGTTGCATCATATACAACTCTTCCTTGAGGAAGCCGTTAAGGAATGCTGTTTTGACGTCCATTTGCCATATTTCATAATCATAGAATGCGGCAATAGCTAACATGATTCTGACTGACTTCAGCATCGCTACGGGAGAGAAAGTCTCGTCGTAGTCAATCCCTTGAACTTGTCGATAACCCTTAGCGACAAGCCGAGCCTTATAGATGGTCACATTACCATCTGCGTCTGTCTTCTTCTTAAATATCCATTTGTTTTCTATGGCGTGCCTATCATCAGGCAAGTCCACCAAAGTCCATACTTTGTTTTCATACATGGATTCTATCTTGGATTTCATGGCTCCAAGCCATTTATTGGAATCCGGGCCCGCCATCGCTTCTTCATAGTTCGAAGGTTCACCGTTGTCTAACAACATGATTTCCAGGACAGGGTTGCCGTACCACTCTGGTGCGGAACGTGTCCTTGTGGACCTTCGAAGTTCAGTAGTAACTTGATCTGTTTCTTCATGATCATTATCATCAACTTCCTCCCTTGTCGGTGCAGGCACCGCAGGAACAGTTTCCTGCGCTGCGCTACTTTTCGATTCAGGAGGGGTGACTGTCACCTCATCAAGTTCTACTTTCCTCCCACTCACTTCTTTCGAGAGAAACTCTTTCTCCAGAAAGCATCCATTCTTGGCAACAAAGACTTTGCCTTCGGATCTGTGGTAGAAGGTATACCCAATGGTTTCCTTTGGGTATCCTATGAAGACGCATTTCTCCGATTTGGGTTCGAGCTTTTCAGGTTGAAGTTTCTTGACATAAGCATCGCAACCCCAAACTTTTAGAAACGACAGCTTCGGTTTCTTGCCAAACCAAAGTTCGTACGGAGTCGTCTCAACGGATTTCGACGGAGCCCTTTTTAAAGTGAATGTGGCAGTCTCTAAAGCATAACCCCGAAAAGATAGCGGTAAATCGGTGAGGGACATCATAGATCGCACCATGTCCAACAGAGTACGATTTCGACGTTCGGACACACTGTTACGTTGAGGTGTTCCGGGCGGTGTCAATTGTGAAACAATTCCACAGCTCCTAACGTGAGTGCCAAATTCATGACTTAAATATTCACCCCCACGATCCGATCGCAAGAACTTTATTTTTCTGTCACGTTGATTCTCAACCTCATTCTGAAATTCCTTGAACTTTTCAAAGGTCTCAGACTTGTGTTTCATCAAATAGATATACCCGTATCTACTCAAGTCATCCGTGAGGGTGAGAACATAACGGTAGCCTCCGCGAGCCTCAACACTCATTGGACCGGACACATCGGTATGTATGATTTCCAACAAGTTGGTTGCTCGCTCCATTGCTCCGGAGAACGGAGTCTTGGTCATCTTGCCCAAGAGGCATGGTTCGCACGTGTCAAATGATTCATAATCAAGAGACTCTAGAAGTCCATCTGAATGGAGCTTCTTCATACGTTTGACACCAATATGACCAAGGCGGCAATGCCACAAGTATGTGGGACTATCATTATCAACTTTACATCTTTTGGCATCTACACTATGAATATGTGTATCATCACGTTCGAGATTCATCAAAAATAAACCATTGACCAGCATGGCATGACCATAAAACATATCTCTCAAATAAATAGAACAACCATTATTCTCCGATTTGAAAGAGTAGCCATCTCGCATAAGACGAGATCCAGAAACAATGTTCATGCTCAAAGCTGGTACTAAATAACAATTATTGAGGTTTAAAACTAATCCCGAGGGTAGATGTAGAGGTAGCGTGCCGACGGCGATCACATCGACCTTGGAACCATTCCCGACGCGCATCGTCACCTCATCCTTCGCCAGTCTCCGTTTATTCCGCAGCTCCTGTTTTGAGTTACAAATGTGAGCAACTGCACCGGTATCGAATACCCAGGAGCAACTACGAGTGCTGGTAAGGTACACATCAATAACATGTATATCATATATACCTTTGACGTTGCCGGCCTTCTTGTCTGCTAAGTATTTGGGGCAGTTCCGCTTCCAGTGACCCGTTCCCTTGCAATAAAAGCACTCTGTCTCAGGCTTGGGTCCATACTTTGGCTTCTTCCCGGAAACAGGCTTGCCAGGCGCGGCAACTCCCTTGCCGTCCTTCTTGAAGTTCTTCTTACCCTTGCCTTTCTTGAACTTAGTGGTTTTATTGACCATCAACACTTGATGTTCTTTCTTGATGTCCACCTCCGCTGATTTCAGCATCGAATACACCTCGGGAATGGACTTCTCTATCCCCTGCATATTGAAGTTCAACACGAAGCTCTTGAAGCTTGGTGGGAGCGACTGGAGGATTCTGTCAACGACCGCTTCATCTGGGAGATAAATTCCCAGATGAGATAAGCGGTTGTGCAATCCTGAAATCTTGAGGATGTGCTCACTGACAGAACTGTTCTCCTCCATCTTACAGCTGTAGAACGCGTCGGAGACATCATATCTCTCGACTCGGGCATGAGCTTGGAAAACCATTTTCAGCTCTTCGAACATCTCATATGCTCTGTGGTGCTCAAAACGTTTTTGGAGCCCCGACTCTAAGCTGTAAAGCATGCCGCACTGAACCAGGGAGTAATCATCACTACGCGACTGCCAGACGTTCAAAACGTCTTGGGCCGCATCGGGAGTAGGTGCATCACCTAGCGGTGCTTCTAGGACATATGATCTCTTGGCAGCTATGAGGATAATCCTCAGGTTACGAACCCAATCCGTATAGTTGCTACCATCGTCTTTCAGCTTGGTTTTCTCTAGGAACGCGTTGAAGTTGAGGGAAACTGGAGCGTGGGCCATTTGATCTACAAGAGATATTGTAAAGTATTTAGACTAAGTTCATGATAATTAAGTTCATCTTAATCAAATTTTAATGAACTCCCACTCAGAATGACATCTCTCTAGTCATCTAAGTGATACACGATCCGAATCGACTAGTCCGTGTCCGATCATCACGTGAGACGGACTAGTCATCAATGGTGAACATCTTCATGTTGATCGTATCTTCTATACGACTCGTGTTCGACCTTTCGGTCTTCCGTGTTCCGAGGCCATGTCTGTACATGCTAGGCTCGTCAAGTGAACCCTAAGTGTATCGCGTGTGTAAATCTGGCTTACACCCGTTGTATGCGAACGTTAGAACCTATCACACCCGATCATCACGTGGTGCTTCGGAGCAACGAACTTTAGCAACGGTGCACAGTTAGGGGAAACACAATACTTGAAATTTTAGTGAGAGATCATCTTATTTACTACCGTCGTTCTAAGTAAACAAGATGCATAAACATGATAAACATCACATGCAATCAATTAAAGTGACATGATATGGCCAATATCATTTTGCTCCTTGGATCTCCATCTTCGGGGCACCATGATCATCTTGTCACCGGCTCGACACCATGATCTTCATCATCATGATCTTCATCATCGTGTCTTGAAGAAGTCGTCACGCCAACTATTACTTCTACTACTATGGCTAACGTTTAGCAATGAAGTAAAGTAATTACATGGCATTATTCAGTGACACGCAGGTCATACAATAATTAAGACAACTCCTATGGCTCCTGCCGGTTGTCAAGTTCATCGACATGCAAGTCGTGATTCCCTATTACAAAAACATGATCAATCTCATACATCACATATATCATTCATCACATCTTCGTTTTGGCCATACCACGTCACATAGCACATGCTGCAAAAACAGGTTAGACGTCCTCTAATTGTTGTTGCAAATTTTTACGTGGCTTCTATAGGATTTCTAGAAAGAACGTTTCTTACCTACGCCAAAAACCACAACGTGATTTGTCAACTTCTATTTACCCTTCATAAGGACCCTTTTCATCGAATCCAATCCGACTAAAGTAGGAGAGACAGACACCCGCCAGCCACCTTATGCATCTAGTGCATGTCTGTCGGTGGAACCAGTCTCACGTAAGCGTACGTGTAAAGTCGGTCCGGGCCGCTTCATCCCACAATACCTCCGAATCAAGATTGACTAGTAACGGTAAGAAAGTTGAACAAACTCAAATGCCCACAACTGCTTTGTGTTCTACTCGTGCAAGATGCTACGCATAAAACCTAGCTCAGATGCCACTGTTGGGGAACGTAGCAGAATTCAAAAAAATTCTACGCTTTCACCAAGATCCAACTAAGGAGACATCTAGCAACGAGCAAGTAAGAGTGCATCTACATACCGTTATGTAGATCGCATGCGGAAGCTTTCGAAGAAGCGTGGATGAAGTAGTCGTACTCTTCGCGTTCTTCGTCACCGATGATCTAGCGCCGAACGGACAGCACCTCCGCGTTCAACACATGTCCGGTGCAGCAACGTCACCTCCTTCTTGATCCAGCAAGGGGGGAGGAGAAGTCGTCGGAGATCCAGCAGCACAACGGCGTGGTGGTGGATGCAGTGGAGATCGCAGCAGGGCTTAGCCGGGCGCCCTGCGTTGGGAGTATGGAGGTGTGACGGGAGGGGGAGAGGCGCCAGGGCTTGGGTGCGGCTGCCCTCTCCCCCCCCCACATATATATAGGGGGCCAGGGGGTGCACCAGGGCCCTGCAGATCCAATCTGCAGGGGGGCGGCGGCCAGGGGGGTGTCCTTGCCCCCCAAGGCAAGTGGGGCGCCCCCTCCCCCCTAGGGTTTCAACCCTAGGCGCATGGGGAGGTGGGCCCCTAGTGGTGCGCCAGCCCATTAGGGCTGGACACTTCCCCTTGCGGCCTAGGGGCCCCACCGGGATGGGTGGCTCCACCCGGTGGACCCCCGGGGCCCCTCCGGTGGTCCCGGGACGCTCCCGGTGACCCCCGGAGATCACCCGATGGCCGAAACCTGACTTCCTATATATCAATATTTACCTCCGGACCATTCCGGAACTCCTCGTGACGTCCGGGATCTCATCCGGGACTCCGAACAACTTTCGGGTTTCCACGTGCATGTATCTCTACGACCCTAGCGTTACAGAACCTTAAGTGTGTAGACCCTACGGGTTCGAGAGACACGTAGACATGACCGAGACCACTCTCCGGTCAATAACCAACAGAGGGATATGGATATCCATGTTGGTTCCCACGTGTTCCTCGAGGATCTTCATCGGATGAATCACCGTGTCAAGGATTCACTCAATCCCGTATGTTATTCCCTTTGTCCATCGGTACGGTACTTGCCCGAGATTCGATCGTCGGTATTCCCGATACCTTGTTCAATCTCGTCATGGCAAGTCTCTTTACTCGATCCGTAATCCATCATCCCGTGACTAACTACTTAGTCACATTGAGCTCATTATGATGATGTCTTACCGAGTGGGCCCAGAGGTACCTCTCCGTCATATGGAGTGACAACATCCCAGTCTCGGTTCGTACCAACTCAACAGACACTTTCGGAGATACCCGATGCGTACCTTTATAGCCACCCAGTTACGTTGTGACGTTTGGCACACCCAAAGTATTCCTACGGCATCCGGGAGTTGTACAACCTCATGGTCTAAGGAATAACTACTTGACACTAAAAAGCTTATGCATTACGAACTATACGATCTCGTGCTATGCTCAGGATTGGGTCTTGTCCATCACATCATTCTCCTAATGATGTGATCCCGTTATCACCGACATCCCATGTCCATGGTCAGGAAACCGTGACCATCTGTTGATCAACGAGCTGGTAACTAGAGGCCTACCAGGGACTCATTTTGGTCTATGTATTCACACATGTATCGCTGTTTCCGTACAATACAATTCAAGCATGAATAACAGACGATTATCATGAACAAGGAAATATAATAATAATACTTTTATTATTGCCTCTAGGGCATATTTACAACACTTGTTACCCATGGTTATGGGATTGCTGAGTCCTCGTGGCTCACAGTTACTACAACAACAGTTGCAGGTGCAGGTTCCGATGTCTTGACGTGAGAGCGTTGTTCGTTGTTTGGAGTTCTTCTTCTTCAGTCTTGGGTTAGGTTCCGAGTCGGCAGCCTGGGATAGCAGATGGATGTCTTGTGTTTTTCATGTTTGTATCCGTAGTCGGATACTTTGTATTGATGTTGTATTCATGGACTTGTATGTATGTAGTATCCCCTATGTATGTATGTAATGGTACGATGTAATGATATCCATCTTGCTAAGCGCCCGAAATGCGGTTGTGCCTCAATCACGTAAGTGTCATGTGATCGAGATAGAATCGCATCTTAGGCCTGACAGCTTGGTTCCTCACGCCTTGATGCTTCCGGAGGGAAATGTGCGGCGAAGCACTCCTCCACATGGTGCTCGAGCGCCTCCCTCGTGACATTGGCCAAGTCAGAGGCCCTCTAGAGGAAAGCCCCCGAGCCCAGCCTGAGGGGGGCGCCGGGCACGCCTTCCTATGCGAGGGAGGGAGGTGGCCCCTCCCTAGGTGTAGGTCCTGAGGTGCTTCCACCAGGTGTTGCATCCCCATGAGGCTCGAGGGCGAGCAGCGGCTTCTTCTTCTTGGGGACGACCTCAGGAGGGTAGATGATATTGTTGTTGTGTGGATCCTCGACTACTGCCGCCTGGTAAGCGCGCTTGAGTGAGCACACTGCATCCTTCTCTTCACAGGCGACGGTGATGATGCCGCCGCTTCCCGGCATCTTGAGGAAGTTGTAGCCGTGCTGAGTCACTGCCATGAACTTGGCCAGGGCCGGGTACCCAAGGATGGCATTGTAAGGGAGATGGATGTCGGCGACATCAAAGTCGATGAGCTCAGTGTGGTAGTTGTCGCGCTTACCAAAGGTGACAGGCAGGTGGACCTGCCCTACGGGGGTGGTGGAGCCGTCAGTTACTCCGGAGAAGGGCTTGGTAGGCAGCAACTGGTCGTAGGCTACTTGGAGGCTGTCGAATGTCTCGATGGACAGAACGTTGAGCCATGTGCCACCATCAATGAGGGTATTGGTAACTTGGACATTGCTGATGACGGGCGAACAAAGCATCGGGAGGGCGCCGGCCATAGACGTGCACTTGAGCTGGTCTACTGAACTGAAGGTGATGGGGCACCTGGACCACCTGAGTGGGCGAGTAGCCTCGAGCTTAGGGAGAGCCGCGTTTACTTCCCTGGCGAACTGCTTGAAGAGGCGCTGAGAGGCCATGTAATGCCCAGTATGAGACTATACCTCCCACGTGTCGAGGCACGACTTAAAGGCATAATCTCATACTAGAATGATCTCAAGTATGGTATCCTTGCACAACTCATGTAAAAGAGGGGATGAAAATGTAAAAGAGTAGTTGGCTTACACTCGCCACGTCACACAATGAAATACATTAACATACATCATCCGAATAACATCAGAGTCCGACTACGGATGAAGATCCAAATGAAAGATACCATAAATAAAGCAACACAAGGTCCCAATCATCCTAGTAAGAGCCCTACTGATCCTCTGGGTAAGACATGTAGTATCGCTCATGCTCTTCATCGAACTCCCCATACAACTCTGAACCACCAGTTGTGTAGTTCTCAATGGTACCTGCATCTTGTGTTGTATAGAATCTATGAGCCACGGAGGACTCAGCAATCCCGTTCCCGGGTAGCAATACTATCAAAGCCTTCGGTGTGGAAAAGGCTTAAAACAAGGTTGCAGCAGCACTAGCACTAACTTACGTGTTTAGAGCGAGCCGAGAAAGTGCCAACGATCGTCAAAGTGATCACGAAGTGATCCTAACTACTCACGTCAATCATAACCCCACCGTGTTCACTTCCCGAACCCCTTCGGAAAGAGACTGTCACGGTTACTCACGCAGGTAGTGTATTATGAACATGGTGTCAAGTTATCTACAACCGAATATTAACAAATTCCCATCTGCCACATAACCGCGGGCACGACTTTCGAAAGATCAAACACTGCAGGGGTGTCCCAGCTTAGCCCATCATAAGCTCACGATCTGCGGAGTCGCAACTCCAAGGTGGGAAGACCCGAGTATTCTCGGAATCCCGTGCTCAAGATATTCCGACAAAGGTAAAACTAATCCAGCAAGGCCTCCCGGCGTGCCGACACCCTGATAGTAGCCGCGCGTATCTCGTCTCAGGCCATGACCGGATGGGACAAGCTACAGGTTTTTACCAGCCCTTGAGTTTCCCCGAGGTGGCCCCGCAGCACGCCCAGTTTGGACCAACACTCATGTGGAGCACTGGCCCAGGGTTGTTAATTAAGAACTCGGGTTTGCAACGCCCTATGCAAGTTTTAGTTATTAGGCAAAATAAAACCAATGTTGGGCCTTGCTGGAAAAGCTTTAGCGCTAAGAGGGTTATCAAGGGGGGCCCATAAACCCCAACCGTGTTAGGGACGATAAATCAAGGAACATAACACCGGTTTAAACGGTTCCTAGGGTGGCATGAGTGGAATAAAACACCAAGCACGAGGCTTAGCCTTCCACCCATTACCAATATATAGATGGTTTAGTTCAACAGATTATATAGTGTGATATCCCAATAATAACTTCATCATGAAGCAAGAATCTTCAAATCTTCACCTGCAACTAACAACGCTATAAGAGGGGTTGAGCGATGCTTACGTAGCCAATCAATGGTTTGCTAGGTGGGTGTTTAGAGAGTTTCATGGCAACAATAGGAGGCTGACAAACAGACATAGGCATCGAGGCAATAAACTAAAGAGCGAGACATCTAGCATAGGAAAAGATAGTAGTGATATCTGGGTCAGGTCATCTTGCCTGTTGATTCCACGGAGGGATCGTAACCTTGCTCCTCACACTCAACCTCGGTAGGAACCTCGTACTCCGTATCGTCACCGGGCTCTAACCAAACACAACAATGCAACAACGGAACACAATCAATCACAATGCAATGCTCAGGCACATGATGCATGAACATGATGAACAAAGACAAAAGTAGATATGATGCATGGCCTAGGGTCACAAGAGTGCAACAACATCATAATCAAACAAGATCACTCACATGAAAGAAACAAGCATAAGAACAACTAACAAGTTTATGTAGGTTGTTCAAACAAGCATCCATCAAGTTTTAAATGAGTTGGTTAACATGGCAAGGTGCAACTAACATTACAGCAACATGATAGCACATTTAAATGGGCTGGAAATAAATAACAACAATATCCAGAAACTCCCATTTTAATTTATATGCATTTGGGACAGATCTGAAAAACTTCTGGTATAAAGTTGCCAAACATGCTAAACAACAGCACCAAAATATTCTACACATTTTTCTACCCCAAATGCATATAAAGTTTGTTAAATTTGGAGTTGTAGGTATTTAGTTATGAATTTTACAAGTTTAAGCATATTTAAAACAAGAATAAATTCAAACAGCATTTTAAATGTTTTTAAACATGGCAACAAACAGCATATTCATAAACTACATGAAATTCTAAGCACTTTTCATATATAACTCATATTCATCAGAAACATATTTTCACAGATATTAAATTAACAAGAAAAAGACAGAAAAAGAAAAAGAAAACACAAAACAGAAAAAGAAAAACAAAGCGCACGGTCAAAGTGACCCAGGGCTCAACTAGCCACGGCCACTGACAAGAGGGGCCTGGCTGGCTGAGCTGGCGCCAGCGGGTGCGCGCGGGGCTGGAGAAGCAGCTGAGTAGCTAACAGGTGGGGCCTGCCTGTCAGCCTCTCAGAAAAACTAAAAAGGGGGCGAAATCACCTGCCACGCACCGGATTCGAACACACGACCTGGCGCTAACTGACGAAGAGACGAACCACTGCGCTAGCATTCGAACCTTGACAGATAATAGGTGGTTTAACTGAAGACTAAACTAAAGATGCAGAGCGGGGGAAAACAAGGGCTCGTCGGAGCTGCTCCGGCGACCAAACGAGACGGCGGAGTGGTGCGAGGTGCTCCTGGAGGAGTTTCGCACCCAAACGACGCACTTGCAGCACCTAACGACTACTACATCACCGACGGCGAGCAATGACAGAACGGCGGCGACGGAGCAACGACGAGATGATGCAGTGGCCTAGGCGGAACGACGACTGCACAGGCAGCTCCTACACGACTCATTAAAGCGAACGGATAGCAAAGCATGGCCTAGAGGGGTCGGAACACTCGTCGGCGACGAGGTCCGACGGCGAGGAGCTCGGGCGCTCGAGGAACTAGGACCTAGAGGGCGCGCGGGAAGGGGAAAAGGCACGAGCAGAAAGAGGAGCTCACCACGAGCACGGAGATGTGCTCGGCTGGCCCAGTCGTGGACGGAGTTGACGGCAGTGGGTCTCGAACAGGTACGGCCACCGGAGATGAAGAAGAGGAAGAAGACGTCGGCGTGGAGGCGATCGGCTCTGCGTAGGCGACGTAGTCGAAGTAGTCGACGTCGTGGAAGCAGAAGGACACCGTTGGCGAGGCTGAGGTCGACGAGGGGCTCGCCGGCGATGAGATGGCGCTCTCAGATGCGTGCGGGTATCGATTGGAGCGGCGGATCTGGTGGTGCTTGGCTCTCCAGGCGGCGACGAGGAGGAAGGGGAACCCTAGAGAGAGGGGTTGGACAACCTTCGGGTTTAAATGGATGGCCCGGATCACGAGACCTCGACGTCCGTGATCATGGCGCGACGGCGAGCGCGCGCTCTGCTCTGCTTTTCGCTGACGGAGGAAGACGGCGACTCGGGGTGAGAGACAGACAGGTGGGGCCAAGGGGAGAAAAGCCACAGCGCGACTGCGAGCGCTGGCTGGGCCTGCGGGAGAGAGATGGGCCTCGCATCTGAGGGGGGAGAAGTTGGGCCTGGGGGAGAGAAAAGAAGGAGGAGGCCCAGGTTCCACTGTTGTGCTGTTGTTTCTTTATTGTTCTTTATTTCTTTAGACAGAAAGAAAAAGAAAAACACAGGCTAAAAGGAAAAGAGTTAGGGGAAAAGAAAAATATCCCCATGCTCAGTGATTTAAGCCCTATTTAATAAAATTGACTTGGACATTTTTGGAGGCAGAAAAATAAAAGGAGTTTGAATATGGTTCAAACTCTTGTCATTTTAAAACCCAACCAAATCAATTCTAAAAGGGGTGATATTTGGCAGAGAGGTTGTGGGCATGGTGCAAGGTTTTTAGAAAAAGAAAGAACATTAAAGCACTTGGCTAGGTGACTTGCACATCAAAGAAAGGACAGAAAAGAAAAAGACAGAGGAGGAAGAAGAAGAAGAAGAGGAAGAAGGGGTTTAGGGTTTAGCTAGGCATAGCCCAAGCCACACACACAACATCACAAGGCCTCACACACACTCATCACAACAAAGAAGTAAACTAGATGCCATGATGATGAAGCAATGCAAGGATGCAAAAATAAAATAAGTGACATGGCAATGCAAAAAAAGAACTCAAATGACAAGAACCCCCACGGATAATGACAAGGATCAAATTGAGAAAGCTTTATTGCCATTATTGGAAAGTATTACATCTGGGGCATTACAAACTCTCCTACACTACAAAAAGATCTCGTCCCGAGATCTAGGACTGGAAGAAGGAAGGATACTCGGAACGAAGGTGATCTTCTTGTTCCCACGTAGCTTCTCGGTCGGTATGGTGTGACCACTTTACTTTCAAGAACTTGATTGACTTGTTGCAGGTTTTGCGCTCAGCTTCTTCAAGAATAGCAACAGGGTGCTCACGGTAAGACAAGTCTTGTTGAAGATCAATCTCCTCAAACGGAATTGTGCATTCAGGTGTCTAGAAGCACTTGCGGAGTTGAGACACGTGAAACACATCATGAACATTTGCAAAGTTGGAGGGAAGCTCGAGTTGGTAGGCTAGATCGCCTCTTTTGCCAAGAATCTTGAAAGGGCCCACGTATCTCGAAGCAAGCTTTCCTTTGATACCGAATCTTTGGGTTCCTTTCGTAAGAGAAACACGGAGATAGACATGATCTCCAATGTCGAAAGCCAAATCACGATGCTTGCCATCATAGTAACTCTTTTGACGCGATTGAGCGGCTTCGAGATTCTCACGTATGACTTTGCACATTTCTTCGGCTTCTGAGATCAAATCATTGCCAAGAAGTTGACGTTCACCAGTCTCGGACCAGTTGAGCGGGGTACGACACTTTCTGCCATAGAGGATTTCAAAAGGAGCTTTGCCGGTACTTGCTTGGAAACAGTTGTTGTATGAGAATTCGGCAAACGGGAGACAATTTTCCCACTTCATACCGAAAGAGATGACACAAGCTCTCATCATGTCTTCGAGGATCTGGTTCACTCTTTCGACTTGACCACTAGTCTGAGCGTGAAACGCAGTGCTGAAGCGAATTTTTGTGCCCATGGCTGACTGAAAGGAGTCCTAGAACTTGGATGTGAACAAACTTCCACTGTCTGAGGAGATGACTTGAGGAATGCCATGCAACGAAACAATTCTGGAAGTGTACAGCTCTGCCAGCTGAGCTGCGTTGATGGATTCTTTGACGGGAAGGAAGTGAGCTACTTTAGTTAGCTTGTCAATCACTACAAAGATAGCATCATTCCCCTTCTTGGACTTAGGAAACCCAGTGACAAAATCCATTTCAATGTGATCGAATTTCCACTCGAGAATAGGTAGAGGTTGAAGGAGACCGGCTGGACGTTGATGCTCTGCCTTCACTCTTCTGCAAACATCACATTCATTCACGAATTGGGAAATCTCCCTTTTCATGCGAGTCCACCAGTACGATTGCTTAAGGTCTTGGTACATCTTGGAACTTCCGGGATGAATCAAGAGGAGGGAGTCATGTCCTTCGTTCATTATGAGCTTCCTGAGATCACCCTTGGGAACTACAATTCTGTCCTCAAAGAACAAGGTGTCTTTCTCATCAACGCGATAGCACTTGTATTTGGGAGTGCCCTTGGCAATACCATGTTTCACTTTCTGCACCATAGCATCACTGAGTTGGGCCTCACGGATCTGACCTTCCAAGGTAGGAGGAACTTGAAGGTTTGCAACAAAGCCTTGCGGAACAACTTGGAGGTTGAGCTTCCTGAATGATTCACAAAGTTCAGGCTGGAACGGTTTGAGAAGGAGACTGTAGCAATATGCCTTTCTGCTCAAGGCATCTGCAATGACATTGGCCTTGCCAGGTGTATACTCAATGCTTGGATCATACTCTTGGATCATCTCAACCCAACGAGTCTGGCGAAGGTTAAGGTTTGGCTGTGTGAAGATGTACTTCAAGCTCTTGTGATCGGTGAAGATGTCCACTTTTCTGCCCAACAGAAGGTGTCTCCACGTGATCAAGGCATGTACAACTGCTGCTAGCTCGAGATCATGTGTGGCGTAACTCCTCTCATTTGGTTTCAGCTGACGTGAAGTGTATGCCACAATCTTCTTGTCTTGCATGAGAACACCGCCAAGTCCTTGCAACGAAGCATCACAAAATACTTCACGAGGCTTGGACTCATCCGGAGGAGTAAGAACCGGAGCAGAAACGAGCTTCTCTTTGAGTGTTTTAAATGCCACATCATAATCAGGAGTCCAGGAGTACTTGACATTCTTCTGCAACAGGTTGGAAAGAGGCTTGGCAATCTTGGAGAAGTTCTCAACGAACCTTCTGCAATAGCTAGCGAGACCAAGGAAGCTTCGGAGTTGCTTGACATTCTGCGGGGGTTCCCAGTTGACAATAGCTTCAACTTTCTCGGGGTTCACAGAAATGCCCTCGGCAGAGATGATATGGCCAAGATATAAGACTTTATCCAGCCAGAATTCACATTTGGAGAACTTCGCATAGAACTTGTGTTCACGGAGCCTATCCAGGACCAAACGGAGGTGCTTGGCATGGTCTTCTTCATTCTTGGAGAATACTAAGATGTCATCCAGATAGACAAGAACAAATTCATTGGTGTAGGGGTTGAATATGAAGTGCATTATTCTCGAGAAGGTGGGTGGAGCATTCGGGAGGCCAAAAGACATGACCGTGTATTCATAAGAGCCAAAACTCGTTTTGAATGTGGTCTTGGGAATATCTTCTTCACGGATACGGATCTTCCGGAGATCGAGGTTTGAGAACACCTTTGCTCCTTTGAGCTGCTCGAACAATTCATTGATATTGGGGAGCGGATACTTGTTCTTTATTGTCTTCTTGTTCAATGGCCGGTAATCAACGCAAAGGCATTCCGTGCCATCCTTTGCTTGATAAATAGAACACCACAGCCCCAAGGAGAAGTACTAGGCCTGATTAGATGTAATGCCCCAGATGTAACACTTTCCCAATACGGCAATATATAAACTTTGGATTCATCAATTCCGTACCGGGCTCTTCTGTCTTTTCCGGTTCTTCGTTTTGTCGTGTGCGTGTGTGCATTTCATCCATGTCATGTTGTCATGTGCATTGCATTGCATTTGTGTTGTCACTTGCATCCGGTCCCACTCGTCTCTTCCCGTTGTCCGTTTCGAGTTCCGATGCTCTCACACGTGCCCGTGGCATCCCCGAGTCCTTCTTTCGTGTGTGGCCGTGTAACGTTTCCGGAATGACGTGAGACTTGTCGTGCGATGTTGTTTTGGTACGTGTAGGCCGCCTGTCAAGTTTCGTCGCGTTTGGAGTTCGTTTGGTACTCCAACGATTAACCTAGTGGGCTAAAAGAACCTCTTCTTTGAGGCCCAAGACCCCCTCCACAACAGCCCACCAACCCAGCACAACCCTTCCCATCATCTCGGTCGTCGAATTGTGATCGCGTGGCCGAAAACCGCTCCCCATTTGGACTCTCCTAGCTCCTTGTGCCTATAAAAACGTCCCCCCATGTCATTTTTTCGTCCAAAACCCTAGATCCAACCTTCCACCGCCGCTGGACACGTCCGGAAGGACCGGACATGTCCGCCCGGCCGCGCTGGACCAATCTCAAGCTGCCACGTGGCCTCCGCCGCCGTCCCACCGCGCCGGCCGCGAGGCCCGACGCGGGCCCTCCGCCGCCGCCGATCCGGGCCGCGCCCCCGCGCCTCGTCCGCCTCCCCGCCGACCTGCGCCGCCGCCTCCGCCTCCCCGCCGGCGCCAGCGACCGCGCCGCCTCCCGGCTCGCCTCCCGCCAGAGCTCGCCGCTCCTCCGGCCGAGTTCGCCGCCGGTGCCCGCCGCCATCTCCGCCGCCTGGGCCCCGAGCGCCACCGCGCCTTCCTCCGCGACCGCAGCCGCCGCCGCTCCGGCCCTCGCCGCCGGTGCCCGCCGAGCCCCCGCCGGCCACCTCCATCGCCGGAGCGAGGGCACCGCCGCCGTCCTCTTCGCGCCCGAGGCCGATCCGATCGCCACCGCGGGTTCGAACCCTAACGGGTCCCGATCCGCAAGCCGCTCTGACCCGCA
Source organism: Secale cereale (assembly GCA_902687465.1). NCBI lineage: Eukaryota > Viridiplantae > Streptophyta > Magnoliopsida > Poales > Poaceae > Secale > Secale cereale. Next base: position 479,577,693 of record LR738715.1, read on the forward strand.
ACCCGATCCGCGTTGACCTGATCCAGATCTAAGGTTTTTTTTTTCCTAAGTCTCTGAGATTTTGTTGTCTGATTGCATCTTTGCATGGCGATATCTTTTTGTGTGTATGTCCTATTTGTGCATATGATATGTCAAAATGATCGTGGTGATGTGTACTACGTTTTGTTCCATTGTGTCATGCTTGTTTGAGTCCATATAGATGTCGTAATCATCATGACAAGAGTGCTACTTGATATAAACTGCTGCTACTTGTTATTTTCATGCCATGTTTGAGATGTGATAACTTGGTGCATGTTTATCCAAATGAAGCAAATGATATGTCAAAATGTTCATCATGATATGCTCTACATGTTGGTTGCTATATCATGCATGTTAGAGTTCATATTGCCATGTTTATCTCTGTTGCAAAAGTGCATGTGGATGTTAGGTTTTATAACTTGTTACGAGATGCCTAGTTGAGAAGCTTGTTGTTATTGATGTGTTTGTCCCCATGTCACATGCCCATATGTTTTAGGATCCCCATCATGTGTTCTTTGCTGTGGTGCAAACCATTTGCAATGATATGCCTTGAGGTGACTTAAAAATTCTTGCAAACATGCCATGCCAACTTAACAGTTTTAACACACTGTGAAATTTCACTAAGTCTGGAATCTGTCATATCTTGATGCTATGTTTGCTTGATGCCCTAGGCAAATCCATGTTAGTTTTGGGGTGGCCATTGATCATTCCTTGTTATACATGTTGTTGTCTATCCATCCATGTCCTCACCTGCTCATATGGCTTGTTGTAGCTTATTTAATTCTTGCTCCCAAGTTGCTATAAAATATTACTGTCAGGTTTTTAACGTCATGATCAAAATGTTGTAGCTTGTTGCTATTGATCCATGCCTCCTATGGAGTTGCTCCAATGGAGTTGTTTGCTTTAGGATATGTCTACTTCATGTCCATGCTTCTTGTCACCATGTTTGAGTGATGTAGAGTATATATTTCTTACTCCAAAGTTGCTATGTGGCTGTTAATCTCAGCTTTGCATTGTTTCTTGTTTCGAGTGTATGTATTGATCCGTTGCTCCGTTTTGAGCGTGCCCTACATGAAAATTGTGTGATTTTTCATGTAGATTCATAATATCATCTTGTTTACATGGTTGGAGTATGCATGCTTGGTGTCATGGTGCATCTTGCACCGTTGCCATGCTTATCTTGTTTTGATCATATCTTCTAGATCGTAGCTCCGTTCTAAACAAACTTTATATGAAACTTGACTAGAATTTTGTGTAGATCATCATGATGCATGTTAACTTGCTGTTTATCAACTTTAAATTAAGGTTTGATCAGATCTGAACTAATTTCAAACTATGCATATGAGGACTTACCGGATTCGCTATATGTGGATTCCGGCCTCATTTAAACTTGTTGTTCTTATGTTGTTTCTCTGTGCTTCCTACCTTGCCATGTTCTGCATCCTATATAGACGTGTCTTGCATCCTACTTGCTTGAACATATTGTCTTGTTCTTGTGTTGTTCTGGTGTGCTTCCTATGTTGTCATGTAATGCATCCTAAGTGTATCATACGTGCATCATGTAGTTTGCGCATTGCACCTTGTTTGATTTCGTGCCTCGTGTGTTCTTGTGTTGAGTAGAGCCGGAAGCCGAGCCCGAGAACAAGAACGAGGTTACTACCGAGGTTGAGTATGAGGAGCCGTCTTACGATCCCATCGACGACTCGACAGGCAAGATGACCTGACCCAGATATCAATACTATCTTTGCCTATTGCTAGAAGTCTCGCTCTTTAGCTTATTGCCTCGATGCCCATGTTTGTTTGTCAGCCTCATATTGTAACCATTAATCTGTCTAATCACCCATCCTAGCAAACCTTTGATTGGCTAAGTAAGCTTCGCTCGGCCCCTCTTATAGCATCGCTAGTTGTAGGAGAAGAATTGAAGATTCTTGTTCATGTTGAAGTTTGGTTGGGATATGACACTATACAAACTCTTAATCTAAATCATCTATATATTAGTAATGGGTGGAAAGCTGAGCCTCTTGCTTGGTGATTTGTTCCACTCATGCCGCCCTAGGAACCGTATAAACCGGTGTTATGTTCCTTGATATTGCATTCCTCACACGGTTGGGGTTATGGGACCCCCTCGATAAACCGCTTAGCGCTAAGGCTTTTCCAGCAAGTCCCAACATTGGTACTACATTTGCCTAAATAACTAAAAACTTGCATAGGGAGTTATAAACCCTCTTCTTAATCAACAACCCGGGCCAGTGCTCCACATGAGTGTTGGTCCAAACTGGGCAACCTGCGGGGCCACCTTGGGGGAACCCGAGGGCTGGTAAAAACCCGTAGCTTGTCCCATCCGGTCGTGGCCTGAGACGAGATACGTGCGGCTACTATCAGGGTGTCGGCACGCCGAGAGGATTTGCTGGATTAGTCTTACCTTAGTCGGAGTATCTTGAGCACGGGATTCCGAGAATACTCTGGCCTTCCCACCTTGGAGTTGCGACTCCGTGGATCGTGGGCTTGTAATGGGCTAAGTTGGGACACCCCTGCAGGGTTTTGAACATTCAAAAGTCGTGCCCGCGGTTATGTGGCAGATGGGAATTTGTTAATATCTAGTTGTAGAAAACTTGACACCATGTTCAGAACACACTACCAGCATGAGTAACCGTGATGGTCATTTTCCGAAAGGGGTTCGGGAAGTGAACACGGTGGGGTTATGTTTGACGTGCTTAGATAGGATCACTTCGTGATCACTTTGACGCTCGTGGCACTTCTCTTCTCGCTCTAAACACGTAAGCTAGTTCTTGTGCAGCTGCAACCTTTTATCTTTCTTCAGCCTTGTTCCACACCCAAGGCTTAGATAGTTTTGCTACCCGGGAACGGGATTGCTGAGTCCTCCATGGCTCATAGTTTCTACACCACACTAGATGCAGGTACCATGGTGAACTACTCAGGTGACGGCACGGAGCTGTACTGGGAGTACGATGAAGAACGTAGTCGATACTATGTGCACTATCCCAATGATCAGTAGTGGTTTCTACTAGGGGCGATTCGAACCTGTGGCTTTATGTATTTGGTATCTTTCATTTGGATCTTCACCCGTAGTCGGGTTGTGATGTTATTTGGATGATGATTGCTTATGTAATGTATTGTGTGAAGTGGCGAGTGTAAGCCAACTATCTCTTTTACAATTTCATCCCTATTTTTACATGAGATGTGCAAAGATACCAAACTTGAGATCATTCCAGAATGGGCTTATACATTTAAGTCGTGCCTCGACACGTAGGAGGTATACTCCCATCCTGGGCATTACAAGTTGGTATTCAAAGCCTTCTCCAACCTAGAAGCCCCCACTGATTGATTGAATCGTTGACGGTTGAGTCTAGGCACACACTTAAAATGTTTTGAGTCCTATATATATATATATCGGAGAGTAGGATTCTTTTGCTCCTCATCTCGTTTCACTCTGGTGAGGACTCCTGACGATTACTTTTATCTCTTCTACTCTCAAAATTTCACCGAAATTTTTTTTAGGAATCACGCGAGTATTGTTTGGATTGTTCCGATGTCTTTGTGACGAGAACATTGTTCTCGATGCCTCCTGTCATTTAGGGGTTGTGGCAGTGTCTCGAGGAGTTGAGCTCCGAGGTGTTGTCGTCAAAAATATATCGCATCAGTTTTGGAATACTTAAGACGGCCGACATCGAAAACTCTCCTATGCGGTTAGTGGCAAGATAACCCCGACATCACCCAGTACTGGGGAGGTAGTTCGGGAGTATTGCCATATCTTGTATAGTGGATGCGTTTCGAAGGTCCGAGGTAGACGGTTTCCGGAAATAACTGGTTATGTGTTGAAGGATGGATACAGCTGGATGTAGGATTAGAGTTGAGTGCGCGATGCTTCCCCTGCATCCCCAACACCAGATTGCATAACTGGAAACTTTCGGAAATTAATAGGTGGGTTCATCTAGTAGTTCGTAGGCATTCTTCCAACGAATGCATGATATGGAGTTCGGGGTTCTACATTGAGTGAAGTAGTCTTATGGACGTTTGTTCCAATCGGGAGTTGCATCTTAAAGGGTCCTTGGCTATGCTGATCCGGGGATTGCAAAACCCTTTTGTAACACGTTCCATAAGCTTTCAGCACGAATATGTCGAACGAAGCTTCTATCTTGTATTTGTTCTATCTGCTCCTTGTTCCTTTTTATTTATTTACTTTTTGTTCTCCAAGTGGCTTCTCGACAAGTTGATGTACCTGCGGAATTCATTCGTTCAATTCTCTGTTCGGATGATATTGTGAAGATCATGTTGCATATCTATCCTTTGTTTTGTTTTGATTCTGGTATTCGAGTTCCTTCGATGTCAAATGTTGATTCCATACCTTTCCTAATCAGTATTCTCATATTTCTATGGGAGTGTTAAGTCCTTCTTGACCATCGAGATCTTCATGTTAAATCCTTTTCAACCGGTGTGCCTTCTCTTCAAGTTATCCCATACAGACGCCATTCAGAAATCTGACAACTGTCTGTTTCATTCTTCCCAAGTCGTCTTTGTTTTCCCCACCCTCCCTCCCTTTTCTTTATGGAGCTGGAATTCTCAAATGAAGTATCCATTTTATTCATGTGCTATTTCTTCATTCTTTTCCTTCAATGTTCTTATCCGGTGATTATCGTGGAGATGCTCAGGAAACTCCAAGTTCATCATTCTTTTGTTCTCAAATTCTGCCGGTGGATGTAATTCAAGATTTCGGTGTTGATCTTATCCTTTTCCTCATTTCACAATGCTTTCTTATTCCGGTGCTCCAGTTAATCATTCTCCTCTTGCTATTCATATCCGGAGTGCCGAACATTCATAATTCCACTCTTAATCCGTTCAAATTATTTTGAGGATTGTTATCTTACTCAAGCCATTTAATTCAACCGGTGCAATATCTCTTAAGCAATCTTTTTCAACGGTGATTTCTTTAGTGGGTCCTAACCCACAGGTCTTTTTCCAGGATCTTACCTGACTCTTCTTTTTCCGGAGTATTCTGAAATTCTTTTCAAGTGTGACGTAAGAATGATTTCCATCAGTCATATGCCTTCTCCAAGTTTACTTTCAAATTCTTTTCATCATTGGTTCAACCTTTTTAATTCTTCATTCCGGAGTGCCTCAACAATTCTTATGGCATTTCTCATCGTCTTCTTAGATTTTTAAGACCGGAGAAGTGTTTCTCTTGAATCTTGGCCCGTTCTCTTGATGAGTTGTGATTCTAGCTTCATGCCATCCTCATAATTGTTTTCGATTGTGGGAATTGTTTTCATGCCCCTTCAGAGCAATTCTTAAATTCTTTTCTTTGTGATCCTCCGAAGGCCATCATCTCAGAAGATTTCTTCGTTCTCAGTTTTCAACTTCGTCCTCCAAATATTCTTCATTGATGTCTCTTCGTTCGTCTCTATATTTTTACGGTGGTTCTTTCAAGTTTACCCTTCCGTTGTTATCGTTTTAATTTATTTGTTCTTTTCATTATCCTACCGGTGAGTCGTTCAAGACTATTCTCAGTTTGGCTATTTCTCTCTCCAATCCTTTTTCAAGAAGAATAAGTAGTATGCCAAATCCTTTGGTTGTCATCAATTTAAATTGGTGAAGGATATGCATGACATAATTCTTATTCTTGTTCCTTCAGGTGATTTAATTCTTTTGTCTGGAGCTTGTTCATCATATCATATCCTTGGTTCTAAGTTCTCCATCTTGTTTTTCCGGAGCTCCAAGTTATTTCTATTACATCATTTCAAGCTCCATCTAATTCATCACGGGCCTTGAATCTTATTCTTTTCATCTTTCACTTCCCATGCTTTCAGTACCGGAGTTCTTCATGGTGGTTCATCAAGATTTAATTCATCCTCGTAGTCTTCATCTAGATTCTTGTTGCACCTCAAGCATGCTTCATCATGCTTTCCAAGTGCAATTCTTGCTTCCTTATCTTTCAGATGGTGTTATGTCATTCTTGATAATTTTCCTCCATGTTTCATGATTCACAAGTTGTCAAGAATGAGATAGTTAAAACCATTCATTTTCTTTGTTCAGGAGATTTTTCCAACCCTTCAATCTATTCGTTGGAGTAATCTTGGGTTGTATTCACCTAAAAGCTTTCCCTAAGGATTGTTGCTAATTATGGTGATTATGAATGACCCAAGTTCTTCATTTATCATTCCGGTGAAATAAGTTTATCGTCTCCTTGTTGATCTCAATCCAATCAAATGTTTCGTAGTGGCGGGTTGTCACCTCTTAATTTGGAGATGTTTTCCATAAGCCCACAACGAGCTTATTCCTTTCGTTGCTGAATTCCAACAACTCTGTTCAACCCTTCTTCGTAAGGATGCTCTTTCAAACTCATTTGTCGGAGAACTTGTCATTTTTCTTCTCCATTCATTTCTTTCATTGATTTATATTCTATTCTTTCATTCCGGAGGCATTGTGATGTTGCTCTCTCCAAACCATCATCTCGTTTTATCAAGATCATATTCTCCCTTGCTTGTCTATTTAACCGGAGTGTTGTGTCCTCCATTCAAATTCTCTCATCTTATCAAGTTTTGCCTATCTTTTCAACCGGAGTGCTATCTGAATCTTTCTTACTTCTTGTGCCATTCTTTTATTTGTTCCAGAGGCTGTGTGTTGTTGTTTTCATCAAGTATCACTCCATCTTCTCTAGTTCATGTCCAATTCCTTTCTTTTTCAGACGGAGTGCTGTCCAAATTCTGTCATTCTTATTCCTTGGCCATACCATTGCGGTTTCATATTCTTTTGGTTCATAAGCTCTTGTTTCATGTCTTTCAACCTACAAGGTTCTCATTATGTTCCTTGTTCCTCTTTTTTTTCTAATGGAGTGTTTTCTTATTCATTCATCTCCGTTGTATTCTTATTCAACTTGTTCAACCTCTCAAGGTTCTTTGGTTTCACTCGTCTGTCAAAGAAGCAACTTTGTTTTACCTCTTCCTCTTTCGTTTTTTTACCCGGTGCTATCTCTAGGATCTCGGGTCGAGATCCTCTGTTAGTGTGGGAGAGTTGTGACGCCCGAAGACCGACGTCCCAGAAGATTCCAGAAGATATCAGATGTTCAGGGTTCCCCCTTGTGTTTCATTTGTGATTGTGTTATTTTTTTCGCATTTCATCATGTCATCATGCCTTCATGTCATATGTTCTTGCATCTCAACTTAAATAAATTGTGTGGGCCTTTGGTCCATTTAAATCGAGGGAAGGTGACTTCTCTTTATAACTTATCCTCCAAATATTATGGAGCTATTATAATAATATTCCATTGTTTCGGAATAACCCAACACACTTGCATATAATTTTCCCCATGCCTCTTAATTCAAGTTTCACCGTCAAACCTCCCTATTTTTTTCTTTTCCCAATTATTGAGGCTCCTCCAAAAATCTAGACTCCTTTTAAACTCCTTTAAGACAAGCTATTTATTTTAGTTTGTTTTTCCCTATTTTGTGGAACTAATTTTGTGGGGTTGGAATTATTCCATAAAGCCTTTCAAAATTGTTCCATATTTTATTTCTTGTTCGTGGCCTTTTTCTTAATATTTTGTTCTATCTCTATTTTTTTCTGCTAAAGAATAAATAGAGACAGAAGAGCAGACCGGCCTCTTGGGCCATTCCTCTCGGCCCAGGCCTCTCCAACCCTCCAGGCCTCCTTTGGCCCAGCCGCAGGCCATCCCAGCCGGCCCAAGGCCCATTTTCCCCCAACCCTAGCGCAGCCCCATCTCTCCTCTCGCTCCTCCTCTTTCCCTTCGTGCGCCGCAGCGTCTCCCAGCTCGATCCCAATCCCATCTCGCCTCGCCCCTCGACCCAAGAGCGCGCCCATCCCGCTCTTCCCCCGCAGCTCTTCCCGTCGCCCGCATCGCTATGCGCATGCCCCGACGCGCCCGGCCTCCTCCTCCCGGGCTAGGATCCGCCTCCCTCCGGCCCTCTGGCTAGCTCGTCCTCCCCGTCTCCAGAGACCCCGAGGCCCGGCCTCCCAGCACCCAAGGCCGCGGCCGCCTCCATCACGCCCGGGCAGAGGTCCCGTCCCTGCGGCCAAGGCCTCGCCTCCTTGCCTGTACCACGACAGCGCCCCCGTTGGCCGCCTCCAGAGCCGACGGCTCCGCCCTGCCTCGTTCGCCGGACGTCCGCCGGCCAGCACTGCCGCCGCGCCTCGGGTCTCCCCCACCGTACCCTCCGCCTCCCTTCCGCCGAGCGTCCAGCGCCCAGGCAGCCGGTCGAAGCCCAGCGCCGCTCCCTCCTCTCCGAGCTCCCTCCTGCCTCATCGCCAAGGCGCGACTCTGCCCCGCAGCGCCAGCTCCCTCCGACAGCACCGGATCCCGCGGCCCTGCCTCTGCCATGTCGTCTTTTTGCTGCTGCCATGGCCTCATGGTCCCTTCCCGCAAGACTTGTTGCTGCTGTTCTTCTTTCGCTAGTCACAGGTTGACATGCACGCCTACGAACCACGAACGACCACCGCGACATCGACGAGGACCGCCCAAGTTTTTCTGCCAAGTACCACTACACCGTGAACGTCGTCGGATCTGCAAGTTCAACTATGGAGATTGCGCCAAGTTCCACGGAGCGTCAAGTTCGACTACGCGACAAGTACCTCGGCGACATGTACAACTACGACTCCGAGACGAGAACGACTACAAGTTCGACGGACACCAAGTACCTCGACGACGAGTACATCTACGAACTCGACGCCCGAACGACTACCGTCGCCGAAGACCGCGAGTACAACTACTTCCCTCTACGGAACGGCTACTTCTCTCCGAACGTGAACGCCTTCTTCCTCTACGTCTCGAACCGCCCCGAAAAGCACGCTTCAAAGGTATAACGAGACGACCCCGTGGATGACCCGTGTGAATGCTTGTTGTGTTGTATGAAATGTTTCCCGTGTGTGCTCCGTGCCCGTTTCGTCCGTTTGTCATGTTCCTCGGTTGCCTCGTCGCCGACCCGTGGGAACCCGGTGACGGGATCGCCCCACCTTTCATCTCGTTGACCCGCTCACACCATCTTTCCTTTTGGACCGGACTCTCAGCGAGTTACCGGAACCGATTTGTTGTCGTGGCATCATTTTCGGAATTGTTACCGTGGCACCCTTTTCCTTCCACCACGGTGACAATGCATCATATCATCTTCTTGTTAACCTTTTAATAAAATTGCATAAACTTGATCATGTCATCCGCATCATGTTAACAACATTATATGTGTGAATTGTTGTTGCTTTATAATTATTAAACATGCTCATGGGGATTTTCCGGGTATGTTGTTGTTATTTTCCGGCCTCATTTAAAATGCCTAAATAGGTAGTTTCTTTTGCTTCACCTCTTGCCATGTTAAAAACATTTAATCTTGTCTTGTAAATAAACGAGAGTCAACTAAATAATTAAATGTGGTGTTTCGTCAATATGCAACTCGTTGCATATTGAGCTCTACTTAACTTGTAGTGTTGTTTGTGCACTTTGCCATGCCATGCATAATTAAACCGGACATGCATCATACTTGGATGTGCATCGTATGACATGCTTATGCTTGTATGTTTACCGTGTTGTTTGTTTCTTTCCGGTTTGCTTCTCTTGATAGCTTCGGTTTCGTTCCGAAGTTGTGAGGATTCGCTCGTCTATGTTGCTCCGTCTACTTCTTGGATCCGTTCTTCTCCCTTGTGGAATCCCAGGCAAAATGACCGAACCCGGATACCATTACTATCTTTGCCTATTGCTAGTAGTCTCGCTCTATAGTTTTGCCTCGATGCCCATGTTTTCCTGTCAGCCTCCTATTGTAACCATGAACCTGTCTGACCACCCTACCTATGCAAACCGTTGAATGGCTAAGTACGCTTCACTCAGCCCATCTTATAGCATTGTTAGTTGCAGGTGAAGATTGAAGATGCTTGCTTCATGTTGAAGTTGTTGGGTTATATCACACTATATAAATGCTTAAAATGAAATCATCTATATATTGGCAAGGGTGGAAGGCTAAGCCTTTTGCTTGGTGATTTGTTCCACTCATGCCGTTAGGAACCGTATAAACCGGTGTTATGTTCCTTGATTTTGCGTTCCTAACACGGTTGGGGTGTATGGGACCCCCTTGATAAACTGCTAAGTGCTAAGTCTTTTCCAGCAAGTCCCAACATTGGTACTATTCGCCTAATAACTAATAAAACTTGCATAGGGACTAGCTATCCCTTTTATTTTTATTTCAACCCCCCTGGGCCAGTGCTCGATGTGAGTGTTGGTCCAAACTAGAGTCGTGTGCGGGGCCCCCCTTGGCAACTTGGGTATTTCGGCCACTGTACGTTGTGCTCATCCGGTCGTGGCCTGAGACTAGATACGCGCGGCTACTATCAGGGTGTCGGCACGCCGGGAGGATTTGCTGGATTAGCCTTACCTTAGTTCGGAGTATCTTGACCACGGGATTCCGAGAATACTCGGGTCTTCCCACTTTGGAGTTGCGACTCCGCGGATCGTGGGCTTGTGATGGGCCAAGTTGGAACACCCCTGCAGGGTTTGAACTTTCGAAAGCCGTGCCCACGGTTATGTGGCAGATGGGAGCTTGTTAATATCCGGTTGTAGATAACTTCACACAATGTTCCAATACACTACCAGCGTGTGTACCGTGACTGTCAATTTCCGAATAGGGATTCGGGAGTTGAACACGGTGGGGTTATGTTTGACTGGCTTTAGTTAGGATCACTTCGTGATCATCTCTCGACCGAGGCACTTCTCTTCTCGCTCTCTTTTACGTAAGTTAGTGCTAGTGCTGCTGGAGACTCTTGTTGTTCCTTCACCTCTTGTTCTTTCTTCAGCCTTGTCCTCACCCAAGGCTTAAATAGTTGTGTTACCCGGGAACGGGATTGCTGAGTCCTCTGTGGCTCACAGTTACTTCACCACACCAGATGCAGGTTCAGCCGAGTTGATGCAGGAGCTGGTTCAAGTACTTCATCGGGAGTTCGTTGAAGAGTTTGGCCGTATGCTTGTGACGTTTCGACGATCAGTAGTGGTTTGCACTAGGATTCGATCCTGACCTATGGCTTTATGTTGTTTTGGTATCTTTCTTTTGGATCTTGCCCGTAGTCGGGTTGTGATGTTTTGAATGATGTTTTGCTTATGTAATGTATTGTGTGAAGTGGCGAGTGTAAGCCAACTATCTCCTTTTGCAATTTAATCCCTCTTTTACATGAGTCGTGCAAAGATACCAAACTTGAGATCATTCTAGGATGGGCTTATACCTTTAAGTCATGCCTCGACACGTAGGAGGTATAGTCCCATCCTGGGCATTACAGTTACTCACGCAGGTAGTGTATTATGAACATGGTGTCAAGTTATCTACAACCGGATATTAACAAATTCCCATCTGCCACATAACCGTGGGCACGGCTTTCGAAAGATCAAACCCTACAGGGGTGTCCCCACTTAGCCCATCACAAGCTCACGATCTGCGGAGTCGCAACTCCAAGGTGGGAAGACCCGAGTATTCTCGGAATCCCGTGCTCAAGATATTCCGACAAAGGTAAAACTAATCCAGCAAGACCTCCCGGCGTGCCGACACCCTGATAGTAGCCGCGCGTATCTCGTCTCAGGCCACGACCGGATGAGACAAACTATAGGTTTTTACCAGCCTTTAGGTTTCCCTGAGGTGGCCCCACAGCATGCCCAGTTTGGACCAACACTCATGTGGAGCACTGGCCCAGGGTTGTTAATTAAGAACTCGGGTTTGCAACGCCCTATGCAAGTTTTAGTTATTAGGCAAAATAAAACCAATGTTGGGCCTTGCTGGAAAAGCTTTAGCGCTAAGCGGGTTAGCAAGGGGGGGCCCATAAACCCCAGCCATGTAGGGACGGAAAATCAAGGAACATAACACCGGTTTAAACGGTTCCTAGGGTGGCATGAGTGGAACAAAACACCAAGCATGAGGCTTAGCCTTCCACCCATTACCAATATATAGATGGTTTAGTTCAACAGATTATATAGTGTGATATCCCAACAATAACTTCATCATGAAGCAAGAATCTTCAAATCTTCACCTGCAACTAACAACGCTATAAGAGGGGTTGAGCGATGCTTACGTAGCCAATCAATGGTTTGCTAGGTGGGTGGTTAGAGAGTTTCATGTCAACAATAGGAGGCTGACAAACAGACATAGGCATCGAGGCAATAAGCTAAAGAGCGAGACATCTAGCATAGGCAAAGATAGTAGTGATATCTGTGTAAGGACATCTTGCCTGTTGATTCCACGGAGGGATCGTAACCTTGCTCCTCACACTCAACCTCGGTAGGAACCTCGTACTCCGTATCATCACCGGGCTCTAACCAAACACATCAATGCAACAACGGAACACAATCAATCACAATGCAATGCTCAGGCACATGATGCGTGAACATGATGAACAAAGACAAAAGCAGATATGATGCATGGCCTAGGGTCACAAGAGTGCAACAACATCATAATCAAACAAGATCACTCACTTGAAAGAAACAAGCATAAGAACAACTAACAAGTTTATGTAGGTTGTTCAAACAAGCATCCATCAAGTTTTAAAGGAGTTGGTTAACATGGCAAGGTGCAACTAACATTACAGCAGCATGCTAGCACATTTAAATGGGCTGGAAATAAATAACAACAATATCCAGAAACTCCCATTTTAGTTTATTTGCATTTGGGACAGATCTTAAAAACTTCTAGTATAAAGTTGTCAAACATGCTAAACAACAGCACCAAAATATTCTACACATTTTTCTACCCCAAATGCATATAAAGTTTGTTAAATTTGGAGTTGTAGATATTTAGTTATGAATTTTACAAGTTTAAGCATATTTAAAACAGGAATAAATTCAAACAGCTTTTTAAATGTTTTTAAACATGGCAACAAACAGCATATTCATAAACTACATGAAATTCTAAGCACTTTTCATATATAACTCATATTCATCAGAAACATATTTTCACAGATATTAAATTAACAAGAAAAAGAAAAAGAAAACACAAAACAAAAAAAGAAAAAGAAAGCGCAGGGTCAAAGTGACCCTGGGTTCAACTAGCCACGGCCACTGACAAGAGGGGCCCGGCTGGAGCTGGCGCCAGCGGGTGCACGCGAGCCTGGAGAAGCAGCTGAGTAGCTGACAGGTGGGGCCTGCCTGTCAGCCTCTCAGAAAAACTAAAAAGGGGGCGAAAACACCTGCCCCGCACCGGATTCGAACACACAACCCGGCGCTAACTGACGAAGACACGAACTAGTGCGTTAGCATTCGAACCTTGACAGATAATAGGTGGTTTAACTAAAGATGCAGAGCAGGAAAAAACAAGGGCTCATCGGAGCTGCTCCGGCGACCAAACGAGAGGGAGGAGTGGTGCGAGGTGCTCTTGGAGGAGTTCCGCACCCAAATGACGCACTAGCAGCACCTAACGACTACTACAGTGCCGGCAGCGAGCAACGACAGAACGGCGGCGATGGAGCAATGACGAGATGATGCAGTGGCCTAGGCGGAACGGCGACTGCACAGGCAGCTCCTACACGACTCATTAAAGCGAACGAACAGCAAAGCATGGCCTAGAGGGGTCGGAACACTCGCCAGCGACGAGGTCCGATGGCGATGAGCTCGGGCGCTCGAGGAACTAGGACCTAGAGGGGGCGCAGGAAGGGGAAAAGGCACGGGGAGAAAGAGGAGATCACCACGAGCACGGAGAAGTGCTCGGCTAGCCCGTTCGTGGACGGAGTTGACGGCGGCGGGTCTCGAACGGGTACGGCCGCCGAAGATGAAGAAGAGGAAGAAGACATCGGCGTGGAGGCGATCGGCTCCGCGTAGGCGACGTAGTCGAAGTAGTCGACGTCGTGGAAGCAGAAGGACACCGTTGGCGAGGCTGAGGTCGACGAGGGGCTCGCCGGCGACGAGGTGGCGCTCTCAGATGCGTGCGGGTATCGATTGGAGCGTCGGATCTGGTGGTGCTTGTCTCTCCAGGCGGTGACGAGGAGGAAGGGGAACCCTAGAGAGAGCGGCTGGACAAGCTTCGGGCTTAAATGGATGGCCCGGATCACGAGACCTCGATGTCCGTGAGACACGGCGTGACAGCGAGCGCGCGCTCTGCTCTGCTCGCTGACGGAGGAAGACGGCGACTCGAGTGAGAGACACACAAGTGGGACCAAGGGGGGAAAGCCACGGCGCGACTGCGAGCTCTGGCTGGGCCTGCGGGAGAGAGATGGGCCGTGCATCTGAGGGGGGAGAAGCTGGGCCTGGGGGAGAGAAAATAAGGAGGAGGCCCAGGTTCCACTGTTGTGCCGTTGTTTCTTTCTTTTTCTTTATTTCTTTAGACAGAAAGAAAAAGAAAAACACAGGCTAAAGGAAAAGAGTTAGGGGAAAAGAAAAATATCCCCATGCTCAGTGATTTAAGCCCTATTTAATAAAATTGACTTGGACATTTTTGGAGGCAGAAAAATAAAAGGAGTTTGAATATGGTTCAAACTCTTGTCATTTTAAAACCCAACCAAATCAATTCTAAAAGGGGTGATATTTGGCAGAGAGGTTGTAGGCAAGGTGCAAGGTTTTTAAAAAAATAAAGAACATTAAAGCACTTGGCTAGGTGACATGCACTATGGAGCAAAGAAAGGACAAAAAAGAAAAAGAAAGAAGAAGAAGAAGAAGAAGAAGAAGAAGAAGAAGAAGAAGAAGAAGAAGAAGAAGAAGAAGAAGAAGAAGAAGAAGAAGAAGAAGAAGAAGAAGA
>LR738715.1:479592628-479621903 GCA_902687465.1 Secale cereale
CTCAAGCCACACACACAAGAGGAAGAAGAAGAAGAAGAAGAAGAAGAAGAAGAAGAAGAAGAAGAAGAAGAAGAAGAAGAAGAAGAAGAAGAAGAAGAAGAAGAAGAAGAAGAAGAAGAAGAAGAAGGGGTTTAGGGTTTAGCTAGGCATAGCTCAAGCCACACACACAACATCACAAGGCCTCACATACACTCATCACAACAAAGAAGTAAACTAGATGCCATGATGATGAAGCAATGCAAGGATGCAAAAATAAAATAAATGACATGGCAATGCAAAAAAAATTGAACTCAAATGACAAGAACCCCCAAGGATAATGACAAGGATCAAATTGAGAAAGCTTTATTGCCATTATTGGAAAGTATTACATCTGGGGCATTACAGGCCAGGTCCTGTGCGCCGCCCAAGATGCAGGCGATGGCACGTGGCTCCTAGAAGCCCCCAGCCCCCTGGTCCTGGTCGTCGTTTCTCCTTGGTGGCAGCAGAGGTGGAAGGCCGGCCTTGCCCTGAGGGCAGTCCTCACGAGGCTGGTCCCTCGTGGCGCCCTCATGGGGCCGGTCGCACCAACGGTCCTCCCGAGGTTGATCACGCCACTCCTGGCGGGGGCCGCGGTCGTCCCAGCGTCCCCTGGTCCGACTTCCCCCACGGCCGTAGCCACGGTTGATGCGCTCGGGGCATTGGATGATGCATCCTTCGCGGAGGGCCCTGAGCTCTTGACAGTTGTGGGTGTTGTGGTCGTGCACCTTGTGGAGGACGCAAAACGCCCGTCTATTCTTGGATGATTTTGGGTAGTCTCGGCCGCACTTCATCTTTGGTTCAGCCGCGAGCATTGCCGCTCCTTTGCACTTTATGTCCTTGCTCTTGGCCTTCTTGTCTTCAGGTTCAGCAACAGGAAGCTCGATGAAGGAGAGGCACCCCTCCTCAGCTTTGGCGCACTTGGTCACGAGGTTGAACAACTCCAGGGACGTGCACAGGTGTTCGTGGATGGCAAGCTCCTCCTTCATCTTGACATCGCGGACACCATCTGAGAACGCTGAAATGATGGCCTCGTCCGTGACCTTGGGGATCTTGACGCGGACGTTGTTGAAGCGTTGGATGAACTTCTGTAGGGTTTCTCCTGGTTGTTGCTCGATACGCCGCAGGTCACCCATAGCCGGGGGCGGTCTCGGGTGCCCTGGAAGTTGGCGATGAACCGCTCGCGCATCTCGCTCCTGGTGGAGATCGATCCCGCAGGCAGGTTCAGGAGCCACGAGAATGTGCCATCTTTGAGGGCCATGGGGAACCAGTTCACCATGATCTTCTTGTTGCCGCCGGATGCTTCGATGCTCAGTTCGTACAGCTGCAGGAACTCCGCAGGGTCGGAGGTGCCGTCGTGGCGTGGAGGCAGGTCGGGCTTGAACTTCCTAGGCCGGTTGACGTTGCACAGCTCGGGGGCGAGGGCCTTGCATCCTGCTGTCGACACTGGAGCTTATCGGGGAGGTGGAACTTGGTCTTGGTCCTCGCGCACCACCGCGGCGGGGGGGCGCGCGGTCTTGACGCGGCGGTGGAGGGAGCGTCAGCGCTCCTCCGCAGAGTCGCTGGATTTCTTGACAGCTTCCTTCCTCGTGCACTGGCGCCACGTGTGGGCGATCACGTCGCGGGGCCACGTGCCTTGGATCTTGGACGACGCCTTGACGCTGAGATAGCAAAGGAGCTTCATGGGCCACGTCGTCTGCATGGGGAGGTGGACGAGGTAGCAAGAGGGACTGCGTCGGAGAGCCCCTAGCAGCGCTGACGAGCTCGGCGATGTGGTCGAGCCATTCTTCATAGAAGTCGTCGACGAGGCGGTAGTGCAGGAGCTCGCGTGCCATGAGCAATGCAGCATGCGCGTCCGCGGGTCCGCGACGAGCATGGGATGACAAGACTGCTGGGGTCAGTGACGGGGTTGTGGTGTGTCCGTCTCGCCACACGGAAAGGTGCAGGGACGAGGCCTGCTGTTCATGCCGCACCGGGCCGGTGGCGGCGTTGGCGGTAGGCAATGGAGATCGGCGGGGCGGTCCGCCGGTAGGAACTGTCTGAGCGACGCGGGCGGCAAGGGAAGCCCGCCGCTCAGCACGGGCTCTGTGAGCGTCGGCCATGGAACCGGTGGGAGGACGAAGCGGATCGACGGAAGGGAAGTTTCGGCACACCCCTACATGGCGTGCCAAATGTCGGATCTTGGGTTCCGGAAAAACCCTTGTGGCTCAAACTCTTGGGTGTGCACGAAGATCTCTCCTTCCGCCCTAGCTCATCTACTCGCCGATCCCTAGGCCTAGGTCGTCAGATCCGAAGAACAAGGGACACAAGGTTTATACTGGTTCGGGCCACCGTTGTGGTGTAATACCCTAATCCAGTGTGGTGTGGTGGATTGCCTTGTAGGCTGAGGAAGAACAAGTACATGGGGTGAACAGCCTCCTGAGGAGAGGTGTTCTTTTGCTCGAGTGAGCTTGTGGGTGTGTGGCTTTCTATCTGATCAACTCAAGATGAGATGAGATCTCTGGTGGTGGCTAGTCCTATTTATAGTGGCCCGGGTCCTCTTACCAAATATTGACCAGGAAGGGATCCCACAACGGCCAAATTTGAAGGCGGACAGCTAGTACAAGCTATCCTGACAAAAGGTGGTCTTCTCCTGCCAGGCGGTGACGCCGTCGTGGGCTCCGCGATGACCTCCGCTCTGCCGTCCTGCTGGTCTTGGTCTCGTTGCACCGATATGGGAACCTTTGCCTGACGCCACGGGACTCCTCGCCTGCACCTGCTCCTTTGGCACCAAAGAGGAAATTGGCACTCTGCGCCCGCCGGCGCCCGCCTGGCCTTGGTCGTCACTGCTCACGTCACGAGGACCTCGCGAAGTACCCCTTGCCTTGATATCTCCGATCCTCATGAGCCAGCCTAGTGAGGCCGCCCCAGGGGATGTCTTGCGTCATCCGCCTCGCGAGGCTCGGCCCCTCGCGATGGTCTTGAGTGCTTGCTGAAGAAATTAGGCCGTACCATGCCGCCTGATGAGCCACGCCCTAGGCCGCACGCAGGCAAGTTTGGGTACCCCCGTTCCCAGAAAGCCGGCAGATATGATCATCATCGCACACGCCCTCTACTTTCGGGATTAGTGTTGAACCTAAATAAATGTTATTTGGTGTTTGCGTTGAGCATGAACAAGATTAGATCGTGTTTATTGCAATACGGTTATTCATTTAAGTCAGAGAATAATTGTTGTTCCGTTTACATGAATAAAACCTTCTATGGTCATACACCCAATGTAAATTGTTTATTGAATCTTGATCGTAGTGATACACATATTCATAATATTGGTGCCAAAAGATGCAAAGTTGATAATGATAGTGCAACATACTTGTGGCACTTCTGTTTAGGTCATACTGGTGTAAAGCGCATGAAGAAACTACATGCGGATGGAATTTTGGAATCACTTGATTATGAATCATTTGATACTTGCGAACCATGCCTCATGGGTGAGATGACTAAAACTCTGTTCTTAGGGACAATGGATTGAGCTAATGGATTATTGAAAATAATACATGTCAGATTCACGGCTCCGCAAAACCCTTGTAAGCTCGAACACTGGGGTGCGTGCGAAGAACTCAACTTTCCCTATCAGCCTACTCGATGTCTCTATGATCTAGCTTGAGGAACAGGAAAGGAAATGACACAGGGTAGTTTACCCAGGTTCAGGCCACCTATCGGTGAGTGGCCCTACTCCTGCAATGTGGTGGATTGCCTTGAGGTGGGCTGAGGAAGAAATAGTACAGTGGTTGAACAACCTCGCGAGGTGTGTTCTTGCTTGTGGTGGTGAGTGAGCTATGAATGAGTCGTCCCCTTCTAGGTGGTGGCTAAGCTATATTTATAGTGTCCTTGGTCCTCTTCCCCCAAAATTAAGGTGGGAAGGGATCCCACAACGGCCAAATTTGAAGGGAGACAACTAGTACATATTATCCTAACTAAAGGTGCTCTCCGCCTGCAAAGCTTCTGATCCTGACGCCATGGTGGGCTCGGTGATGACCTCCGTCCTGTCGTCCTAGCGATCCTGGTCTTGTTGCATGGAAATGGAAACCTTTGGTTGATTCCTCGGGACTCCGCACCTGCGCTGGCCTCTTTAGCACCAAAGAGGAAACATGTTGTCCTACGCTCGCTGGAGCCCGCCTGGCCTTGGTCATCATGGCTTGTGTCACCCGAACCTCACGATGCGAGGGCTTGCATAGAGATCTCCGCCCCACGGGAGCCAGCCTGGAGAGGCTGCTCCTCCGGGGGTCTTGATGTCGTCCGCCTAGCGAGGCTTGGCCCCTCGTGAGGGTCTTGAGTGTTGATACTGAAGATGGGTCATACCAGGCCGGTGAAGGGGCCACGTCACGGGCCGCAGGCAGGCAAGTCTGGGTACCCTGGTTCTAAGAACACCGACAATAGCCCACGGGCCCAAGGTGCGCTCGGACTTGGCTTTGAGGCAAAGCCAAAGGGCAAGGGCGCAGCGCCGTGGGCCCCAACCGCCTGTGGCCTAGTCGACCCATGGCGTAGGGCGAGTGGTGGCCGCCTCCACTTCCCCATACAGCCTTGGCAACCGCTTGACTTGACGGTCGCATGTTGCTAGCACGGCCTTACCAGACTTGATCGCCGCACTCAGCCTTGTCTCCCCTTCCGCCTTGCTATCTTGCGGCTCGCCTTCCTGCCTCGGCGTCGTGCTAGTCTCTCTTCGTCTCCATGACCCCCAGGTCAAAGAAGAAGAAGGGGAAAACCAGCGCTCCTGCTGAATCTTGGTCACACTTGGAGCCCGCGCTCGATCGATCGACGGTGATCAACTTGGAGGGGCTGACCAAGGTACGACCGTCCCTCGTCGCCGACTCCAATGAGTGGAAAGCGACGACAGTCTGGCCCACCTCCCGGTCTTTGGTGGATATGGAACCCACTGAGATCCCCATCCATCTTCACGCTCTTCTGGCCAGATTGGTCCCTCCTTTCTCCAATTTCTTCAATGTCGTACTCTCGCATTACCAGATCCAAGCGCTGCATCTGGACCCCGCGTCCATTACCCTCCTGGCCACCTTTGCCTTCCTGTGCAAGTCCATGGTGGGCATTACCCCGTCTGTTGCCATGTTTCGCCATTTCTTTTCGCTCGGTCTGGTCGACGACCATTAGTGCTCAGGGTGCATGGCCTTCCAGCCCGAGGCGGCGACAGCTAGTTTGGGCATCGACTTCGTGCTCTGCCCGGACGTGAAGGGGTTCCGGAAGCAATGGGTGTTCGTGGACGCCCCCATGTTCATCCCTCTGCTCCTACTTTCGTGAAGTCCAGTGGAACCCAGCTCCGGCTGGGGCTACAAGAAGCTTGTCGATCACTAGCTCGCCTTTGTTTGGGCTAGGTTGGCCAGATTGAAGAATGCCAGGGTGACGCCTCCGATGGTGGTGAGGGAATTTGTTAGGTGGTGCATCGCCCCGCTTCAGCACCATTCTTGTTCGATGTGGACCTTTACCGTCCCTACAGAACCTATAAGGCTTCAGGTGCCTTCGCTTCCTTCCGAGACGTTGCACGCAGTGCTTGGGCTCCTGACTGGTGACCCAGCGCCCGCAGCAATTCCGGAGGATGGCTTCCTCCTATACAACTATTCAAACAAGGAGAGCTTCGCGAGGCAGATGCACCTTTTCTTTGAGTGGGGGCTGCGCCCGGGGGCCTTGGAGGGCCCCACTAGAATCCCGCCTTGGTGACTCTAGTGCTTGTTGATCTTGCGACGCGCGCCCCAGATGTGGGCATAGAGGGCGAACACCGCCGGAGGATCCCGACGCGACGGATGAGGAGTTGACGTCACCTGAAGCTCCCGAGGTAGTCGCTCTAGGAGCCCCCATGTGAGCTCCTGAGGTCGCCGTCCCTGAGCAAGCGTTGCCCGTCGCCCCTGAGGAGGCCGTACTAGAGGCCCAGATGCGTGCTCTCAAGATGGCAACAAGCCTCCCAGCCTTTGAAGATCATGCCCCAGTCTCCGGCCCGCTTCGCCCGAACCTCGGAGCGCTCCGCAAGAGGAAAGGGCTATGGGGCTACAACAGGGATAGTCTCCGGCCCCTGAAATAGAGGAGATATATAGCAGTGAACGGGTAAGTGCCTTATCTTTGTGGTTCTCCGTGAGCGACGGTCTTTACTGATCCTGCCTCCCCAGGGTCTCTCCGATCGTGAAGGCGAAAGCTCCTGAGGTTTGCCCCTTGGGGGCTCTTGACTCGATGTCGACTTCAGGCTCCCTGCGCCAGGCACCTGCGCGAGGGATGTGGACGACTCGTGAGGCGAGCGCTTCGCAAGGGGTCCGATGGCCTGGGCCCTACGACCCTGCTCCGCGGTCGCCTCCTCGGCGTCGGAGGTGTGCCGAGGGCTCCCCCGCTAGTCCTTGTCAGCGGGTGGGTTCCCTCGGTGCGAGCCCCGTCCTCGAGTGTTGGAGCCGCATCACTTGACCCCCCCCCCCTGCTGAGGCTGATGAAATGGCTGGGGAAGCGCCGGCTACCAGCCCCTTGCGAGGGACAGGTCGAGCGCCTCGCGTTTCTCCGGCAGCCCCCTGCGCCGAGGGGCCCGGTCACGCGCTGGACCTTGCGCACGAGCGTAGCACCATTCGCCACGACCTTTTTCAGGAAGCCATTAGCGCACTGGGCCGGCTCGGGGAAGAACTCGTTGATGTTGACGTACGCCTTGAGTCGGAGAATCTTTGCCTGGCGGGAGAGTGGCACAAACTGAAGGTTGCCATCAAGCTTGGGCGTCGGCAGCACGAGCGAGCCTGCACGGATGCTGAGGAGTCCCTTGTGGCTTCTCGCGGGGCTTGTGCTCACGCCTTTGAAGAGGCCATGGCCGCTAACTGCCACCGCAAGGCGGCAGAGGAGCAGGAGAAGGAGCTTCAGGCGTCGAACGCTGCCCTTGAGCATCGAATCCAGGCACGGCAAGCCACGCTGATGGCACCGCCGAGGGGAGCCCCCTTTAATGGGAAGGACCTCCAGGAGCGCGAGGAGGCACTGCTGCTGAGGCCTTGGAGCACGGCCTGGAGCTCGAGTGGCTGGAAGTGAGGGAGCGCCAAGTTGCTGCAGCCGAGGATGCCGTCGCTGTCCGAGAAGCTAAGATCCAACAGGAAGTCGATTAGAAGGTGGAAAAGATCCGAGAAGCCCTTGCAAGAGAATACCGCCAGAAACTGAGGCGTAAGGAGACCAAATCTCAGCAGCAGCAGGTCGAGATGGAGGGCAGAACTGCCGCCCTCAGGGAGAATCTGGCTGCCACGGTGCAACGTGAGGTGGCCGCCAGGTTGGCTCAGGCCTCCATCCAGACTGAACTGTCTTCTCTTCAGAGGCAGGTCACGGACGCAGAATCCCTCGTGGGCCGGGCTATGGACGAGGCGAGTCACCACTGGACGATGCAGCGGGAGCGCTCTTCAATGCTCGAAGGTCACAGGGTGAGGGCCAATCGGGCCCTAGACATGATCTGTGAAGAGAGCGTCCCACAGCCTCATGAAGACGACGACGCTGGCTACCACTACTTCTTCACCCAAGTCGTGACTTCTCTGGAGGATCGGGCCGCAAGAGCTCGCCAGCTTGTTGAGGAAAGAAGTCCAGGTCTCCTTGGGCACGCATTCTCGCGCATCTTCGGCCACCTTCTCAACCTTGATCCTGACTTTGATTTCGACGCCGCGATAGCCCCCGTGCCCAGGGCCACTCTGGGCATATTGGCGAGGTGGGTGGACGACCATGTGGATGACCTGATTAAGGAGCTTGCTACCGAGGGAGATGTGGACACGCCCTCAGACGGGGAGGGTGATGCGGGCGATGAGGACGATGACGATGCTGATGGCGACGCGCCTCACTAGGCTCTTATTTCCTGTTTTGCCCTATACGTAACAAAACTTTCGGATACTACCACGAGGGGGTGTGAGAGCATTTGGATAGGAGAGTTCCTCTATTATGTATGAAATGAGGAGATGCTTTTGAGGTAGGTGGTGAGTGGTCCCGTCTCGAGCCAAGAGGCCCTTGACGACAGCCAATACCGCAACTTATCTGGGTGCGGATGGTCTTGGATGAGTCCTCGTGGCGCGAGGGTGCCTTTCCTGCGAGATGGCATCCCGAGGCTGATGAATGCCTAAGACTCCTGAGGAGCCCGCAGACCTTCCTGAGAGCGCCTGGTGAGGAGCTAAATACCGAACCTTGGCAAGGTGCACGCACTATGACCCTGTGACAGCCGCTAGAGTGCCGCTTGAGGCAGCTCAAGCATGCGTAGTGTGCAAAGCATGCCCAACCCCCGCTCATGAGGCGCTTACGAGGGTGGGCAGCAGGCATGAGCCCCGCGTCTTTAGAAAAAAAAAACAAAAGCAGGAAAACACTGCGAATCGAGGGGAGAAAAACCCCCCTTTTTCTGTGGCAAGAACATGAAACTGCAAGTTTTATTCCAAAAAGAAGGCGAATTAGGCTACAGAAAGAGGGCAAACAAAAAGAACCAACAGCCACGTCCGGCACCTAGGCTAGTCTTCGTCTTCCCACCAGCGCGAAGCTAAGTGCTTCCACTTGGAGTGGGCATAGTCATTGGGGACAGTGTCCACGGCCAGCACGGAGCATGGTGCTTCCACTTCGACTTGGGGTGGAGCCCCCGTGAGGCCCAAGGATGACACTCAGGAGACTCCGGGGCGTGTACAGCCCCACTCATTATTACATGAGAGTGTCACGGGCGGAGATCTTCATGAACGTCTTTGGTGCATGGACAGGCCCCCGCCCTACGCCTCCCCTACCACTGTTGGGGCGTTCGGAAACCAGAACTAGGCCAAGGGGCAAGGGGACGCTGGTGGTGCCTTGGTGACCGCAGGCCCTCTGCCAGGGGGAAGGGATCACCAGCGCCTGTCCAGGCAGGGGCCTACCTCCGAGTGGCACGCGCCGCCGCCACGGTGCCTTGCCCTAGGTTGCATGGAGGGGGGCCTGCCGCCGGGCCTCCCCAATGCATCCCTCAGTGTGTTGCCTCTTCCAGCAACGGGGCCACCGTCTTGAGGTCCATGGTCGTTGTCGAGGCTTGGTTCACCTATGGTCTATGGTTAGCGTAATCATGTCCCTGAGATATCGACTATACCAGGTGGCTGCCGTTGATGAAGGCGTCGATGAATCCCCATGGTGGCCCGCGGAGAGCCTCGGGCTCGCTCGGCCGCATTACCCAGGCCGATGGGGGAAACAGTTGAGGACTTCTTGGTGAATATGGCGGGTCTGCCGCTAGGGGCGCAGTGGTGTCCGTGCCTCTCACCCTTGAGCCGTTGCCTGGCCATTCGTCATCTCCATCATCTTGTCCCGGTGCAGGGTCGCGGTGATCATAGGGCAGCGTCTTGGCGCGGCCCCAAAGGGGGCCGCCCGACCTCGCCACACCCGTAGGCAAGGCCGGTCCTGAGATTTTGGGGGCTCGGGGCAAAACTAAAACTGGGGCCCTTAATATAGACATCATAATAATTATAATGAAATATGTATATATGAAGTTTTATGAATAGCACTTATATGAATTCAAAATCAGTATGCGAATCAAATAATTTATACATATTACCTTAAAAAATTTCTTCTAACATTCCTCGATGCAAAGTCACTTATGATGGGGTCGATGTCAATCTCATCCAATATTTTCTTCTTGGTGCATAATGTAGCCAAGCCATTTAACCTCTCCTGAGTCATTGTTGACCTCAAATAATGCTTCAATAATTCCAGCTTCCAAAAGATTCTTTCGGCCGATGCGACCATCACGGGCACAACAAATAAGATGCGATAAGAAATGGAGATATTAGTATAGTGAAAAAAATTCTCCGACATGCTTGAAAATTTCCATAGCAGACATTACGACAGAAGATCTAACAATAGAAGAAAAATCTTTGTCGACAACTTTAGAATAAACTAGCCACTTTCTATCATGTTGCTCTACATTGCTTAATTTCCTATGATATTGAGAATATGAAAAATGTCTTCCTGCTTCATCTACATAGTATTCCATTCTTTTCCCTCTCTCATTGGCCCTTTCTCAACTAAGTTGTCTTTTGCTTTATTATCAATATTATCTTAATTACTTCGATCATAAATATCATGAGTATGAATATGTTATTCATCAACCCTAGCAGATTGTGCATGTGCATCCAATGAATTACCTACATTATCGAAGCCACTTACATTATCGCCCATGTTTGTGTCAACATTTTCTTCTCACTATTCATATTCTGAATTCCCAATAGGTTACTGCTCTACCCCTATGGCAACCATCTCCAACTAATCATCTTGGTTTATCGAAGGAGTGGAAGCACCATTATTACTCTTGAGAAATTTGTGCATATCTCCACGTTGTGATTGTACCAATTTATACACGGCCTTCTTGTTATTCCTTTTGTCGCTTCCTGATGCATATGTCTTGTTTCATGAATGACAAAAAAAGTTGAAAACAAAAAAGTTGTTGCATCTATTGTTGAACGGTACCTACTTATGCATCAAGGAACGGCAATATGATATACCATATGATTGATTCGGTGATGAGTGTTAATGCGTGTGCTTGCACAGAATTACAGACGGGGTCCCTGGAATTGAGAAATCAATGGAGAACTAAATTAGATGTTTTCCTAACTGCCTATACAGAATTACAGTTGGGGGACCTAGGAACTAAAATCAGCAGCTCGTTAGGTAGGACATTATCAGGACACACGAGGGAGGAGGCGGCAATACCAGTACGAATGTCGAGCGTCGGCGGCTTAGGGTTCGAATAGCAACGCCTCACTGATTGCCATGATGGAATTGGAAGGGCTTGCGTGGATCACTCTTTTTTCACGTCGCTCCTGACCGATCGTGTTGGAATAACAAACAATCGATCCCTGTTGGGTGGGCGATCTGCCTGCTGCTTTCTGCGCGATAGACCCGGCTGGCGCTTTCATATTTTCCTGACGTAGGCCCATAGCCTATGTGGGCCTAGTGGTTGTATACCTATGTGGGTCCCCTCAATTTTGGGGGCCCGGGATGGCCGCCCCCCTTCCCCTCCCCCCCCCCTCAGGGCCTGCCCTGCCCGTAGGCACTGCGTCCCTAGCCAAGCGAGCGGTGCCGCGGCCCATGCCGGCACCGCGAGGTCCTTTGGGCTCCTCGAGGAGAGGTGCATGGGCGCTGCGGAGGCCGGCGCGCGCCCTTGGTAGCGCTCGTGATGTGGGCAAGGTGCAGAAAGGCGTCGCAACCCTACACGCGACATCCAGTAGCTCCGCGACTCGCTCCAGCAAGGTGTCATGGTCGACCTCCGTCAATCTGCATCGGAGCAATTCCCGCGCTACGACGAGCGCGGCCCGCATATTCGCCTGCTCCCAATGAGTGTGTGGTGTCGTCGCCGTGGCGTAGCTTGAGGATCACGTGGTGGAGCGGTTGCGGCGCAAGGTAGAAGCGAGCGCCGATGGCCCACGCCGCCCGCGGCTGGCGGCACCGAGCGGAGCGCGATCCGCTTGGAGTGCGGAGTTGAGGTCCTCCTAGATGGAAGGCGCCGCCTGAGCAGGCCAAACGCCCCAGGGCTCAGCATGGGCTCGGGAAGCGTCGGCCATGGGAACAGGAGGTGATGACGATTTGGCCGGAGGAAGAGAGACTCCGATGCACCCCTACCTGGCGCGCCAAATGTCGGATTCAGGGCTCCGCAAAACCCTTGTAAGTTCAAACACAAGGGTGCGTGCGAAGAACTCAACTTCCCCTATCAGCCTACTCATTGTCTCTATGATCTAGCTCGAGGAACGGTAAAGGAAATGACACAGGGCATTTTACCGAGGTTCAGGCCACCTATCGGTGAGTGGCCCTACTCCTGCAATGTGGTGGATTGCCTCGAGGTGGACCAAGGAAGAACTAGTACAGTGGTTGAACAACCTCGCGGGGTGTGTTCTTGCTTGTGGTGGTAAGGGAGGTCTGAATGATCCGTCCCTTCTAGGTGGTGGCTAAGCTATATTTATAGCGGCCTTGGTCCTCTTCCCCAAAAATGTAGGTGGGAAGGGACCCCACAACGACTAAAATTGAAGGGAGACAACTAGTACATCTTATTCTGACTAAAGGTGGTCTTCGCCTGCAAAGCTTCTGATCCTGATGCCATGGTGGTCTCAGTGATGACCTTCGTCATGCCGTCGTGGCGATCCTAGTCTTGTTGCATGGAAATGGAAACCTTGGTTGATTCCTCGGTACTCCGCGCCTGCACTTGCCTCTTTAGCACCAAAGAGGAAACATGTCGTCATGCGCCCGCTCGCGCCCGCCTAGCCTTGGTCGTCATGGCTTACGTCACCCGAACCTCACGAGGTGGGGGCTTACATAGAGATCTCCGCCCCTTGGGAGCCAGCCTAGTGAGGCTGCTCCTCCAGGGGTCTTGATGTTGTCTGCCTCGCGAGGCTTGGCCCCTCGCGAGGGTCTTTAGTGTTGATGCTGAAGATGGGTCGTACCAGGCCGATGAAGGGGCCACGTCACGGGCCACGGGCAGGCAAGTATGGGTACCCTGGTTCCCAGAACACCGAGAACACATACCGATGTATGCGGTCCTATGACTGTTGAAGCACGCGACGGGTATCATTTTCTCACCTTCACTGATGATTTGAGTAGGTATGGGTATATCTACTTGATGAAACACAAGTCTGAAACATTTGAAAAGTTCAAAGAATTTCAGAGTGAAGTGGAGAATCATCGTAAGAAGAAAATAAAGTTTCCATGATCTGATCGTGGAGGTGAATATTTGAGTTATGAGTTTGGCCTTCTTTTAAAACAATGTGGAATAGTTTCACAACTCACGCCATCGGGAACACCACAACATAATGGTGTGCATGAACGTTGTAACCGTACTTTATTGGATATGGTGCATTCTATGATGTCTCTTACTGATTTGCCTTTATCATTTTGGGTTATGCATTAGAGACAACTGCATTCGTGTCAAATAGGGCACTGTCTAAATCCATTGAGACGACACCGCATGAACTATGGTTTGCCAAGAAACCAAAGTTGTTGTTTCTTAAAGTTTGCGGTTGCAACACTTCCGTCAAAAGGCTTCAACCTGATAAGCTCGAACCCAAATCGGAGAAGTGCGTCTTCGTAGGGTACCCTAAAGAAACAATTTGGTACACCTTCTACCACAAATCCGAAGGCAAGATCTTTGTTGCTAAGAATGAGTCATTTCTATAGGAGTTTCTCTTGAAAGAAGTGAGTGGGAGGAAAGTAGAACTTGATGAGGTAATTGTACCTTCTCTCGAATTGGAAAGTAGCACATCGGAGAAAAATGTTCCTGTGATGCCTAAACCAACTAGCAAATAAGCTAATGATGATGATCATGAAACTTCAAAACAAATTACTACTGAACCTCGAAGGTCGACCAGAACATGTACCACACCAGAGTAGTATGGTAATCTTGTCCTAGAAGCCATGTTGTTAGACAACGGCGAACCTTCAGGCTATGAAGAAGCTATGATGAGCCCACATTCCGATAAATGGCTTGAGGCCATGAAATTTGAGATAGGATCCATGTATGAGAAGAGAGTGTGGACTTTGGTGGATTTGCCCGATGATCGGCAAGCCATTGAGAAAAAATGGATCTTCAAGAAGAAGATTGACGCAGATGGTAATATCACTGTCTACAAAGCTCGACTTGTCGCAAAAGGTTTTCGACAAGTTCAAGGAGTTGACTACGATGAGACTTCCTCACCCGTAGCGATGCTTAAGCCTGTCCGAATTATGTTAGAAATTGCCGCATTTTTATGATTATGAAATCTGGCAAATGGATGTCAAAACTACATTCCTTCATGGATTTCTAAAAGAAGAGTTGTATATGATGCAACTAGAAGGTTTTGTCGATCCTAAAGGTGCTAACAACGTGTGCAAGCTCCAGCGATCCATCTATGGACTGGTGCAAGCATCTCAGAGTTGGAATATACGATTTGATGAGGTTATTAAAGCATATGGTTTATACAGACTTGCGGTTGTCAGGACCCCGATCCTAAGTCACACAGGTCTAGCCTATAACACATCATATCACTTTGTGGCCTCACGCGCGGTATCCCCACGGGTGTCACCTTACCTGGCCCGGGACCGTTTGCGCATTTTGGCACACGTATATGATAGTGTCGCTAGCATCCATATGACAAAGAACCCGGGCCGACATGACTAGTTATAAACCAAAAGCGGCACTAAATTACAGAGACAGACATACATGACCCAGCAACGAATGTGTCGGTCATCAACGTATAAACCCAAGTCGTAGCAAGCTACAAGGACTTAAAGGAACAACGCGTGACATTTCCCCTAAGGGACAGACACAGGAATGAAGAAGGACACATGCCGGCCAGTCTAAGTGTTCCGAAGCAGTAGCAAGCTACCAAGGCTGAGTGGAAGCACTAGGAGGCATTTCCCTGTAAGATAGGCTACCAAGGGTAAACAACTAGGTGTCGGATCCCACACATAGCAATAGACATTACACGTACGCATAACATGCAAGTATGTGATGTACAACATGGCATCATAACATAACTCAACAACTCATATAGATAAAGGCCCAGAAGAGCCATCATAACATTTATTACATATAGAGGTCACATGACCCAACATACAGAGCATAGAGGCAACGGAAGCATAACATGTCTGAGTACAGACAACTACAAATGAAAATGGCTGAGAAGCCTAACTATCTACAAGACCCTCCCAAGGGTACAAGATCGTAGCTGAGGTAACAAGCTAAATGTCGAAGTCCACGCGTAACCACTAGTGAGACTGAAGTCTCTCTGCAAAACATAAATTAATCAAACGTGAGTACAAAGGTACTCAGCAAGACTTACATCAGAACTAGCTACATATGCATCAGTATCAACAAAGGGATGGTGGAGTTCGACTGCAGCAAGCCAGCTTTGACTCGGTGGCTAACTTGAACTACAACTGCAAGTAACTCTTTTGAGGTGGCGCACACGAGTCCACATATTCACCAATCAATACACCACTATGGATCTGCTCCCGTCTCCCTACGAGAAGGCCATCCATAGCACTCACGCTTATCTTGCGTGTTTTAGAGTATCCACTTTCACTTGTCTATGAACTGTACAGGTAACCCAGAAGTCCATTACCGCGGACACGGCTATTCGAATAGATCATATAAAACCCTGCAGGGGTGTACTTCTTCACATGTGTTTCCACCACTTAGTGTCTGCACATGACATGTGCTCGGCAGACTTCAAGCGAAAGCCGACGTGGGTGTAGACCATGACCTAACCAACCACTCAAGTCTCTAGTCCAGGTTTATCGCCTATTTGGGTTCCATCCGTGGGGAGATCCGGCCGGGGTGTCGCTCACGGCCCCAAACGATGTGTACAGGGTTCCCGAGTCACCAAACGGGCAACCGGTACACCGTGCCACGTACCTGCAATATGATGTTGATTGTGCTAATGCAACTAGCAACCATATTAAATGAAGTTGGTTTGAACCAAGGTTCAAATTCAAACTCCATATGTGATTATTTAATTGTCATTTAATTGATTTGACCTGATCAGCAGGTTTAACTTGTTCAAACATGCATGAAAATGCCATAAACAGATTCCTTGAATTTTTCTGATGATTTTTCATATATAAATTATTTTCATTGGAGTTATAGATTATTTTCTGTGATTTTTAGAAGTTTAGCTATTTTCTGAAATAAATAAATCGTTTGTGATTTATTTAAAATCCCAGAAAACAGATACTGCATCAGCATGACGTCACTGTGATGTCTGTAGTCAACAGGGGCTGGTCCAGGTCAAACCTGACGTGTGGGGTCCACACGTCAGTGGCTCTGCTAATTAACAGGGTTAATTAGCACTAGTTAATCCTAAACTATAATTAGATAGGGCATGGCCTACATGTCAGTGACTAACTAACTAACCACTTAATTAGTACTAACCTAGGTTAATTAACAGGGCGGGCCCCACTTGTCAGCGAGTCAGTGGTTGACTAAGGGTGTGGGGCCCATATGTCAGTGACTCGGGGTGGTCAACCCACCGGTCAAACAAGTCAAAAGCGCCGGTGGCTCGTCGCCGGCGGCGATAGACGCGGCGGAGGGCTCGAAAAATGCCCTCCGGCGACCAAAACAACGGTGGAGAGCATCTACGTGCTCCTGGGACTCTCGCGCATCTAGGGGTGCAGCTGGAATTGCCGGGGATAGTCGGAGTCGACGGCAACGACTGCAGCAGCGGCGGCCGGAGTATGGTGGTGACACGCGCGACCACTAGGGAGCATCGGAAGGCGAGGTGTGGTGCGCTACGTGTTTGTGAGGCCATTAGGAGCATGGTGGTGCACTCAGGTGGAAGCTCCAGTGGCTATAGCTACGGCGGCGACATGGCCGGCGGCGATGAGCTCTCGGGTCCGGCGGGCAGCTAGCTAGGGGGAGAAATCGAGGGCAAGGAGTGAGGGGAAGAGAAGAGGAGCTCACGTCTGGTGTAGCGGTGGCCTCGGAGAGCTCGGGGAGGGGCTGGTGAGGACGTGCGGTCGCCGGCGATCTTGGTCGGCCGTGGTTGAAGAAGACGGCGAGGAGAGCGCTCGGGGCGTCCAGCGGCACGTGGGTCAGCGGGGAGATGTAGGAGACGGTGGCGGAGCTTCCTGACGCTTCGGCGAGACGTGTGGTGGCCGGTGGCCGTGGTGGTTCAGGGCGGCGGCGACGGCTAGCTCTCGGCGGCTGCGGGAAGACGAAGGGAAGGGGGGAGAGCGACCAGAGGGAGGGAGGAGAGGATTGGGACACCCAGGGCATCGCGCTTGCGAGGTGAGAAGGGCGGAGGCCTTGCCACCGCGAAGCAGGAGGTGGTCGCGGCTCGACTATGCGTCGGGCACGCAGCTGCTTCTCCTCCTGGTAGGAGGAGGAAGACAGTGCTGCCCCTGGTGGGTCGGGCCTGCAGCTGGGCCACACAGGAGCTAGGCCAGGCGGGCTGCTAGGTGAGCGCCAGGTAAGTGCTCTCTCTCTCTCTTTTTAATTCTTGTTTTCTATTATTCTGTAGACTATAGGGCTTTATTAAAAATACTTAGGCACACTCAAAAATCACCAAACTTCTCATGGCCACTATTTGGAACATATCCAACATGGAACATTTCAGTTTAGGATTATTTGGACATTTTAATATTTTATAGTATTTAAATGCCCAAATTCAAATAGAGTATGATTTAATTCAGAGCCCAAATATGTCATGGAAAAATGTGCATCACCACTGGTTACTGTTTACAGCATTTTCCATAAATGATGAACATTTTTTAAAGCCATTTGGATTTACTGAAAAATATTTTAGTTGAACCTAGTGAAGTTCTTTTGATGCTAGGGTTTGAACAAACCCCCATTTCAGGTTAAAGAGAAAATTAAACATGATGCAACAAAAGACTAACTAGACCAGAGCAGACCAGAACTAGGGATGTGACAACTCACCCCCACTAAACAAGAATCTCGTCCCGAGATTCAAGTCGTGAGGTAAGAAGACAGAGGGACACAAGCTATCACAATCTTCATGATCCAACTGTCCTTCATATGAATGTTGATTGCTTGCCTCATGTTGAACCTGGCATCCTTGCTTTCGA
This sequence comes from Secale cereale, assembly GCA_902687465.1. Lineage (NCBI taxonomy): Eukaryota > Viridiplantae > Streptophyta > Magnoliopsida > Poales > Poaceae > Secale > Secale cereale. The sequence goes on from LR738715.1 coordinate 479,610,170, forward strand.
GATCTTTGTCCAACACAGTGACGGCGAAAGAAACTCTACAAAATTGATCTTCTAGAAGATCGAGCAACTCCAGATCAACTCATGGAGTGAGATGTTGAAACATCTCTTGAGCTGAGACACGGAACACACATCCAGAGGGATGGAGTGAAACAAACGATGTGGGTTCACATAGTGGCAATAATTCCACACCTAAGGAGATGGTGATCGATGTCACCAGACGGGGCACCTTGGAGAAGGTGACTCGTAGAGTTATTCCCTTAAGTGGCAAAAAGAATTACTTTTGATATAGAGATCATTGAAATTCTCTATACTAGCCTAAGGCAATCACAAACGATCGTTTGACGGAATTTGGGAGAACGACATATTCCGACTAGCATGGATGATGTGGACTACCTTGTTGAAGACAACACAAGAGATGATTTTGCTTATCATCAGAAATGGATGGAACCCATGGTAAAATGGCACATTGGTGGTGCAAGCTGGGAACAAAATGCAAATGCTGGGAATGATTCTGGTAACTAAGAAGAACCCAACAGTAGAGGGTGAATCTACTCTTTGGGAGGTTATAGCATAACCAAGAACACTGGGAGCAATCCCGGTTAGTGTCAGTGATAACACCTAGTGCTTGTGCGTGCTCTCAAGAACTTGAGTTGAGCATTTCCATAATCATCAAGGTTTTACCATTTTCCGTGCCAATGGTGCTGACAACACAACATATGACCATGATGAAAAGCGATGGACGATGCAGATGCAAAGGAGGATAACACTTTCTCATATCTCACCTTAGCGGAGTCAAGGGGCAAAATCTGGATGATCGACGGAGAGACATTTAGCACTTCGCTTCTAATGTTCTCCTTGATGTGCTAGCGCAACCCATTTATTAAAATGGTTTGGTACCCAGAACGTCAAGTAAAAGGTTAGACTTCGGAAACACAAAATCCATAAGGGACAGCTAGGGAGTAAATCCTATGAAATCCCTATGGGGAGGTGGTCAACTTCTTCAATCAAGATTCTACAACAATAGGTCTTCCGGCTGGGTGTGTTGGCCACGACATCCACTTTACCTGTTATCGAGAGACCAAAATTATAGTTCTTGGAAAATGCTCCAACCATCATATCTGCCTAAGATTCAGTTCTGGTAGGTGTCAGGATATTCCAGACTCATCGAGTCTATAAAGAAAAATTAAAGTTTGCAACACAATTCAACGAGACGGCATTGCGAGATTCTCGGGGAGTGAACTACGATAGCAAGCTCCAAAACATGAGCTAGTTCTGCTACGTACCTGTGAACACGTTGTCCCAGACAAGCATGACCACATAGTAGTCTTATGATAAAATACTACCGAGTTCATATTGGGAATCATCATTGAAATAACGAAGCCTTGTGCATGTCCGTCTGGGCCCTTCGGGAATAGCATTTGAACTTCTTATCCTTGAACAAATCAATCAGTGGCTTGGTGTGCTAGGAATACATATGGAGTGGAGGTAATTAATCTACCAAACCATAGAATACTTCGCACGTATGCATGACTGATTTGGGATGATTCTAGGGGAAACAAAACAAACCTTTCTCAAATTCATGGCGGCAACTTACACCCAATGCACGTGAACTTGGAGAAAGTCACTTCTTTCACCATAACATATACCTCATGAGTGGAACACGAAGGCAATGCTTACAAAGTTTCCAACACTAGCTCAATGTTCAACATGAATCATGGAGGAGACAAGATCCTGCTGATGGGCTCAACGGCAACTCATCGAAATTTCCATATCACTGGAATTCCACCATTATGTGAACAATGTGATAGTATTGGTCAGACCCAAAGATGTAATGGTGTATACTCGAGGAAACAGCCACGAGTAAGACAACATTACGTACATCATTGGTTCTGATTTGATTTGACGATAGCCCGTTCTCAAATCAAAGACTGGATAGGACAATAGCTCCAACAATTTGATTACGAGGAGTAATTGATGAGGATATTATCTTTCTACAACACATACACACAAGATATCCCTTGAAATGAACTAAGTCAGACAAGCTTTATCTTCCAACTCTCCAAGTTGTTGTTTAGCTTAACCAACTAGTTCAGAGTATCCAACACAGATTCTTGGACAAGGGTGGCTTATAAGAAACCCAACTTGATCACGAGCTCAACATAACGGTTAGGGAACAACCTTGTAATACTTTCGAGAAGATATTCGGAAATCATGAACCATCGATATGTTGCGAAGTCTGAGAAAAATCTTGCTTTTCAGGGCAAGACGATATGATCAAAAGAGCGAGAGATTGACACAATCCTAACTCGTTGATCGGAGAGTGCACTAGAAATAAGGACTAGGTAGCACGATCATTCTTAGGATGATGATTATGTATCCAACGTACCAATAATGAGATTATCGTCCATTAACTACCCAGTAACAGAGTTGCTAGGAGTATTGATTACACACATCACGATTCACTTGTTAGTATTCCGGTTACAACAACACGGAGACCGAGGAATGAACGATGATGGTGAAAAGTATCACTGTATCAAGAGTTCATAGGAGGTGGTGCAATTCCCATGACATTCTTGACATAAGGATGGTAATACTCCAAGATAGAACAGATTAGAAGCTGGATTAGCATTCTTCATCTTCGAAGTACAACTTCTTTGACCCAATCCTGGATATGGATGAGCTACTAGAGTTTGTTTCTCCTAGTCATTCTAAAATAGAATGGATTGACGGACCACAGGAGTAAAAGGCATCGATGAACACGAATGCACAACTACTCCTGACTATCAACTGATAGACAGGGGTCATAATACAACTAAAAGGGGACAACTCAAAGGAACATATAACTTTCTGAGTTGTGGATGCATAGATTAATATGTCGAACTATTCCAACATATTTCTTCCGGACAACCAATGCAGAAAGGTAGGACTGGCAGAGTCACAATATGAATGAAGTACTACTCAAGAGCACTCTGGTTGTGATCTTTTGGTTTAGAAGAACTTCTGCCATGAAGGTTCATGGTATTGGAAGAATGTTAACCACGGACCTCGAGGACTATCACAAGGTTACTAATATCCAAAAGGAATGATCAAATACTATCAACAGGAGGTAAGTGGAGTGAATCTTGGGTTCAAGAACCCAGGAGTAGAATGCCTACTAACTAAATGGCATCACGGGATGCTTTCGTGAATAAAGACCAGAATTCATCACACTGGGAATATAAAACATGGCTAGATTACTAGGCGACACCTAAAACACCTAGGGTCATAATAATAGCTCCAGCATATATGTCGAGGCAATGGAGTAATTATAGATATGATAATACTGGAAGGGATAGAGGATAATGAAGATAAACTTCAGATTGATGCTACATAATCAACTACCAATCCCTAGAAGTACAAGCATTACAGGACAAAATGTACTGACAAGAGCAATGGGCTACACTTCTGCACTGGCATTGTCTGTGTATTCTACTTTTTGGTAAGATTAAATATAGATCTGATCTTTTTTAGTAAACGGTGGGCGAGGGAGATAAGATGCAGAATGCTACACAATGAACCAATCCCTCTTCCCATAATACAGAAGTGTTTTGAACACTGGTGTACTGAACAAAACGTTTTTATATTATGGGACGGAGGGAGTAGCTATTAATGTAAGTACAGTGATAGACGACGTTCGGTCCTTACAAGAGGAATGCATAGCTAAACCTCTTCAAAAGCATTGGGTTGATTCTAAATTTATGTAAGAGTCCATATGGATCTTATATTGTCCACCAAATGGATGATAACGAGGCTAACATGTGCAGTGATGCTACATAATCAAACAGCTATGAAAGTAGTATGGTCATACAGGGCAAGAGGTACTCACAAGAGCAATGCAGTGTGCAGTATAGTTGCGAGATTCTGTGGTCCCTTGAGAATGAATGTTCTTCTGCTAACAGTTTTCGTACAAATGAGACGTTAAGGCAAATGCGGAAATGTAGTTCAAATTGTGATGTGATATCATAGATAGTACCTTACGCTGCAGCCGAGACCAATGTGTAACAAGATTATTCCAGTCACCGCCGGATAAATGTAGCACCGGAGACTTTACAGAAATTTCATTTAGAGGCTTGCCATCGAAGTGCGCTTGCCTTAGGTAGGAACAAATCATCAACGAGTGCTTGAAAAGCGCAACCAACCCTTGCTCGTCTTCACAATCCAGTTTGGTCCTCGCCTATTTAAAGGAATGAAATCTTGTGTCTTCTGTCAGCAGAAACATATGCAGCAATGACCATGAATAACATTAGTACATTACTTACGCGTAAGTTGCGGAGGAAGACTGGAAATTGTTTTGTGTCTGCGGTATAATATTTCCATGAAGGAAATATGCGCACAAAGTTCCTGACAATAATATAAGCTTTGTCTTCTAAACTAGAAAGAAATGGAACATGGGTCCTATTTGCTGCAATTGGGGCTCTCTCTGGTTCGAAAAGGGATTTGGCAACTGGATTTGGTGTACTCTTTGCTGGAATGGGGGTTTTGCGCCGTAGAGCTGGTGCTATGTCAACTGGCATAATCATAATGTTTGCTGCAGTTGGGGTCTGCTGAGTTGGGGCATCAGAAATGACCAGTGTAGTAGGGCTAGAGTAAAAGCTGGAAATGACACTTTCTTTCTATACAATGCAGTGTTCGTTGCCCACACATGATGGAAGAGATCACATAGAGAAATACTATTCACTCATATCTATGGTTGCAGTATTTAGAAACAGGGTGGTCCACCCTAAAATAATATTGACAACAAATATGACAAGGCAAGCATAGATGTAGTGAATCAATCATTTACTTGTGAGCTTACTAGGACAAGTATGCAGAATTGTAACTGCAGTAAGAGACCGTCCAAAATCTGAATCAAGAAGTTTGTCTAGCACTTATTGTTTGCAACTAATCGACGTGAATAATTGGATATTATATCGAATGAGTAAGAAAGACAAGTAAAATTGTTAACAAACCAGGCTTGCAGTAGTAATATGGGTCAATGTCACTACGACCAACAATCCAAAATGACTAGTGACTGTTCCTAGGGCCGGAATTTTGAAAACCATGTGAACTTTACAGGTACTAAAGATTACCAAAATACATCTGAACCATTAAGTGTAGGTAGCACTGAGCACACAACAAACCCTAATGACAGTCCTGCCTAATAAGTAATGAATCAATTAGAAAATGGGTGATGAGGAGTGGCTGCTGAGTGTTGAGGACTTATCTCAGAATAAGTCGGGTTGGCTTAGTGGGTGCTGCACGCCAGAGCCCTGAACGGACTAGGAAGGTAGGCACGGCGGCGCGCCCGGGCAGCGGTGAGACTTTGGGCGAGCGGCTCCTAACCTCCTATTAGTCCGGCGTCTCCTCCTAGAGTCATGCCGTCTGGGGACGGCAAGTCGCCGGCGAGGAAGGCGGCTAGTGGCGAGTAGAGATCGGAAGCGTGTAGCAGAACAGAGGGGAATCGGGGCCTGGGACGACCCAAAATCCCAGGGTGGGCCGGCCCACCGTGGGCACCCTGTAGAGATACACACCCGAGCGGCGAACATGCAATTTTCGAAACTAATTTAGGAACATTTAGCTGACCAATTAAATGAATTTGTTTTAATAATATCATATTTGTATTTGAACAACTAAGCTTGCTTAGCTTGATGGGTCGAGCAGTGCTATCATGACACGTAGCACGTATTCTTATCGTATAGTGATCATAAAAGGGGGAAACCAGAGAAATGGTATTTAGCAGCCATTGTTTGCTTCAAACTAAGAACTAAATTATAAGAGCTCGAAAGAAAGTAGAGTAACCAAGTTAAGATCTATTTTTTGGTTGAGATCAAAAAGTTGAGGAGATATGAAGTACCACCTCTCTTGCGGCGCCATGTAGGCATCGGGGGTGCGATAGCTACCGGTGGCGCTGAAGCAGATCTGCGACAATAGACGAGTGCATCGAGGGATAAGTCCCATTGCGATGGAAGAGAAGGTCATGTGAGCGGCCCCGGCAAAGAGGACGACGGCGCCAATGAAGCGAGAGGACATGATGCAAGGCTCTTGGTCCGTCGTCGTGGCTGTGAAACGTCCATCTCTAGCAGTGGATGACGCGGTCTTGGTAGGCGCTCCGACATGGTGGAGGACGGTGGCGATGGATGTGGTGGAGGACGGCGGCGATGGATGTGGTGGAGGACGGCGGCGATGGATGGGGTGGCGGACGGAGGCTGGTGTGGGGATGGTGTTCTAGCGCGGAAGGTGTATGAATGGGAAATGGAGGGAGAGGTACGGGGAACCATGTTTTTGGGATGCGCCTATCTGAAATATGGGAAAGTTATGAACTTAGCCCCCGTTTAAAATTTGGACGTCTCGTCGGTTAGGGATACGAGGTAATCTCGCATCTCGCCAATATTTGCTCAGAGCGATTTCGAGCGAGGAGAGGGTGGTTGGCGCCCATGGTTGGCGCCCACTGTGTATGAACGGGGCTGACAGGTAGGGCGGTTGTGTCACGTCTGAGTGAAGTTACAAACCTGCCCCTATTGAAAATATTTGCCTACATCGATTTCGGCTGAGTCGAGTTTGTTTTGCCGCCCACTGTGTATGAATGGGGAAATGGAGGGAGAAACAGAGGTCTTTTGGACGAGCTTGAATCAAATGTGTTTTGCCGCCCATGTTTGGCGCCCACCGTGTCAGAATGGGCTCAGAGGAGGTCGTGTCACGTCTAATTGAAGTTACTATCCTACCCTCTATTTACAGCAGTGGAAATCGGGCCGATGGATTATCCGTGTAATGGGTAGACAGTAATTTCCATATCCCAAACACTTGGCTTTGCGCAGCCGACGTGGGAGTGGACATTTTGCCGCTTCTTTCGAATTTCAGGACAATAAGCATCCACGTTTACCCTGGCAACTAAATTCAAGTCCATTTTGTATTCCTATACGAATCTTTATAAATCATTCTATGTGTTTTTATATATCTTCAAAAGGACGACAAAGATGTATTCCACTGTCATATATGAATATGGTTTACAAATGCTGATACTAAGATTCAGAAGCAAGAATCCAGTTTAAGGTGAATTTGAATATTTGGAACACTTCATGTCCAACTCAAATGTCACACGCAGCATAATGTGTACTCCCATTTAGATATGTACACAAGCGATGTATCAAGATTCAAATACCGAGTCAATCAACCAAGAATGTACAGAACTAACAGCCATATAAACACTTATAGAGTATATGGATCAATAATATCAACTAACATACATAAGCCAGGCCGCTGTACTTTTCTTTGCTACAACAGCATCCTTTTTTAGCCAAGCTACTACAGCATCTTGGCCCTTTCCCATGCGTGCCACTTATGGTCCATCTATACTACTATTATTGTTGAATGCACATTCAGCCCGATTGGCATATTTGTAGGTCTGGCACAACAATCAAAATGAAATGTCTCCGAGTCTTGTCAATTAATACAGACTTGTGCTCAAATTAAATTACAAACCAAAAAAACAAAAAACAAAAAACAATTATTACATGATCTCTAAAACAAATGGTTTGATTGATTACATGAACAAACAACACAAAGGTTATTCAACGATGGAAAGAACATTTCACCTATGATTTACCAAGTGGGAATTTAATTTCCTTTTTTCCTTCAGGACCTTAACAATGTGGTCAGTCTCAGCTTGCTTCGTTTTGAAATCCACCAAATATTTAAAGGTTGTCTTGAGTACTGCTACTGATTGTGTTGTTTGCTTCCTCAACATGTCAACTTCATATCTAAGTGCAGAAGCAAAATCTCTTTCTACCACTAGTTTAGCCTCTAGAGCATCAGAAGTTGGCAATTCATAATGCACGATTGGGCCGGTGCCATTGCTGTGGGATGATACAACATCCATGGGGACCTCTCTCTTTGATCTTGGGCTAACCTGTTTTGCCATTATAGTTCCAATTGGATTCAGAAAAGTTGAAGTTAGCAAAACATCTCAACTGGGAGTTATAACAGTAAACCAGTTAAACAAACAAGGAATTAAAGAGTTTCAATTCGATGCTGAAAAGTAGTTATTAACATCATTGTAACCCGTTATTGCAGCAGCAAAGCAGCTAAACAAACAAGTAGCTATTTAAGTTCAGGCAAACAGGTAATTCTTAACAGCAAGTATCAAACACATAGATAGGCGCAGTCTATAATAGGATTAACAGGCTGTGGCATTATGTAATCAGTAGCAAACTAAATTAAGCCAAGCAACGTAATTGAACAATTTTGCAATAAGTGGCTAACTAAAATTCTGAGAAGCAGGTAACTGAACTTACGCTAGTTCTTTGTACAGGCACACTGGAACTTCTTTTTCGCTTACAAGGTTGTACGAAGGAGTCCATGGCATCAATTGCTTGGATACGCAGTCCCAATACTTCTTTCTTCCCACACTACATTGGTAAGTCGAATGGTTAATCTGGTAAGATGGTGCGTCCTTGATATGTTATATGAGGACGTGTAGTCAGACTAGTTGTAGCCACACACATCAAACTGGCTTTTACTGTATATTTCATGCGATTACTTTTGGCATATCGAGATCTAAGCAATCTACAATAGGATGAAAAGACTGGCATCCTTCACATTATTGGCGAACTTAGTTCATAGAAACCAGCAATTCAACCATTCTGTGGGTAAATCAAAAGCGCCACTGGAATATTTTTCACTACCCCTATCATACACGCAAAAAGGGGCGACGCCACCATAGGGGCTGGTATGGGCGGCCGCCTCGGGTGGCTCGAAAGTGTGCACCGAGTTTGAGTCGTCCAGGTTGGCCTAGGCTAGTTTTGTTCGTCCCAACGCGAGAGCAGGCAATGTAAAAAATGAAGAAAAATGTTTCTATTTGAATAGGCCAATAACATAAGTGTAAGGCAGGCCCTATAGCAGGCTCGCGGCCCAAACGAGCGCCTCCCATATCAATCGACAGCAGGAAAAATCCCAATTCATCCGCTCCAGCCTCCAGTCTGGTTCGCTCCTAACCTAGCCGCCGCTAGAAAAACCGACACAGCACTTCCTCCCGCCCTCGTTGGAGGGCGGTCGTCGGGCTTCAAGCGAATGGAAGGACAAGAAGATGAAGATCCAACCCTGGGTGTAGCCTGCGTGGGAAGCAGCATGGGCATGGCATCGAGCTTGTGCAAACGGACAGTCGCAGCTTGCAAGAGTAGCATGCGCAACGAGTAGGTACATCACATCCCTGATTATATCTAATTCAACTCTTCAATTTCTGGCCAATAGTTAAACCTGAGGGTGTTGTAAAACTGCTTGTATGTAGGGAATCTATGAGAAAATGAAACCAATTTCTACTTATTTTATAACTCCCCCAATCAATACTGAACTGACTGAATCTGATGAATCTAATCAAGTTTCCGGTGCAAACATCCAAGCTCATGTTGTTCATGAGCCTGAAGTGTCTAATGAACAGACTGGTAATGAAGGATTTGATGCAAACATTTTACATGCTCCTGGTGATGAACATATAGTGTCTAATAAGGCATCTAATGCAACATTTTGCAAGCTCCCATTGAAGGATTTAGTGTCTAATGATGATCTGCTATGTTGAGAGAGACATAGAGATTTGCAGGCATTGATGACAAGCAAATTATAGTGCATTTTCATGGCTTGAGGAAACGTCGAGGCCATCTACCAGAAAGCCCCCGTATGATGACAACTTAGCATAAATACTTTTCTAATCTATTTTTTAAAACTATTGGCATACTTGTGTTGGATAGATATATTGATATGCAGTTTGCGCACTGGTTATAGGTGCAATTACACTTCGATATTTTCAGCCAGAGAACGAATAATTCAAGTAGGTAAAGACCATGTTTGTAGTCCTTGTACAGCATGTTGCATTTTGTGTTTTGGTGCTTGCATCATTTAGTGTTTATAATCTGAACTACTTTGGATCATTAGCTAGTTTTCAAAGTGCATGTAGCTTCACATTTCTCAAGTTATGTTGATTTCTGGAGTGCAAGTGCCTTCGTATTTTTTAAGTTAAATGTTCATCCCTGGTAACTTGAATTTGTGGATCCGCCAATGCACACAAATCATACACGAATGCCAGTATGAATTAAATGAAATGCAGGGACTTACGCTAGCTCGTTGTACAGGCACACTGCAGCTCTGCTTGCGCTTGGGATGTTCCATGTACAAGTCCATGTTACCACTTTCTTGGATGTGCAGGCCTTGTGCTTCTTGCATCCCCCTCTGCATTTTTGACATGGCGAATGGCTGATCAAATAAGAGGAATCGACCTTGTTGTTGTACTGGAGGACAAATACTTACAAGGTTATACGGGTGTGCAGGATGTGTACCAGATCCCGTAGCGTCGTCATGCTTCGCTAAAAAATGGATTTGCTTGTTTCAGATGATATCTCCAGAAGAAATAAGAGTTAAAGTCAGAGTTGGATAGGCGTGTAAGCTAAGAGAGCAGTGAAAGGTTATCCAAACATCGTCGGAACAGTGCACAAGGGAGTGATGTGTGGATACCTAGTTCGGGCCGGCGTTCGGGCATGCTCGCCTAGCTAGAGTGCGGGTAACTTCAGAGCCGTTGAGGGTGATGCGCTGGCGTTGGCTGGCCACGCACGGATGCAGATCTTGAGTGGCAACGGGGCGCTACGATGCGGTGGATGAGACCGGTTGTGAAGCCCCAGTGGCCTCGGGGGGCGGAGGCGGGACGATGTGCTCGGTGAAGTAGCCCCGATGAGCTGGGAGACGGCGTCGGTGAAGCGCACCTGATGTGGTGGAGGTCGGTGTCTGTGAGGCACGTCGGTTGCGGCTGCGGACGTTATCCGTGGACCACCTGGTGCGGTAGACGAGGCCGTAGATGAGGTAGCTCCGGTGCGGTGGTGAAGCGTGACTGTCGTCTTCATCGTCATCGTCTGACACAGAGGTGGGGAAAGAGACGAGACGAGGGGTGATTTGAACTTTGCTTGGGTTGACGGCGAATTAGGGATTTGAGCAATCTGGGCACGGAAGGGGGCGGTGGAGAAGGGAGATTTTGCAGGGCTGGAATTGGGGCCGCCAGATATTTCAATCCGAAACATGGAAGCGCGAACTTATTTTGTTGTCATCCTTTTTTGGGGGAAGGGAGGGAGGGGGTGGGTGGCTAGGTGCTAAGCGTCCGTCCGACACACGTGACCACCACGACACGACCGTGGTCTGCCTGGTGCGCCTACATTTGAGAATGCAAATGAATCTTCTTTCATTTGCAAACAAATCTGTATGTATTACCATGCCCGTGTTTTCCTTGCAATAATTAGTCATTCGAAACGAGATACTATAAATTAATTAATGAGGAGTTATTTGAAAGAAAAAAATCGAAACGGTATCCACGCTAACGTGGATTAGAGTGTGTGTCACATAATTAGTTATTTGAATTAGAGTGTGTGTCACATAGCGGTCTCCAATTCTAACGTGGATTTCGCATTTCACTATATCCATGCTACTTTTTAATACAAATTCATATATATATATATATATATATGATGAACACCATGGTAGTGAGAAAACTTTTGGATGGATTCAAACATGACCTACAAAATAGCACAACAAATCGAGTCAATGTCAACTTTTCGAAACCTAGTATGGCACGAGTTCGAAATAATTACCCATATGCATGGTCCTCGGTTCAAATCTTACAATGTACACAGAATTGAAACATCGATATTAAGTCTCGTACTATCTACATTCAAATGTTGTTTTT
>LR738715.1:479623859-479650625 GCA_902687465.1 Secale cereale
GGGCCCACATGTCATGAAACAAATTTGGACCCATATACAAATTAAAAAATAGAGGACGAGGATCGAACATGCGACCAGGGCCTTCAAGCCGCACATCAATAGGCAACATACGTAGAACAGCAATGTTTGTCGTACCTCCCTTTGTTCACATAATGTTTTTATATTACCACAGCCTATTTAATTGATAACATATAATATTATTTTTTGTACTATTTGCCTTCACTTACTGGTGGGTTCCATGTGTGCTCTCTCTCTCTCCTCCCCTTCCGTGTTTAGACACACGGGCAAACACGAAGAACTCGCGGGCGATGTTGCCGTTGACCATATCTGGACGCGTTCACAAGTTACGGCACCAGTTTCACGTGCTAGCAGCAATAGTCAGTGTGTACGTGCAATGCACGTTAATTTTGAAGTATACTAAGTGCATGTGAATATTAAGTATGATATTATTTGCGTGTTATTATGTGATTAGCACTATTTTTAGCATGAAATTAACTGCACGCTAAACGTGTTGAGCGCTCGACATTGAAGCAGTCTAAGTCGTTGGATGACAAGGAATACATGTGGCTTGATGACATTTTATATTTAATTTGATACGGCTCTAGCAGAACACTCAATCGATCAAACCATAGATTTTGTTCAGTCTGACTCCGACTTTAAATTGTACGACGATCGATCTAAAATAAACGGAAATGATAAACGTTCGGATTTTAAGCATGGCAATCCGAACGTTTTTCATGGCAAATTCTGATTACGCGGCGGCGGCGGGTGCGTCTTGAAGTGGGAAGCGGCTCCTCTGTCGTGCTCTATGTGTCGTCGGGCCACTGACCAACGGCGACGGGGCGCCTTGAGCCATTGTTGGCGTACTCCTGGACGTTGGCCTAGCTTCAAGGAAGGCCAAAATTTTCTGGACTTCGGAGCGAGTCAACTGGCAGGAAGAGGCGACTGGCATTGGTGCAAGGAAGTGGTCGATGGCGGCCATCCATGCCACTGAGGGGGGCACTGGCACCCGTGTGGGGACATGCGGAGTCAACGGCGCGGCGGAGACATTCGTGTGCATGGGCACTGGCACGGGCGCGCCCGTCAGTGCACGCGCAAGCGCACGCACTGGCAGATGCACGGGCGTGTGCGTCAGTGCACGCGCAGGCGCATGCGCTGACAGGTGCACGGGCGAGTGAAAGTCGGCGGGGACCTCGTGGAACCCCGTGGCATCAAGCTCGGCGACAATGTGCGGCTCCCAGCCCATCAAAGCCACGAGGATGGGCGCTGGCATAGTTGGGGCGACGAGAGCCGGAACGGGAGCGAGGACAGGCGCAGCGTCTTCCCACAAGGCCAGTTCAAGCTCGTCCCAAAGCGCCTTATGCTCTTGAGACTCCGGTTGGGTGTCTTCCTTAGGAAACTGGAAAACTAAGGGCATACCATCGTGATGTGGCATGGTGTACGTTTAGGTCAAGCTGGTTGGAGGTAGACGACAGGAGAATCAGAGAGGAAGAGAGAAGATTGTAGCGATACCGGGTAGTGCGGGGTTGATTTTAAACTGTGGCGCCGGCGACATTAAAAGTGGGAGCAGTTGGGACGAAGGTGGGCGGCGGAGCCTGGTTAAAGGGCTCGCCTCCCGGTGAGCCTGCACAGCGGTCTGCTCACACGCCTTCCTATCAGCCGGCGCAGCGGTCTGCTCGCATGCCTCCCCTCTCGACTCACACGCTTGATCGGACGGCACCTGCCGATGAGAAGCGGGACTCGTGGCGGCACGTAAACGCCCATGGTTTCAATAGTGAAAGCATTCGCCTTAACGTGACAGGTCTTTCTTCCAAAATACCTTGGTTTTTCATTTGTGCAATTTTGGATTTCTGAAATATAAGATCCAGGATTCGAAACAATATCATAACCAGCGTCATGCAATAAATTTTCAAGCCATACATCTGTGATGTTGTATTTCTTAAGAAAGGATTTGGTCAAACATTTTGCTTAGTTAGATTTCAGACAAGTTATATATGCAGAGCAAAAGGATAGTCTCTTCGTACCAGTGCATTGGCTGATATATTAACTCAAGTACTAGGCACGAACATTTCGGCTCAATTATGTGCTCATCCTGGTGTAGTAGTAGTAGTAGTACTAGGCAATGCAGTTGACAGGTGACCTTGGCAAGCGGGGACCGAGGGAATTGAACCGTGCTCGGCACGGTAGGTAACGTTGTCTAGTTACTAAAGCATCCCTCCGTTGTTCATCGGTAGTCATTATGGACCGGGGACATGAGGGAAATTTCCTAGGGCTGGAATTCTGGCCGCCAGATATTTCGACTCGAAACGCGGAGGCTCGACTGGTTGGGGTTGCCTAATGTGTGTACCACGCACGCAAAATGAGTGAATCTACACTCTAAAATATGTCTATATACATATATATGTGCCAGTCCACTTGAAATATCTAAAAAGACTAATATTTAGGAACGAAGGGAGTAAAATGTAAGACATGAATGGTCCTCAATTCAAAATTTAAAACAAACATGAAACTGAAACATGAATATTAGGTCTAGTACTACAGTACATGCAAATGTTGTGTTTAATTAGGCTGAGCTATGATTGTCGGGGGTCACCCCCTCGACCTTAGATAAAATTGTGAAGCTCTGTTTAGGGTTGTTTAGATTATATTTGTCTCCACCCTCCCAACCACCGATTGGTTGTGCACCCCCCACCCCTCCTCCCCGGGAGAATATCATGTGCCCCCGTAGCTTAGATATGCTGATACGAGTTGCTTGGAGCTTGTAGATCTGAGATATAGCAACTCACATGATGTCTTAATATTTCTACAGGAAACCTTGATGAGTTTGAGAATTGCACACAATTTGTACAAAAACTACTCAGATGCCATTGGATCCAATATCCAACGACCTCGAAGCTCGTATCACCGTAGCATCTAAGATGAAGGAGGATATCATATTCTCATGTATGTAAGAATATCATGTGCTACCACACCTTAGATGCTTTGGTGATACAGGCTCTTCGGAGCCGTTGGATTTGTGACCCAACACCTCCTCGGTAGTTCGAATGTTTTTTTGCAGAAAAGCCCCCAAAGAGTTCGGCCACTGTTTACAAGCACAAAGACTGCTCAAATGCCATTGGATCTCAGATCAAACGACCTCGAAGCTCGTATCACCATAGCATCCAAGCTGCGAGAGCACCTTATGTTTTCTTGCACGGGAGAATATGAGGTGCTCCCACACCGTAGATTCTATGGTGATAGGAGTTCACGGAGATCTAACGGCCCACAGTAGGAGGTTTGAATGTTTTTGCAATATACGGCTGAGAGAGTTTGGGAATTACACAGAAAGTACAAGTACTACGCATGTGCCATCTGATCACTAATCATATGACCTAGATGCTCATATCACCGTAGCGGGTAATTAAGCTACGGGGAGCACCTTATATGAGCAACGGGCAGTCGTTGGATCCAAGATGTAGTGGCACACACGAGGCCTGACTGTTTTATTTGCAAAAAAACCTTTGGAGAGTTTGGAAATTGCGCATAATTACAAAGACTACTCCCAAGCCATTTGATCTCACTTCCAACGGTGTGAAAACTCGTATCACCATAGCATCTAAGCTGCGGGGTGGATGTGATATTCTATGCCACTGTCATTTTTGTTCGTAAACTTGCAAAATACGTGTAACTTGTGCCGTTACTTGTCTAACCGCACAAAGTGTTTGTTCAAAAAAACCATCCTACACTAAAATATCGGAACAACACATGGGGTCCCACTTGTCATTAATCAAATTTGGACCTAAAACTAACAAATATGAAAGACGAGATTCGAACTGGCAACCTGGACTACAAAGCGTAAGTCGATAGCGTGAAACAACAATGGTTGTTGGCTTTGTGCCATAACTTGATTTTATACAGTATTACGTTGAGTAGAGTAGAGGGAGTGCCTCGTCAACACATGCATGACCGTTGACTCACTTACTGGTGGGTCCCAAGTCGATCTCTCTCTTCTCTCCATCGTCTAACCTTTGCACGGGCACACATGAAGAGCGGTGCTAGCTTGCCGTGGTGTTATTACAACTAAAAAGAAGTTGGGAAAATAGAAAAAACGCCTAGAACAAGAGACGTTGTGGCTGGTCAAGACGGAGCTAACTGATACGTCCAAAACGTATCTATAATTTCTGCTTGCTCCATGCCTCTTTTGGGTGATATTGCTATGATATTTATACACTTCCATACACTTTTGATCATATTTGGACTAACCTATTAACTCAGTGCACCCCAGTGCCAGTTTCTGTTTTCGGCTATTTTTGTATTTCAGGTTTTCCCATTACGAGAACTGCCAGAAAAATACCGGAAAATTATATAAAAAATCAGCGTTCCAGAAGCTACCAGGCACCAGAAGCACAGCCGGAGGGGGACCACCATGACCCCAGGCGCCCTGGTGGCGCCCCCCCCCCGGGCCGCGCCGGGGGGCGCCTGGGCCCCCCGAGCCTCGTCTGATGCCCCCCTTTGGCATATATTTATACCGTCTCTCAAAACCCTCGAGACGGGAACTCTTTTTCGCGATCTCATCTCTGTTCCACCGTCGCCGCCGCTTCCAAGATCGGGAGCACCAGGAGAACTCTTCCCGGCACCCTGCCGGAGGGGAGGATCACCACCGGGAGCTTCTCCACCACCATGGACGCCTCCCGGATGAGTTGTGAGTAGTCTCCCTTGGACCATGGGTCCATGACCAGTAGCTATGTGATGTTCTCCTCCCGTTCTTGTGCTTCACTAATTAGTCCTCGTGAGCTGCCCTACATGGTCGAGGCACATATGTAATCCTTATGATGTTGCTATGTTGAGTTTGCTGGGATCCGAAGGATTATGAGATTATGTTCAGATTGTGTTTGAGTAATATATTTGATTCACCTCTTTTATATTTATGTTTGTAAGTAATTCTTGCATGTTCCCCGTTGTTATTTATTGCTTTGGCTAAGTAGTAGGTAGTGACTCCAAGAGGGAACGTTATGCTTGATTGTGGGTTCATGCCCCTCGATGACTAGCTTGAGTGACAGAAACATGAGTCTAGGGGATGTGTTGTTGCCACAAGGGGGAAAACAATGGTGCTTGTGCCCGCGGGTGCAAGGATTGTTTACTTTACGCAAAGTTCTTTTAATGCAGTTGTCTGTTGCTTTGAGTTTACACTATGGGTGGGACTCGCAACTTAATACCAGCGAGATGTTCTGGATAGATATCTCAAGGTGGATGATTAGTAGTAGATGCAGATGGATTTCGGTCTACTTACCTCGGCGTACCGCCCATGCTTTGAACCTCTACCTTACTTGCAACTTAGTCAGCATTGGTTTGCGCACATGGTCCTGTCAATTGCCCAGCTGTAATTCGTTTACCTCACATAGCTGTTTTATCGTCTTTTGGGAGAGAGACATCACTAGTGAACATCATGAGACTCCGGTCCATATTACCATCATTGATCACATCCACTATTTACTTTCAGCTTTTTATTTACTATTGCAATTATATATATCACTACTATCACTTGCGTTTGATCCTTTGTAAACTACAAGGCCGGAGGGATTGACAACCTCTCTGCACTCGTTGGGAGCAAAGTTATTTGTATCTGTGTGCAGGTCCGTGTTGATTGCTAATATCTGGCGCCGTTAGTAGTTGACACCTTCTTGTTGAAACTGGGAGTCTCGGGGAAATCAATCCTTGGTATTGCCAAGGGAAAACTTCCGCTACACTGCATCTCAAACCTTCCACTTGGGGTAACCAACGAGGGGCGAGAAGCCATCAAGCAAAGTTTTCTGGCGCCATTGCCGGGGACTCCACTCTTCAGGATAGGGGAGTTGCACGCTATCTTTTACCTTTGCTTTTAGTCTTGTTAGTTTACCTTTCAGTTTTGCTTTAGTATCTTTTATCAAAAATCACAAAAATAGTTATCTTGCTTGCTTGCTGCTATGGGTTCCACCGAGAACACCAAGTTGTGTGACTTTACTAGTCACAACAACGATGACTTTATCTGCACACCTATCACTACACCTGCCACTTCAGCACCTTCGTATGAAATTAAACCTGCTTTACTGAACTTAGTCATGAAAGATCAATTCTCCGGTGCTGGAGATGATGCTGCTTTACACTTAAACAATTTTGTTGAACTTTGTGATATGCAAAAGTACCAAGAAATAGATGGTAATATTGTTAAGCTTAAGCTTTTTCCTTTCTCCTTGAGAGGAGGAGCTAAAATTTGGTTTCAGTCTTTGCCTAGAAACAGCATAGATTCATGGGACAAGTGCAAAGATGCTTTTATTGGAAAGTACTATCCACCTGCTAAAATTATCCAACTGAGAAGTAACATAATGAATTTTAAACAATTGGATAATGAACACGTTGCCCAAGCTTGGGAACGTATGAAATCTCTTATCAAGAACTGCCCTACTCATGGTTTGACTACTTGGATGGTTATCCAAACTTTTTATGCAGGCTTGAACTTTACCTCGCGGGACTTGTTAGATTCGGCCGCGGGAGGAACCTTTATGTCAACTACACTTGGTGCTGCCACGAAGCTTCTCGATGAGATGATGACCAACTATTCCCAATGGCACACCGAACGCGCTCCAACAGGTAGGAAGGTAAACTCTGTCGAGGAGATTTCCTCCCTAAATGAAAAAGTTGACTTGATCATGTCTCTACTTTCGAAGCAATCTTTTGTTGATCCTCGTGATGTTCCTTTAAATTCTTTGATTGCTCAAGAACAAGTAGGTGTGAACTTTATCTCTAGAAACAATTTTAATAACAATGCTTATAGGAGTAATTTTGGTAGCAATCCTAGACCGTTCCCCTCTAATTCTTATGAGAACAACAATGCTTATCCCAGCACCAAGAACTCCACTACTGAACTAGAGACTATGCTTAAAGATTTCATCACTACCCAAAAAGCCTTTAATAATAGTGTAGGAGAAAAACTAAACAAACTAGATGATCTCTCTTTGAAGGTAAACAATTTAGCCAATGAAGTAGAATTGCTTAAAATTAGAACTTCTCCTCTTGAGGAGAGGAAGGTCACTCCTATGAATGCTATTCAAGTGCAAATTAATGAAAATATTAGGATGATGGCTAAACTTAAAGAGAGATGGGCTAGAGAAAGGGAGGAAGAAGATAGAATTAAGAGCCTTCCTACCCACCACACTGTTGCTACTATCCAAGTTGTTGAGGATATCCAAACTCTTAGTACCCAATGCACTCCTGGTCCCGATGGACCTATTAATGGTGATGCTATGACCATAGAAGCTACTAAACAAGTGAACCTAAAGGACACCACTACCACCTTACTTGATGGTAGTGACCTTGATTTTGACAATTGCACTCTTACCGAAGTTATTGATTTCCTTCACAAGATGTCTAGAGATCCCCGCACTAGCACGCTTAATCTTGCCTTCACAGAGCATATCACTAATGCTCTTATCAAAGCTAGGGAGGAGAAACTTAGAGTAGAAGCCTCCATACCTAGAAAGCTAGAAGATGGTTGGGATCCTATGATAAAAATTAAGTTGAATAACTTCTCTTGCTATGCTTTATGTGATATTGTAGCTAGTACCTCTGTTATGCCCAAAAGACTATATGATATGCTTAAACTGAAACCTTTTGATTCTTGTTCTTTTGGTGTTCGTCTTGTTGATTCTTCCATAAAGAAACCTTTGGGGAGGATCGACGATGTTCTTATCATTGTCAATGACAACTATGTTCCCGTTGATTTTACTATTATGGATATTGAATGTGAACCTTCTTGTCCAATTATTTTGGGACGTCCTTTTCTACGCACCGTTGGTGCTATCATTGACATGAAAGAGGGGAATATAAAATTCCAGTTTCCTCTCAAGAAAGGGATGGAACACTTCCCTCGAAAGAAGATTAAGTTACCTTTTGAGTCCGTTATACGGGCTAGCTATTCTTTTACTCTTGATAAAACTTGATCTCTATGCATTATGCCTAGCTTAAAGGCATAAAAGAAAGCGCTTTTGGGAGGCAGCCCACATGAATAAATCTTCATTTTGCTTTTTGTTGTGTCTTGATGTTGTTACTACAGTAGCATCATCATTGTATCTTTGCTTTTCAATTTTGTGCCAAGTATAGCCTCTGATTGCAAGAAAGTTCAAAAGTTGTGATGTGCTGTCCAGGAAACAGATTCTGTCCTTGGATAGAAAAATTCGTATAAAATCACCAGTTCATCTTTTTGGTCTGAATTTTTTCGACAGCGTGCTCTATACAATTGTCTTTCGTGCGTCTGTTTTGAGTTTTTTTATTAGACTTGCAGAAGTGCCCCGAAAAAATCATTTACTACCTGCTGTTCTGTTTTTCACAGATTATGTCCTGTTTTGCCTTTCCTTCATTTTGCAAACCTAGAGCTTGCTTTTTCTTTGCAAAAACCTTTTGGCAATCTTGAGAAACAGTAGACCTTCAAGAATATCTTTATTTCCAGCAAGGAACAATTATTTTATTATGGGTACTAAACCTCGCTAATCAGATTATGATGAGTTATGTATGAAGGGAGTTTTCAAGTGTGCGAGGGAAGATGATAAAAAGATTCAGGAGTGTCAAACGCTCAAGCTTGGGGATGCCCCCATGCACCCCCAAGAAATATTCAAGGAGACTCAAGCATCTAAGCTTGGGGATGCCCCCGTGCATCCCCTTCTCCATCAACATTATCAGTTCGTCTTTCGTTCCACTATATTTTAATCACTTCATGTGTTATGTGCTATGCTTGGAGCGTCTTGCTTTTAGTTTTCCTTTTTAGTTTTCCTTAGCTTTTCATAACGAGTCGGAACTCAGCTTTCTTTATGTGGGAGAGAAACACGCTCCACTTCTACCTAGAACATAACATAGAATTTTCATGTCTATCTCTGCTGTGTGTGTTCTTTGTCTTTCAATAGCTACTGTCATGTTCAGCTCTTAGTATTCATGCTTATCTTTCTAAAGAGCTTTCGTTTAGTTGGTTGCTTGAACTCTCTTTATTTATCATGCTTATCTTATTAAGAGAGTTTGCTTCCGTTGCATTGCTTGGTATGTCTATGATAAAGATGCTACGTGCATAATGGTGCTTAGTAATTCATGTTTTCTTATGGTTAGTCTCAAATAGCTGGGGGGTTCCCAATGTGTTATTGGAGTACCAACATGATTTGTTTGCCTATGATGTGGTATGGTTTAGTAATATCTTCCTTCAAAGAATTTATTTTGATTGACTTGGCGTATGCTCACGCATATTTAAGACTGTAAAGAAAGTCTGTCAAGCCTTGATGATCTTTAGTTTCTGAGTAGCGATATAACTTCCATGCCTGATTCAATGTTGCTTTGTCGCTCTGCATGATTATGACCGTCATTGATCTCTTAGTTGGTCGCTCCCAGTCTTTTGCTAACCTCCACCTGTACTAAGCGGACTGACTGCTTGTGCATCCAAATTCCTTTATACCAGTTATGCCATATGAGTCCACCATACCTTCCTACATGGTATTTACCTGCCATTCCTAACGGAGACTTGCATGTACCATCTCGAAATTATTCAAAGAAAAGCATTCCTATTTTGTGCCTCTGTTATAAGTCCATGAGGAAGTAGTAGTTAATTCATAATCTTTTTAAGTTGGACAAGCTTCACCCCAGGATTGCATGTATAATGTGCAAACCCATAATACGATAAGGAACTGGCATTGAGTGCGCCCGGCTCAAAAAAATAATATAACAAACAAACCCTCCTTCACGCTTTGTTCATGAGAAATCAGAAAACTTTGGCAGTGATAAACAAAGGAGATTAAGAGGATGTGATCGTTCTCATTCGGGAGCCGTTCCTCGAAACTTGTCCATCTCAAGAAGTGATTGAGTTGTCTGCTAGCATTCGTTGACGAAACATGCATGATCTAAAAAAATTATTACCTCTGTTTTAAAAACCAAGAGCTCTGGCACATGTTTTGTCTTTGTTTCCGACTACGGGTTTTCAACCTTGCCAACAAAAGCCACGGTTCGAGAGTCTTCACCTTCTTTTAAAGCACCAACTACTGAGAGCATGATTGTCATTCTGAGTGTAATTTGCATTGTCCCAAAGTAGCATTGTCGTTTGCATGATTATGATATCGTTTATTCTGAAATCATTGTATCTAGTCATCACTTAAACCTTGAAGGTGCCCCTGCATTTATGTTTTGCTTCACTAAAGGGGGCAAGCGAGATATCACTTTATCATATTTGCACACCATGCTCATTGCAAATCTATTTGATGTTTCAGTATCATATTGTAAAACTTTCAGTTCTTTGTGATTTTCTCATGAGGCAACTTAATTACTATAGATTCATTGTCTCAGTAAGCTTTTGTCATGTGACTATGAAAAAGTCCTATATGGTTAATAGCATGTCACCACAGAAATTATTCTTGTTATCATTTACCTACTCGAGGACGAGCAGGAATTAAGCTTGGGGATGTTGATACGTCCAAAACATATCTATAATTTCTGCTTGCTCCATGCCTCTTTTGGGTGATATTGCTATGATATTTATACACTTCCATACACTTTTGATCATATTTGGACTAACCTATTAACTCAGTGCACCCCAATGCCAGTTTCTGTTTTCGGCTATTTTTTGTATTTCAGGTTTTCCCATTACGAGAACTGCCAGAAAAATACCGGAAAATTTATATAAAAAATCAGCGTTCCAGAAGCTACCAGGCACCCGAAGCACAGCCGGAGGGGGACCACCAGGGCCCCTGGCGCCCTGGTGGCGCGCCCCCCTGGGCCGCGCCGGGGGGGCGCCTAGGCCCCCCGAGCCTCGTCTGATGCCCCCCTTTGGCATATATTTATACCGTCTCCCAAAACCCTCGAGACGGGAACTCTTTTTGGCGATCTCATCTTTGTTCCGCCGCCGCCGCCGCTTCCAAGATCGGGAGCACCAGGAAAACTCTTCCCGGCACCCTGCCGGAGGGGGGGATCACCACCGGGAGCTTCTCCACCACCATGGACGCCTCCCGGATGAGTTGTGAGTAGTCTCCCTTGGACCATGGGTCCATGACCAGTAGCTATGTGATGTTCTCCTCCCGTTCTTGTGCTTCACTAATTAGTCCTCGTGAGCCGCCCTACATGATCGAGGCACATATGTAATCCTTATGCTGTTGCTATGTTGAGTTTGCTGGGATCCGATGGATTATGAGATTATGTTCAGATTGTGTTTGAGTAACATATTTGATTCACCTCTTTTATATTTATGTTCGTAAGTAATTCTTGCATGTTCCCCGTTGTTATTTATTGCTTTGGCCAAGTAGTAGGTAGTGACTCCAAGAGGGAACGTTATGCTTGATTGTGGGTTCATGCCCCTCGATGACTAGCTTGAGTGACAGAAACATGGGTCTAGGGGATGTGTTGTTGCCACAAGGGGGAAAACAACGGTGCTTGTGCCCGCGGGTGCAAGGATTGTTTACTTTACGCAAAGTTCTTTTAATGCAGTTGTCTGTTGCTTTGAGTTTACACTATGGGTGGGACTCGCAACTTAATACCAGCGAGATGTTCTGGATAGATATCTCAAGGTGGATGATTAGTAGTAGATGCAGATGGATTTCGGTCTACTTACCTCGGCGTACCGCCCATGCTTTGAACCTCTACCTTTCTTGCAACTTAGTCAGCATTGGTTTGCGCACATGGTCCTGTCAATTGCCCAGCTGTAATTCGTTTACCTCACATAGTTGTTTTATCGTCTTTTGGGAGAGAGACATCACTAGTGAACATCATGAGACTCCGGTCCATATTACCATCATTGATCACATCCACTATTTACTTTCAGCTTTTTATTTACTATTGCAATTATATCTATCACTACTATCACTTGCGTTTGATCCTTTGTAAACTACAAGGCCGGAGGGATTGACAACCTCTCGGTACTCGTTGGGAGCAAAGTTATTTGTATCTGTGTGCAGGTCCGCGTTGATTGCTAATATCTGGCGCCGTTAGCAGTTGACACCTTCTTGTTGAAACTGGGAGTCTTAAGGAAATCCATCCTTGGTATGGCCAAGGGAAAACTTCCGCTACACTGCATCTCAAACCTTCCACTTGGGGTAACCAACGAGGGGCGAGAAGCCATCACTAACCACACCTATCCTCCGTGCCATGTTAGCATGATGAAGTTGTGTGGCTAGTGGGGTGTTTTCGACCGACTGGCTCGGTCTCGAGGTCGAACCATAGGTACTACGTCTGATACAGTAAATTTTTACACGCACATTTTTCCTCCGTGCCGAGACATGGCACACCCTACTGCGCGGTTTTGGGGTCCTCCTGGGCGGTGCACGCATATATTCTTCCTGACGTGGGACGCCCTACCGCGCGTTTTCGGTGAAGCAAGTAAATGAGTCGTCAAATCACGAAAGATCACTTTTTCCGCCGAGTACATCAGTGAAGCACGGTGGCTAGCTAGTTGGGCTAGATCGACCGATTAGCTAGGCTGTCGCCACATTTGTTTTTTCACCCTTTGTTATCTACTTGCTGACAGGTAAATTTACATATCCACCGCGGCGTTGCTCTGGTGTTTGAGTGCGGCAGGATTTTTAATTTTTTGATTGACGGGAGCAGGCGCGGCAGGATTTTTAATTTTTTGATTGACAGGAGTAGGCGCGGCAGCAATTAGTCACGATGACTCCGCCTATAAAACCCACTGCTCCCTGATGTGAGCAGTCGTCGACTGCTGTTTTACAATGGTGAAAACCAAAAGATTCCCTGCTCCTTGGCTGGCTCCCTCCGCCTTCCCGTAGATTGCATTGCCTTTCAGCCGTTTCGCCCCCTGCATCACCAACGTCGTGCGCCTCGAGAAGCAGAGGGACTTCGGTGGTGTTTAGGCGCCCTCTGCATGGGCATGTCCATGTCTTGGCGCAACGTGACCGTTCGATCAAACTTAGACAGTGCAGATCGGTCACTCTAGCACAAAGCGTGTGGGTGTGTTTGGTTGCATTCTCATCTCAATATACTCCTCTATCTAGGTGTGTAAGTCACCTTACGAAAACCAAATAATCCACAAAACACTTAGGCACGGTACATTAACTCCCTCCCCGTTTCTTGTTTTGTGACATATCAACCAATAAGAGACTTGGGCCGTGCATGCTTTCAATGACTTGAGACTAATAAACATGACATGCAGTGCTTAGTTCATTGCATGCAATGCTATTAATTAGCAAAAAGACATTAAGTTTTCTCGTTTTCCTCTTCGCCTTGGTCGCAGTGCAAAACGTAAGATGACTTACACACCTAGACGGAGGGAGTAGTTGTTTCCTCTTCGTGTATTTGTGTTAACCTACTAGTGTGGACTCATGCACCCTTCATGCACTCTGCCAAACACCCAAAAGTGGGTCGAGAAGGTAACTTTTGCTCCCATCCCGTGCACCCTTCATACACCCTGCCTAACACGATTCATGCTTCATGGTTCATGTTTCATGGAGTACTGTAGCACCGTACTCTCCGTGCGCTGTAGACCTAGTTCTGTTAACATGATCTCACCGTTCATTCTCGACCGGACAGTCGAGAAAGCGGTACTATGTTACTACATTACTGTTCATATAGTTGACATGCGCACAACATCATTTGTTGTCGTCATATCTTACTACACTAGCAACAAGATTATGTAGTACTGATGTATGAACCACTGCACATGCCTAGTAGTAGGAGCACTGTGTATGTTCAAGTGGCTGTCGTGTTTCACACTCCTCCGTCGTAAGAGTGGAAACGCTTGCTGTAATCATTTTTCTTCTTCAGAAAAACAGTGGACACGTTCTACCGTGCGGATCCTCCTCCAGCCATGCACTAAATTACTCACTTTTGCCGACGTGTGGGACAGCTAGCATCGGGGTCCAACAGCCATGCACTAAATTACTCCGTAGTAGAGTGACGGTAGACTACCCCGATCGAAGTGTCGCGGTAATGCCCAATGAGACGTCAAATCACAAAAACCCCTCCTTTCCAGCAGTAAGTTGGACAGACAAAGCAACCATCATTTCACTCTTCTCCCTCGGCTTCCTCTCTACCCAACTTGCTTCTCCCTCATCTTGTTCCTCATTTCTTCAAGAAAACCCCGACCTGCTTCTGCCATTGTTCTTCTCTCCCAAAGAAGGAAAGGTGAGCGCATCAATGGTGTTGATTCTGGCCAACGCCCGGTCTTGGAACCCCGAGACTGATCCTATAACTCCCTATATTTTCTTCTTTTGGGTTTGTGATTATGGTTTCTTTTCTTTTATTTCTATTTGATAGTTTCTTGATGGACGCTGGAGCACCGGCCGAAGTGATGTCTGTGGCTCTGGCCAAAACCATCGAGGCTCATGGTACGAAGAAGCGCAAGCACCCCGCCGAGACTACCGCAGACAAGCTCGAATCCATCGCCCTGTCCAACCCCCCTCTCCAGGATCCCTCATTAAGCAAGTCCAGGTAATATCTCTTCTTGACGATCTTTTTCTCGATCTTGATCGTGTTTTTTCATCTAATACGCAGTACTAGTGCTAGTAGTAGAACTTTCTGAGTGATCTTGCATGTGATTTTTGTGTGCCAAATGACGGTTCTAAATTCCTATTTTGACCACAACATGCGAGAGGTTGACCCTGATTTCTTATAGATTACTTTCAACTACTCCCTCTGTCCCAAATTTCTTGTCTTAGATTTGTCTAGATACAGATGTACCTAATACTAAAATGTCACTTGATACATCCGTGTCTAGACAAATATAAGACAAGAATTTTGGGATGGAGGGGGTACTTTATGAACATAAATGCTACCTTTGAAGAAGGTATATTTGCCTCAGTAACTTGTGTTATGGATATTGCAAGTAATCCCTCTGCTCTCATGCCTTTGAAGACATGTTCTAGTGTCTTTCTTCACTCATTTCTGTGCGTATATGTAGTCATATATGGAGTATAATATCGAAAATCATCTTATATTTCTGAACGGAGGTAGTAATAGAATATGGTTTCTGTTTGAATTAGAACCAGGTCCGCGGCGGAGATGAAGTTCTCAAAGTCATGTCGTATGATCTGGAAGACCTGAGGATGAGTTCTACTGCTAAACTATCAAGCTGATGTGTCCTTGTCGTCACGTATCCTGAACTAGTGTTTTCCTGTAGCATTGTTGTTAGGCATATTCTCGAGGCTGTACTTGACCACAACAATTTCCTGGATGTGCCTTCGATTACGAAGGGTGTGGTTCTTGTAAAGCTTCCCCACAAATCTGATGTGGCATGTCTTCATAATCATGTTTATGAGTGGAAAGACCACTCTGTTAGGTTCTCCAAGGTTGACAAGATGGTGATGGTGCATGCAGACATCTCTCAGGAAGTCCATGCCTAGTCAGTTATGCGGGGTTCATCCCGTAGGTCGGTGGCAAGAAATAGTCTGCAGAGTTTAATTAGTGCAACTTTGCTTGTCTGTAGTAAGTACTATTATTTAGTACTTGATTTGTGTTTGTGAACCCTGTATTATTTATTAGTACTGTCGCTTTTGGTGTGTGGTCAGTCCAGAGAACGGTCTATGTTAATGTCTGTCCACTCAATCCAGTCTGTATATTTTGAAGTATCCCGATCATCTTTTTTGTGAGGACGGTTTATCAATTATGGTTACACTCCAATATCTGTATGCATTGCAGGGTTTATCGCACCCACCAGGATTTCCAGTCCCATGGATGTTCGGTCCATACGATTTGTCACAACCTTTGGACTGTCCTGCTTGTGGGAGTAGGCACGGCCCCTGCATGCCACCCGTAATTGGATGATCAGTCTTCTGTTTAGAACTTCAACATACTGATTTCCTGGTAAGCATTTGCTCATGTCACATCAAGTAAATCTTATTGATTTACTGTCTAAATCTTATTGATTTAATGTCATCTTTTCGTTCTTTTCCTGCAATTTTACGATGCAGGTTTTGCCATGTGACATTCATCACAGAATAAACCGTTTGGTTTGCTCTACGATGGCTATTTTTGCAGGTTTCACTTCTTATGTCATGTCAGTAACGAAGGCATTGTCCATCACTTATATTACTGGGAAAAATTGGATCAGTCTATTGTGTGAGTACAAGCTGAATCCCTATGATGAACTGTAGTTTGGTTTAACAAAAACGCCACAATTAGTCCTTCTCGCGTTTAAAAGAATTGAAGAAAAAAACTGGATAACCGTCACGAAGCCTAGTCAAGTTAGAAAGCTGATCATAGCAGACCAGACATGATCGCCGCTGTCTCCCACATCGGTACCACCTTCAGCAACGGATCGAGCACCGGCAGTTGCTCTAGCACTGACAGCGGCAGCGGCTCAGTCTGATCCAGCTGAAGATTGGGCACCGACCGCGTCAGCGGATCAGGCTGATCTACCGGAGGATCGGGTATCGACACCGGCACCTGCTCCAACACTGGCACCAGCTCTCTACAAGGAGCACCATCTCCGGCAGTAGCAGCGGCTTCGGCACCTAAACCAACACTTGCACTTGCATCTGCTCCGGCCCGTGCAGCGGCAACCGAACAAGCAGTTGCACCGGCAACAGACTGGGCTGCAGTTCGCACTTCATATACCAAAGTGCTTACAAAAACCGACATGTCCACCTTCTTGGTAAGCATTGGCCGCCCAAGTGTTTCGTTCTTTTTTCTTTCCATGTTGTTTCGCATGATTCACTGTGTTGATCTAACTGTTTGGGTATGTCTTCTTGTTTGCAAACAGAGAATTCCTAGAGCAACGAGGGAGTCGTTCAACAATCCGGGCAACGGCGGCCAAGTTTCTCTTACCATGCGCAGCCTTGGTGTGAATGAACCTGCTCAATATACCGTAAGTACAAAGGATGGTCGCATGATGATTGATGCTAAAGGATGGTCAAGGTTCAAATCTAAATCATATCTTGCGGTAGGGGATGATCTCAAAATCGAACTTTCTCGGCAAGGAGAGCTGGTCCAAAACAACTTGGAAATTCTTCGGTAGCAGCACGCAACTACCGAACTGATCTATCCTACGAGAGATTTTGATGTAATAATCTGGCATGGTGAAACAAGTGTCCTGTGTGTATAAGTAATACGACAGTATTATTTATCACATGGTATATCGTTGATAGAATTGCAACTCTCATTGCTGGTTAGGAATTGTCGTTCGATTTCATTCCAACAGCTGCCAGGCTTTATTCAATTTTGTGTATTCGCCTTGCGACAGCATCTAAAACCAGCATTGTACCGATCGCTTGCAATATGAAAAGCGCTGAGGTAGAACACATGGGCCCCCAAACATGCAGGGTGGGCATGCGGCCCAAATTCCAGAACCGTGAGCATGTCTGAGTATTATATTCTCAGCTGAACCCCCATAATGCCCGTGCGTTGCACGTAACATCAAGATGCATTTGTATGAGTATATTATCTTGTGAGAGAAAAGGATGAATGAGGGAAGGCCTTATTTGCAAATGTGGAGAGGTGTGTGGGTACCTTTTTGCAAAATTGTCATAGTTTCCTTCCTATTCGTCAGATATAAATTTGTATGTATAAAGTTGTGATATAAAAGATTTGTATATTTCTTTACAGAGGGAGTATCTCTCTGTCAAAAATATATTTTTGTGTAACTAGTTACTCCTGTCTTTCTACTTCCTTTCGCTGATATGTGGGGCATCCGGCAACGGGGTCCACGTGCCATATGCACAAATTACAATGCATAACTGCACGGTAGACACACCCCGGTCATAGCGCCGCAGTAATGCCCAATGAGCCGACAAATCACAACCCCCCCCCCCCTTTCCAGCTTTAGCAGTAAGCTGGACGGACGAAGCGGCAATATTTCACTGGGCCTGAATCCCCTTCTCCCTCGTCTGCTTGTTCAGAGAAAACCCCCTCTCGACGATTGCATAGGGTTTTCTCATGGAGAACCAGGTACAAATTCTTCATCCATCCCCGATAAATCCAAGTCCCTTGGTCGCGGGTAATCCTAGGATGGCAGTCACCGCCGTTGATGCATTTTTCTTCCTACTGAATCTAGTGTGTTTCATTTGCAGTGCCAAAAGTGTGAGGACCCTATAGGTTTCTGCGCCCTTGGCGAGATGCCACATTTGTTCCTTCTCATCCTAACACAGGATTCTAAAACGCGCACAGTATGTTCCTAGAATCCTCTTTTCTATCCAGGAGGGTGGGGTTTTTTTTAACATGCTGTCGACTAATTTGGAAATTTGGATTGCTATATTTGGATAAAAGGTACTACCAGTACGATGGTCAACACTGACGTGAAGGAGGAAGTTATTTCTAGATTTGGATAGGGAATACATTGTGTTCTCATATTATTTTTCCTCCAGTGCATTATTTGCTCTGCCAGAACACATGTACTCCAGATGCTCGGTCTTGCCATAACTGAGTACACCAATTTAATGGTCACAGTGAAGACAAGCCATGGATATAAGTTCCGAGTTGGGTTCATGAACCAAGAATATCGCTGCTTTTTTTATGGCCCGAACTTGGATAAACTTTCTCAAGTGTTACATACTGAAAGTTGGCGCACGAATGTTGATGGAAATAGCAGAACCTGGTCTCATCTTCACTGTGATCTTCCACCCCGACGTCGTTCCAATTGTTCATCCATGTTAGTTTTGTATCTGGTTCTTGCTTGTTGCCTCGATTACTTCTTAATCCACCTATTATGTCTAACTAATCACAATTTAACTTTAGAAGTAGCAATGAATCTCTCACAAAGATGCTACTTCTAACAACTATTTTCTTATAATTCTTGGCACGTGTAGGTATTTTCAGAGTTAAGCAGGCTGCTCGTTTGTTATTCTGTAACAACTCGGCTGTTACTGATGGCACTGAAGTTGACTGGGATGACATCCACAAGTTCCTACACTTTATTGATCGTATTGAGGTCCTTGTGGGGCGTTTCAATGGTGGAAGGCCACGTTGGATATGTGTGCCACTGCTGCACTCGTTGAATAGGTCCAACTGTGTCGAGAAACTTATGGTACGAGTTGTTTTCTGTTATATATGTTGTTCATAAACTATTGCTTATATACAGTTTTACAGCTGTGATCTTCTTGAAACAGAAACTGCCCAGTTCTATTGTTCCTATACAGATGTCTGACCATGCTCGGGTCAGACTTGCGCTTGGTCACAACATGATGTTTATGTCGACCTACTCCATTCCCCTTGGAGGTGAAAGATACTTATTCATGGGTGGTCTCAAATAATGAAGGCCCGTCCATCTTGGAGAAGAGGACACAAGATTATGTTCCAGCTTTTCCATGGCACTAAAGCGAATATCATGTTTATTGATCACATTATGAGATGAAGCCGCTTTTAGAAGGTTGTGGATGCGTGGGGTGGTGCCTGGGCCTTGTCCTGGGGCTTGGCGGCCTCACCCTTGGTTAACTGTAGGTAAAGTAGCACTGTTCGAGACGTGCTTTGTACGGTTGAACCTGTATAAGTACTTATACTGCTTTCAGCTATGGTTGTTAAGTGCCCCTACTGGTTTCAGTTAAGGTTGTTAAGTACTCCTGCTGCTTTTACAGTCTGGCGTGTTTCTTCAATCATGTCTTCCTCCAGCCGCCAAAACCAAACGAGCGCCGACTGGGCCGCCTACTTCCGCCTCCCATGGCTGGCTGCGCCTCAGCGCACACATCACCGCCCCACCGTCTCCTAAATCGTTAACGTCGACGTCCGAGGCCTCGCCGTTGTCCTTCGCGCGCTTTGGTGCACTCGCCGCGGCGCCGCCCTCTCGCGTTGTCAACATGGTCAACAAACAACATGAATCGGCAGAAGTACGTGGAGAGGATGACAGTACGGGCCCACCATGTCAGCGTATGGAAAAATAAAATGCTTGCTCTTAGTGTTTTCCTGATATCTGGGACCCACGACATTCTGAGCGTATATAGTCAATAGACAAGAGAACAACACAAGATCGGCTGATACCTGGGATGTAGCTGCTCGAGCAATATGTTGAGACGAAGCAGGGTTTGAACTGGGCTGTGGCCTGTCTAGCCCAGGCTTATATTTTATGTTCACCATGTGACCAGCCCAGCTATTTTTTCTTTGTGAAAATGAGCCCAGTCTATTTTTTCTCAAGAATACCCAATCCAGGCCTATTTATTTTTCTACTCCCTGGTGGGCTGCAACTCTTTCAAGACGCGTGCAAATCTTGAAAGTAATATGAAATTGGTTGTAATTATAAAAACGGATGACAAATTGGCAATTACTTTATAATTTCTAAAAAAATCACATTTTCAGATTCCTATTTCACTGGGCATTAACCTAATTTAAATATATCTTCAAAGTACTTTAAATCTCGCTCGACATTTCGGTATTAAAAATAGTTTGGAACCCATAGAAATATAAAAAATTGGCCCTGGCCAACGAAAAAAATGGACTGCAATATATTGCATAAGAAGTCGCAATGAGCTATATATAAATTATTAAAAAAAGAGGGAATGGTCTGACTTATGGGCTTATTAAGTTGACGCGTATGCAAGATTTTTTTAGTTATCACTATTAGGAAAAGGCCTACTAATGGCGCACCTATTTTGGCCATTAATGACGCACTACTGGTGCGCCATTAGTGCCACGCCATTAGTATTTTTTACTAATGGCGCACCACTGGTGCGCCATTAGTATCTGGTATACTAATGGCACACCACAGGTGCGCCATTAGTATAGACCACGGTGCGCCATTAGTATGCCTCCCAGGGGGCCATATATATCCAGGTGCTTTGGCATACTAATGGCGCACTCTTGCGTGATGCGCCATTAGTAACTTTGGCATACTAATGGCGCACTGCGGGATGATGCGCCATTAGTATCCTTTGGCATACTAATGGCACACTGTAATGTGATGCGCCATTAGTATGAATATTAGGTTTTTTTTTTACTTTTCTATTTTTTGCACAGGTTACAAAATGTATTATTGGACAGAATATAGACAGCAGCACACAGCAACAACAGATTCATCGAATACAATAGAAGATTAGTATCTGAATACAATTCATCATATTAGTCTCCGAATACAATTCATCATATTAGTCTCCGAATTCAAAAGACCGAATAAAGATAGAACATTATATTACAAGTCTCGAGACCGCGAGTAGCGAGTTTGTCTTCACATTACAAGTCGATATCGATCATCTAAACTACCATCACATAGAAGAGAGCTGCGGTCATCACGATGAGCATCATCATGATGAAACTCGTCTTCATCCGGTTCCTCCAACACTCCCTCCCCTCTCGCGCTAGATAGCGGGCGTATCTAGATTCCGCCTCTGCCCTAGTGGTGTACCCTTTGTAACTCTTACCGCTGAAACGGTGAACCTGTCTCCAACACTCCTCCCAGTCGTCGTAGACTCCGGGAACCTTACCCTTGTACACGACATACGACGGCATCGCTATGCACTAGCCAAACGAAACGTTAGTACCAATTCACAGACAATACATAAGCAATATATAAGTATGCAACAGAACGATCGTAAGAGAAAAGCTAGACATTAATAGCATCGATTACATCTAATTTGAACGACTGTCGAAACCAAAGAGACATACTACAAGTTCATTAAAGTTTAATTACAACATGAGCCAATCGATGTTTCAGAACTAGACACAGCATCACTACTTTCGACTCGACTCAAGGGACCGGAGCGTGGATGAAGCCGCCGTCTATCGTGGGAGTCATGAAATCACGGGCGTTGGCAGCCTGCATTTGTAGCATTGTGTCTATGTCATTGTTGGACGGTTGATTTCTGAGGTAGAACTGCCCCGGGGTACGAAGAACATCTTGATGGATGATTTCCGCAAACTCCGACTGGATGTGAAAGAATTCTTGTCTGATGTCCGCGTCCTGGATTGCCGACACGCTCGCGGCCCAATCTTTGAGTTTACTTGGTAGCAGAAGGTGATGATGGTCCCGTACGATCGCCCGCATGTGATGGATGGCGTAGTAGGCACCCTTCTGACCGCCAGGCGGCTGCTTGACGCAGCAGAACGTCGTATTGTGGGCGAACACGTGCTTGCCGTACTTACGAAGAGGCCTGGTGAAGGTGCCTCCAGATTTTGCGTAGCCGGGGAGAACATCATCAAGAACTTTCTTGACATTTGTGTAGTCTACCTTCGACTGACGGTCTGAGTCGAAATACGTGGCCATGGAATATTTCGGGCTTAGGAGGATGAGTGTGCAATGTGTGTCACTGCACAAAACATGGAATGTTGAAAGAAAAACGATCTAAATCTAAGAATTCATATGTTACGGGGCGGTTGAGGGGACGACTTACTCGGGAAAGTAAGGCACGAGGAAGTTATCCTTATCTCGGTTTGCCAGAATGACGCCTTCGAGGTAAGAACTCGCGACTTGCCGGTCCCCAGCGCTGCCCAAGATCTTGGCACGCATGTAGAAGGGGTCGACTATCACGATGTCCGGGGTCTTGTCTCTAATGATCCGCATCTCCATACTCAGCGAAAATAGCAGAACGAAGGTGTAGTGCAGCGGATGAAGGTTAAACATAGCGAAGATGTCATCAAACCGTAGGATGATCGTACCCCCGATGGAGTTATCCACAAAGCCCTTGCCCTCTGGCACCTTGGCCGCGAAAACCGGGTATGCCACATCCTTCTCTCCGAGACGCCGCTTCAACAAAGAAAGAACACTGTCATGCAGACTCCGCATAGCACTGGTTGCAGCATTGAGCATATTAGTCGGTAGCATCGGCCTACCCGCCACATGCACCCTCCTCATTATATCCTCAGGTGAAGGTGGCCCATCCTGAGCACGGATCGTACTCAGTGCCGGCTGGCTCGCACCCTTGTTACTCTTTCTTTTCCGTGCCTTCTTCTTCTCCTGTAATGGGACTGAGTTCTGCTCACAGACCGCCTTCTTGAGTGTGTTGGGGCTGATAATATTTTGCACCTCGGCTATCTGAGGCTCGGTGAAGTCGGCAGCTGGAGGCGTCTCCTGAGAATTGAACGGCAGACGACGCTTGTTGCAACTTGGTTTCTCCGCGGTACCAGCTAGATCGTGCATGTCTTTTGTAGGGTTGGGTTCTTGAGAAGGAGGCCCCATGAATTTGCCATCGTACCCATGATCAGCAAAGTACTCGTCGACGTTGGCAAATGTATCGTTGTCGTTGTCGTCGTCGTCGTTTGGATCCTGTGCCATATGCATGTTCGGATCCAGTGCCATAGGGATGTCCGGCACCGTTGCGGCGGTCTTACCATGGCTTGGCGCCGGCACGACTGGCGGTGTTGTCTTTGGGGTGGTGTTCCCCGCCCCCAAACGAATCTGGCTCTTCGGCCAAAGCAGGGGCCAGCTTAGGCAGGCGCTGAGGGTCATCACATCATCTTCGTCGGCCCCGACGGGTCGAATCGGAGGTAACAACTTGTCGCAGCCTGGCAGCACCCGAACCAGTTGAACCCTATACAAGGTGGGTGGCATCGGAGTACCGTGGAACACGGGGTTGCCCGGTTGAACGATTTTGCCCTTGGCGACATCGACCAACTCGTTGTTCACGAAGTGCAGGAGAGTGCACGGAACGTCAGCGGTGCCCTGCGAAAACATGTAGGGCGTCAGGGATGCCCAGTCAAAGGCAAGGAGATGAAGTCCTCGGCCGAGAGAGGCTTAATTAGTTACCGTGATGATGGCGTCGATCTCGGCTAATGTCGAGGCACCGCCAATGGCGGGTGTGCAATTGACCCGGGTGCATTAAGCTCCCGTGCCAGCGTCGGAGATACCAATGCCGCCTC
Source organism: Secale cereale (assembly GCA_902687465.1). Taxonomy (NCBI): domain Eukaryota; kingdom Viridiplantae; phylum Streptophyta; class Magnoliopsida; order Poales; family Poaceae; genus Secale; species Secale cereale. Next base: position 479,647,560 of record LR738715.1, read on the forward strand.
CGCCGGAGACACCAATGGCCCCGCCATCGCGTTCTGTGAGTTGCTGGCCGTGAAGCTGGCAATCGGGGGCGGCCCCTATTGGCCGCCCGCAATCCACGTCGTCAGCCCCTGAATCAAGGTAGGCATAATGCCGGTGAGCGTCGATCCCAGTTGTTGTTGCACTTGCTCTTGGACAATCTCCGGAATCCGCGCCACTTGTGCCTTGAGTTCTTGAACCTCGCGCGACTGGCTTTCCGAGCTGGTCTTTTTCTCCTTTCGCCCACCAGCGTTATAGTATGACGACCATTTTGTGGACAAGCCTTTGCCGGCCACACGACCAGCTGATGACGGCTTACTGAGCTTATCCTTTTTTTCATTACATTCAACGCCCTATTTAGAGTGGTGTCCCAAGGGTTGCTCTTAGTCGACCCCGCGCTACTGCTTTCAGTCGCCTATGGAAGGAATATGAACCATTTAGAAATTTGGCTTCATTAATTAGAATGCAACCATATGGAGCTAATTACGCGGGGGTGTATTCCTTACCAGAACAAGCTCAAGCGCCCTGGTCTTCGGATCCGTGGTAAGCTCCTTTGTTTTCGGGTCCTTCTTGTACCGGGCCCTGACAAAGTTCCTGGTCTGCTTGTCACCGTATTTATCGAAGAGGGACGGTAGGCCTTGCTCGGCACGCTCCGCCTCCTCCTTGTCCCATATAGGCTCCGCCACGCTGTAACCGCCGGGACCGAGTGTGTGTTCCCCTAAGTTCAGCTCCCGCATTTCTTTCCCCCACTGACTTGATTCGGAGGTTGCGGTGCTCTCGCACTTGATCTTGAAGTCGTTGTAGTCATCTTCGGTGATCGAAGGATTTTTCTCCTTGATCTTCTCATAACTAAAACCTTTGTCAATCATTCTCTTCACCGTGCTTTTCCAAGTAGACAGGGTCGTGCTCATCCTCGTGAGGGCGGCATTGTTCACTTTATTCCCTTTGAGGCTTGTGTTTTCAAATTCAGCGGGGAACTTGTATCGTTCGTGCAGCTTCGTGAAGAGGAGGTTGCGCAAATTCCCTCGGTCAGGATGCCTCAGCTTCTCGGTGTTGATCGATACGGTGCTCCGGAGAATGCACCCAAGCTGAAGCGAGTACCCCTTGACTATTCGTTCGGGCGCCGTTGGATTCCCGTCGGAGTCCACTTCAGTAAATTCCTCCTTGACGGTGCGGAGCACGGTCGGGCGCCGGTCCTTCCGTTGCCTCTTCGGTTGGCTGCCATATGTGCATGCGCCGCCATCATCAGTGGTGGCATCCTCGGCGGCACCATCAGTGGTGTCATCCCCGACGGCACCATCAGTGGGGTCATCCTCGGCGGCACCATCAATGGTGTCAGGATCGGTGTCTTTCGTGGCGTCCTCATAGAAGTGAGGTTGTTCCTCCATCTTCTGGGACAGCTCCCAGAATGCCTTGCCGCCCGAACCACCAGCCTCATCGTTGTGGGCCATGTTTCTCTCTAAATAGGAAAAAAGTTTGGTCAAAAAGTTGGTTGTTGTCAAGGAACAAGATCATGGTCTCATCATTTAGGGTTTTTCGACACAGAGGCATCCTAAAAGCTAAGTTTTATCATTGAGGGTTTTTCGACGCCGAGGCACCCTAAAAGCCTAAGCTTTCATCATTTAGGTTTTTATCGACACCGAGGCACCCTAAAAGCCAAGGTTTTATAATTTATGGTTTGTCGACACCGAGGCATCCTAAAAGCTAAGCTGGGAAGGAGAATTCTAAGTTGGGCCTAATCACTTGGCTCTATTGCCGCCTATTGTTTAATGCAGCAAGAATAAAGGGGCAGTTGATCCTACTTAATTAAGTACTAAGATACCCCGGCCCATGCATTAGTCACAAGTACCCCATATGTCCTATTTTTAGCAAAGTCATGCTAAAATTCATGGAAAATTTCAGCATGACCTTTGCTGAAAATAGGACATATGGAGTACCCGAATTTGCCGGAACGGAAGTTAATCAACATTCAAGCAAACTCAAGGGCCTCTCGGGGTACCTGCAAAATCATCACGACACGATGGTCGGATATAAAACCCAGCAAAAAGCTGCTCCAGGTTCACCAATTGACTGATACTCATGGATAAGCAAAGCAAACTACTACTACCAAAACAAGAACCAGACAAACTGATATATAATGTCAAGCATGTCTAATACCAGCAGTAATTGTAGCTTTTGCTTTTCAGTGCCAAATTCTAGCTAGTACCAGCAGTTAATTCGGTTAATTACCCACTGTTAATAACAACACATATTTTAGCTAGCTAGTACCAGTGCTATTACCAGCAGTTAATTAGCTTTTGCTTTTGCTTTTCAGTGCCAAATTCTAGCTAGTACCAGCAAATTAACATCTAGCAGCAATCATTTTCAAATATATATACAAGACAGTAGGTAAAAGGAATTTATATGTGCCCACTGGACATTTTTATATTAACCTAAGGAAAAATGAATAGTTAGGTTAATTACCCACTGTTAATAACAACACATATATAAGAGAAACACCTGTTGTATTATCTCAATAAAATGAGCCAGATTTGCATTCCCTTCAACAAACAAAAAATAAATGTATGCGTGGCCTTATTATTTATGAAATATAATAGAGACAACAAAATATATAAGAGAGACAGACACTTGCTCCACCCAAATGTTGTAGCTTTGGTGATGCAAACTTGCAGACTGAATAAGAACAGCATGTGTGTAGAGGGTATTAACATTTTTGCTAAAAGTTCGATGAACCAATTGAAAGCTACAAGTGTGACAAGTGTCAACCTTGGGAGATTCTTTGGTTTTGATTGTAATTTTCCTTCTTAACTGTCTTTTGTGCAAATGTTAGTGTTCTGCTGTCTTTTTTTTGTCGGTGTTTACCTAACTTGCATCTTGACAATATATTCAGATGAGCAACAGGAATTTTTTATACAATAGTAAAAAAATAAAAAAAATATCATCAAATTTGTTATTTGAAAATATTTATGAATATGAAAAAATATCATCAAATTTATTATTTGAAAATATCATGAGTTCATGGGTCGGCGGCGGCGGCCGGTGGAGCGGGG
>LR738715.1:479650635-479682500 GCA_902687465.1 Secale cereale
GGTGGACGGTGGGGCGGGGGGTGCTCGGCGGCAAGGGGGACCGGATCTGGCGAGGTGGGATATCGATCAAGATGGAGGGGGGTCGAGATCAAGTGTCCATGAAATTTAAAAACATTCAAGAGTTCAAAAAGTGTCCATGAAATACAATCGAGAAATGAAGGCTACGATTTAAATACAATCGATCTTAGCTAGCTATCTGTTCACAATCTTCTTGCCCTTCTTTTTCGCAAATGGAGTTCTTCTATGGAACGGACGTCCTTTAGGTAGGGTGGTCCTGCTTCTTCTTGTGCTGTATGCTGCTACTTCATCATCGTCGTCATGTTCGATCTTCGGGACGCCGTACTTGTTGAAGTCTTGCTCATTGGCTACTCCATTCATTCCGATGATCTTCCCTTTGCCTCTCCTCATGACAACACGACTGGGCTTTGACGGGTCGGTAATGAAGAAGCATTGGTCAACTTGGGAAGCCAGTACCCATGGCTCATTTTTCGCGGTGACGTTTGCGCCCACGTTCTTGGATTTGGCTTCGGGTATAACCATGGTGGTGAAATACCGGTCTTCTTTTAGGACGCTCTTGGCCCATCTGACACGAAACATCGGGACCTTCTCTTCGGTGTAGCTCAGCTCCCAGATCTCCTCGATCCTTCCGTAGTATCTGTCCTTGTCGTTACCGGTGTAGGATTCCATCGTTACCCCGGAGTTCTGATAACCATCGCTCTTCATGTCCTTGGCCTCGGTGTAGAATGTGTAGCCGTTGATATCGTATGCCTCATAGGTCATCAGGTTGTGCTCGGCGCCCTGTGACAAGGCGAATATGAGTTGTTCTTCCGCGGAAGAATCCTCATGTAAAGGGTACGACAGAAGCTTCTGCTTGAACCAACGCGTGAAACATGAGTTGTGTTGTTTGATTATATCTCCGTCCGTCCTCTGTTGGCCTCAGTCATTGTACGTCTTCTCAATAAAGTTTTTGTGCTCTACCACCCAAGGATCAACCACGTCTATGTGTTGTAGCGCGACTAGGTTTGCTCTTTCAAAGTCGGCGAGTCGACCCTCGAAGTCGACATGCATTTCGCGGCGACCCTCATGGTGACCCCATCCAGCGAGCCTGCCGAGGTGCCTGTTGACGGGAAGACCAACGGGGTTCTCGATGCCTAGATAATTCGTGCAGTAGGAGATGCACTCTTCGGTCAGAAACCCCTGGCTATGCTTCCCTCTGGACGTGACATGTTGCGAACGTATCCTTTGATGACACCTTTCATCCTTTCGAACGGCATCATGCTGTGCAGGAACGTCGGCCTGAGTTGGATGATATCGTCCACGATATGGACCAGCAGATGCACCATAACATCGAAGAATGCCGGTGGGAAGTACATCTCAAGCTCGCATAGTATCACCACGATCTCTTCCTGTAGCCTTCTGAGTTGCCTCACGCCAACCGACTTCCGAGAGATGACGTAAAAAAAGTTGCATAGGCCAAATAGCGTTTCACGGACGTGCGCATCCATGATCCCACGGATTGCAACTGGAAGTATCTACGTCATCAGTACGTGACAGTCGTGAGACTTCATCCCGCTGAACTTCTGCTTCGCTGGGTCTAGGTATCTGCTTATCTTCCCCGCGTAACCATAAGGAAGTTTTACTCCTACGAGGTAGGTGAAAAACTGCTCGATCTTCTCCTGACTTAGAGTGAAGCATGCGGGAGGGTAGTCATTTCCGGTCTTCTTGGCCTTTTTGCCTTTGCGACGACTTTCCGTGTCCTGCTTTGCCTCATCATCATCATCATCATCATCATCATCATCATCATCGTCATTAGCGTGAAGCTCCTGCCTGATGCCCATTGATTTCAAGCTTGTCCTTGCTTTCGGCCCATCTTTGGTCCTCTCTGGCATGTTGAGCAGGGTACCAAGCAGACTCTCGCACACGTTCTTCGTGATATGCATGACATCAAGGCTGTGAGGCTCACGGTGGATCTTCCAGTACGACAAGTCCCAGAAAACAGACCTCGTTTTCCATACCTTCAGCAGCGGCTCTCGCACCTTTCGCTTCTTTCCCGGCTCTGGCGCCTTTTGCTTCTTTCCCGGCAGTGGGCAATCTTTCCAATTTTTCAACAGCTCGTCTATTTCCTCGCCACTCCTCGTACGCGGGCGTCTTCGGGGTTCGCTTTCACCATCGAACAGATCCTTGCGTTTTCTCCACAGGTCATCGTCGCGAAGCCACCTTCGATGTCCCATGAACACGGTTTTCGAAGACCCGGGATCTATATCTAGCTGGCGATACGTTGTGTCATCCATGCACCTGACGCATCCAGAAAATCCGTGGACCACCTGCCCCGCGACATATCCGTAACCGAGATAGTCGTGCACCATCGTGAGCAGTGCGGCTCTCATAGGGAAATATTCTTTCTTTGCGGCGTCCCACGTATTGGCTGGCGTTTTCCATAGCGTGTCTAGCTCCTCTTTCTGTAGCCCCAGATACAGATTCATGTCGTTCCCTGGTTGTTTTGGTCCTTCAATTAGCATACTCATGTGAATGTACTTCCTCGTCATGCACAACCAGGGGGAAGGTTGTACATCCACACAAACACAGGCCAGGTGCTATGTGTGCTTCTCTGGCTGCCAAACGGATTGACTCCATCGATGCTCGTGCCCAGCACGATGTTCCTTGGATCGTTCCCAAATTCTAGGTCTTCGAAGTTCAATGCTTGCCACTGGCTCGCATCCTTAGGGTGACTCAGCATCTTGTCTTTTTTATTTATCTCCGGATCATGTGCGTCATCTTCTCACTTCTTCTCCTCCCTATCCGCGTGCCAACGCAGGAGCTTTGCTACCTTAGGGTCCGCGAAATACCGCTGCAGACAAGGAGTGGTCGGAAAGTACCACATCACTTTTCGAGGAGCTTTCTTCCTCTTCTTGTATCGAGTGACGCCGCACACCGGACATATGGTAGACTCCGCGTGCTCGTCCCGATAAATGATGCAATTGTTCATGCACACATGGTATTTCACGTGCGGTAAATCCAGAGGACACACGATTTTCTTCGCCTCCTCGAAACTGGTCGGGCACTTGTTCCCCTTGGGAAGACATTCATGCCAGAATGACATGTTCTCGTCGAAGCATGTGTCGGTCATTTTGTGTTTTACCTTCATCTCCAAAGCCATGAGCATTACTTTCAGGCGAGTATCCTCGGGCCTGCATCCTTCATACAATGGAGTAACCGCGTCTATCTCCAGTTGATCCATCTTGGCTTTCTCTCGGGCGGCAGCTCTTGCGTTATCCGTCTGCTTGAGAAGCAGCTCTTGAATATGAGGGTCGTGCACCCAGCCCATCGATGGTCCAGTGTCGTCTGCTCCGCCGGCATCATCATCTTCATGATCATGCCCGTCGTCTGCTCCGGCATCTTCCTCATCATCATGTCCTGCATCTTCTACATGATGACTGCGTACAGCATCACCGTCGTGATCATCTCCTCGAGATTCTTCGTCTTCTCGCCCGCCCGAGCCGCGGTGGTTGTCTTGCTGCCCTTCCTTATTTCTTGCCTGGCCCCCATGGATGACTTCGTAGTCATCTTCATCACCTTGCCACCGATAGCCATCCATGCAACCACGTAAGAGCAGGTGGTCCCACACCTGCTCGGAATCCGGGTCCGCAATAAGGCTCTTCAGCTTGCATCTTCGACACGGACATATTATCTCCGTCTTGTTCTTTTGAAGCATCTCGGCCTTTGTGAAGCTCAAAAACCTATTCACGATGCCTTCGGTCATCGTGCGGACCATGGTCGCCTGCGGGGTAGAGCAAAACGATATTTTAGGACCAAGAAAAAATTTGGCATGACTTTCCCTAAAAATAGGACCAAAAAGAATGCATAATGCCAAAATTCTCGCCGAAACGGAAATGAATCAACATTCCGGCAAAATATTGGCAACTATCGCATTTCAAATACCGGTACCTACAAACACAAACATATATGCAACACCACAAACATATGCAACACCACGAACATACATAGATCTAGCTAGGCCATAAAAAGTGCATGTGCACATTGTTGGAGGGAGAACAACATAAAGATAGCTTCCCCCCTTACTTACCTATCAAAAAAAGGTAATTTAACCACTTAACTTGAATGAATCTATGGTGGAAATGAGGTGACAAAGAGGAGGCAGCCGAGACAAAGAGGAGGAGGAGGTGGAGAGAATGAAGTGGGGAGAAAGTGAGTGGGTAGGAGTGGTTGTCCAAAATATCTTGTTGGTGCCCAGGTTACTAATGGCGCACCATCTCCAAATACGCCATTAGTAACCCAGGTTACTAATGGCGCACCTGCTGGTGGTGCGCCATTAGTAGTTTTGCAAAAAAAATACTAATGGCGCACTGTGGGACGGTGCGCCATTAGTAGTTTTGCAAAAAAAAAGAATAAAAAATATAATAATAAAATAATAGTAGTGGCGCACTCTCTGGCTGGTGCGCCATTACTAGTTACAACTAGTAATGGCGCACTGTGTCTGGATGCGCCATTAGTATGTTTGGAAAAAAACAATTGTTACTAGTGGCGCACCATGAGCCCGGTGCACCATTAGTGTATTCCACACTAATGGCGCACCGCATGTCTGGTGCGCCATTAGTGTCCATCCTATCTATAGCCCTTTTCCTAGTAGTGTATTATATACGTCAACAAACGATTATAGCAAACGTAACCGTTGGATGTCAATCCAACGGCCGTCGTGTTTGTTCAATCTCTGATCTTCTTGATCCAGCCGCCAAATCTAGCGCCGGCGGGACTGCCTACTCACGCCTCCCATGCGGGCCTCACCGCCCCCTACTACTCCCACCGCTGGCTAGGGCATCCCTCTACTCACCCACACCCCTTGTTATTCTGCGGCGATGGCAGCCTCACACCGCAGCCGAACTAGTGAACCATCGTACTCCTCTCCGCGTGGGCATCCACTACCGCGTCTTCCCCGGCTCCGCGTCGTCCCCTTCCTAGGCCTCGTCGTCGTCCATCGCCCTAGTGCTCTCGGCGCGGCGTGGTCAACGTGGTCAAGGAACGGCTTCCATTGGAAGAGTACTGTCATGGAGAGGCTGACAGCTGGGTCCATGGCAGCCGCAAGGAAGTGCCTCTTTATTACGCGGAAAATAATTATTCCTCCACCTGATAGCAGGGACCCACCGGACGGGCCACCGTATTTGGCGAAAGAACGTTTCCCCCTGACTGCTGGGACCCACCGGATGGGCCACCGTATTTTGCGAAAAAATGCCCCCCCCCCGCTGTCAGCTTGGACCCACCGGAAGTGCCTCCTTATTGCGCACAAAAAATGAATACCCCTCCCCTGCTAGCTGGGACCTAGTATAGTGGCAGGCTGACTTGTGGGCCTACTAAGTTGACGGGGACGGAGGGCTTTCTCAACTTAGTCAATATGCACGATTCTAGCTCCATTGACCATACGATGTCCATCCAATGGCCTTAGTGCTTCTTCAACCTCTGGTCTTCTTGCTTGAGCCATCCAAACCAGCATCGGTCGTGCCTCGTGCTCCTGCCTCCCGTGGCCGGCCGCGATGCCGCGAAGGCCTCACCGCCCCCTACTACTCCCACCGCTGGCCAGGCCATCCCTCTACTCACCCACACCCCCTGTTATTCTGTGGCGACGGCAGCCTCACACCGCAGCAAACCAGTGAAGCCTCATACTCCTCCACGTGTGGGTATCCACTGCCGCGTCTTCCCCGGCTCCGCGTCGTCCCCTTTCTAGTCCCCGCCGTCATCCACCGCCCTGGTGCTCTCGGCGCGGCGATCTCAACGTGGTCAAGGAACGGCTTCCATCGGACGTGGACTATACGTGGAGCGGCTGACAGTTGGGTCCATGGCCGCGGCAAGGAAGTGCCTCCTTATTACGTGCAAAATAATTATTCCTCCACCTGACAGCGGGGACCCATCGGACGGGCCACCGTATTTTGCGAAAAAAATGTTTCCCCCCTGACTGTTTGGACCCACCGGACGGGTCACCGTATTTCGCCAAAAAAAATTCCCCCCGCTGTCAGCTCGGACCCACCGGAAGTGCCTCCTTATTACGCACAAAAAATGAATACTCCCCCTGCTAGTTGGGACCCACCTTGGTGGGTGGCTACTAAGTTGACGGGGACGGAGTGCTTTGTCAACTTAGTCAATATGAACAATTCTAGATCCAGTGACCGTACGATGTCCATCCAACGGCCATAGTGCTTCTTCAACCTCTGGTCTTCTTGCTCAAGCCGCCCAAAGCAGCGCCGGTCGTGCCGCATGCTCCTGCCTCCTGTGGCCAGCTATGCTGCCACGGAGGCCTCACCGCCCCCTACTATTCCCACCGCTGGCCAGGCACTGCGGTGACGGCAGCCTCAAACCGCAGCCAAACCAGTGAACCCTCGTACTCCTCTCCGCGCGGGCTTCCACTGTCGTGTCTTCACTGGCTCCGCGTTATCCCCTTCCTTGGCCTCGCTGTCGTCCACCGCCCTGGTGCTCTCGACGCGGCGTGGTCAACATGGTCAAGGAACGACTTCCATCGGAAGAGTACTGTACGTGGAGAGGCTGACAGCTGGGTCCACGACCGCTGCAAGGAAGTGCCTCCTTATTATGCGCAAAATAATTATTCCTCCACCTGACAGCGGGGACCCACCGGACGGGCCACCGTATTTCGCGAAAAAATGTTTCCCCCTAACTGCTGGGACCCACCAGCTACATCTTCGCACGCAAGGAAGTGCGTCTGGGCAAAAAAAATGATTCGCCCCCTGACTGCTGGGACCCACCAGCTACATCTTCGCAGGCAAGGAAGTGCGTGACAGTCGGGACCCACCTGGCCGAAGCGTACGTAGCGTTGTCATTCTGGTCGCGAACATGTATGTACATATTGGTCGATGTAGAGGCACGCATGTGTCGTAGTAGAGGTGCGCATGTAGCATGTACACGTACGTACAGCGGCAAGTGTGCAAGAAAGAAAATACGGTCACGTACGTACATACGGGCAGGGTCTCGAACGCCTACTCGCGCATACGTACGGCCAGGGATCGTGTACATGGCTGGGTCAGATCGGAGAAACAGTGTCGTTGTCATGTTCATGGGGAGCCAACCGGCTGGGTCGGAACGGAATGCGTCGTCGTGTTCATCGGGAGGGCTTGGACGGAACAGCCGATGGAAACGAGGCCTGGCATACCGCAGAACAGAGGAAACAGCCATGTGTTCGACTGGCCATGGTCGAAACGGGATCTTGTTCATCGGGAGGGGTCTGGCGTACCACAAAACGGAGGAAACGGACCTCCTACGGTCGAAATGGGGGCCCTGTTGATCGGGAGGGGTGTGGCGTACCGCAAAATGGAGGAAATGGACTTGTGTTGGAGCGCTACGGTCGAAACGAGGGTCATGTTCATCGGGAGGGGTGTGGTGTACCGCAAAACGGGACTCCACGGGATACTGTCCATCTCCACCGTCGACCCCCTCCAGCCTCCACGGGCTACTGTTCATCCACCGTCGACCTCCTCCTCCCTCCACCTGCGACTGTTCATCCATGGGCTCCTGTTCATCCAGCATCCACCGCGCGCTACTCCACCGGCTACTGTTCAACCAGCCCTCTCCATGGGCTCCTGTTCAACCACCCCTCCACGGGCTACTGTTCATCCAGCCCTCCGTCGTCTACTGTTCATCCTGCCCTCCACATGGTGGTCCTGTTCATCCAGCCCTCCACGGGGTCATGTTCATCCAGCCCCAACCGGCTCGATCGATCAGGGTCATGTTCATCCAGAGGCAACACCACGGGGTCCTGTTCATCCACCCCCATCGAGAACTATTCATCCAAACCCCCCCAGCAATGCTCACTGTTCATCCAGAGGTAGCATCGATCGGCTTCAGTTAGCAGGAGTAGCGAAGGAATCGCTCGATCGGGTTCAGTTAACAGCCATCGATCGATCATTCGGGTTCAGTAACGCGTAGCCTACCGTGCAATCGCTCGGGTTCAGTTAGAGCCCAACGCCTCGCTTGGGATCAGTTAGAGCCCAACGCCTCGCACCCACGCGCGTGCGTGTACAAGAGAAACGCGCATCGCTCGGCCCCGACCACCCACCGTAACCGGGAACACCCCGATATTTTCCTCGCCCTCGCTTCTACCATGGTTTTTTCCGTCATGGACGGCCCAAAGAATGTCATGCAGCTGCGTCTCCGGACCGACCAGGACGAAAAGCCCATCTTCTGTCATGATTTTTTGTCATAGAAGTAGGACCCCACCACATCTATGATGATACGGTGTTTTGTCACAATTATTTGTTGGGGAACATGGTATTTTAAAATTTTCCTACGATCACGCAAGATCTATCTACCAGATGCATAGCAACGAGAGGGGAGAGTGAGTCTACGTACCCTCGTAGACCGAAAGCGGAAGCGTTAGAACAACGCGGCTGATGTAGTCGTACGTCTTCACGGCCCGACCGATCAAGCACTGAAACTACGGCACCTCCAAGTTCTAGCACACGTTCAGCTCGATGACGTCCCTCGAACTCCGATCCAGCCGAGTGTCGAGGGAGAGTTCCGTCAGCACGACGGCGTGGTGACGATCTTGATGTTCTACCGTCGCAGGGCTTCGCCTAAGCACCGCTACAATATTTATCGAGGAGAACTATGGTGGAGGGGGCACCGCACACGGCTAAGAGATCAAGAGATCAATTGTTGTGTCTAGAGGTGCCCCTCTGCCCCCGTATATAAAGGAGGGAGGGAGAGGCCGGCCCTAGAGGGGGCGCATCAAGTGTGGGGAGTCCTACTAGGACTTGGGACTCCCAAGTCCTAGTAGGATTCCCCTTGCCTTTCCGGAGTAGGAGAGAAGGAAAGAGGGGGAGAGGGAGAAGGAAAAGGGGGCTGCACCCCTTGTCCAATTCGGACCAGAATGGGGGGGTGCACGCCTCCTTCCTTTTGGCCTCTCTCCTCTATTCCCGTAACTCCCCAGTACTCCGAAAATACCCGAATCACTCGGAACCTTTCCGATGTCCGAATATAGTCGTCCAATATATCGATTTTTACGTCTCGACCATTTTGAGACTCCTCGTCATATCCCCGATCTCATCCGGGACTCCGAACTCCTTCGGTACATCAAAACTCATAAACTCATAATAAAACTATCATCGAAACCTTAAGCGTGCGGACCCTACGGGTTCGAGAACTATATAGACATGACCGAGACACGTCTCCGGTCAATAACCAATAGCGGAACCTGGATGCTCATATTGGCTCCCACATATTCTACGAAGATCTTTATCGGTCAAACCGCATAACAACATACATTGTTCCCTTTGTCATCGGTATGTTACATGCCCGAGATTCGATCGTCGGTATCTCAATACCTAGTTCAATCTCGTTACCAACAAGTCTCTTTACTCGTTCCGCAATACATCATCCCGCAACTAACTCATTAGCTGCAATGCTTGCAAGGCTTATAGTGATGTGCATTACCGAGTGGGCCCAGAGATACCTCTCCGACAATCGGAGTGACAAATCCTAATCTCGAAATACGCCAACCCAACAAGTACCTTCGGAGACACCTGTAGAGTACCTTTATAATCACCCAGTTACGTTGTGATGTTTGGTAGCACACAAAGTGTTCCTCCGGTATTCGGGAGTTGCATAATCTCATAGTCGTAGGAACATGTATAAGTCATGAAGAAAGCAATAGCAGTAAAACTTAAACGATCATAGTGCTAAGCTAACAGATGGGTCTTGTCCATCAGATCATTCTCCTAATGATGTGATCCCGTTGATCAAATGACAACTCATGTCTATGGCTAGGAAACATAACCATCTTTGATCAATGAGCTAGTCTAGTAGAGGCATACTAGGGACACTCTGTTTTGTCTATGTATTCACACATGTATTAAGTTTCCGGTTAATACAATTCTAGCATGAATAATAAACATTTATCATGATATAAGGAAATAAATAATAACTTTATTATTGCCTCTAGGGCATATTTCCTTCAGTCTCCCACTTGCACTAGAGTCAATAATCTAGTTCACATCGCCATGTGATTTAACACCGATAGTTCACATCGTTATGTGATTAACACCCAAAGGGTTTACTAGAGTCAATAATCTAATTCACATCGCTATGTGATTAACACCCAAAGAGTACTAAGGTGTGATCATGTTTTGCTTCGTGAGAGAAGTTTAGTCAACGGGTCTGTCACATTCAGATCCGTATGTATTTCGCAAATGTCTATGTGTCTACAATGCTCTGCATGGAGCTAGTATAGCTAATTGCTCCCACTTTCAATACGCATCCAGATTGATACTTAGAGTCAGCTGGATTTAGTGTCAAAGCTTACATCGGCGTAACCCTTTACGACGAACTCTTTATCACCTCCATAATCGAGAAACATTTCCTTAGTCTTCCAGTTACTAAGGATAATTTTGACCGCTGTACACTGATCTACTCCTGGATCACTATTGTACCCTCTTGACAAACTCATGGCAAGGTACACATCATGTTTGGTACACAGCATGGCATACTTTATAGAACCTATGGCTGAGGCATAGGGAATGACTTTCATTCTCTCTATATTTTTCTGTCGTGGTCTGGCTTTGAGTCTTACTCAACTTCACACCTTACAAGTCAGGTAAGAACTCCTTCTTTGACTGATCCATTTTGAACTACTTCAAAATCATATCAAGGTATGTACTCATCGAAAGTCTTATCAAGCGTCTTGATCTATCTCTATAGATCTTGATGCCCAATATGTAAGCAGCTTCACCAAGGTCTTTCTTTGAAAAACTCCTTTCGAACACTCCTTTATGCTTTCCAGAAAATTCTACATCATTTCCGATCGACAATATGTCATTCACATATACTTATCAGAAAGGTTGTAGTGCTCCCACTCACTTCTTGTAAATACAGGCTTTACCGCAAGTCTGTATAAATCTATATGCTTTGATCAACTTATCAAAGCGTATATTCCAACTCCGAGATGCTTGCACCAGTCCATAGATGGATCGCTGGAGCTTGCACATTTTGTTAGCACCTTTAGGATTGACAAAACCTTCTGGTTGCATCATATACAAGTCTTCTTTAATATATCCATTAAAGAATGCAGTTTTGTTATCCATTTGCCAGATTTCATAAAACGCGGCAATTGCTAACATGATTCGGACAGACTTAAGCATCGCTACGGGTGAGAGAGTCTCATCGTAGTCAACTCCTTGAACTTGTTGAAAAACTTTCGCAACAAGTCGAGCTTTGTAAACAGTAACATTACTGTCAGCGTCAGTCTTCCTCTTGAAGATCCATTTATTTTCGATGGCTTGTCGACCATCGGGCAAGTCAACCAAAGTCCACACTTTGTTCTCATACATGGATCCCATCTCAGATTTCATGGTCTCAAGCCATTTTGCGGAATCCGGGCTCATCATCGCTTCCTCATAGTTCGTAGGTTCATCATGGTCCAGTAACATGACTTCCAGAACCGGGTTGCCGTACCACTCTGGTGCGGAACGTACTCTGGTTGATCTACGAAGTTCAGCAGTAACTTGATCCGAAGTTTCATGATCATCATCATTAGCTTCCTCACTAATTGGTGTAGGAATCACTGGAACCAGTTTCTGTGATGTACTACTATCCAATTCGGGAGAAGGTACAATTACCTCATCAAGTTCCACTTTCCTCCCACTCACTTCTTTCGAGAGAAACTCCTTCTCTAGAAAGGATCCACTCTTAGCAACAAAGACCTTGCCTTCGGATCTGTGATAGAAGGTGTACCCAACAGTTTCTTTTGGGTATCCTATGAAGATTTACTTCTCCGATTTGGGTTCGAGCTTATCATGTTGAAACTTTTTCACATAAGCATCGCAGTTCCAAACTTAAAGAAATGACAGCTTAGGTTTCTCGTCAAACCACAGTTCATACGGTGTCATCTCCACGGATTTAGATGGTGCCCTATTTAACGTGAATGTATCTGTCTCTAATGCATAACCCCAAAAGCGATAGTGGTAGATCGGTAAGAGACATCATCGATCGCACCATATCTAATAAAGTACGGTTATGACGTTCGGACACACCATTACACTATGGTATTCCAGGTGGCGTGAGTAGTGAAACTATTTCACATTGTTTTTACTGAAGGCCAAACTCGCTAACTCAAATATTTTACCTCTACGATCATATCGTAGAAACTCTTATTTTCTTGTTACGATGATTCTCCACTTCACTCTGAAATTCTTTGAACTTTTCAAATGTTTTAGACTTGTGCTTCATTAAGTAGATATACCCATATCTGCTCAAATCATCAGTGAAGGTCTGAAAATAACGATACCCGCCGCGAGCTTCAACACTCATTGGTCCACATACATCTGTATGTATGATCTCCAACAAATCTGTTGCTCGCTCCATTGTTCCGGAGAACGGAGTTTTAGTCATCTTGCCCATGAGGCATGGTTCGCAAGCACCAAGTGATTCATAATCAAGTGATTCCAAAAGTCCATCACTATGGAGTTTCTTCATGCGCTTTACACCATTATGACCTAAACAGCAGTGCCACAAATAAGTTGCACTATCATTATTAACCTTGCATCTTTTGGCTTCAATATTATGAATATGTGTATCACCACGATCGAGATCCAACAAACTATTTTCACTGGGTGTATGACCATCGAAGGTTTTATTCATGTAAACAGAATAACAATTATTCTATGACTTTAAATGAATAACCGTATTGCAACAAATATGATCAAATCATATTCATGCTCAACGCAAATGCCAAATAACATTTATTTAGGTTTTACACTAATCCCGAATGTATAGGGAGTGTGCGATGATGATGATATCAATCTTGGAACCACTTCCAACACACATCGTCACTTCACCTTTAACTAGTCTATGTTCATTCTGCAATTCTCGTTTCGAGTTACTAATTTTAGCAACTAAACCGGTATCAAATACCCAGGGGTTGCAATGAACACTAGTAAAGTACACATCAATAATCTGTATATCAAAATATACCTTTGTTCACTTTGCCATCCTTCTTATCCGCCAAGTATCTAGGGCAGTTCCACTTCCAGTGACCATTTCCTTTTCTGTAGAAGCACTTAGTTTCAGGCTTGAGTTTTAGCTTTGGGTTTCTTCACGGGAGTGACAACTTGCTTCTCATTCTTCTTGAAGTTCCCCTTCTATCCCTTTGCCCTTTACTTGAAACAAGTGGTCTTGTTAACCATCAACACTTGATGCTTTTTCATGATTTCTACCTTCGCCGACTTCAGCATCGCGAAGAGTTCGGGAATTCCTTTCGTCATCCCTTGCATATTATAGTTCATCACGAAGTTCTACTAACTTGGTGATAGTGACTAGAGAACTTTGTCAATTACTATATTATCTGGAAGATTAACTCCCACTTGATTCAAGTAATTGTAGTACCCAGACAATCTGAGCACATGCTCACTGGTTGAGCTATTCTCCTCCATCTTGTAGGCAAAGTACCGTCAGAAGTCTTATACCTCTCGACACGGGCATGAGTATGAAATACTAATTTCAACTCTTGGAACATCTTATATGCTCCGTGGCGTTCAAAACGTTTTTGAAGTCCCGGTTCTAAGCCGTAAAGCATGGTGCACTTAAACTATCAAGTAGTCATCATACCGAGCTTTTGTCAAAACGTTCATAACGTCTACATCTGCTCCTGCAATAGGTATGTCACCTAGCGGTGCATCAAGGACATAATTCTCTGTGCAGCAATGAGGATAATCCTCAGATCACGGAACACTTCCGCATCATTGCTACTAACATCTTTCAACTTAGTTTTCTCTAGGAACATATAAAAAATAAACGGGGAGTAACATCACGAGCTATTGATCTACAACATAGATATGCTAATACTACGAGGACTAAGTTCATGATAAATTAAAGTTCAATTTAATCATATTACTTAAGAACTCCCACTTAGATAGACATCCCTCTAGTCATCTAAATGATCATGTGATCCAAATCAACTAAACCATGTCCGATCATCACGTGAGATGGAGTAGTTTCAATGGTGAACATCTTATGTTGATCATATCTACTATATGATTCACGCTCGACCTTTCGGTCTCCAGTGTTCCGAGGCCATATCTGCATATGCTAGGCTCGTCAAGTTTCACCCGAGTATTCTGCGTGTGCAAAACTGGCTTACACCCGTTGTATTTGAACGTAGAGCTTATCACACCCGATCATCACGTGGTGTCTCGGCACGACGAACTTTCGCAACGGTGCATACTCAGGGAGAACACTTATACCTTGAAATTTAGTAAGGGATCATCTTATAATGCTATCGTCGAACTAAGCAAAATAAGAAGCATAATAAGATAAACATCACATGCAATCAAAATATGTGACATGATATGGCCATCATCATCTTGTGCTTTTGATCTCCATCTCCAAAGCACCGTCATGATCACCTTCGTCACCGGCGCGACACCTTGATCTCCATCATAGCATCGTTGTCGTCTCGCCAACTATTGCTTCTACGACTATCGCCACCGCTTAGTGATAAAGTAAAGCAATTACATGGCGATTGCATTTCATACAATAAAGCGACAACCATATGGCTCCTGCTAGTTGCCGATAACTTTACAAAACATGATCATTTCATACAAAACCGTATAACTCATCATGTCTTGACCATATCACATCACAACATGCCCTGCAAAAACAAGTTAGACGTCCTCTACTTTGTTGTTGCAAGTTTTACGTGGCTGCTACGGGCTTAGCAAGAACTGTTCTTACCTACGCATACAAAACCACAACGATATTTCGTCAAGTATGTGCTGTTTTAACCTTCACAAGGACCGGGCGTAGCCACACTTGATTCAACTAAAGTTGGAGAAACTGACACCCGCCAGCCACCTGTGTGCGAAGCACGCCGGTAGAACCAGTCTCGCGTAAGCGTACGCGTAATGTCGGTCCGGGCCGCTTCATCCAACAATACCGCCGAATCAAAGTATGACATGCTGGTAAGCAGTATGACTAGTATCGTCCACAACTCACTTGTGTTCTACTCGTGCATATCATCTACGCATAGACCTGGCTCATGATGCCACTGTTGGGGAACGTGGAATTTTAAAATTTTCCTACGATCACGCAAGATCTATCTACCAGATGCATAGCAACGAGAGGGGAGAGTGAGTCTACGTACCCTCGTAGACCGAAAGCGGAAGCGTTAGAACAACGCGGTTGATGTAGTCGTACGTCTTCACGGCCCGACCGATCAAGCACCGAAACTACGGCACCTCCAAGTTCTAGCACACGTTCAGCTCGATGACGTCCCTCGAACTCCGATCCAGCCGAGTGTCGAGGGAGAGTTCCGTCAGCACGACGGCGTGGTGACGATCTTGATGTTCTACCGTCGCAGGGCTTCGCCTAAGCACTGCTACAATATTTATCGAGGAGAACTATGGTGGAGGGGGGCACCGTACACGGCTAAGAGATCAAGAGATCAATTGTTGTGTCTAGAGGTGCCCCTCTGCCCCCGTATATAAAGGAGGGAGGGAGAGGCCGGCCCTAGAGGGGGCGCATCAAGTGTGGGGAGTCCTACTAGGACTCCCAAGTCCTAGTAGGATTCCCCTTGCCTTTCCGGAGTAGGAGAGAAGGAAAGAGGGGGAGAGGGAGAAGGAAAAGGGGGCTGCACCCCTTGTCCAATTCGGACCAGAAGGGGGGGTGCACGCCTCCTTCCTTTTGGCCTCTCTCCTCTATTCCCGTAACTCCCCAGTACTCCGAAAATACCCGAATCACTCGGAACCTTTCCGATGTCCGAATATAGTCGTCCAATATATCGATTTTTACGTCTCGACCATTTTGAGACTCCTCGTCATATCCCCGATCTCATCCGGGACTCCGAACTCCTTCGGTACATCAAAACTCATAAACTCATAATAAAACTATCATCGAAACCTTAAGCGTGCGGACCCTACGGGTTCGAGAACTATGTAGACATGACCAAGACACGTCTCCGGTCAATAACCAATAGCGGAACCTGGATGCTCATATTGGCTCCCACATATTCTACGAAGATCTTTATCGGTCAAACCGCATAACAACATACATTGTTCCCTTTGTCATCGGTATGTTACATGCCCGAGATTCGATCGCCGGTATCTCAATACCTAGTTCAATCTCGTTACCAACAAGTCTCTTTACTCGTTCCGCAATACATCATCCCGCAACTAACTCATTAGCTGCAATGCTTGCAAGGCTTATAGTGATGTGCATTACCGAGTGGGCCCAGAGATACCTCTCCGACAATCGGAGTGACAAATCCTAATCTCGAAATACGCCAACCCAACAAGTACCTTCGGAGACACCTGTAGAGTACCTTTATAATCACCCAGTTACGTTGTGACGTTTGGTAGCACACAAAGTGTTCCTCCGGTATTCGGGAGTTGCATAATCTCATAGTCATAGGAACATGTATAAGTCATGAAGAAAGCAATAGCAGTAAAACTTAAACGATCATAGTGCTAAGCTAACGGATGGGTCTTGTCCATCAGATCATTCTCCTAATGATGTGATCCTGTTGATCAAATGATAACTCATGTCTATGGCTAGGAAACATAACCATCTTTGATCAATGAGCTAGTCTAGTAGAGGCATACTAGGGACACTCTGTTTTGTCTATGTATTCACACATGTATTAAGTTTCCGGTTAATACAATTCTAGCATGAATAATAAACATTTATCATGATATAAGGAAATAAATAATAACTTTATTATTGCCTCTAGGGCATATTTCCTTCATTATTGTCATAGAAGTGTCATAAGTATGACAGAAAAAAAATCGTTTGGCCCAAAATGTCACGGATGTGTCTTTTTTTTGTAGTGAATATACGCTTTGATGAGATGATCAAAGCATATGGTTTTTTACAGACATTTGGAGAAGCCTGTATTTACAAGAAAGTGAGTGGGAGCTCTGTAGCATTTCTGATATTATATATGGATGACATATTATTGATTGGAAATGATATAGAATTTCTGGATGGCATAAAAGGATACTTGAATAAGATATTTTCAATGAAAGACCTCGGTGAAGCTGCTTATATATTAGGCATCAAAGATCTATAGAGATAGATCAAGACGCTTAATTCGACTTTCACAAAGCACATGCCTTGATAAAGTTTTGAAGAAGTTCAAAATGGATCAGTCAAAGAAAGGGTTCTTGCCTGTGCTACAAGGTGTGAAGTTGAGTAAGACTCAATGCCCGACCACTGTAGAAGATAGAGAGAAATGAAAGTCATTCCCTATGCCTCAGCCATAGGATCTATCATGTGTGCAATGTTGTGTACCAGACCTGATGTGTGCCTTGCTATAAGTTTAGCATGGAGGTACCAAAGTAATCCAGGAGTGGATCACTGGACAGCGGTCAAGAACATCTTGAAATACCTAAAAAGGACAAAGGATATGTTTCTTGTTTATGGAGGTGACAAAGAGCTCGTCGTAAATGGTTAAGTCGATTCCTGCTTTGACACTGATCCGGATGACTCTAAGTCACAAACCGGATATGTATTTTTATTGAACGATGGAGCTATCAGTTCGTGCAGTTCCAAGCAGAGCGTCGTGGCGGGATCTACGTGTGAAGTGGAGTACATAGCTGCTTCGGAAGCAGCAAATGAAGGAGTCTGGATGAAGGAGTTCATATCCGATCTAGGTGTAATACCTAGTGCATCGGGCCCAATGAAAATCTTTTGTGACAACACTAGAGCAATAGCCTTGGCGAAGGAATCCAGGTTTCACAAGAGAACCAAGCACATCAAGAGACGCTTCAATTCCATCCACGATCAAGCCAAGGAGGTAGACATAGAAATTTTCAAGATACATACGGATCTGAATGTCGCAGACCCGTTGACTGAGCCTCTTCCACGAGCAAAACATGGTCAGCACCAAGACTCCATGGGTGTTAGAATCATTACTATGTAATCTAGATTACTGACTCTAGTTCAAGTGCGAGACTGAAGGAAATATGCCCTAGAGGCAATGATAAAGTTGTTATTTGTATTTCCTTATATCATGATAAATATTTATTATTCATGCTAGAATTGTATTAACCGGAAACTTAGTACATGTGTGAATACATAGACAATACAGAGTGTCCCTAGTATGCCTCTACTAGACTAGCTCATTGATCAAAGATGGTTATGTTTCCTGACCATAGACATGAGTTGTCATTTGATCAACTGGATCACATCATTAGGAGAATGATGTGATGGACTAGACCCATCCATTAGCTTAGCAACTTGATCGTTTAGTTTTACTGCTATTGCTTTCTTCATGACTTATACATGTTCCTACAACTATGAGATTCTGCAACTCCTGAATGCCGGAGGAACACCTTGTGTGCTATCAAACGTCACAACGTAACTAGGTGATTATAAAGATGCTCTACAGGTGTCTCCGAAGGTGTTTGTGGTGTTGGCATAGATCGAGAATAGGATTTGTCACTCCGAGTGTTATAGAGGTATCTGTGGGCCCTCTCGGTAATACACATCATAATAAGCCTTGCAAGCAAATGACTAATGAGTTAGTCACGAGATGATGTATTACAGAACGAGTAAAGAGACTTGCTGGTGACGATATTGAACTAGGTATGATGATACTGACGATCGAATCTCGGGCAAGTAACATACCGATGACAAAGGGAACAACGTATGTTGTTATGCGGTTTGACCGATAAAGATCTTCGTAGAATATGTAGGAACCAATATGAGCATCTAGGTTCCACTATTGGTTATTGATCGGAGGTGAGTCTCGGTCATGTCTACATAGTTCTCGAACCCGTAGGGTCCGCACGCTTAACGTTCGATGACGATTGGTATTATGAGTTTAGGTGTTTTGATGTACCAAAGGTAGTTCGGAGTACCGGATGTGATCATGGACATGACGAGGAGTCTCAAAATGGTCGAAACATAAAGATTGATATATTGGACAGCTATATTCAGATACCGGAAGTGTTCCGGGTGATTTCGGAGAAAACCGGAGTGCCGGAGGGTTACCCGAACCCCCCCCCCCCGGGGAGAACTAATGGGCCACATGGGCCTTGGTGGAGAGAGAGAGAGGGCCAGCCAGGGCAGGCCGCGCGCCCCCTCCCCCTCTGGTCCGAATTGGACCAGGGAAGGGGGGCACCCCCCTTTCCTTCTTCCTCTCCTCCTTCCTTTCCCCCTCCTAGTAGGAGTAGGAAAGGGGAGTCCTACTCCTACTAGGAGGAGGACTCCTCCTCTCCCCGTGCGCCACAAGGGTCGGCCGGCCTCCCCCTTGCTCCTTTATATACGGGGGCAAGGGGCACCCTAGAAGACACAAGTTAACATCAGTTTTAGCTGTGTGCGGTGCCCCCTCCACAGATACACACCTCAGTCATATCGTTGCAGTGCTTAGGCGAAGCCCTGCGTCGGTAGCTTCATCATCACCATCACCACGCCGTCGTGCTGATGGAACTCTCCCGTGACGCTCAACTGGATCAAGAGCTCGTGGGACGTTATCGAGCTGAACGTGTGCTGAACGTGGAGGTGTCGTATGTTCGGTGCTTGGATCGGTTGAATCGAGAAGACGTTCGACTACATCAACCACGTCACTGGGCGCTTCCGCTTTCGGTCTACGAGGGTACATAGACACACTCTCCCCACTCGTTTCTATGCTTCTATTAGATAGATCTTGTGTGATCGTAGGAAATTTTTGAAATACTACGTTCCCCAACAAATTGTTCGTAAATTTTTAGCTCATTTTGAGATGTGAAGAATAGGTGTCCTGACGTAGCTTGAGGAATTGCAACTTCTTGAATAAGTGGTGGCCATAGTGTGTTGGCACAAAGCGTGCTCGCATGACTTCTTTCACTTGGTTCCAAGTGGTGATGGGTGGTTCGCATGTTGCTTCTCGTCTCTCAATGACTTGTTCCCACCAAATAAGGACATAATCTTGAAACTCAAGCGATTCCATCGCGATCTTTTTCTCCTCATCATAGTTGTGTAAGAGAAATATCTTGTCGACTTTCAGTGCCCATGAGAGATAGTCTTCGGGATCATTGCTTCCGGAAACCTTTGACATGTTGAACTTAAGCTTGTCGTAGCATTACTCTTCGTTGCGCTCTTGTCTATTGTGATGACGTTCTTGACGTGGAGGATTGTCAACCTCAAGTTGCTCTTGACGTGGAGGATTCTCATTGTTTTGTTGCTCTTGCCTAACTTGTGGTTCTTGTTGAGGTTGTTGCTCATGTCTAGCATTTGGACGAACTTGTGGTGCTTGGCGGTGCAATCATGCTTGATATCGCTTTTCTTGCAGTTCATCACGAAGTGCTTCTTCATCTTCACGAGCATGTCGGTTGCGGTCGGCGGTGGCACAATTTGTGTCTCGGAGGGCACGTTATGCCTCATTGGCTTGTGCTTCACGCCGTTGTTGTTCTTGACGTAGAGCATCGGCATCTTGCTCGTCTTGGTGTTGACGTTGCCATTCTTGCATTTGCTCTTGTTGTCATTGGTGTTCCTGCGCTTCCTCTTGTTGGCGTAGGCGTTGCCTTTCTTTTTCTTGTCCAAGAGTGACTTGATTTTGGCGATGTCGACGTTCTTGTTTGTCAAGTTGCTCTCGAGACCCGTTTCCATGTAGAGAATTTCGGTTGGCGTGGCGATCATGGCGCACGGCTCGATTAAGAGCGTTCGAGATCTGTCAGGGATACGGTTAGTAAGTATAAACCGGATGTTGTAAACCGGTTCAGTTATGTTGAACTTGGTTCATTATTTTAGTAGAGATTACGGCCTATGAGATTTCAAGGCCCATGTATAGAAATACGGTTGTAAACCGCCAAGGAGATATAACTTGGGAGATAAGAAAGAAAGGACAGAGACCGAGGCGGACACGATTATGAGCCGGCCTCGGGACTCTGTAAACCGGACCAGGCGTCACCTCTATATAAAGGGACGGCCCGGCACCGGTTCAAGGGCAAGCAACAATCGATACGTCGAGACGCAGGCAAGCGATTCCGCTCCCTGTAAACCGACGCCCAAGCAATACCAAACCAACTAGACGTAGGCTTTTACCTTCTCAAAGGGGCCGAACTAGTATAAAATCCTCTGTGTCCTTTGTGCGCCATGAACCCTTTCAAGCTAACCCGTGCGATGGTTCCATCATCAAGTCCGTTAAACCGGACATCTGCCGTGTTAATTCCACGACAAGATCGGTGTATGATAACCCACAAGTATAGGGGATCACAACAGTTCTTGAGGGTAGAGTATTCAACCCAAATTTATTGATTCGACACAAGGGAGGCCAAAGAATATTCTCGAGTATTAGCAGCTGAGTTGTCAATTCAACCACACCTGGAAAACTTAATATCTGCGACAAAGTATTTAGTAGCAAAGTAGTATGGAAGTAGAGGTAACGGTGGCAAAAGTAACAGTAGTAGTTTTGTAGTGACGGTGACAACAGCAGTAACGAAAGTAACAAAGCAAGTATCAATATGGAGTGAACTCATAGGCAATGGATCGGCAATGATAGGTGTCGGATAATATTCATCATGCAGCAGTTATAACCTAGGGTGACACAGAACTAGCTCCAATTCATCAATGTAATGTAGGCATGTATTCCGAATATAGTCATACGTGCTTAAGGAAAAGAACTTGCATGACATCTTTTGTCCTACCCTCCCATGGCAGTGGGGTCCTATTGGAAATTAAGGGATATTAAGGCCTCCTTTTAATAGAGTACCAGACCAAAGCATTAACACTTAGTGAATACATGAACTCCTCAAACTATGGTCATCACCGGAAAGTGTCCCGGTTATTGTCACTGCGGGGTTGTCGGATCATAACACATAGTAGGTGACTATTGACTTGCAAGATAGGATCAAGAACACAAATATGTTCGTCAAAACTTAATAGGTTCAGATCTAAAATCATGGCACTCGGGCCCTAGTGACAAGCATTAAGCATAGCAAAGTCATAGCAACATCAATCTCAGAACATAGTGGATACTAGGGATCAAGCCCTAACAAAACTAACACGATTATATGATAAATCTCATCCAACCCATCACCGTCCAGCAAGCCTGTGATGGAATTACTTACGCACGGCGGTGAGCATCATGAAATTAGTGATGGAGGATGGTTGATGATGATGACGGCAATGATCTCCACTCTCTGGAGCCCCCAACGGACTCCAGATCAAGTGTCCCGAGGAAGAACAGGAGTTGGCGGCGGCTCCGTATCGTAATACGCGATGAAATCTTCTCCCTTATTTTTTTCTCCCCGAAACGATTGGTGCAATTATTGATATGAAGGAAGGAAATATTAGATTCCAATTTCCGTTAGGGAAAGGCATGTAACACTTTCCTAGAAAGAAAATCAAATTACCATATGAATCTATCATGAGAGCCACTTATGGATTGCCTTCCAAACATGGCAATACATAGATTTATCTTGTATCGTGCCTAGCTAGGGGCGTAAAACGATAGCGCTTGTTGGGAGGCAACCCAATTTTATGCTTTTAGTTTTTGTTGCTGTTAGGGAATAAATATTGCATATAGCCTCTTATTAGATGTGGTTTCATGTTTTGTTTAGTGTTTGTGCCAAGTAGAACCTTTGGGAAGACTTGTGTGAAGTTTATGTGATCTTGCTTTGAAAAACAAAATCGTTAGCGCTCACTAAAGTGGTCTTCAGATTTTACTGGAGCGTGATTTCTAGTTGATTATTTTTTCAGATGATTGGTAGACAAATTCCGCAAATTTACCAATTTAGTTTGAATTTTTTGGAGTTCCAGAAGTAGGCGAAACCTACATATTACTACAGACTGTTCTGTTTTTGACAGATTCTGTTTTTCGTGTGTTGTTTGCTTATTCCGATTCATCTATGAGTAGTATTGGAGGATATGAACCATAGATAAGTTGGAATACGGTAGGTTTAATGCCAATATAAACAAAGAATGAATTCATTGCTGCACTTTTGAGTAGTGGTTTGCTTTCTTATACTAACGGAGCTCACGAGAATTTTTGTCTAAGTTTTGTGTTGTGAAGTTTTCAAGTATTGAGTATTGCTTTGATGGACTATGGAACAAGGAGTAGCAAAGGCCTAAGCTTGGGGATTCCCATGGCACCCCAAGTAAATTCAAGATAATCAAAAGCATAAGCTTAGGGATTCCCCGGGAAGGCATCCCCTCTTTCGTCTTCATTCATCGGTAACTATACTTGGAGCTATATTTTTATTCGCAACATGATATGTGTTTTGCTTGGAGCGTCTTGAATAATTTGAGTCTTTGCTTGTTAGTTTGCCACAATCATCCTTGATGACACACCTATTTGAGAGAGTTAAATATGGCCTAGAAATTTCTAGAACACTCTATGTGCTTCACTTATATCTTTTGAGTTGAATAGTTTTTGCTCTAGTGCTTCACTTATATCTTTTAGAGCACGGTGGTGGTAATATTTTGTAGAAATTGTTGAACTCTCATGATTCACTTATATCCCTTTTAGAGTCTATTAAAACAGCATGGTAATGTGTTTAGGCTAAAGAAACTAGTCTTCACATGATAGACATGCAATGTCAATGTAGTAAAAAATCACACTAACTGCATTGAATAGAATGAGATGTTGGATGCTTGATAATTGTTTTGAGACACGAGGATAGTGATATTAGAGTCATGCTAGTGGAGTTATTATGAAATTAAGAAATACTTGTGTTAAGGTTAGTGATTCCTGTATCATGCACATATGGTGAACCGCTATGTGACGAAGTTAGAGCATGAGGTATTTGTAGAGTGCCAACCTTTGTGTGGAGGTCTGGGGCGCGCGATGGTTAACTCCTACCAACCTCCCCCCTAGGAGCATGCGTTGATTGCTTTGTTTTGATGACTCGTAGATTTTTGCAATAAGTATATGAGTTCTTATGACTAATGTTGAGTCCATGGATTATACACACTCTCACCCTTCCACCATTGCTAGCCTCTCTTGTACCGCGCAACTTTCGCCGGTGCCATAAACCTACTATATATCCTTCCTCAAAATAGCCACCATTTTGTTCCTCAAAACAGCCACCATACCTACCTATCATGGCATTTCCATAGCCATTCTGAGATATATTGCCATGCAACTTTCCACCGTTCCGTTCATATGACACACATCATATTGTCATATTGCCATGCATGATCATGTAGTTGATGTCGTAGTTGTGGTAAAGCCACCATGCATAATTTTTTATTTATGTCACTCTTGATTCATTGCATATCCCGGTACACCGCCTGAGGCATTCATGTAGAGTCATACTTGTTGTAGTATCGTGTTGTAATTTCGAGTTGTAATAAAAATTGTGATGATCATCATTATTAGAGCATTGTCCCATGTGAGGAAAGGCCAATAAAAAAAGAGATGGCCCAAAAAAATAGAGAGGGGCTAATAAAAAAAGGGGAGAAAGCCCCTCCAAAAAAATGAGAGAAAAGAGAGAAGGGACAATTGCTACTATCTTTTTTCCACACGTGTGCTTCAAAGTAGCACCATGTTCTTCATTGTAGAGAGTCTCATGCTTAGTCACTTTCAAATACTAGTGGGAATTTTCATTATAGAACTTGGCTTGTATATTCCAACGAAGGGCTTCCTCAAATGCCCTAGGTCTTCGTGAGCAAGCAAGTTGGATGCACACCCACTAGTTTCTTTTGTTGAGCTTTCATTCATATTTAGCTCTAGTGCATCCGTTGCATGGCAATCCCTACTCACTCACATTGATATCTATTAATGGGCATCTCCATAGCCCGTTGATACGCCTAATCGATGTGAGACTATCTCCCTCTTTTTTGTGTTCTCCTCAACCACCTCTATTCCACCCATAGTGCTATATCCATGGCTCACGCTCATGTATTGCGTGAAAGTTGAAAGGTTTGAAAAAATAGAGTATGAAAACAAGTGCTTCGCTGAAATCGGGGTTGTGCATGACATGAATATTTTGTGTGATGAAGAGGGAGCATAGCCAGACTATATGATTTTGTAGGGATAACTTTCTTTAGCCATAGTATTTTGAGAAGACATGATTGATTTGTTAGTATGCTTGAAGTATTGTTATTTCTTATGTCAATATAGACGTTTATCTTGAATCTTTCAGATCTGAACATTCATGCCACAATTAAGAGAATTACATTGAAAAACTATATTGGTTAGCATTCCACATCAAAAATTCTTTCTTTATTATTTACCTACTCGAGGACGAGCAGGAATTAAGCTTGGGGATGCTTGATACGTCTCCAACATATCTATAATTTTTTATTGTTCCATGTTATTATTTATGAAGTCTTGGATGTTTAATGGGATTTATCTTTCACTTTTATATCATTTTTGGGACTAACCTACTAACCCAAAGGCCCAGTCTAGATTGTTGTTTTTTGCCTGTTTCAGGGTTTTGCAGAAAAAGAATATCAAACGGAGTCCAAACGAAATGGAACCTTCGCGAGAGATATTTTTGGAGAAAATCACGCACGCGGAGCTTGAGAACCACGTCAGGGGATCAAGAGGTGGCCCACGAGGGTAGGGGCGCCCCCCCCCCTTCCCAGGACGCGCCCCCTGCCTCGTGGCCCCCTCGAGCGTCCCTCGGTGCCCTCCTTCTTCCTATATAAGTCTATGTACCCCAGAAACTCCGTGAACATAGAGAAAACCCTAATTCCACCGCCGTACCTTCTATTCCCGTGAAGATCCCATCTTGGAGCCTATTCCGGAGCTCCACCGGAGGGGGATCCATCACGGAGTTCTTCTTCATCATCATCATCGCCCTCACCATGAGTTGTGAGTAGTTTACCACAAACCTTCGGGTCCATAGCTAGTATCTAGATGGCTTCTTCTCTCTCTCTCTGCATCTCAATACAAAGTTCTCCTCGGTCTTCGAGGAGATCTATTCGATGTAATCTCTTTTTGCGGTGTGTTCGTCGAGATCCGATGAATTGTGAGTTTATGGTCAAGGTTATCTATGAAATATATTTGGTTCTTCTCTGAACTTTTTATGTGTGCTCATAATGTCCTTGCAAGTCTCTTTGAATTATTGGTTTGGTTTGGCCTACTAGATCTATAGTTCTTGCAATGGGAGAAGTGCTTGGCTTTGGGTTCAATCTTGCGGTGTCCTTTCCCAGTGACAGTAGCGGCAGCAAGGCACGTATTGCATTGTTGCCATCGAGGATAAAAAGATGGGGTTTATATCATATTGCTTGAGTTTATCCCTCTACATCATGTCATCTTGCTTAAGGCGTTACTCTGTTCTTATGAACTCAATACACTAGATGCATGCTGAATAGCGGTCGATGTGTGGAGTAATAGTAGTAGATGCAGAATTGTTTCGGTCTACTTGTCTCGAATGTGATGCCTATATACAATGATCATGCCTAGATAGTCTCATAATTATTCGATTTTCTATCAATTTCTCAACAGTAATTTGTTTACCCGCCGTAGAATATCGCTATCATGAGAGAAGCCACTAGAGAAAACTATGGCCCATGGGTCTATTCTCAACATATCAATCTACATCCACTTTACTTTTATCGCTTTTACTTGATGTTCTTATAAACTAAAAATACTAAAAATATAAACTATCATCTCTATCAGATCTCAGTTTCGTAAGTGGCCGTAAAGGGATTGACAACCCCTTATCGCGTTGGCTGCGAAGTTCTTATTTGTTTGTGCAGGTGCGAGGGACTCATGCGTGGTCTCCTACTGGATTGATACCTTGGTTCTCAAAAACTGAGGGAAATACTTACGCTACTGTGCTGCATCTCCCTTTCCTCTTCGAGGGAATACAACGCAAGCTCAAGAAGTAGCAGAGCCCCCGAGCCCGTCCTGAGAGGGGCGCCGGGCGCACCTCCCTATGCGAGAGTGGAGGGTGCCTCATCGGCAGGCGCGTGTCTTGAGACGGGGCCGTCAGGAGCCTTCGTGTCCTCAGGTTCGCTGGCGGGCAGGTTCTTCTTCTTCTTGGGGTGGTCTGCAGGGTGATACGTCTCCAACGTATCTATAATTTTTTATTGTTCCATGCTATTATTTATGATGTTTTGGATGTTTAATGGGATTTGGTATACACTTTTATATTATTCTTGGGAGTAACCTACTAACCCAAAGGCCCGGTCCAGATTCCTGTTTTTTGCCTGTTTCAGGGTTTTACAGAAAAGGGATATCAAACGGAGTCCAAACGGAATGAAACCTTTGGGAGAGATATTTTTGGAGAAAATCACGCACGGGAGACTTGAGAACCACGGAGTAGGGCATACGTGGTGCCCACGAGGGTGGGGGTGCGCCCCCCTATAGGGCACGCCCCCCTGCCTCGTGGGCCCCATGTTTGGCCCCAGGTGCCCTCCTTCCTCCTTTATATACCTACGTACCCCGAAACCATCAGAACAACAGAGAAAACCCTAGTTCCACCGCCGTAACCTTCTGTTCCCGTGAGATCCCATCTTGGGGCCTGTTACGAAGCTCCGCCGGAGGGGGATCTTCCATGGAGTGCTTCTACATCATATCATCGCCTCACCATGAGTTATGAGTAGTTTACCACGGACCTTCGGGTCCATAGCTAGTATCTAGATGGCTTCTTCTCTCTCGTTGGATCGCAATACAAAGTTCTCCTCGGTCTTCGAGGAGATCTATTCGATGTAATCTCTTTTTGCGGTGTGTTTGTCGAGATCCGATGAATTGTGGGTTTATGATCAAGATTATCTATGAGAAATATTTGGTTCTTCTCTGAACTCTTTATGTATGATTATAATATCCTTGCAAGTCTCTTCGAATTATTGGTTTGGTTTGGCCTACTAGATCTATCGTTCTTGCAATGGGAAAAGTGCTTGGCTTTGGGTTCAATCTTGCGGTGTCCTTTCCCAGTGACAGTAGGGGCAGCAAGGCACGTATTGTATTGTTGCCATCGAGGATAAGAAGATTGGGTTTATATCAGTAAGTTTGAGTTTATCCCTCTACATCATGTCATCTTGCTTAAGGCGTTACTCTGTTCTTATGAACTCAATACACTAGATGCATGCTGGATAGCGGTCGATGTATGGAGTAATAGTAGTAGATGCAGAATCGTTTCGGTCTACTTGTCTCGGACATCATGCCTATATATAATGATCATGCCTAGATAGTCTCATAATTATTCGCTTTTCTATCAATTGCTCGACAGTAATTTGTTCACCCACCGTAGAATATCGCTATCATGAGAGAAGCCACTAGAGAACACTATGGCCCCCAGGTCTATTCTCAGCATATCAATCTACAATCTACTTTACTTTTCGGCTTTTACTTTCTGTTCTTATAACTAAAAATATCAAAAATATCAAACTATCATCTCTATCAGATCTCACTTTCGTAAGTGATTGTAAAGGGATTGAGAACCCCTTATTGCATTGGCTGCGAAGTTCTTATTTGTTTGTGCAGGTGCGAGGGACTCGCACGTGGTCTCCTACTGGATTGATACCTTGGTTCTCAAAAAGTGAGGGAAATACTTACGCTACTGTGCTGCATCACCCTTTCCTCTTCGAGGGGATACAACGTAAACTCGAGAAGTAGCACAGGGCGAAGACGGCTCCACCTTCGTCGGGGCTCTCGACCGTCGCGGTCTGGTAGGCGCGCTCCAGGGAACGCACCGCCTCCTTCCGGTCGTAGGCAATTGTGATGACTCCGCCACTCCCGGGCATTTTGAGGATGTTGTAGCCGTGATGGGTTGCCGCCATGAACTTGGCGAGGGCCGGATACCCTAGGATGGCATTGTACGGGAGGTGAATGTTGGCGACGTCGAAGTCGATGAGCTCGTTGTGATAGTTGTCGCGGTCACCGAAGGTGACAGGGAGGCGGACCTGCCCCATCGGGAGTGTGGAGCCATCTATGACTCCATAGAATGGCTTGGTTGGGTGGAGCTGATCATAGCGGACCTGGAGAGTCTCGAAGGTCTGGACGGAGAGGACGTTGAGCCCCGCTCCGCCGTCGACGAGGGTCTTGGTCACGAGGACATTGCTGATGGTCGGAGTGCAGAGCATCGGGAGAGCGCCTGGGGCTGCGGTGCACTTGAGCTGGTCCTTGGGATCGAAGGCGATGACCTGCTTGGTCCACCTAAGGTTGCGTGCGGTGTCAGGCCTGGGAAGCGCTGCGTTCACCTCACGAGCAAACTGCTTGAAGATGCGGTGGGAAGCCGGAGCATGGGCTCCCCCTAGGATGCATGCGACCACGCGTGGCTCCTGAAAGCCCCCTGCTTCATCCCCCTGGCGGTCGTCGTTGTTCCTTCTTGGCGGTGGTGGCAGCAGAGGCAGGCCCGTGTTGCCCTGAGGGTGACCCTCACGAGGCTGGTCGCGCCAGGGGACGTCACGAGGCTGCTCCTGCCAGTGGCCTTCACGAGGTTGGTCACACCATCCTTGGCGTGAGTTCCTGCCGTCCCAGCGTCCTCCACCACGGCCCCCTCCGCGGCCGTAGCCACGGTTGTCGCGCTCAGGGCGCTGCCCGACACGCCCGCCGCGCATCGCCCTGAGCTCTTGGCAGTCGTTAGTGTTGTGGCTGTGAACATCGTGGAAGACGCAGTATGGACGGTTGTCTCTGGAGGGGTCGTTGTAGCTGCAGCCACGCTTTACATCTGGCTCCGCGGCCAGCACGGCGGGTCCCTTGCGCTTTGCTTCCTTGGCCTTGGCCCTTTTGTCGTCAGCCTCCGCTTCAGGCAGCTCCAGGAGAGAGAGGCATCCTTCCTCTGCCCTGGCGCACTTTGCCACGAGTTTGAACATCTCGAGGGTTGTGCACAGGTCCTCGTGGATGGCGAGCTCCTCCTTCATCCTGATGTCGCGTACACCATCGGAGAACGCCAAGATGATGGCCTCTTCTGAGACCCTGGGGATCCTGAGGCGCACGGTGTTGAAACGCTGGATGTACTTCTGTAGGGTCTCCCCGGGTTGCTGCTTCACGACGCGCAGATCCACGGCTGCCGGGGCTTGGTCGCGGGTACCCTGGAAGTTGGCGACGGAACGCTCACGAAGCTCCCCCCAGGAGGAGATGGATCCCACAGGGAGGTTCAAGAGCCAGGAGACGGTGCCATCCTTGAGGGCCATGGGGAACCAGTTCGCCATGACCTGCTCGGTGCCGTTGGACACCTCAATGCTCAGCTCATAGAGCTGG
The DNA here is from genome assembly GCA_902687465.1 of Secale cereale. Lineage (NCBI taxonomy): Eukaryota > Viridiplantae > Streptophyta > Magnoliopsida > Poales > Poaceae > Secale > Secale cereale. The sequence goes on from LR738715.1 coordinate 479,680,721, forward strand.
AGGAACTCTGCAGGGTCGATGGTGCCATCGTAGCGCGAAGGCAGATCCGGCTTGAACTTGCCGGGCTAGACGAGGCACCGCAGCTTTGGAGCTAGGGCGCGACATCCGGCCACGCTCATGATTGCAGGCGCCCCCTACGCCTGCGGTGCTGGTTCCTGGGGCACAGGCGCCACCACCTCCTGTGGTGCGCGGTTCTGGTGCTGCGGGACGAGGGGCCGCAAGCTTCTGCCTAGGGATGCAGAATCACCTGGCAGCTCTCCTCATCGCGCGTAGGGGCCCTGCGGGGCTGCTCGCACCGCGGAGCCTCGTGTTTGAGCCCCTGGCCGGTGCCATATAGTGGAGGTGGAGCCGGGACACCGTGGCCCTCGTTCCCCGCCATGAGAGACGGAGGACAAGAGAAGTGAGTTGGTGTAGGTTCCTCCCGGCGGCGTTGACGAGCTCGGTGATGCGGTGGAGCCATTCGTCGTAGAGATCATCCGTCGGGCGGTAGCGCAGGAGCTCCCGCACCATCAGTAGCGCGGGTTGCTGGTAGACCAGCCCGCGGTGAATTAGCGAGGACGACGCCACGGCCGGCGAGGGTGACGGCATCACCGTGCAGCCATCGCGCCGCACGGACAGCGGCAGCGACGAGTCCTGCTGCTCGTGGACGGCCGGGTCGGTGGCGGCGTTGGCGACCGGCGAGTTGGGGCGGAGCGGTGCACCGTTGCCCGCGGGCGCCGTCTGAGCGACGTTGGAGGCGCGACAGGCGGCTCGCTCCCGGCGTGTGTCCACCATGGCGGCGAAGCGAGGTCGATGAATGAGGGCCGGACGAGGTCGTCGAAGAGGCGAGATTTCGACACGCCCCCTACCTAGCGTGCCAAATGTCGGATTACGGGCTCCGCAAGCCCAATAAGTTCGAACACAGGGGCGTGAATGAAGATCTCTCCCACTCACGTCTACCTAGCGCCTCGCCCTCGTCCAATGAAGAGATTCAAGCAAGCAACAAGTAAAGCACACACAAGTTTACCCAGGTTCAGGCCACCTTGCGGTGTAAAACCCTACGTCTTGCCTTGGTGGATTAGCCTCGGGAGGGCTTGAGTATGAACAAGTACAGTGGTTCCTAAGCTTAGGAGGAGAGCCCAGGAGGGTCAGGAGGCAAGGTTTCTTGCTCCTTGGTGTGTAGGCGGAGTCTCTCTGGATCTGATCAGAATGCCTCCATAGTGGAGACCCTAGCTACTTATATAGGCGGCCAGGGTCCTATTCCCCCGAAATGTTTAGGTGGGAAGGGATCACACAGCAGCCATTTTGAGCGGGAACACAAGGACGTTCCTATCCTGACAAAAGCGGTCTTCGCGTGCAAAGGGATCAGGCGGTGACGCGGTGGTGGGCTCGGTGGTGACATCCTCCCTGTCGTCCTTGCGGTCTTTGGTCTTGTTGCACCAAAGGGGAAACCTTTGTCCCGCCCCTCGGGAACCTGCGCTTGCGCTGTCTTCTTTGCACCAAAACGGCAACTGCACCATTGGCACGCACTGGCACCCGCTGCCGTGGTGCGTCACTGCTCGCGTCACTGCCTCCTCCTGAGGCAGGCTTGGCCTTGGATTCTCCGCCCCTCCGGAACAACCTAGCTGAGGCCGCTCCTAAGGGGGTCTTGGTGCCGTTCTCCTCGCGAGGTCTAGCCCCCTCGCGAGGGTCTTGAGCAGCTGGTCGATCAGCTGGGCCGTACCAGGCCGTAGTAGGAGTGCGTCGTGGCCCGCAGACAGGCAAGTCTAGGTACCATGGTTCCGAGGACGCCGACATTCAT
>LR738715.1:479682595-479696565 GCA_902687465.1 Secale cereale
CCCCCCCGATACTACTCATAGTTTCATCAAAATAAGCAAACAACACACAAAAAACAAAATCTGTCAAAAACAGAATAGTCTGTAGTAATCTGTAACTTTCGAATACTTCTGTAACTCTAAAAAAATTGAAATAAATTGGTGGACGTGAGGAATTAGTCTATTAATCATCTGCAAAAAGAATCAACTAAAAAGCAGTCGTAAAAAATGATTGTTAATCTCGTGAGCGCTAAAGTTTATGTTTTTTACAGCATGATCACATAAACTTCACACAAGTCTTCCCAAAGGTTCTACTTGGCACACTACTTAAAACACAAAACCACATCTAAACAGAAGCTAGATGCAATATTTATTCCTAAACAGAAGCAAAAACAAAGAAATTAAAATTGGGTTGCCTCCCAACAAGCGCTATCGTTTAACGCCCCTAGCTAGGCACGATGCAAGAATAGATCTACGTATTGACATCTTTGGTAGGCAATCCATAAGTGGCTCTCATAATAGATTCATAAGGTAATTTGATTTTCTTTCTAGGAAAGTGTTCCATGCCTTTCCTTAACGGAAATTGAAATCTAATATTTCCTTCCTTCATATCAATAATTGCACCAATCGTTCTAAGGAAAGGTCTACCAAGAATAATAGGACAAGTATGATTGCAATCTATATCAAGAACGATGAAATCTACGGGCACATAATTCCTATTGGAAACAATAAGAAAATCATTAATCCTTCCCATAGGTTTCTTAATGGTATAATCCGCAAGATGCAAATTTAAAGAACAATCATCAAGTTCATGGAAACCTAACATATCACACAAAGCTTTTGGAATTGTGGAAACACTTGCACCCAAGTCACACAAAGCAAAGCATTCATGATCTTTAATCATAATTTTAATAGTAGGTTCCCACTCATCATAAAGCTTTCTAGGGATAGAAACTTCTAATTCAAGTTTTTCTTCATAAGATTGCATTAAAGCATCAACTATGTGTTTGATAAAAGCCTTATTTTGACTATAAGCATGCGGAGAATTTAGCATGGATTGCAACAAGGAAATACAATCTATTAAAGAGCAATTATCATAATTAAATCCCTTGAAATCCAAATAGTGGGTTCATTGCTATGTAAAGTTTTGATCTCTTCAATCCCACTTTTAACAATTTTAGCATCAAGATCTAAAAACTCCGAATCATTGGGACGCCTTTTAACTAAAGTAGATTCATCTTCAGTCCCATCTTTATCAAGATTCATACTAGAAAACAAGGATTTAATAGGAGATACATCAATCCCTTTCAGATCTTCATCCTTATTTTCATGAAAACTAGAAGAACACACTTTCATAAAGTAATCTCTTTTAGCACGCATCCTAGCGGTTCTTTCCTTGCACTCATCAATGGAAATTCTCATGGCTTTGAGAGACTTGTTGATATCATGCTTAGGTGGAATATATCTAAGTTTCAAAGAATCAACATCAAGAGTAATTCTATCCACGTTTCTAGCTAACTCATCAATCTTAAAGCAATTTTTCTTCAAGCAAAGCATTGAAATTCTTTTGCTAATTCATAAACTCTTTAACACTAGTCTCAAATTCAGAGGGCATCTTACCAAAATTTCCATAAGAGTTATTCTAGGAATTACCATAATTATTAGAGGAATTACTAGGAAAAGGCCTAGGGCTAAAGTTTCCTCTATAAGCATTGTTACCAAAATTATTCCTACCAACAAAATTCACATCCAAAGATTCATTATTATTTTCAATCAACTTGGACAAAGGCATATCATTAGGATCAGAATAAGCACTCTTAGTAGCAAATAATTTCATAAGTTCATCCATCTTTCCCTCAAAACACTAATCTCTTCAATAGCATGCACTTTTTTACTAGTAGATCTTTCAGTGTGCCATTGAGAGTAGTTAACCATAATATTATCTAGGAATTTGGTAGCTTCTCCTAAAGTGATTTCCATGAAAGTGCCCCCCGCGGCTGAATCTAAAATATTTCTAGAAGCAAAACTCAAGCCAGCATAAAAGTTTTGTATAATCATCCATAGGTTCAAACCATGTGTAGGGCAATTATGTGTCATTCATTTCATTCTCTCCCAAGCTTGTGCAACATGCTCATGATCTAGTTGCTTAAAATTCATAATATCGTTTCTAAGAGAGATAATCTTAGCAGGAGGAAAATACTTAGAGATAAAGGCATCTTTGCACTTATTCCATGAATCAATACTATTTCTAGGCAAAGAAGAGAACCAAGTTTTAGCATGATCTCTAAGTGAAAACGGAAATAGCTTCAATTTGACAATATCATTATCCATATCCCTCTTCTTTTGCATATCGCACAAATCAACAAAGTTGTTTGGTGGGTAGCGGCATCTTCCCTAGGAAAGCCAGAAAATTGATCTTTCATGACAAGATTAAACAGAGCAGCATTGATCTCACAAGATTCAGCATCTAAGATAGGAGCAACCAGTGTGCTAATAAAATCATTATTGTTGGTATTGGAAAAGACACACAATTCGGCATTATCTTGAGCCATAGTGACAAGCAAGCAATCCAACACACAAGCAAACAAGAGGCAAGCGAACGGCAAAACACAAGGAAAAGGAAGGGCGAATAAAACGGCAAGGTTGAAGTGGGGGAGAGGAAAACGAGAGGCAAATAATGTAGTGCGAGGGATAAGGGTTTGTGATAGGTACTTAGTATATGACTTTTGCGTAGATCTCCCCTGCAATGGCGCTATAAATTCTTCTTGCTACTTCTCGAGCTTGTGTTGTATTCCTTCAAAGAGGAAAGGGTGATGCAGCACAGTAGCGTAAGTATTTTCCTCAGTTTTTGAGAACCAAGGTATCAATCCAGTAGAAGACCACGTGCGAGTCCCTCACACCTGCACAAACAAATAAGAACCTCACAGCCAACGCGATAAGGGGTTGTCAATCCCTTCACTGTCACTTACGATAGTGAGATCTGATAGATATGATAAGATAATATTTTTGGTATTTTTTGGTATAGAACAGAAAGTAAATAATGCAAAGTAAAGTAGATGGAAGATTAATATGATGAGAATAGACCCGGGGGCCATAGGTTTGACTAGTGGCTTCTCTCATGATAGCAGAATTCTACGGTGGGTGAACAAATTACTATCAAGCAATTGATAGAAAAGCGCATAGTTATGAGAATATCTAGGCATGATCATTATATATAGGCATCACGTCCGTGACAAGTAGACCAAAACGATTCTGCATCTACTACTATTACTCCACACATCGACCGCTATCCAGCATGCATCTAGACTATTAAGTTCATAAGAACAGAGTAACGCCTTAAGCAAGATGACATGATGTAGAGGAATAAACTCAAGCAATATGATATAAACCCCATCTTTTTATCCTCGATGGCAACAATACTATATGTGCCTTGCTGCCCCTGATGTCACTAGGAAAGGACACTGCAAGATTGAACCCAAAGCCAAGCACTTCTCCCATTACAAGAACTATAGATCTAGTAGGCCAAACCAAACCAATAATTCGAAGAGACTTGCAAGGATACTATAATCATACATAAAATATTTTAGAAAAGAATCCAATATTGTTCAAAGATAATCTTGATCATAAACCCACAATTCATCGGATCTCGACAAACACACCGCAAAAAGATTACATCGAATAGATCTCCTTGAAGATCGAGGAGAACATTGTATTGAGATCCAAAGAGAGAGAAGAAGCCATCTAGCTGATAACTATGGACCCGAAGGTCTGTGGTAAACTACTCACAACTCATCGGAGAGGCTGTGGTGTTGATGTAGAAGCCCTCCATGATCGATCCCCCTCCAGTGGAGCTCCGGAACAGGCTCCAAGATGGGATCTCACGAGAACAGAAGGTTGCGGCAGTGGAATTAGGGTTTCGTCTGTTGCCTTAATGTTTTCAGGGTATGAGAGTATATATAGGTTGAAGAGGGGCACCGGGGGAGCAACAGGTGGCCCACGAGGGTGGGGGCGCGCCTACCCCCCTGAGTGTGCCCCTGCCCTCGTGGCCACCTCCTTCGCTTCCTGGCGTGTACCCCAAGTCTCCTGCGTTGATATTGTTCCAAAAATAACTCTCCCGAAGGTTTCATTCCGTTTGGACTCCATTTGATATTCCTTTTCTACGAAACACTGAAATAGGCAAAAAAAAACAGCAATCTGCACTGGGCTTTGGGTTAGTAGGCTAGTCCCAAAAATAATATAAAAGTGTATAATAAAGCCCATTAAACATCCAAAACAGAATATATAATAGCATGGAACAATCAAAAATTATAGATACGTTGGAGACGTATAAGACCGTAGGCTGCCGTTTGTATGACCATGAGATAAGTGATGGTCCAAGGAAAACACAATAGCCCGAAGTGGAGCCACTGGTGTCGGGGCAGCCGGCCCATTCAGCATCGGAGTATGCGGTGAGGACGGTGTCGGTGGAGGCGTGCAATGTGACGCCGAGATCCATGGTGCCATAGATATAGCAGAGAATCCGCTTGACAACAGCCCAATGAACATCCCGATGAGCATGCATGTGAAGACAGACCTGCTGAACTGCATACTGGAGCTCCGGTCGAGTGAGGGTGAGGTACCGAAGAGCCCCAACGATAGACCGATAAAAGGCAGCATCCGAAGCAGGAGAACCATCCGTGGCAGAGATCTTGGCCTTTGTATCAATAGGCGTGGCAACGGGCTTGCAATTAAGCATGCCAGCACAGGCGAGAAGCTCATGAGCGTACTTCCGCTGGTGAAGGAAGAATCCATCTGGAGGACGTACCACCTCAACACCGAGGAAGTAGTGTAAAGGACCCAAGTCCTTGATGGCAAACTCGGTGCGAAGACAATTAGTGAGCTGACTGAGGAGGCTAGTCGTACATGCCGTCAGGATGATGTTGTCGACATAGAGGAGCAGGTATGCAGTGTCGGAGCCCTGGTGGTAGACAAACAGCGATGCATCCGAGCGGGTAGATCAAAACCCAAGCTGGTGCAGAAACGCTGTGATGCCCTGGTACCAAGTGCAAGGAGCCTGCTTGAGTCCATGCAAGGACCGCGAGAGCAGACACACGTGGTCGGGATGTGCTAGATTAACGAACCCCGTGGGCTGCTGAAAAAAGCCCTGCTCCTCGAGGTGGCCGTGAAGGAAGGCTGGAGACGTCCGTCTGGTGCACATGCCAGGCACGAGAGACCGCAAGGTGTAGAACCGTGCGGATCGTCCCGGGCTTGACCACCGGAGCGAAGGTGTCGGTGAAGTCGACGCTAAAACATTGCCAAAAGCCACAAACAACCCAACGTGCTTTATAGCGGTAAAGGGTACCATCGGAACGGAGCTTGTGTTTGAAGACCCACTTCCCGGTAATCACGTTGGCATGCCGAGGACGGGGAACAAGCTGCTACGTCCGATTGCGCAGCAAGGCATCAAACTCCTCTTGCATCGCAGCCATCCAGAGCGGGTCACAAAGAGCAGCTCGAACGAAGGACAACGAAGGCAGCGGCGTAGAGGTGGATCCGTATAGATGTATGCATCCGAAGCATACTACGAGCTCGGGTGAAAGACGCCCATACGGGCGCGAGTGACCAGACCAACCACAGGTGGTGAGCCCGCAGCCACCAGCGAGGACGCGCCAGAAGCCGACGAGGCTGCGGCGGAGGCGGTGCCGCGGGAGCCGAGTCCACGGTTGTGGTCGTGTCGGTCGATAGTGGAGGAGGCCGGCAAGGATGTTGGGCTGGTGGGGGAGGGCGGAGGGGCCACCGAGTCGGCGGGCGGCGGCGAGGCGGACGCCGAGCCAGATGGTGGCGTCGAGGCGGGACCCGTGGGGCTTGGAAGCCCAGCACTGGACCTGGAGGTGGCCGCAGGCGGGGGGTGACGTGCCTCAAAAGCCAGTGGGCGGGCCGAGGGCGACACGCAAGCGCCCCTGGCGAGGCGCCGATGGTCCCACATCGTCAACGACGGGTGATGGAGAGACGGCCGGAGGTACCTGCTGAAATGGAAACACATGCTCATCAAAGTAAACGTGCTGGGAGGTGAATACGCGATGGGATACAGGATCGTAGCACCGATAGCCCTTGGAGTTGGAAGGATAGCCGATAAAGATGCATGCAACAGAATGGGGTGCAAGTTTATGAGAAGTGTCGGCAGTGCTAGGATAACATAAACACCCAAAAATGCATAGACCATCATAAGAGGGTGGCGTACCAAAGAGGAGATGATGAGGCGTGTAGTTCCACCGCGGGCGGCATGGCCGGAGGTTAAGGAGCGATGAGGTAGCAAGTGCGTCTGGCCAGAAGCGAGGCGACACGTTGGCATGAAACAAGAGCGTATGAACATAGTCATTCAGAGTGTGAAGGACGCGTTCGGCTCGACCATTTTGCTATGAAGTATACGAGCAAGTGAGATGAAAAATTGTGCCATGGTGCGACAGAAAAGTACGGAAAGTAAGATTCACTACAAATGAATACACTTCCATGATGATACATGTTTGTCACAGTAGGTCACATTTTCTGTCATGCATGTACATCCATGACAAATTTATGACAGAATCAAGATAGTCATACCTGTGATGTCGTAGAAGTGTTCCATGACATTACCAAAATTATCATCACGGAAGTGTCCACTTCCATGACGATAAATCGCGCCTCACAGAAGTGCTTTCATCAAGGGTGACCGACACGTGGCATCCACCGTAACGGAACGCCGTTAAGCTATCGGGTCCGGTTTTGGATCCGATAACCCGTTAACAGCCCCGACCAATAGGGATTTTCCACGTGTAAAATCATCATTGGCTGGAGGAAACACGTGTCGGCTCAACGTTGGGACATATGGCATCCACTCATTGGACCCAAAGTGCCTATGATACGCCGACACGTGGCACGGCCCAACAGAGGCCCATATAGGTTAAAAAGGCCGGCCCAGTCAAAGGCCCGTAGTACTTCTCAAGTACTAGTGGGCCAGCCCAATAACGGCCTGCTTAATAAAGGCCCATTTACGGCCCGAAGCTCGATCTGGCCCGTTAATTATTTGCCGAATATTTGGGCCCATTTAGGGCCCAAAGCCAGATCTGGCCCGTTAATTGTTCGCCGATTTGGGCCCAATTACAGCCCAGTGACTTTCGGCCTGTTAGAGGCCCGACGTAGACATGGGCCCATTTCAGCCCGATGTGACTTTCGGCCTAGGAATGGCCCGTGCTGCCCATGGGCCATATATGGTCCGACAAGACATCGGGCCCATTAACGGCACGTGATAAAGGTGGCAATGTTAAGCCCAACGTGAATTTGGGCCTGTTAAAGGCTTGTCGCATAATTCGGCCCGTTGATGTCTGTACTAAGCTTTCAGCCTCTTAAAGGCCCATGATATCAGTGGGCCAACTAAGGCCCGGGATATGTTTCGGCCTGGTAACTGCCCGTGATATAAGTGGGCCCAAAAAGGCCCCGTCTACATTTCAGCCTGCTGAAGGCCCGTCGACGACTAGTGAAAATTGAGGCCCAATATGCATTTTGGCCTGCTAAAGGCCCATGGTTTCATCTGGCCCGTAATAGGCCAGTACAATATTCAGCCTGTTAATGGCCCAATGCTACCTGGGCCAAACTAAGCGCTAGGTCCACAAAAGGCCCAACTAAAATATAGGCCGGTGTAAGTTGTGGGCCTCGCGCAAAGTGTGAAGGCCCCAATGATTTGGGCCCAAGAAAGATGCAGGCCGGCCCAATGGTCACCAAATTTTACTTGAGTCTGCTATTTAGTTGATTCTTTTGGCATATGATTAATAGACAAATTCCTCACGTTTACCAATTTATTTCAATTTTTTCGGAGTTACAGAAGTATGCGAAAGTTACAGATTACTACAAACTGTTCTGTTTTTTACAGATTCTGTTTTTCGTGTGTTGTTTGCTTATTTTGATGAATCTATGAGTAGTATTGGGGAGTATGAATCATAGAGAAGTTGGAATACAGTAGGTTTAACACCAATATAAACAAAGAATGAGTTCATTACAGTACCTTTGAGTGGTGGTTTGTTTCCTTATACTAACGGGGCTCACGAGATTTTTGTCTAAGTTTTGTGTTGTGAAGTTTTCAAGTTTTGAGTATTCCTTTGATGGACTACGGAACAAAGAATGAAAAGAGCCTAAGCATGGGGATGCCCAAGGCACCCCAAGGTAAAATTCAAGGACAACCAAAAGCCTAAGCTTGGGGATGCCCCGGGAAGGCATCCCCTCTTTCGTCTTCATCTATCGGTAACTATATTTGGGACTATATTTTTATTCGCCACATGATATGTGTTTTACTTGGAGCGTCATGTATTATTTGAGTCTTTGCTTGTTAGTTTGCCACAATCATCCTTGCTGGACACACACTTTTGAGAGAGATAAATATGGCCTAGGAATTGTTAGAACACTCTATGTGCTTCACTTATATCTTCTGAGTTGAATATTTTTGCTCTAGTGCTTCACTTATATCTTTTAGAGCACGGTGGTGATTTTATTTTTAAGAAATTTTTTATCTCTCATGCTTCACTTATATCCTTTTGAGTGTCTATTAGAACAACATGGTAATGTACTTTGGCTATAAAACTAGCCTTAACATGATAGGCATCCAAGATGAATGTAGTAAAAACTTCCATACTAAGTGCATTCAATATGATGGGAAGTTGGATGCTTGATAATTGTTTTGAGATATGAGGATAGTGATATTAGAGTCATGCTAGTGGAGTTATTATGAAATTGAGAAATACTTGTGTTAAAGTTAGTGATTCCCGTAGCATGCACGTATATTAACCGCTATGTGACGAAGTTAGAGCATGAGGTATTTGTAGTGTCATCCTTTGTGTGGAGGTCGGGGGCGCGCGATAGTTAACTCCTACCAACCTCCCCCCTCGGAGCATGCGTTGATTGCTTTGTTTTGATGACTCGTAATTTTTTTAATAAGTATATGAGTTCTTATGACTAATGTTGAGTCCATGGATTATACGTTAACTCCTACCAACCTCCCCCCTAGGAGCATGCGTTGATTGCTTTGTTTTGATGACTCGCAAATTTTTTCAATAAATATATGAGTTCTTATGACTAATGTTAAGTCCATGGATTATACGCACTCTCACCCTTCCACCATTGCTAGCCTCTCTTGTGTCGCGCAACTTTCGTCCGTACCATACACCAACTATATACCTTCCTCAAAACAGCCACCATATACCTTCCTCAAAACATCCACCATACATACCTATCATGGCATTTCCATAGCCATTCCGAGATATATTGCCATGCAACTTTCCACCGTTCTGTTCATATGACACGCTTCATATTGTCATATTGCCATGCATGATCATGTAGTTGACATCGTATTTGTGGCAAAGCCACCATGCATAATTTTTCATACATGTCGCTCTTGATTCATTGCACATCCCGGTACACCACTGGAGGCATTCATATAGAGTTATACTTTTTCCTAGTATCGAGTTGTAATATCGAGTTGTAATCAATAGAAGTGTGATGATCATCATTATTAGAGCATTGTCCCATGTGAGGAAAGGCCGAACAAAAGAAAAGGCCCCTCCAAAAAAAGGGACAATTGCTATATCTTTTTCCACACTTGTGCTTCAAAGTAGCACCATGTTCTTCATGATAGAGAGTCTCATGTTTAGTCACTTTCAAATACTAGTGGGAATTTTCATTATAGAACTTGGCTTTCATATTCCAACGATGGGCTTCCTCAAATGCCCTAGGTCTTCGTGAGCAAGCAAGTTGGATGCACACCCACTTAGTTTCTTTTGTTGAACTTTCATACATATCTAGCTCTAGTGCATCCGTTGCATGGCAATCCCTACTCACTCACATTGATATCTATTGATGGGCATCTCCATAGCCTGTTGATACGCCTAGTCAATGTGAGACTATCTCCCTCCTCTTTGTCTTCTCCACAACCACCACTCGGTTCCACCCATAGTGCTATATCCATGGCGCACGCTCATGTATTGCGTGAAAGTTGAAAGGTTTGAAAGAATAAAGTATGAAAACAAGTGCTTGGCTGAAACCGGGGTTGTGCATGATATGAATATTTTGTGTGATGAAGAGGGAGCATAGGCAGACTATATGATTTTGTAGGGATAACTTTCTTTAGCCATAGTATTTTGAGAAGACATGATTGCTTTGTTAGTATGCTTGAAGTATTGTTATTTCTTATGTCAATATAGACTTTTGTCTTGAATCTTTCAGATCTGAACATTCATGCAACAATAAAGAGAACTACATTGAAAATTATGCTGGTTAGCATCCCACATCAAAAATTCTGTTTTTATCATTTACCTACTCGAGGACGAGCAGGAATTAAGCTTGGGGATGCTTGATACGTCTCCAACTTATCTATAATTTTTTATTGTTACTTGCTATTATTTATGATGTTTTGTATGTTTAATGGGCTTTGTTATACACTTTTATATTATTTTTGGGACTAACCTATTAACCCAAAGGCCCAGTCCAGATTGCTGTTTTTTTGCCTATTTCACGGTTTTACAAAAAGGAATATCAAACGGAGTCCAAACAGAATGAAACTTTGAGAGAGATATTTTTGGAGCAAAATACGCACAGGAGACTTGAGAACCACGAAATAGGGCTGACGTGGCATCCACGAGGGTGGGGGGCGCCCCCCTACAGGGCGTGCCCCCTGCCTTGTGGGCCCCGCGTCTGGCCCTCGGTGCCATCCTTCCTCCTATATATACCTACGTACCCCAAAACCATCAGAACAACAGAAAAAACCCTAGTTCAACGCCGCAACCTTCTGTTCCCGTGAGATCCCATCTTGGGGCCTGTTCCGGAGCTCCGCCGGAGGAGGGATCTATCACGGAGTGCTTCTACATCATCATCATCACCTCACCATGAGTTGTGAGTAGTTTACCACAGACCTTCGGGTCCATAGTTAGTATCTAGATGGCTTCTTCTCTCTCTTTGGATCTCAATACCAAGTTTTCCTCGGTCTTCGAGGAGATCTATTGGATATAATCTCTTTTTGCGGTGTGTTTGTCGAGATCCGATGAATTGTGGGTTTATGATCAAGATTATCTATGAGAAATATTAGGTTCTTTTCTGAACTCTTCTATGTATGATTATAATATCCTTGCAAGTCTCTTCGAATTATCGGTTTGGTTTGGCCTACAAGATCTATAGTTCTTGCACTGGGAGAAGTGCTTGGCTTTGGGTTCAATCTTGCGGTGTCCTTTCCCACCGACAGTAGGGGCAGCAAGGCACGTATTGTATTGTTGCCATCGAGGATAAAAATATGGGGTTTATATCATGTTATTTGAGTTTATCCCTCTACATCATGCCATCTTGCTTAATGTGTTACTCTGTTCTTATGAACTTAATACTCTGGATGCATGATGGATAGCAGTCGATGTGTGGTGTAATAGTAGTAGATGCAGAATCGTTTCGGTCTACTTGTCTCGGACGTGATGCCTATATATAATGATCATGCCTAGATAGTCTCATAATTATTCGCTTTTCTATCAATTGCTCGACCGTAATTCGTTCACCCACCGTAGAATTATGCTATCATGAGATAAGCCACTAGAGAAACCTATGGCCCCCGGTTCTATTCTCAACATATCAATCTACAATCTACTTTACTTTTCCGTTTTTACTTTCTGTTCTTATATCCAAAAATACCAAACTATCATCTCTATCAGAACTCACTTTCGTAAGTGACCGTAAAGGGATTGACAACCCCTTATCGCGTTGGCTACGAAGTTCTTATTTGTTTGTGCAGGTGCGAGGGACTCGCGCGTGGTCTCCTACTGGATCGATACCTTGGTTCTCAAAAACTGAGAGAAATACTTACGCTACTGTGCTGCATCACATTTCCTCTTCGAGGGAATACAACGCAAGCTCGAGAAGTAGCATATATGTTGTTCATAAACTATTGCTTATATACAGTTTTATAGCTGTGATCTTCTTAAAACCGAAACTGCCCTGTTCTATTGTTCCTATACAGATGCCTGACCATGGTCGGGTCAGACTTGCGCTTGGTCACAACATGATGTTTATGTCGACCTACTCCATCCCCCTTGGAGGTGAAAAGATACTTATTCATGGGTGGTCTCAAATAATGAAGGCCCGTCCATCTTGGAGAAGAGGACAGAAGATTATGTTCCTGCTTTTCCATGGCTCTAAAGCGAATATCCTGTTTATTGACCACATTGCGAGATGAAGCCCCTTTCAGAAGGTTGTGGATGCGCGGGGTGGAGCCTGGGCCTTGTCCTGGGGCTTGGTGGCCTCGGCCTTGGTTAACTGTGGGCAAAGTAGCACAGTTCGAGGCGTGCTTTATACGGTTGAACCTGTATAAGTACTTATACTGCTTTCAGCTATGATTGTTAAGTGCCCCTACTGGTTTCAGTTAAGGTTGTTAAGTACTCCTGCTGCTTTTACAGTCTGTCGTGTTTCTTCAATCATGTCTTCCTCCAGCCGCCAAAACCAAACCAGCGCCGGCGGGGCCGCCTACTTCCGCCTCCCACGGCTGGCTGCGCCTCAGCGCACGCATCGCCGCCCCATCGTCTCCTAAATCGTTAACGTTGATGTCCGAGGCCTCCTCGTCATCCTCTGCGCGATTTGGTGCGCTTGTCGTGGCGCCGCCCTCTCGCGTTGTCAACATGGTCAACAAACAACAGGAATCGGCAGAAGTACGTGGAGAGGATGACAGTACGGGCCCACCATCTGAGCGTATGGAAAAATAAAATGCTTCCTCCTAGTGTTTTCCTGACATCTGGGACCCACGACATTGTGAGCGTATATAGTCAATAGACAAGAGAACAGCACAAGATCGGCTGACACCTGGGACGTAGCTGCTCGAGCAGTATTTTTTTTGTTATTGTTGAGACGGAGCAGGGTTTGAACTGGGTTGTGGCCCGTCTAGCCCAGGCTTATATTTTATGTTCACCATGTGACCAGCCGAGCTATTTTTTCTTTGTGAAAATGAACCCAGTTTATTTTTTCTCAAGAATACCCAATCCTGCCCTATTTATTTTTCTATGCCCTGATGGGCTGCAACTCTTTCAAGATGCCTGCAAATCTTGAAAGTAATATGAAATTGGTTGTAAATATAAAAACATAAGACAAATTGGCAATTACTTTATAATTTCTGAATTTTTTCACATTTTTAGATTCCTATTTCACTGGGCATTAACCTAATTTAAATATATCTTCAAAGTACTTTAAAGCTGGCTCGATATTTTGTTATTAAAAATAGTTTGGAACCCACAGAAATATGCGAAATTGGCCCTGGCCAACAAAAAACGGACTGCAATAAATTGCATAAGAAGTCGCAATGAGCTATACATAAATTATAAAAAAAGGGAATGGTCTGAATTATGGGCCTATTAAGTTGACGCGTATGCAAGATTTTTTTAGTTATTATATACGTCAACAAACGATTCTAGCAGACGTAACCATTGGATGTCAATCCAACGGCCGTCGTGTTTCTTCAATCTATGATCTTCTTGCTCCAGCCGCCAAATCCAGCGCGCGGCGGGACCGCCTGCTCCCACCTCTCGTACAGGCCTCATCGCCCCCTACTACTCCCACCGCTCGCCAGGGCATCCCTTTACTCACCCACACCCCCTGTTATTCTGCGGCGACGGCAGCCTCACACCGCAGTCAAACCAGTGAACCCTCGTACTCCTCTCCGCGTCGGCAACCACGGCCGCATCTTCCCCGGCTCCGTGTCATACCCTTCCTAGGCCTCGCCGTCGTCCACCGCCCTGGTGCTCTCGGCGCAGCGTGATCAACATGGTCAAGGAACGACTTCCATCGGAAGAGTACTGTCGTGGAGAGGCTGACAGCTGGGTCCACGGCAGCCGCAAGGAAGTGCCTCCTTATTACGCGGAAAATAATTATTCCTCCACCTCACAGCAGGGACCCATCGGATGGGCCACCGTATTTGGCGAAAAAAACATCTCCCCCTGACTGCTGGGACACACCAGACGGGTCACCGT
>LR738715.1:479696620-479725348 GCA_902687465.1 Secale cereale
CCCCCCCCGCTGTCAGCTCGGACCCACCAGAAGTGCCTCCTTATTACGCACAAGAAAATGAATACTCCCCCTGCTAGCTGGGACCCAGTATAGTGGGAGGCTGACTTGTGGGCCTACTAAGTTGACGGGGACGGAGGGCTTTGTCAACTTAGTCAATATGCACGATTCTAGCTCCATTGACCGTACGATGTCCATCCAACGGTCGTAGTGCTTCTTCAACCTCTGATCTTCTTGCTCCAGCCGCCCAAACCAGCGCCGGTCGTGCCTCGTGCTCGTGCCTCACGTGGCCGGCTGCGATGCCGCGGAGGCCTCACCGCCCCCTACTACTCCCATCGCTGGCCAGGCCATCCCTCTACTCACCCACACCCCTGTTATTCTGCGGCAACAGCAGACTCACACCGCAACGAACCAGTGAACCCTCATACTCCTCTACATGTGGGCATCCACTGTCGCGTCTTCCCCGGCTCCGTGTCGTCCCCTTCCTAGGCCTCATCGTCGTCCACCACCCTGGTGCTCTTGCTGCGGCGTGGTCAACGTGGTCAAGGAACGGCTTCCATCGGATATGTACTGTACGTGGAGAGGCTGACATGTGGGTCCACGGCCGCAATAAGGAAGTGCCTCCTTATTACGCGCAAAATAATTATTCCTCCGCCTGACAGCGGGGACTGATAACCCACAAGTGTAGGGAATCGCAACAATTTTCGAGGGTAAAGTATTCAACCCAAATTTATTGATCCGACACAAGGGGAGCCAAAGAATACTCTTAAGTATTAGCAGCTGAGTTGTCAATTCAACCACACCTGCAAACTTAGTATCTGCAGCAAGGTAGTTTAGTAGTAAAGTAATATGGAGATAACAGTAGGAGCAATAAAAGTAACGGTACTATTTTTGTAGTTTTTGTGATAGTAGCAACGGAAAAGTAAATTAAGCAATATGCGAAAAGCAATTAGGCATTGGATCTGTGATGGGAAATTATGTCGGATGCAATTCATCATGTAGAAGTTATAACCTAGGGTGACACAGAACTAGCTCCAGTTCATCAATATATTGTAGGCATGTATTCCGAATATAGTCATACGTGCTTATGGAAAATAACTTGCATGACATCTTTTGTCCTACCCTCCCATGGCAGCGGGGTCCTATTGGAAACTAAGGGATATTGAGGCCTCCTTTTAATAGAGTACCGGACCAAAGCATTAACACATAGTGAATACATGAACTCCTCAAACTATGGTCATCACCAGGAGTGGTCCCGATTATTGTCACTTCGGGGTTGCCGGATCATAACACATAGTAGGTGACTATAGACTTGCAAGATAGGATCAAGAACACGGATATATTCATGAAAACATAATAGTTTCAGATCTGAAATCATGGCACTCGGGCCCTATTGACAAGCATTAAGCATAGCAAAGTCATAGCAACATCAATCTCAGAACATAGTGGATACTGTGACGCCCCCGATTTGTCCGTACACTAATCATGCACGCAAATGTGTACAACCAAGATCAGGGACTCACTGGAAGATATCACAACACAACTCTAGACACAAATTAAAATAATACAAGCTTTATATTACAAGCCAGGGGCCTCGAGGGCTCGAATACAAAAGCTCGAAAACACAAGAGTCAGCAGAAGCAACAATATCTGAGGACAGACATAAGTTAAACAAGTTTGCCTTAAGAAGGCTAGCACAAACTTTAAAGATCGAAGAGGCAAGGCCTCCTGCCTGGGACCTCCTAACTACTCCTCGAAGCCGAACTTCACGTAGAAACATCCTCGGGATCTTCTGGGTCCTGGGCTCCACCATCTGGTTGCGTCATCCGAGAAGAAGGAACAAAAGGGGGAAAGGGGGAGAAAGCAAACATGAGTACTCATCCAAAGTACTCGCAAGCAAGGATCTACACTACATATGCAATGATATCTGTGTAAAGGGGGGTAATATATGTGGACTGAACTGCAGAAAGCAGAATAAGAGGGGGATAGCTAATCCAAACGAAGACTACGCTTCTGGCCACCTCCATCTTGCAGCAGTAGAAGAGGGTAGCTGGAAAGTAACAAGTATCCTCGCTTCTGGCAGCCTCCGTCTTGCAGCAGTAGAAGGGAATAGATGGTAAGTTCACCAAGTAACATCGTATAGCATAAACCTACTCGGCGATCCTCCCGCACATCACCCTGTGAGAGAGCAACCACCGAGTTATATCTGGCACTTGTAAGGGGGTGTTTCATTAAGTATCCGGTTCTAGTTATCATGAGGTCGGAATACAACTCCGGGTTGTCCTTTTACCGAGGGACACGGCTATTCGAATAGATTAACTTCCCTGCAGGGGTGCACCACATAACCCAGCACGCTTGATCCCATTTGGCCGGACACACTTTCCAGGGTCATGCCCGGCCTCGGAAGATCAACACGCCGCAGCCCTACCTAAGGACAGCAGAGAGGTCAGCACGCCGGTCTAAGTCCTAAGCGCGCAGGGGTCTGGACCCATCGCCCAAGGCACACCTGCACGTTGCGTACGCGGCCGGTGAGCAGACCTAGCAACCTCCATTACTAAGGAAGTTGCGTTACGCGGTCCAACCCGGCGCGCGCCGCTAAGCCGCTGACGTCAAAAAGGCTTCGGCTGATACCACGACGTCGAGTGCCCATAACTGTTCCCACGCAGCTGGTTAGTGCGAATAGACCAAATGGCCAGACTCAGATCAAATATCCAAACTCGTTAAGCGTGTTATTATGAAATAACCGCGGACAACGACCAGGGCCAGGCCACCTCTCCACTGGGTGTCACAACCTGCCCCTGTCGCTCCACCACAAAGATCCACTCGGGGTCCGTCGGGAACTCAGGCCCACCACTGCCTGGATGGAGCCACCTGTCCTTTCAGCCCCCACATCGGAATCACTTGCGGGTACTCAATGAGCCGACCCGACTTTAGCCACATCATGTATCATGCAAAGTGTATGTAGTATATACCCGTGATCACACCCAAGTGATCACGGCCCGATAAAATAGCTGTTGGGGAACATAGTATTTAAAAAATTTCCTACGATCACGCAAGATCTATCTACTAGATGCATAGCAACGAGAGGGGAGAGTGTGTCTACGTACCCTCGTAGACCGGGAGCGGAAGCGTCAAGTGACGCGGTTGATGTTGTCGAACTTCTTCGCGATCCAACCGATCAAGCACCGAACGTACGGCACCTCCACGTTCAGCACACGTTCAGCTTGATGACGTCCCACGAGCTCTTGATCCAGTTGAGCTTCACGGGAGAGTTACGTCAGCACGACGGCGTGGTGACGGATATGATGTATCTACCGGCGCAGGGCTTCGCCTAAGCACTGCAACGGTATGACCGAGGTGTGTTTCTGTGGAGGAGGGCACCGCACACGGCTAAAACAATTCAACTTGTGTGTCCTAGGGTGCCCCCCTGCCCCCGTATATAAAGGAGCAAGGGAGAGGCCGGCCCTAGAGGGGGCGCGCCAAGTGTGGGGAGTCCTACTAGGACTCCCAAGTCCTAGTAGGATTCCCCTTTCCTTTCCGGAGTAGGAGAGAATGAAAGAGGGGGAGAGGGAGAAGGAAAAGGGGGCTGCACCCCTTGTCCAATTCGGACCAGAAGGGGGGCACGTGCCTCCTTCCTTTTGGCCTCTCTCTTCTATTCCCGTAACTCCCCGGTACTCCGAAAATACCCGAATCACTCGGAACCTTTCCGATGTCCGAATATAGTCGTCCAATATACCGATTTTTACGTCTCGACCATTTCGAGACTCCTCGTCATGTCCCCGTTCTCATCCGGGACTCCGAACTCCTTCGGTACATCAAAACTCATAAACTCATAATACCGATCGTCATCAAACGTTAAGCGTGCGGACCCTACGGGTTCGAGAACTATATAGACATGACCGAGACTCATCTCCGGTCAATAACCAATAGCGGAACCTGGATGCTCATATTGGCTCCTACATATTCTACGAAGATCTTTATCGGTCAAACCGCATAACAACATACGTTGTTCCCTTTGTCATCGGTATGTTACTTGCCCGAGATTCGATCGTCGGTATCTTAATACCTAGTTCAATCTCGTTACCGGCAAGTCTCTTTACTCGTTCCGTAATACATCATCCTGCAACTAACTCATTAGCTGTAATGCTTGCAAGGCTTATAGTGATGTGCATTACCGAGTGGGCCCAGAGATACCTCTCCGACAATCGGAGTGACAAATCCTAATCTCGAAATACGCCAACCCAACAAGTACCTTCGGAGACACCTGTAGAGTACCTTTATAATCACCCAGTTACGTTGTGACGTTTGGTAGCACACAAAGTGTTCCTCCGGTATTCGGGAGTTGCATAATCTCATAGTCATAGGAACATGTATAAGTCATGAAGAAAGCAATAGCAGTAAAACTTTAACGATCATAGTGCTAAGCTAACGGATGGGTCTTGTCCATCAGATCATTCTCCTAATGATGTGATCCCGTTGATCAAATGACAACTCATGTCTATGGCTAGGAAACATAACCATCTTTGATCAATGAGCTAGTCTAGTAGAGGCATACTAGGGACACTCTGTTTTGTCTATGCATTCACACATGTATTAAGTTTCCGGTTAATACAATTCTAGCATGAATAATAAACATTTATCATGATATAAGGAAATAAATAATAACTTTATTATTGCCTCAAGGGCATATTTCCTTCAGTCTCCCACTTGCACTAGAGTCAATAATCTAGTTCACATCGCCATGTGATTTAACACCGATAGTTCACATCGTCATGTGATTAACACCCAAAGGGTTTACTAGAGTCAATAATCTAGTTTACATCGCTATGTGATTAACACCCAAAGAGTACTAAGGTGTGATCATGTTTTGCTTCGTGAGAGAAGTTTAGTCAACGGGTCTGTCACATTCAGATCCGTATGTATTTCACAAATGTCTATGTGTCTACAGTGCTCTGCATGGAGCTACTCTAGCTAATTGCTCCCACATTCAATACGCATCCAGATTGATACTTAGAGTCAGCTGGATTTAGTGTCAAAGCTTACGTCGGCGTAACCCTTTACGACGAACTCTTTATCACCTCCATAATCGAGAAACATTTCCTTAGTCTTCCAGTTACTAAGGATAATTTTGACCGCTGTACACTGATCTACTCCTGGATCACTATTGTACCCTCTTGACAAACTCATGGCAAGGTACACATCATGTTTGGTACACAGCATGGCATACTTTATAGAACCTATGGCTGAGGCATAGGGAATGACTTTCATTCTCTCTATATTTTTCTGTCGTGGTCTGGCTTTGAGTCTTACTCAACTTCACACCTTACAAGTCAGGTAAGAACTCCTTCTTTGACTGATCCATTTTGAACTACTTCAAAATCATATCAAGGTATGTACTCATCGAAAGTCTTATCAAGCGTCTTGATCTATCTCTATAGATCTTGATGCCCAATATGTAAGCAGCTTCACCAAGGTCTTTCTTTGAAAAACTCCTTTCGAACACTCCTTTATGCTTTCCAGAAAATTCTACATCATTTCCGATCGACAATATGTCATTCACATATACTTATCAGAAAGGTTGTAGTGCTCCCACTCACTTCTTGTAAATACAGGCTTCACCGCAAGTCTGTATAAATCTATATGCTTTGATCAACTTATCAAAGCGTATATTCCAACTCCGAGATGCTTGCACCAGTCCATAGATGGATCGCTGGAGCTTGCACATTTTGTTAGCACCTTTAGGATTGACAAAACCTTCTGGTTGCATCATATACAAGTCTTCTTTAATAAATCCATTAAAGAATGCAGTTTTGTTATCCATTTGCCAGATTTCATAAAACGCGGCAATTGCTAACATGATTCGGACAGACTTAAGCATCGCTACGGGTGAGAGAGTCTCATCGTAGTCAACTCCTTGAACTTGTTGAAAAACTTTCGCAACAAGTCGAGCTTTGTAAACAGTAACATTACTGTCAGCGTCAGTCTTCCTCTTGAAGATCCATTTATTTTCGATGGCTTGCCGACCATCGGGCAAGTCAACCAAAGTCCACACTTTGTTCTCATACATGGATCCCATCTCAGATTTCATGGTCTCAAGCCATTTTGCGGAATCCGGGCTCATCATCGCTTCCTCATAGTTCGTAGGTTCATCATGGTCCAGTAACATGACTTCCAGAACCGGGTTGCCGTACCACTCTGGTGCGGAACGTACTCTGGTTGATCTACGAAGTTCAACATTAACTTGATCCGAAGTTTCATGATCATCATCATTAGCTTCCTCACTAATTGGTGTAGGAATCACTGGAACCAGTTTCTGTGATGTACTACTATCCAATTCGGAAGAAGGTACAATTACCTCATCAAGTTCCACTTTCCTCCCACTCACTTCTTTCGAGAGAAACTCCTTCTCTAGAAAGGATCCACTCTTAGCAACAAAGACCTTGCCTTCGGATCTGTGATAGAAGGTGTACCCAACAGTTTCTTTTGGGTATCCTATGAAGATTTACTTCTCCGATTTGGGTTCGAGCTTATCATGTTGAAACTTTTTCACATAAGCATCGCAGTCCCAAACTTAAAGAAATGACAGCTTAGGTTTCTCGTCAAACCACAGTTCATACGGTGTCATCTCCACGGATTTAGATGGTGCCCTATTTAACGTGAATGTATCTGTCTCTAATGCATAACCCCAAAAGCGATAGTGGTAGATCGGTAAGAGACATCATCGATCGCACCATATCTAATAAAGTACGGTTATGACATTCGGACACACCATTACACTATGGTGTTCCAGGTGGCGTGAGTAGTGAAACTATTTCACATTGTTTTTACTGAAGGCCAAACTCGCTAACTCAAATATTTTACCTCTACGATCATATCGTAGAAACTCTTATTTTCTTGTTACGATGATTCTGCACTTCACTCTGAAATTCTTTGAACTTTTCAAATGTTTTAGACTTGTGTTTCATTAAGTAGATATACCCATATCTGCTCAAATCATCAGTGAAGGTCAGAAAATAACGATACCCGCCGCGAGCTTCAACACTCATTGGTCCACATACATCTGTATGTATGATCTCCAACAAATCTATTGCTCGCTCCATTGTTCCGGAGAACGGAGTTTTAGTCATCTTGCCCATGAGGCATGGTTCGCAAGCACCAAGTGATTCATAATCAAGTGATTCCAAAAGTCCATCACTATGGAGTTTCTTCATGCGCTTTACACCATTATGACCTAAACAGCAGTGCCACAAATAAGTTGCACTATCATTATTAACCTTGCATCTTTTGGCTTCAATAATATGAATATGTGTATCACCACGATCGAGATCCAACAAACTATTTTCATTGGGTGTATGACCATCGAAGGTTTTATTCATGTAAAAAGAATAACAATGATTCTTTGACTTTAAATGAATAACCGTATTGCAACAAATATGATCAAATCATATTCATGCTCAATGCAAATGCCAAATAACATTTATTTAGGTTTTACACTAATCCCGAAAGTATAGGGAGTGTGCGATGATGATCATATCAATCTTGGAACCACTTCCAACACACATCGTCACTTCACCTTTAACTAGTCTCTGTTCATTCTGCAATTCTCGTTTCGAGTTACTAATTTTAGCAACTGAACCGGTATCAAATACCCAGGGGTTGCTATGAACACTAGTAAAGTACACATCAATAATCTGTATATCAAAATATACCTTTGTTCACTTTGCCATCCTTCTTATCCGCCAAGTATCTAGGGCAGTTCCACTTCCAGTGACCATTTCCTTTGCAGTAGAAGCACTTAGTTTCAGGCTTGAGTTTTAGCTTTGGGTTTCTTCACGGGAGTGACAACTTGCTTGTCATTCTTCTTGAAGTTCCCCTTCTATCCCTTTGCCCTTTACTTGAAACAAGTGGTCTTGTTAACCATCAACACTTGATGCTTTTTCATGATTTCTACCTTCGCCGACTTCAGCATTGCGAAGAGCTCGGGAATTTCTTTCGTCATCCCTTACATATTATAGTTCATCACGAAGTTCTACTAACTTGGTGATAGTGACTAGAGAACTTTGTCAATTACTATCTTATCTGGAAGATTAACTCCCACTTGATTCAAGTAATTGTAGTACCCAGACAATCTGAGCACATGCTCACTGGTTGAGCTATTCTCCTCCATCTTGTAGGCAAAGTACTGTCAGAGGTCTTACACCTCTCGACATGGGCATGAGTATGAAATACTAATTTCAACTCTTGAAACATCTTATATGCTCCGTGGCGTTCAAAATGTTTTTGAAGTCCCGGTTCTAAGCCGTAAAGCATGGTGCACTTAAACTATCAAGTAGTCATCATACCGAGCTTTTGTCAAAACGTTCATAACGTCTGCATCTGCTCCTGCAATAGGTCTGTCACCTAGCGGTGCATCAAGGACATAATTCTCTGTGCAGCAATGAGGATAATCCTCAGATCACGGAACAATTCCGCATCATTGCTACTAACATCTTTCAACTTAGTTTTCTCTAGGAACATATAAAAAATAAACATGGAGCAACATCGCGAGCTATTGTTCTACAACATAGATATGCTAATACTACCAGGACTAAGTTCATGATAAATTAAAGTTCAATTTAATCATATTAATTAAAGAACTCCCACTTAGATAGACATCCCTCCGGTCATCTAAATGATCACGTGATCCAAATCAACTAAACCATGTCCGATCATCACGTGAGATGGAGTAGTTTCAATGGTGAACATCTTATGTTGATCATATCTACTATATGATTCACGCTCGACCTTTCGGTCTCCAGTGTTCCGAGGCCATATCTGCATATGCTAGGCTCGTCAAGTTTAACCCGAGTATTCTGCGTGTGCAAAACTGGCTTACACCCGTTGTATTTGAACGTAGAGCTTATCACACCCGATCATCACGTGGTGTCTCGGCACGACGAACTTTCGCAACGGTGCATACTCGGGGAGAACACTTATACCATGAAATTTAGTAAGGGATCATCTTATAATGCTACCGTCGTTCTAAGCAAAATAAGAAGCATAATAAGATAAACATCACATGTAATCAAAATATGTGACATGATATGGCCATCATCATCTTGTGCTTTTGATCTCCATCTCCAAAGCACCGTCATGATCACCTTCGTCACCGACGCGACACCTTGATCTCCATCGTAGCATCGTTGTCGTCTCGCCAACTATTGCTTCTACGACTATCGCTACCGGTTAGTGATAAAGTAAAGCAATTACATAGCGATTGCATTTCATACAATAAAGCGACAACCATATGGCTCCTGCCAGTTGCCGATAACTTTACAAAACATGATCATCTCATACAAAACCGTATATCTCATCATGTCTTGACCATATCACATCACAACATGCCCTGCAAAAACAAGTTAGACGTCCTCTACTTTGTTGTTGCAAGTTTTACGTGGCTGCTACGGGCTTAGCAAGAACCGTTCTTACCTACGCATACAAAAACCACAACGATGTTTCGTCAAGTATGTGCTGTTTTAACCTTCACAAGGACCGGGCGTAGCCACACTTGATTCAGCTAAAGTGAGAGAGACAGACACCCGCCAGTCACCTTTAAGCAACAAGTGCTCATAACGGTGAAACCAGTCTCGCGTAAGCGTACGCGTAATGTCGGTCCGGGCCGCTTCATCTCACAATACCGCTGAAGCAAAGTATGACATGCTGGTAAGCAGTATGACTAGTATCGCCCACAACTCATTGTGTTCTACTCGTGCATATCATCTATGCATAGACCTGGCTCATGATGCCACTGTTGGGGAACGTAGTATTTAAAAAAATTCCTATGATCACGCAAGATCTATCTACTAGATGCATAGCAACGAGAGGGGAGAGTGTGTCTACGTACCCTCGTAGACCGGGAGCGGAAGCGTCAAGTGACGCGGTTGATGTTGTCGAACTTCTTCGCGATCCAACCGATCAAGCACCGAACGTACGGCACCTCCGCGTTCAGCACACGTTCAGCTTGATGACGTCCCACGAGCTCTTGATCCAGTTGAGCTTCACGGGAGAGTTACGTCAGCACGACGGCGTGGTGACGGATATGATGTATCTACCGGCACAGGGCTTCGCCTAAGCACTGCAACGGTACGACCGAGGTGTGTTTCTGTGGAGGGGGGCACCGCACACGGCTAAAACAATTCAACTTGTGTGTCCTAGGGTGCCCCCTGCCCCCGTATATAAAGGAGCAAGGGAGAGGCCGGCCCTAGAGGGGGCGCGCCAAGTGTGGGGAGTCCTACTAGGACTCCCAAGTCCTAGTAGGATTCCCCTTTCCTTTCCGGAGTAGGAGAGAAGGAAAGAGGGGGAGAGGGAGAAGGAAAAGGGGGTTGTACCCCTTGTCCAATTCGGACCAGAAGGGGGGCACGTGCCTCCTTCCTTTTGGCCTCTCTCTTCTATTCCCGTAACTCCCCGGTACTCCGAAAATACCCGAATCACTCGGAACCTTTCCGATGTCCGAATATAGTCGTCCAATATATCTATTTTTACGTCTCGACCATTTCGAGACTCCTCGTCATGTCCCCGGTCTCATCCGGGACTCCGAACTCCTTCGGTACATCAAAACTCATAAACTCATAATACCGATCGTCATCAAACGTTAAGCATGCGGACCCTACGGGTTCGAGAACTATGTAGACATGACCGAGACTCATCTCCGGTCAATAACCAATAGCGGAACCTGGATGCTCATATTGGCTCCTACATATTCTACGAAGATCTTTATCGGTCAAACCGCATAACAACATACGTTGTTCCCTTTGTCATCGGTATGTTACTTGCCCGAGATTCGATCGTCGGTATCTTAATACCTAGTTCAATCTCGTTACCGGCAAGTCTCTTTACTCATTCCGTAATACATCATCCTGCAACTAACTCATTAGCTGCAATGCTTGCAAGGCTTATAGTGATGTGCATTACCCAGTGGGCCCAGAGATACCTCTCCGACAATCGGAGTGACAAATCCTAATCTCGAAATACGCCAACCCAACAAGTACCTTCGGAGACACCTGTAGAGTACCTTTATAATCACCCAGTTACGTTGTGACGTTTGGTAGCACACAAAGTGTTCCTCCGGTATTCGGGAGTTGCATAATCTCATAGTCATAGGAACATGTATAAGTCATGAAGAAAGCAATAGCAGTAAAACTTAAACGATCATAGTGCTAAGCTAACGGATGGGTCTTGTCCATCAGATCATTCTCCTAATGATGTGATCCCGTTGATCAAATGACAACTCATGTCTATAGCTAGGAAACATAACCATCTTTGATCAATGAGCTAGTCTAGTAGAGGCATACTAGGGACACTCTGTTTTGTCTATGTATTCACACATGTATTAAGTTTCCGGTTAATACAATTCTAGCATGAATAATAAACATTTATCATGATATAAGGAAATAAATAATAACTTTATTATTGCCTCTAGGGCATATTTCCTTCAATAGCAGGGCAGACGGACAAGGGTGTAGGGCCACTGATGGAATACTAGCATCCTATACTAAGCATTTAGGATTGCAGGTAAAGTATCAACAGTGGTAGCAACAATGACAGGCTATGCAGCAGAATAGGATTATCGAAAGCAGTAACATGCTACACTACTCTAATGCAAGCAGTAGAGAGAAGAGTAGGCGATATCTGGTGATCAAAGGGGGGGGGCTTGCCTAGAAGCTCTGCAGACGAAAGGAATCTTCGGAAACGTAGTCGTAGTCGAACATCGAAGCATCAATGGTCTCGGGGTCTATCACAGTATCGGAGTCTACCGAAAATAAGCAACGAAGGGGAAACAAATAAATAACAGAGCAAACAATAGCATCACAAAGCATAACATGGCAAAAGGCGGTGCTATGTGTGGCCTAACGCGGTGCTCGGTGATACAGGCGAAGAGGAATAACATCCGGGAAAGTATTCCCGGTGTTAGGCATTTTCGAGCAGATGAAACGGAGGGGAATGTTGCATGTTCGGTATGATAGAGATGTGTGGCGGACGAACGGACCGCGTATTCGGATTTGTCTCGTCGTTTGGAGCAACTTTCATGTACAAAGTATTTTCATCCGAGTTACGGTTTAAAAGATATGATTTTCTAAAGGTTTTATTAATTTCTGGAATTTAATTAATTAATTTAAATCTAACATTATCCAGAATAGGGCATGCTGACGTCAGCATGATGTCAGCATGACGTCAGCAGTCAACAGGATTGTTGACTCGTCAAAAAGGGCAGTGGGGCCCTTCTGTCATTGACCTATCTAATTAACATATTTAAATTAACTAGACTAGTTCATTAGGCTAATTAAGTCAGGTTAATTAATTAATTAATTAATTATTATTATTATTATTTTTTATTCCTTTTTTTTAACTTCCTTTTTTTATTAAAGGGGCTGGGCCCCATCTGTCATGGGCCCAATGGCCAATTGGGGCGGGCTAACGGGCGCACGCCCGAGGAGGGGCGGAGGGGACCCGAGCGAGCGGGCGCTGGCCAACGACGCAGAGCCGGCCGGCCGGGACAGCGCGGCGAGGGGGAAGAAGGGGGCGAGGCCAGGGGGTGGCTGGCCGGAGCGTGCGGCGGGGGCCGGCCGTAGCGTGCGGCGGGGGCCGGCCGTAGCGACCGGCGCCAGCGGAGGGTAGCAGCGGCGGCGGGGTGACAAGCAGTGGCTGCGGCGGGTGTGCTACGGCAGCGGGAGACGGCGATGGCACGGGTGGTGAGCGCAGGCGGAGCATAGGCGGGGGGGAGGCGCGGACGGCGGCTGCTGCCGGAGCCGTGAAGGCTCGGGCGCGCGCGAGCGCGACGGGCGGCGCTGCGGGAAGGGAGCGGGTGCGACGAGCACGGCCGAGCGTGCGCTGGGCGTAGACACGGCCGGGCGGACGCGGTGCGCGGCCAGAGAGCAGGGCTCCGGCCACGGTGGTGAACTTCGACGTACGAGGATGAATCCACGGGGGTAAGCAGGGGGATGGGGAAGGAGCTCACAGCGAGTGCAGGGCGAGCTCGGGGAGGAACGAGAGGTCGCGGCGGTGCAGTTCGACGGCGGACGGCGTCGGTCTTGCCGGAGATGGACACGGCTAGCGACGGCGAGGGGACGTTTTGGCCTCGATCCAGAGGCGGGGACGAAGTAGAAGACGATGACGAGGCTCCTGGACGGCTTCTCATAGCACGGGAGAGGCCAGTGGCCGCGGCGACGGCGATGGCCATGGCGGCTGCTCGGGCAGTTTCAACGAGGGAGAGCGAGGGGAAGGGGGGGCTCTAGGGTTCCAGGGGGAGAGGGGGGAGAGGGGCACCGCGGTCGGCTATATAGGTGCGACGGGGGCCGCCGATGGCCGCCACCGCGGCCATGGCGCCGTGGATGGCCGCCACCGCAACACCCCCCGCTCCTGTAGCGAAGGGGACGAGCGGGGGTGTGGCTGGGCCGGCCTGGCCAGCTGGGTTGCTCGGCCAACTGGGCCAAGTGGCCCGGAGGGGGGTTCCTTTTTGTTCTTTTGATTTTTGTTTGTTCCTTTTTTTTTGTAATGCTTTCTTTTTCTTAATTTTCTTTTAATTCTTATCTGTTTTATTTTAGTTTCAACAAAATACAAAAGTGACACCTAAAATAGTGTTACAATTTATGCCACTGCCACAAACAGTTTAGCACTGAAATAAAATAGTTTTGAAATTCTTTATTATTATAAAAGCATTTGAATAACTGTTTTGCCACTGTTTGTTTATTATAGTGCATTTAAACTTGTTATAAAAGTGTGGTTTCTCCCCCAATATTACATATGATTTATTTGTTACTTTTAGAGCATTTTAGTTTTGACATTTGAAAACGTTTATGGTTTGCTTGATTTCGAAATTGAATTCAAACAGGATTTGAATCATCGCGAGTTTCTCAATAGTAATCATGGTGACGTGGGGGGGAATTACTGTAGCTTAATTATCCGGGCGTCACAGATACTAGGGATCAAACCCTAACAAAACTAACTCGATTACATGATAGATCCCATCCAACCCATCACCGTCCAGCAAGCCTACGATGGAATTACTCACGCATGGCGGTGAGCATCATGGAATTGGTGATGGAGGAAGGTTGATGATGACGATGGCGACGGTCTCCACTCTCCGGAGCCCCGAACGGACTCCAGATCAGCCCTTAGGGCTTGGCGGCGGCTTCGTCTCGTAAAACGCGATAATTCTTCCTCTCTGATTTTTTTCTCCCTGAAAGTGAATATATAGGATCTGGGGATACGTCGGTGGAGCACCAGGGGGCCCACGAGGCAGGTGGGTGCGCACCCCACCCTCATGGACAGGGTGTGGGCCCCCTGGTCTGGATCTTCTTGCAGGTATTTTTTATATTTTCCAAAATAGTTCTCCGCGGATTTTCAGGTCATTCCGAGAACCTTTTATTTGTGCACAAAAACAACACCATGGCAATTCTGCTGAAAATAGCGTCGGTCCGGGTTAGTTCCATTCAAATCATACAAGTTAGAGTCCAAAACAAGGGCAAAAGGGTTTGGAAAAGTAGATACGTTGGAGACGTATCAACTCCCCCAAGCTTAAACATTTGCTTGTCCTCAAGCAATTCAGTTGATAAACTGAAAGTGATAAAGAAAAACTTTGACAGACTTTGTTTGCTCTTGTTGTTGTAAATATGTAAGCCAGCATTCAGGTTTTCAGCAAGATCATGAACTAACCACATTCACAATAACTTTCAGGTCTCAAGACTACTCACATCAATGGCATAATCAACTAGCGAGCAATAATAATAAACCTCGGATGACAACACTTTCTCAAAACAATCATGATATGATATAACAAGATGGTATCTCGCTAGCCCGTTCTGAGACAGCAAAACATAAATGCAGAGCACCTTTAAAGATTAAGGACTGACTAGACATTGTAATTCATGGTAAAAGAGATCCAGTCATGATCATACTCAATGCAAATTAATGGTAATACATGCAAATGACAAAGGTTCTCTCCTACTGGTGCTCTTTGATAAGAGGATGATGACTCTGCATAAAAGTAAATAGATAGGCCCTTCGCAAAGGGAAGCAGGGATTTGTAGAGGTGCTAGAGCTCGATTTTTAAATAGAGATGAATAACATTTTGAGCGGTATACTCTCATTGTCAACATAACAACCAAGAATCTTGATATCTCCCATGCTACGCACATTATAGGCGGTTCCCAAACAGGATGGTAAAGTTTATACTCCCCCAACCACCAACAAGCACACTCCACGGCTAGCCCGAAACATCGGGTACCGTCCAAACCAACAACAACCATGGGGGAGTTTTGTTTAATTATTATGATTTTGAGCATGGGACTGGGCATCCCGATTACCAACCATTTTCTCATGAATGATGAGCGGAGTCCACTCATCGTGAGAATAACCCACCTAGCATGGAAGATATAGACAACCCTAGTTGATACATGAGCTGTTCGAGCATACAAAACAGAATTTCATTTGAAGGTTTAGAGTTTGACACATACAAATTTACTTGGAACGGCAGGTAAATACCGCATATAGGAAGGTAAAGTGGACTCATGTGGAATAACTTTGGGGTTTATGGAAGTGGATGTACAAGCAGTATTCCTGCTTAGTACAGGTGAAGGCTAGAAAGAGACTGGGAAGCGACCAGCTAGAGAGCAACAACGGTCATGAACATGTGCATTAAAATTAATCAACAATGAATGCAAGCATGAGTAGGATATAAATCACCATGAACATAAATATCGTGGAGGCTATGTTGATTTTGTTTCAACTACATGCGTGAACATGTGCCAAGTCAGACCACTTGAATTGTTCAAAGGAGGATACCACCCCATCATATCACATCACAACCATTTTAATATCATGTTGGCACGCAAGATGGACCATTATAAACTCTCAGCTAATTAAGCATGGTATAAGCAGCTATGATCTCTAATTGTCATTGCAAGCATGTTTCATTCATAACAAGCTGAATCAGGAACGATGAACTATCATATTTACAAAAACAAGAGAGGTCGAGTTCATACCAGCTTTTCTCATCTCAATTAGTACATCATATATCATCCTTATTGCCTTTCACTTGCCCGACCGAATGGTGTGGATAATAATAATAGTGCACGTGCATTGGACTAAATTGGAATCTGCAGACATTTAATACAAGAGAGAAGACAAGGTAACATGGCTCAAGGTTAAATCAACAATAAAGCATATGAGAGCCACTAAGCAATTTCATTCATGGTATTCTACTCTTAACCCCCAAAGAAAAGAAAAGAAACTATTTACACGGGAAAGCTCCCACCAAGCAAAAGAAGAACGGGAAATCTTTTTGGGTTTTCTTTTAGTTACTACTACAAGCAAGAAAAGAAAGTAAACTAGCTAGAAACTACGGCTAATATATATTTTGTTTTTCTTAAGGTTTTTCTCTAGCACACGAGAAAAAGACTAAGAAAAAGAAATTGAAACTAAACATGGATGGTACATTGAAAGAGTGTGAGCACAGACAACTAGAATAAGTGTGAACATGAATGTAAAGTCGGTGAGAAACACGTACTCCCCCAAGCTTAGGCTTTTGGCCTAAGTTGGTCTATGGCCAGTACTGGCCTGACGGATATCCAAAGTCGTAGTTGGGGTTGTACTGAGATGCAGCAGCTACTGCATGCTGAGCTGCAACTCGAAGGCGGGCTGCTTCTGTCATATTATAATACGCATTTGCCTCCTCCATAGTTATAGTGTATCTCCCTTTTGCCTGAAAGTCAAACAAGGTAGGGGCGGGAAGAACAATAGGGATGGCATGCTGCCTGTTAAAGATTAATTGATATTTGAGGGATTGATCATCCCTCTCTATAAACCGGTGACTAGTCATATCATGGCAATCCCAATGAGCAGGAGGTAAAGGTTCATCATTCTCGTGCACAGGCACACCAAGACGGCGGGTTATGCGAGTGGCATAAATCCCACCAAATAAATATCCATTTATACCATTATGGTGTAGCCTACGTGCAACAATGGCTCCCAAGTTATATTGCCTATCACCTAGTACAACACTCCTGAGAACACTAAGATCTGGGACACACATGTGACAAGCTTCATCTTTACCATTTATGCATCTACCAATAAAGAGAGCAAAGTAATGAATAGTAGGAAAATGGATGCTCCCTATGGTAGCCTGTGTGAATTCTCTAGATTCCCCCACTGTGATACTAGCAAGGAAATTTCTAAATTCAGATTTGCGAGGATCACCCATACTGCCCCACTGTGGGAACTTACAAGCATCATTAAAATCCTATAAGTCCATGGTGTAAGATTTATCATACAGGTCAAACAGGACAGTGTGAGAATTACGTGAAGATGAAAATTTAAACCTTCTCACAAAGGTGTCAGTTAAGCCACGGTATTGAGGGCACTTATCTTGTATGAAGCCCTCGAGGTCAACGTTACGCACATATGCGTAAAATTCATCCTTGATGCCAGCCTGATCCATAAAGTCATCTGACGGCCATTCACAAGGCCGCACGTCGGCATCCCTCGGTAGTTCATCGCCCGGCTCACGAAACGCGAGCCTCGGTTCTTGCTTCCTTGAAGAACCACCTTGGAAGTTTTTCCTATGCATTTTTCTGAAATTTTCTGAATTTTTTAGTAACTTAAAATAAAAGTTAACCAAACTCAACATGATTGATAGCAACAACTCCTACTAGTTCCTAGAGACTATATCATGCATTAGAACTACTTGGGACCAAGAAAATTTGATATGCAAACTCAAGAACAAGGTCACCACAACAGCATAAATTTGCAATAAATAAAGCACTAGAACAAAAAACTAATTGGACCAATGGAGGAGTCACATACCAAGGAACAATCTCCCCAAACAGTTTGGTGAATGGTGCTTTGAGTAAGGAGATCGAAAATGGTAGCAAGATGAGCTAGAACTCGGGTTTGAGCTGGTTGGTGATTTTTTTGGGAGGAAGAAGAAGAGTGTGGGTGCGGGAATAAGTGGAAGGGGCCACGTGGGGCCCACGAGGCAGGGGGCGTGTCCTGGCAGGGGGGTGCGCCCTGGACCCTCGTGGCCAGGTGTTGGCTCCCCTCGCTGTGTGTTCTGTGCCATATTTTCTCAAATATTCTAGAAAAAACCATATTTCATTTTCAGGGCATTTGGAGAACTTTTATTTTCGGGGTATTTTTTTGCACGGATAAGTCTAGAAACAGACAAAAAAATACTATTTTTGCTATATTTATCCTAATTAACAGAAAGTAAAAGGAGAGTACAGAAGGTTGTGCTATCTAGATTCACCTATCTCATGCTCATCAAAAGGAATCCATTAACAAGGTTGATCAGGTCTTGTTAATAAACTCTTTCCGAATAACATGAAACCGGAGAATTTTCGAATAACACTAGGTTACCTCAATGGGGATATGTATGTCCCCAACAATAAGAATGTCATATGTCTTCTTGATAGTAGGAAGAGGAAATTCAAAACCTCCAATAGTAATAGTTGAAATTTTTCCAATATAATTGATACTGTGGACCTGAGGTTGTTTCCTCAGAAAGTGTACCGTATGCTCATTACCATTGACATGAAAAGTGACATTGCCTTTGTTGCAATCAATAACAGTCCCTGCAGTATTCAAAAAGGGTCTACCAAGGATAATAGACATACTATCGTCTTCGGGAATATCAAGTATAATAAAGTCCATTAGAATAGTAACATTTGCAACTACAACAGGCACATCCTCACAAATACCGACATGTATAGCAGTTGATTTATCAGCCATTTGCAAAGATATTTCCGTAGGTGTCAACTTACTCAAGTCAAGTCTACGATATAAAGAGAGAGGCATAACACTAACACCGGCTCCAAGATCACATAAAACAGTTTTGACATAGTTTCCTTTAATGGAGCAAGGTATAGTAGGTACTCCTGGATCTCCTAGTTTCTTAGGTATTCCACCTTTAAAAGTGTAATTGGCAAGCATGGTGGAAATTTCTACTTTAGGTATCTTTCTTTTGTTGGTAATAATATCCTTCATATACTTAGCATAAGGATTTGTTTTAAGCACATCAGTCAAACGCATGCGTAAAAAGATAGGTCTAATCATTTCAGCAAAGCGCTCAAAATCCTCATCATCCTTTTTCTTCGATGGTTTCGAAGGAAAAGGCATGGGTTTCTGAACCCATGGTTCTCTTTCCCTACCGTGCTTCCTAGCAACAAAGTCTCTCTTATCATAACGTTGATTCTTTGTTTGTGGGTTATCAAGATCAATCGCAGGTTCAATCTCTACATCATTGTCATTGCTAGGTTGAGCATCATCATGAACATCATCATTAATATTATCACTAGGTTCATGTTCATTACCAGATTGTGTCTCAGCATCAGAGACAGATATATCATTGGGATTCTCAGGTGTGTCAGCTACAGATTCACTAGAAGCATGCAAAGTCCTATCATTTTTCTTTTTCTTTTTCTTAGAAGAACTAGGTGCATCTAAATTAGCTCTCTGAGAATCTTGCTCAATTCTCTTAGGGTGGCCTTCAGGATACAAAGGTTCATGAGTCATCTTACCACCTCTAGTAGCAACTCTAACAGCATAGTCATTATTGTTACTATTTAATTCATTGAGCAAATCATTATGAGCCTTAAGTACTTGTTCTACTTGAGTGGTGACCATGGAAGCATGTTTACTAATGAGTTTCAGTTCACCTTTATCTCTAGACAGATAATCACTCAAGCGTTCAATCATATAAGCATTGTGTTGTAATTATCTACCAACATAAGAATTGAAGCTTTCTTGTTTCACAATAAAATTGTCAAACTCATCTAAGCATTGGCTAGCAGACTTATAACGAGGAATATCACCTTCATCAAATCTATAAAGAGAATTTACCTTTACTACCTGTGTCAGGTTATCAAGACCATGTATTTCTTCAATAGGTGGTAAATTCTTAACATCTTCAGCTTTAATACCTTTTTCTTTCATAGATTTCTTTGCCTCTTGCATATCTTCAGGACTGAGAAATAGAACACCTCTTTTCTTCGGAGTTGGCTTAGGGGCTGGTTCAGGAAGTGTCCAATTATTTTCATTGGCCAGCATATTATTCAATAGTAATTCAGCTTGATCAATTGTTCTTTCCCTGAAAACACAACCAGCACAACTATCCAGGTGGTCTCTGGAGGCATCGGTTAGTCCATTATAAAAGACATCAAGTATATCATGCATCTCAAGAGGATGATCAAGCAAAGCATTAAGTAATTGGAGAATCCTCCCCCAAGCTTGTGGGAGACTCTCTTCTTCAATTTGCACAAAGTTATATATTTCCCCTAAGGCAGCTTGTTTCTTATGAGCGGGAAAATATTTAGCAGAGAAGTAATACATCATATCCTGGGGACTACACACACAACCAGGATCAAGAGAATTAAACCAAATCTTAGCATCACCCTTTAACGAGAAAGGAAACAACTTAAGGATATAGTAATAACGAATCTTTTCATCGTTGGTAAACAGGGTGGCTATATCATTCAACTTAGTAAGGTGTGCCACAACAGTTTCAGACTCATAGCCATGGAAAGGATCAGATTCAACCAAAGTAATTAACTCAGGATCAACTGAGAATTCATAATCCTTATCAGTAACATAGATAGGTGAAGTAGCAAAAGCAGGGTCATGTTTCGTTCTAGCATTCAAGGACTTTTCTTTTAGCTTAGCTAGTAATTTCTTAAGATCATATCTATAGTTGCAAGCAAGAAAGTCTCTAGCAGTTTCTTCATCCATAACATAACCCTCAGGAACAACAGGCAATTCATATCTATTGGGAGAAGCTTCATCATCACTCTCATAAATATCATAAGTTCCAATATTTGCATTCTCCCTAACCTTAGCAATTTGTTCATCTAGAAATTCACCTAGTGGCACAGTATTATCAGGCATAGAAGTAGTTTCATCATACATAGCAGAAGTGGCATCATCAAGAACATACGACATATCAGATTCAATAGCATGAGTAGGTGTCGCAAATTTACCCATAACAGATGGAGAATCAAGTGGAGAGCTAGATGGCAGTTCCTTACCTCCCCTCATAGTTGAGGGTAAGATCTTGGTTTTTGAGTCCTTCAAATTCTTCATAGTGATCAAAAGATATAAATCCCAAGTGACTTACAGAATAGAGCTATGCTCCCCGGCAACGGCGCCACAAAATAGTCTTAATAACCCACAAGTGTAGGGGATCACAACAGTTTTCGAGGGTAAAGTATTCAACCCAAATTTATTGATTCAACACAAGGGGAGCCAAAGAATACTCTTAAGTATTAGCAGCTGACTTGTCAATTCAACCACACCTGCAAACTTAGTATCTGCAGCAAGGTAGTTTAGTAGCAAAGTAATATGGAGATAACGGTAGCAACAATAAAAGTAACGGTAGTGTTTTTGTAGTTTTTGTGATAGTAGCAACGGAAAAGTAAATTAAGCAATATGTGAAAAGCTCGTAGGCATTGGATCGGTGATGGGAAATTATGTCGGATGCAATTCATCATGTAGAAGTTATAACCTAGGGTGACACAGAACTAGCTCCAGTTCATCAATATAATGTAGGCATGTATTCCGAATATAGTCATACGTGCTTATCAAAAACAACTTGCATGACATATTTTGTCCTACCCTCCCGTGGCAGCGGGGTCCTATTGGAAACTAAGGGATATTAAGGCCTCCTTTTAATAGAGTACTAGACCAAAGCATTAACACATAGTGAATACATGAACTCCTTAAACTATGGTCATCACCGGGAGTGGTCCCGATTATTGTCACTTCGGGGTTGCCAGATCATAACACATAGTAGGTGACTATAGACTTGCAAGATAGGATCAAGAACACACATATATTCATGAAAAACATAATAGGTTCAGATCTGAAATCATGGCACTGGGGCCCTAGTGACAAGCATTAAGCATAGCAAAGTCATAACAACATCAATCTCAGAACATAGTGGATACTAGGGATCAAACCCTAACAAAACTAACTCGATTACATGATAGATCCCATCCAACCCATCACCATCCAGCAAGCCTACGATGGAATTACTCACGCACGGCGGTGAGCATCATGGAATTGGTGATGGAGGAAGGTTGATGATGACAATGGCGACGATCTCCACTCTCCGGAGCCCCGAACGGACTCCAGATCAGCCCTCCCGAGAGAGATTAGGGCTTGGCGGCGGCTCCATCTCGTAAAACGCGATAATTCTTTCTCTCCGATTTTTTTTCTCCCCAAAAGTGAATATATAGGATCTAGGGATACGTCGGTGGAGCACCAGGGGGCCCACGAGGCAGGGGGCGCGCCCTAGGGGGGGGGGCGCGCCCCCACCCTCGTGGACAGGGTGTGGCCCCCCTAGTCTGGATCTTCTTGCAGGTATTTTTTATATTTTCCAAAATAATTCTGCGCGGATTTTCAGGTCATTCTGAGAACTTTTTATTTCTGCACAAAAACAACACCATGGCAATTCTGCTGAAAACAGCGTCAGTCCGGGTTAGTTCCATTCCAATCATGCAAGTTAGAGTCCAAAACAAGGGCAAAAGGGTTTGGAAAAGTAGATACGTCGGACACGTATCACGGACCCACCGGACGGGCCACCGTATTTTTCCAAAAAAAAACGTTCCCCCTTACTGCTGGGACCCACCGGACGGGTCACCGTATTTCGCAAAAAAATGTTCCCCCCGCTGTCAGCTCGGACCCATCGGAAGTGCCTCCTTATTATGCACAAAAAAATGAATACCCCCTGTTAGTTGGGACCCACCTTGGTGGGTGGCTGACTTGTGGGCCTACTAAGTTGACGGGGACGGAGTGCTTTGTCAACTTAGTCAATATGAACGATTCTAGCTCCAGTGATCGTACGATGTCCATCCAACGGCCGTAGTGCTTCTTCAACCTCTGGTCTTCTTGCTCCAGCCGCCCAAAGCAGCGCCGGTCGTGCCGCATGCTCCAGCCTCCCGTGGTCAGCTGTGCTGCCGCGGAGGCCTCACCGCCCCCTACTATTCCCACCACTGGCCAGGCCCTGCGGCGACGGCAGCCTCACACCGCAGCTGAACCAGTGAACCCTCGTACTCCTCTCCGCGCGGGCTTCCACTGTCGCGTCTTCGCCGGCTCCGCGTTGTCCCCTTCCTAGGCCTCGCCGTCGTCCACCGCCCTGGTGCTCTCGGCGTGGCGTGGTCAACGTGGTCAAGGAACGACTTCCATCGGAAGAGTACTGTACGTGGAGAGGCTGACAGCTGGGTCCACGGCCGCAGCAAGGAAGTGCCTCCTTATTACGCGCAAAATAATTATTCCTCCACCTGATAGCGGGGACCCACCAGACGGGCCACCGTATTTCGTGAAAAAAAATGTTTCCTCCTGACGGTTGGGACCCACCAGCTACATCTTCGCACGCAAGGAAGTGCGTCCGCG
This sequence comes from Secale cereale, assembly GCA_902687465.1. Lineage (NCBI taxonomy): Eukaryota > Viridiplantae > Streptophyta > Magnoliopsida > Poales > Poaceae > Secale > Secale cereale. Next base: position 479,720,036 of record LR738715.1, read on the forward strand.
CAAAAAAAATGTTTCGCCCCCTGACTGCTGGGACCCACCAGCTACATCTTCGAGGCAAGGAAGTGCCTGACAGTCGGGACCCACCTGGTCGAAGCGTACGTAGCGTTGTCATTCTGGTCGCGAACGTGTATGTACATACTGGCATGTCATAGTAGAGGCGCGCACATGTCGTAGTAGAGGCGCGCATGTAGCATGTACACATACGTACAACAGCAAGTGTGCAAGAAAGAAAATACGGTCACGTACGTACATACGGGCGGGGTCTCGAACGCCTACTCGCGCATACGTATGGCCAGGGCTCGTGTACATGGCTGGGTTGGAACGGAGAAACAGTGTCGTCGTCGTGTTCATGGGGAGCCAACCGACTGGGTCGGAACAGAATGCGTCATCGTGTTCATCGGGAGGGCTTGGACGGAACAGCCGATGGAAACGAGGCATGGCGTACCACAGAACGGAGGAAACGGCCTTGTGTTTGACCGGCCACGGTCGAAACGGGATCCTGTTCATCGGGAGGGGTCTAGCGTACCGCAAAACGGAGGAAACGGACCTCCTACGGTCGAAACGAGGGTCGTGTTGATCGGGAGGGGTGTGGCGTACCGCAAAACGGAGGAAACGGACTTGTGTTGGAGCGCTATGGTCGAAACGGGGGTCCTGTTCATCGGGAGGGGTGTGGCGTACCACAAAACGGGACTCCATGGGATACTGTTCATCTCCAATGTCGACCCCCTCCAGCCTCCATGGGCTACTGTTCATCCACCGTCGACCTTCTCCTGTCTCCACCTGCGACTGTTCATCCACGGGCTCCTGTTCATCCAGCCTCCACCGCGTGCTACTCCACCGGCTATTGTTCAACCAACCCTCTCCACGGGCTCCTGTTCAACCACCCCTCCACGGGCTACTGTTCATCCAGCCCTCCACCGTATACTGTTCATCCTGCCCTCCACGGGGTGGTCCTGTTCATCCAGCCCTCCCTGGGGTCCTGTTCATCCAGCCGCAACCGGCTCGATCGATCGGGGTCCTGTTCATCCAGAGGCAACGCCACGGGGTCCTGATCATCCACCCCCACCGGAAACTCTTCATCCAAATCCCCCCAGCAACGCTCACTGTTCATCCAGAGGCAGCATCGATCGGCTTCAGTTAGCAGCAGTAGCGAAGGAATCGCTCGATCAGGTTCAATTAACAGCCATCGATCGATCGCTCGGGTTCCGTAACGCGTAGCCTGCAATGCAATCGCTCGGGTTTAGTTAGAGCTCAATGCCTCGCTCGGGTTCAGTTAGAGCCCAACGCCTCTCACCCACGCGCGTGCGTGTACGAGAGAAACGTGCATCGCTCGGCCCCGACAACCCACCGTAACCGGGAACACCCCGATATTTCCTTCGCCCTCGCTTCTACCATGATTTTTCCGTCATGGACGACCCAAAGAATGTCATGCAGCTGCATCTCCGGCCCGCCAAGGACGAAAAGCCCATTTTCTGTCATGATTTTTTGTCATAGAAGTAGGACCCCACCACATCTATGATGATACCGTGTTTTGTCACAATTATTATCATAGAAGTGTCATAAGTATGACAGGGGAAAAATTCGTTAGGCCCAAAATGTCACAGATGTGTCTTTTTTTGTAGTGATTGTCGAACTCTTTTCCATTGTCAGTCTGAAGAGCAAGAATGGGACGCCCAAACTGCGTGCTGACATAGGAGTAAAAAGCCGTCAGGGTAGAAAGTGCATCCGACTTTCGTCGCAAAGGAAAAGTCCACACATGATGAGAATAGTCATCAAGGATAACCAGCAAATATAAATAGCCCGAATTACTAGGAACTGGAGAGGTCCACACATCACTATGAATCAACTGAAAAAGGGAAAGAAGCAATGGTGGTGGAGTTATTAAACGGAAGACGAACGTGTTTGCCAACACGACAAGCGTGACAGGTATGATCCTCTATCTTATTACAACTAAAACTGAAACTCCTAAGAACATGACGAAGAGTGACGGGGTTGGGATGACCCAGACGAGCGTGCCAGAGATTGACGCCAGCGGAGAGGGCGACCGGTGCGGTGGTGGTGCAGGAAGGAGGATGCACCGAATAGAGCTCGTCGGGGCTGTCACATCGGTGAAGTACCATCCTGGTTCGAGCGTCCTTACACAAAAACCAAGCGTGTCAAATTCAACAGTGACATCATTTTCACGGGTGAAACAACGAACCGAAATAAGATTTTTAATAAGATGAGGTGACACAAGTATGTTAGATAAAGATAAATGCATGGAATTAGAAGGAAATGAAGTGTGCCCGACATGTGTGATGGGGAGGGTGGTGATGGGAGAGAAAGAGGCAAGATTATCAGGATGAGCGAACATGTGAGCAGGGGCCCCGGTGTCCATGTACCAATCACCCCCTCCAGTGTAGTTGTTCGGCGTAGGAGCGGTGTGCAGCGCGGCGAGTAACGCTAGATCCCAAGGCGCCGGTGGTAGCATCGACGAAGGTGACGAGGACGCCATCGGGAAGTTGTAGCCACCACTCAGCTGCGGTGATGGTACCCTCGATAGGGCTGCGAAGCCGCGTAGTATGCCTGATGCGTCGAGGGATGTGGGACCGGAAGAGTCGGGCCCGGCGCCGTGGGACCGGCATGGTGTATGCGTGGACAACGCCGGTCCACGGGTTGTACCCATCGGCCCATGGGGGAGGCGCCTGTTGCGGCTGTTGCTAATGATGAGGAGGCCCATCGAGCGCCTGTTGTTGCTGATGGCCACCGCGTCGGCCTCCCCGACGCCGATTAGCACGGGGAGCGGGTGGGCCGGACGCGCCGTAGGGGGCGGCGGTTGCTGCTGCGGGTAGGGCGCCGGCTGCCGCGATGGTGGAGGGGCGGCGGGGGCGGTGGGTGGTGGTGGACCACCGCGAGTGCTGCCGGCGGCGAGGGCGGTGTGGATGGCCTGCGCCTTGACATGCTTCATCCGACGCTCCTCCAGCCGGAGGTAAGTCATGAACTTGGCAAAGGAGGGCCCGGGGATGAGCCTGAGGTTCACCGCGGCATTGCCGAAATCCTCGTTGAGGCCCGCGGTGAGCGTGCAGAGGAGGAGATTGTCATCGATCTTCGCACCAATATCGCGTAGCTCGTCAGCGAGAATCTTGAGAAGGCGACAGTAGTCGTCGACGGAGGAGTTGTCCTAGTGGAATCCAAAGAACTCTTGCTGCAAAAAAACACGACGTTGGAGACAATTGTCGGTGAAGAGTCCGTTCAGCTTGGTCCATACAGTGATGGCGTCATCACCGTCCTGCACGACCGTGTGAAATAGGTCCGGCGAGATGGTAAGGAAGAACCACCAGATGAGCGTGGCGTCGATGGTGGACCACTCATGGTGCGTGGGCACGATGCTGGAGTCGACAGAGCCGTCCACGTGGTCGAGGAAGTTGTACTCCCGGAACACCAGGGAGAAGTATGTCTTCCACGCGTAGTAGGAGGAATCCGTCTGAGCAAGACAGACCGGAACCCGCTCGTAGATGTTGAGGTTGCGGATGTCAACGGTATCGGGAGGGTTGGCGTCGGCGTACGGGTGGAGCCAGATGAGGTGACGGAAGACATGGCGGCGGGATGATAGTGTGGCTAGGTTTAGGGCGCGGCTTAGGGTTAGGAAGCAACGACGGCTTGTGGTGGTGGGGGATGAGTCGTGGCGGCGGCGAGGAGATGCGGCGGCGACGAGGTTGGGTGGTGGTGACGGCGCTAGGGGGTAGTGGGCGGCGGCGGCGGTGAAAGGAGAGTGCAGCGACAGCGGGAGGGAGCACGGTGGCAGGGGAGAGTTCAACGGCGGCGGGAGGGAGCGCGGTGGCAGTGGAGGGTGCAGCGGCGCGACGGAAGGGCGCGGTGGCGGCGGTGCAAGAGGGTTGCGCGGCGGCTGCCGAGGGAGGCGGAAGCTAGGGTTGAAATCTGGAAAGTGATACCATGTATGATGATGGAATTGCACGATGTATTGATCAGGTACGATCGCACGTATATATGGTGTACAACCTGTGCAATCGCACATATATATGGTGTACAACGGTGGACCACGACTTCGACTATACAAGGAACTAGGAGGTGCACCCAATACACAATATGCACGTAACACATATACTCAACAGTTTACAGATCATATTAGAGTTTGAATAGACTTACGAGCTTGTCGATCAAGTCTTGTCTACTATATATGTTGCTTAATGAAAAATCACATAAGGTAACTTTTTGTCGATCAAGTCTTGTCTGCTATATATTTGATCGAAAGTTTGAATAGTCTTGGTATATATTTGTCGTTTATCGAGTCGACGTGGTACAATGCTAGCAAGCATCACATTCATCAATCTTAAAAACAGGCATACACATCAGTTGTGCAACGGGTCGATGTATACTAGAGAGAGGTTCTTTTTCTGGGTTTGGCCACGACCCCTCGAGTACCGTTATGATACCTGCCCTTGTGTTGTCGGCTGAATCCCCGACACGTGGTAAGCTTTCTTTGTGATGTTTCCATTCCGAGCCTGGGCTTGGAGGGAAATTCACTTGGTCCAATTGCCTAGGCGGTCATCTCAAAAGTAAGCCAAGGTCTTGCCTATTGTAAGAGCTCTCTTATTCCAAATGAGAGATAGCTTACAAATGATCCATGTGGTGCCTTTTATAGGCTCAAGCCCTTGTACAAATGACCACCACTACCCCTGGTGGTGAGGGAAAGCATGGGCAAAAGAGTCTATTGTAGAAAAAACTAAATGCCCCTATAAACATAAAGAAGAGGAAGGTTATTTCAATCTTATTTGGTCCATGAGGGATGTGCATGAGTGGGGTTAACGTGATTTATACTTTCTTGGATCTCTTTATCATTAGGTTGCCATTTGACTTGGCATTTGACCTCTCTTTTTGTGTCTTTGATCTTCAATATTTCTTGGTGCTCTGGCTTATACAACATGGAGAACCAGGAAACTTCTGACTGATATTTGATATTTTCTACTTGCACAACAATATAAAGGGGCTCGCCCTCTAAACAAAGCAGAGAAGAATATTGTCGTCTGGTTGTATCTACCTCTCAATAATTAGGGTTATGTCAGTAGTATATTCTTCCAAACTATGCCAGAAAGTTGTTTTGATTTTGCATTGGGGGAGTATTATATTGGACATTCAGTCTAAAAAAATCATCACTAAGGGTGCAGTTTTATCATGTTTGATGTTTATACATAAGGTTGCGCTGTAGAGTTCATCTGAGTAGAGGATACCATCAAATAAATAAACTGGTACTGAAAAGTCTGCGAGTGTTTTGTATAAGCGTGTTGTTGGGTATGTGGAAAAAGAAAGAGGGGG